>OZ010689.1:10648219-11373751 GCA_963932265.1 Thymelicus lineola | reverse complement strand
TTAGAATGTAGGCTTTTCAAAGCGTATATGGTAATCAGAGTGGAGGCGGACTCGAAAGATAGATCAGCGCAATTCCGAGGATCTTAAGGTAAAAGCCTGCGGGCTTATTTGAGACGCGGAGTAGGCTTAAGGATATGCGGAGATCGTACATCCAGACGACTATTTTCCCCTGAACCCGTAATATGTTCATGCTGATGTGTATATCCTATTGTGTGTTTTATCATATCATAAATATTGAAATTTCTTTAGAGAATTATGGAAAAATTATCAAGTTTGTTTGCCGGTTGTACCCATTTTGCATATATGTACTAATTTATACGTATTAGGTGGGTACTGTGTAGATGAAGTTGCTGTGGATTTTAACTGGGTGAGGGATAGTTTTCCAGTACCAAACTTATTTCAGTGTCGAAACTTCCTGTAGTTTTGTATTATATAATCCATCAGAATGGAAGAATGTAAGTATTTCCTTTGTATTTTATCTAGTATCAAGATAATTTCTTTGTAAAGTTCTTAACAACATGGAGCTTATAAATACATACGGGTTTTGTTTTGCAAAAATACCGCTGTTATAGTTACGGGAAACTTCAAGTGGACATAAATAAAGCCCGCAATATTTGGCGGTCCCATCTCGACGGGCGATGGGTACGGTACTGAATTTTACATAAGGAATTTCTCAAGACATTTTTAACCTTAATGCGAATCAAACAGAGTCCTCTTTTAATTCAAGAAAATAAACAGTGTTCTCACACAGTAGTCAAAGATATTAGACTCTCTGTTCACAAGTACAAGACTCTTTTTGGATAAACAAACACACTCCAATGGTATACTCGAAACAAAATTTCTTTGCGAAACTGTACTGTCACGGCGTCAGTTTCGAAACGACTTAGATTAAACAAATTCTTTCAAGTGACATTTGGCGGAAATTGCTAATCAAATTTGTGTTTAATGATAACCTCCTTTAATAAATTAATATTATAGTCATATTATCAGACATTAAATGTTTTAGAAAGTTTCCTGAAAAAGATTGCAAGATTATATCCACCTTTTGCGATATTACCAATTGTTTAACGTGGTATTTAATGGTAAACTGTATTTTGAGATCTGCTATGTATAAATAAATTGATTAGTTAATCAAAATTAGGTACTGTACGTAAAGTGAAAACTTTGTTACCTTTTAATTCACCCGAGTTAATTCACCCAGGTATCCTAAGTCTACTCTTAGTAGACCTAATTTCTCTATGTATTTAGATGGATAGACATAATTTAGTGAATACTTTGATAATATTTTTTGTTTACAACCTAAAATGTCGGACGTGCCTTCTAAAAGTCTGTATCAGGAAAAATTTTACATGGCGACGTGCACCCATTTTTGTTGCCGCGTCGACATATTCCTTTTATGATTACATTTAGCCGTTGACTTTCAATTTCTTGTCGGCTGCATTGGATATCCTGTCACAATACAGAGGAAATAACCTAACCATTTGGGAATCGGTACCCACCTTTACGCCTTAATACAGCTCAAGAGATTTTCCTTTGTCCGTTCCATTTCACGCACGTCTCGACACGGATCACGTAAAACGTAAGAATATCTTACGAGACACGATGGTTTTTCTTTCGGCTCCATTTGACGGCCCAAGAGACTTATTATACTGTGTACACGAGATCCGAGGAATATTTTGTTCAAATATAATCGGGGATGCGAGTTTTATCCAAACAACATTCTTGTTTTTATTCAACTTATATGAGATATTGTTCGCGTCGGCCCAATGGAAATACATATTTGACATAATATTGAAACCGGGTTATCTTCGCCCTAAATCTAAATATACCTTGTTTAGCTTGTACACAATATATTGTATTTTAAAGAATACAGACTACAGTAATAATGTGGATAATAATACCTAATACCTATAAATGTATTAGGTTATATCTTCAATAAAGTATAAATATTGACTAACCTCTACATTTGCAAACGTATGATTAGAAGTACCTAATGAGTGAGTACCTAAGAATTTACATCACAGTATTAACATTACAGTATAAAGTATTAACATTAGAGTAGGAAATTTTGAAATACCAGTCAGTACGTACACAGCGCAAATATCGCGCAAACTCTGAATTTCAGACAAAACGAAAGCATTGTGAAATTCCACAACAAAGGCCGTTTGAGCGGGTGCTTTTTGCCCCCTTCTCATTTGTCTGTAAACAAGGTAAAACACTGGATACAGTCCGGGCTCCAATAATATAAAACATGCACCCATATCGCCTCCACGTGGGTAACCTCCCCCGCCCACGTGCGCTATAGGCATGTCTGTAGCTTACCGGTAGCCGCGTAGTCCGCGCCATCTCTCGGGGCCATTTCGTTTCGATAAGACGGGACCTTTCTTTTTGTTTTGGATAACGGACAAAATTGACATTGTAATGTAGAAAACATCTCTACAGTCATATCGTAACTACGTCTGAGGTATAGCTAAAAGGTACTATATTATTAGAGTTACTCTGTTTGTTGACATTTTCTTTGTTTTCTATCGATGCTGATATCTGATGATAAAGCTTAAATAAGCGTAAGTTAAGTATCGTACATATCTTTATAAATATAACCAAAGAGTAAGGATAACCCGAGCGAGACAATGAAGTGTTATGAAAAATTGCGTAAATAAAGCGCTGTTTTTTCACTGAGTTTCGCGTGTTTGAGGGCATGACAGATCTGATTTTAAGAGTTTGTAATATAAAACATAATACTACGAATGCTTCGATATGTGCACAAGTTCTAATAATTATTATTAGGAAGAATTCTGGTCTAAGGCTGCTGACGCGGGCATTGGTCACGTGCGAGACCAATTGCTTCGGAACGACTCGGTCTCCGTGTGAGCGGGTCTCAGTATGTATTCCTATAGATTATGCACCTGGAATGAATAAGTCGATGTGTATTTTACTACTACTACTAAGTTGCAGAAGCACTTGATAGCGTCAAACCAAGCAGATCTTCTTCTATAATGGTGACGTAGCATTATTTTAGTAAAAAGGTTTTTCATCTCTCCACTATTTTTGTCATAATTATAATTTAAAAATTTGAACAGACAAAATTAGATAGGTACATACATAATTATGTAATTAGAAATTTGATAGGATAATTACACATAAAAAAGTTGAAAAACGGATTTTCTTTTCCTTTTTGGCCGGAATAATTAACAAAAATCAAATTGCTTCAGAATAAAATTAGCATTATTAGACTGATCTTCCAAAAGTTTCATATCCATTTGAATATCTCTATATCAAATCAAATTATTAAAATCTCTCTATCAATGGTGTCTCCATAAAAGCCTTGAGTACTCCGGATTACATGGGCACCTTTATCTTTACGTACCTTCCCAAAAACAGTCGTACAGACTAGCTTGATACGTTGTTATCTAATCAATTTCTGGCGCCAAATATAGACATCGTCTGACATTCTTTGTCGAAAGGTAAGAAGGTAACAACACCTGTTTTGGGTGACTTTTGCCTTTACACCAATAATGATGATGATAGAAATACTAATAAACTTTTCTTGGATCAGGTACATTAGGTACATTTTTAATGCATATTAGGTAGTTGAAAATATAATTTTTAAGACATGTCATTTCATGTTTAGAAATGTCTAGAAATGTTCGGTCGTCCTTTACAATACGGCTGAGGACATTTTTCCAATACAAGGTTCTTCTTGGAAATAAATATTTTATTTTTATTCGTAGCACTGCAGCTGCAACCTTATAAAGTTCACGATCGTAGTTGTAGACAAATCATATTTATATTTCTAGACTATTCGATTTTATACGAGCACTGATTTATTATTCAAGACATGTTGTCTTGTAGAGCCGGTGGATATTTTTTTCTGAATATCATAAAACTAGTAGTATAGATATGCTTGAATGGTGCAATTATGGTAAAATATATATAAAGCGCTCATAGCCCGATGGCTTGCGTCGATCTTAAGTGATCGGCAAAGTAAATCAAGAGCGGACGCGGTTGGTAGTTGGATGGGTGGTCGCTAGTGGCAAAAAAAAATCTTGATGTTTTTGGAAGGTGCTTCAGAGGGCACGTAAAGCCATCGGTCCAGGTTGTTATCATAAGATAACAGTCGTTAAGCCATATCTTAGGGCCCTCGGGCGGTTTAAAAACTTCCGACACTCGGGTTGGCCACTAACCCCTCCACCAATCCGCACTGGAGCAGCGTGGTGGAGTATGCTCTAGGCCTCCTCAAGAGGAGATACCCATGCCCAGTATTGGGCCATTATTGGGTTGAAGCCATATATTAAAAGTAGATAATTTTCTAAGTTTCTAGCAATCAATTTTAGTGCAACTGGAAAATATTCATAGCAACATAAATTAAACATCTAAAAAATAATAATAAAGAAGTTAAAAATAAGACCTATACCAGCTCAAAAATATTTAAATATCCCTGAAAATTCCAATGTAGGTATTTAAGTGCGGATAACTCAATAACTCAATAAATCAATCACGATATGTATTCTATCAGAGTATAGATACAGGTGAGTAGCCATCTCTGACCCACGTGTCCCCTCCCACATTGACATGTAAATGAAACGTCACACGCGGGACCGATTGTTCCGTTATTTATCTCTGATTGGGTTTCTGTAGTCCCCTTTGACAGGCTATCGAATACACGAATCGACTAAATTGTATACCTTACCGTACTGTAGATACAGGTTTTTATAATCAGACAAACGAATTTGTGACAGTATGTAATTAATTACGATGGGACCTAATTTAAGGCTAGATCTCTATGATAGTCAGTTTAATACTTTAATACCTCATTCCAATTTATTGTAATTTGTGTAACCTCATAATGTTACAATCTATTGTGTTTCGTTGATTAATCTATTACCTAAAAATATAATAGTGTCACATTTGTGCCTTTATCATAGACAAAACTGAAAACTTAAGTTCCAATATTATTCCATAAATTGCCAAACAATTTTAAGACTTGAGATATCAAGTCTGGATAATGGAAGATATAGAATAAATGGAAGATATTCCAAGCAATTTCCCAAGACTGATAGGTAGTACGGAAGTTGGGTAGTTCGCTAAGTTGTGCCACGTAAAATCAATAGCGATTCCGGCTTCTCTGGCCCTCGTTTCAAATAAGGTCACCATTTGTGGATAATGAAGTTCCAATTAAAATTTTACAATTTTAATCTTAGTAATCTTCTAGTTCATCCGCTACTAATCCGCACTGGAGCAGCGTGGTGGAGTAGCTCTAGGCCTCCTCAAGAGGAGACACCCATGCCCAGTAGTGGGCCATTAATAGGTTGAAGCCCATCTTCTCGTATCTACCTACTTAGGTTTAACTTCACAATTTATGTTAACCGTAGAAACAAAAAAGTTACTAACGCTGAAAAAACAAGTACAAATTAAAGCAGATGCTTGTAATTTTTGACATTATTTTACATTTATTATATAATTTGTTTTTATAGTAGCTACAGTAAAACACAAATTTTGTGAAAATTTCAAGTGTCTATTACGGTTCAAGAGATAAAGCCATGACACACGGACGAACTGTAGAGCGCCTGAGGCGACTGAGGTTATATAAAATCTTATGAAAATATTTTTAAAATGTAGGATTACTTGTAGTGCGCTTCACGTTAGAGTTCCCTTCTTAAGAACTCTTTCATGAAACAAACTACCATACCATACCATTCCCACACTTAAAATGGGTACCTACGTTTTTTGTCGATCCCATGGTGTAGTGTTGTTGGATAAGTCCTTCAAAAATACTGCGGTTGTGTTAGAACCAGTTTATCGACTCAGGAATCCGTTTGTAAAACATTAAGCTTTATAGTGCTAATTTTTGTAGCAATCATGTATGCAGCTAGCTAAATGGTTGATTTAAACTTCACACTTTACTACTATACAGTATTCTACTACCAGCTAGAGTTCCGTAGTTATCCGTAGTTACATATATTAGGAAGTTTAAGTACAGCACGCCTAACCTAACAGCTCTTTGCCGGTTTTTATATTGCTTACTTTTGTACGGACGGATGGATCAGCGGAAAATATCATAACGGTTGGGTTTTTAAGTCTAATAATATAATACGTATATACATTTTCACGTAAAGCAATTTTTAAATACAATAACAGTACAATCCCTAACGAAACTAATATTGAATACATATTAAAGGGGCTACATATTTTAATACCATAATATTATTAAAACTTGTAATAAAATTCCTAAACGGAACCGATATTCATTTTTAAACGAACAGCAATTTTAAATATCACATTGTTTAGGGCTTCAGGCTTATGAGCTCGATTCTTTAGCGAAGAACCAGTCGCGATATCGAGTTCGGTCGGGATCGTATATCGTTTCATTACCATATTAGGAATTTTACGCAATCGACCCTCAAAGTATTGTATTTTTTTTTCTCCTTCAACCTCAAAAAGTCCTGATTGGTTCTGTTTGTATTATGTGTTGTTGTTGTGTTGTGTGTGTTTGTATTATGTATTATTATGTAGATTAGCTAAATAACCACGCGATGGTTAAATGCAAATATCACTTTACAATTTACTGATTTAATAGGTAGGTACTACTACCTAATTAAACAATGAGAGGGCAAGGGTAATTTTAGAGCCTTAACCGTAGTAGAAATGAAACAACCCATAAGTAGCCTTTAAAAGTTAACAAGGTTTTGAAACTTATGGCACCTACATAGCTAACATGCTGCTAGAATCAGTAGTTCTATCCGCGTACCAAAAATAAGACACTACTTACATATTGATAGACGTAGTAACAAATGAATCTATAAGCATTCATAGTTCCTCCGATATCTACTCGTACTTGGGTTGTGTACAAATTGCACTGCAACGAGTATTTTTCACAAGTCACGTCACGGATACGGCTTATCTGGCGTTGGCTTTGATGATAATAAGTGTTCCGCAAAATATCAAAACCGTGGAATTAGCTATCTAGTCTAGATATATTTACAAATATTATTTTTATACCGGGAGAAAGACGAACTAAATGATGACTTTCTATATCGCAAAGAACTAATAGATCTGCTAAGAAACAATCTCTGAATTCATAAGCTAGATTGAGTTGTTACTCACAGAGTCATTAACCAATTAAATTCATCTATTATGAAATTCGTTTTATGATAATATTTCGATTTCCTATCAGATTGTGTAATTCGACAATTTGTCACATTATGACGTCTCTCTATTTCATTCATGATAAGTAACATCTATTATCAACAGACATAGTTTGTAGTATCTAGTAGAAACGCGGATGCCTGTAGTTGAAATGTCTCTTCCAGTAAGATGACACCTCGAGTTGGGAGCATTACGAAGTGTCCTCTCCGAGTCAATATCAATAAATGGGAAGTTGGAAATTGGATGTGTTTGGGTTCATCCCGAGCCGACACTGTAGGTAATAAGATAGTAAATGAGCCCGTGTTGCCACTCGTAAAATATGTATTTGCTACTGTCTATGACTAAATATTTAACAAGCACCTAGGTCTTTGAGTTATCAGATGTTTATAGATATACAAGTTATGTCAAAGAGCATGTTGTTAGCTTTCATATTAAAACTTATTTCTCTACCATGGCTAGTAGAGTGTACCTATTATTTAGTGGTAATAAAAGGTTATATCCCTACACAAGATACATACTGACTATTCTAAAGTTTTCATTAAAGGAGGGCAATAACGCTATGCAATGCATATAATATGTTATATTCCTGGACTATCTTCGTATTTAATCGTACACGATTAGAATGATATAATCTTTGTCTTTGCATACCTTTTTTTCTGAAGCATTCTCATTTCCAACCAATAATCTGTAACAAAAAAAATCTGTTATAAATCATATGACATAAAAAAAAACGGAATACAAATTATTTTGGGCGGGTTGCATCAGCCTACGAGGATTGATTTGACATTGAGGCCGAGCGCATGCGTATTGTCCTAATTGGGTGCAGAGGGCTCGCGGTGAGAGATAACTATAATATGCACTTGGTAAGAGCGAGGGGGATAGATACATGTTGCACGTAAACTTGTTTCGAGACAGAAAGGTCGGTAACATGGCCGATCTCCCGCTAGTGCATTTGATCAACATTTGTAGAGGATTCGTTCGCAATGCAATATTGAAGGTACAATTGTTTTCAGGAGATAATTATTAATGAAAACAATCATAGGAGTCATTAGTTACATACTTCTATATCTTACACTATAATTTTATTAAGGAATTTTATATTAATAAAAGGTATAACAATAAAAATAAATAGAATAATATTCTTAGGTACCTACCTAAGTTCTAATTTGTTCTAACTCTAGGTATCTGATTATAAGTGAAACGTAACAAACGTTCCTGAGTTCTAGCTGAAGCTTGTCCCTACATCATTGCAGACGCATCTAAGTTGTACCTACCTATAAAAAGTGTTCTTAAAAACAACTGTCTTCCTAGTTGTTTATCTAGAATTAATCAGGTTTTGTTGGTAAAATTCTATTATACAAACCTTAACAACAACTAACTAAACTTACTTTTTTTAACTTAACTTAACTTAACTTCACTTAACTTTTTATTTTTCTAAGTTATCATCAAACTGACACACTTACCAACATACATAGTACATATCTATTACCTACCTACGGTACCTACCATATCCTTACGTACCTACGTTAAAATAGCCCTCACCCTACCCTATATTTTCGTCTTGTGAAAAGCTTAGTGCAAATAACTTAGACGGTAGAAGTATTTTGCTTCCTCGGACGGATCCTAACTGAAGCTATAATGTGCCAAATGTTTGGGATACTGTCCGGGGCCGGCTCTAATTAAATGTACTCAGCAAATTCCACATTCAACCATTTCATGTTTTATATTTTTACCTGTTTAATAAAATTATGTTTATAATTTAGAGACATTTTACAAGTTCTTATAAAACATTTATAATTATGATACATTTTAAATACTAATATTTTTCGAAGCGTTGTTGAGCTCCAACACTACAATCCTGACCTATCAAGATTAAATATATGTATAAATTTAAGAGTGATTTTTTTATTAAGTCCTTTACGATATTCTTGTAATAGTTTAGGTCAAGATTTTAACTTATTATTATTTTATGCATAGATAGATTAGATAGCAACATCTTGTAAAACCACACCTTACTTAGAGTCTAAAGTTCCACCTAAATTAATTTTTTTTTTCAAATAACAAAATGATTTACTCAATATTCGTGACTTTTACTGTAAGCGTACCTATTTATATAAGGAAGTTCAAAAATTGGATACTAAACAAAGCCTTCTTGCCCGTCGACGCTAATCACCGCGATTCTGCGTAAGCGGAGTAGGCAAATAAAAATTTAAATAGATTAAACTCTGCAGAGAGGGCCGGCAGAGGCACAGGGAGGTAATTATCTCGTCCTATTTCCCTTCTAATTTCACGTTAGGTCCGCTCTTTTGACTGCACAGACGGGCGACTAATTCTCTATTGGTCATAAGTTCTATCTATCTAACAGCCTCTTTAAGTCCACTGCTGGACATAAGCCTCCACCAATTGGCGCAATTCCGACCGGTCCTGTGGCTGATTATATTACCATTTACCATCCAACAACAACTATCAAGCGAATGTAGTATGTATACATTGTTGTTATCAACAATAAGAAAGAAAATTAAATGATTTTGATAATACAACATATTAAGCCGCCAATCATTTAATTATTTTTGCCCGAATTCTTATCGCGTCAATACTCGTAGCGCCTCGTACAAGGGCGGTATCGTGTTTTAAATAACTGATAAAAACTTGTTTTGCTGACATTTAAGAATACAAAAATCCAGTTTCTTTTGCATTCATAATGTAAATAATTACCGAATAAAATAAAAGGAAATTGTTATTTATATCATCGCTGGTGCATATTTAATTAGGTATGTAACTTCTGTAGATTTGGCTTGATCGATTCATGTCATATTGAATTTTTTTACACCATATTTATCATTCGTATCAGTCATTCGATTCGATATTATGTTAGTTACAAAGCGATTTATGCTGATATTAGTTTTTTTACAAAATCCAGAACAAAATCTGCTATGTGAATTTTTTACATCAAGGAGCTTTAAGTATGGGAATACAAGCCATGAAAGTCGTATGTTTGCACTGGTATGCTCCCTGCGAATTAGACGTAGAATCCTCCAACTGAAAACGAGGTCAACTCGCTATCTGTGAATAGCTTTTCAAATGTTAAGGCCCACCTAGTTATGACTACCTGGTACACTTAAATATTCATAATAATTTCTCTTGCACCCATAGCTTTAATTTTCACCCGTTAGAGATATCTTGAAAATATTTAATTAACATATGTAACAAACAACATTCAGGAGCAATTTGTTTCAACATAATGGTAGTGCATTTGAAAAGTTTATTTCTACACGGATGAGATTATAGGTAATATACCTATATTATATAGGTAAATACCTATTTAAAGTATGGGTGACCACTAGTGGCAAAAATTCTTGAGCGTTTCCGTGCTTCGGAGGGCATGTAAAGCCGTCGGTCCCAGTTGTTATCATGAGGTAACAACCGTTAAGCCATGTCGGAGGCCTTCGGGCGGTTTGAAAACTTCCGACACTCGGGTTGGCCACTAACCCCACCACCAATCCACACTGGAGCAGCGTGGTGGAGTATGCTCTAGGCCTCCTCAAGAGGAGAGCTGTGCCCAGTAGTGGGCCATTAATGGGTTGAAGTTAGCTTCACTTTACTTAGGTACCTAAAGGTAGATTTCATGTCATATTTTTCATTAACAATGGCTAATACTATTAGGCAGTGTTGCAAAAATGAAATATCAAAAATCGGTAGCATTGCCAGCTAAAAATCGGGAGAAATCGGGAGATTCTTAATCTGAATAAAGCCAGAGTTATTTTATAAATAATTTTTATTTATAAAAAAAATTATTATACATTTACATCTTCGCACCATGTTACTAGCCATTTTTGCAAACATGTCTTTATTTATATTAAAATTGTAACAAGTTTGATCATCTTTTTACTCGACTGCGCGACCCAAGGGAGGGTAATATGTTTATCAGTCTATGTATGTTTGTTCCTATGTGGCATTGTAGAGACCAAACGAGTTAAGCGATTTTGATGATTGTTACGTCAATCGATTCGTCTTAATCTACGCCAAATTGACAAAATGTAAGAAAAAATTGTATTGACGAACTAAGTGGGATATCGTTGAATAGGCATTCAAAAATGATATTTATATTCCCCTCACAATTTTTCATTTTAAGTAAAATAGTTTAGGATATTATAACGATTCAACAAGCAGTCTTACTAATTTATTAACTCCCTCAATTAAATGACATTATTGAGAATTTTACCGTCTTTTAATTCTAACAAAGAAGTCAATGAATCCTAAATAAAAATTGTAAAATAAAAAATAATAATTAAATAACACAAAAAACACGAAGAAATTTACAAAATACTAAAAATTAAGAAACAAGCCCAGTAGTTAAGCAGTCGGAACCCATTATTCAACCAATCACATCTTCCCAAAGAGCCCTGTGAAATATAAATGGGTCCCGACTGCTAAACTACTGGGCTTGTTTTCTCATTTTTACTATAGTATTTTATTATGTACGCAGTCGGGTTATTAGTGTTTTTTTTTGTAATAGACCTAATATGGCAAACTCAAAACGTATGAACAAATATTTTAGAGCATGACTGTGTGAGCCTACACCACGTTTCATGCTATATTTCTTCTGTATTTTCACTGAGTGACTCAATTTCTTTTGTATTTAGAACATTATTTTCTATTTTTAACTTTAAATATTATGTGATTGGTAGAAAATGCAAAAAATCGGGAGAAACGGTCACTAAATCGGGATATCGGGAGACGATAGCCAAAATCAGTAGATCTCCCGATAAATCGGGAACTTTTGCAACACTGCTATTAGGTGCTTTAATTGCTTTACAGAGTATGTCGGTAGGATTCAATTACATAAATAATTACCTATTAGATAAAAATAAAATTATAAATAAAACTTTTATGTTTTCATATATTTTAGTTTTCATTCACATAAAATATCTTCAAAAATAAGTACATACTGTCGATATCTAAAATGTTATTTAAAAATTTTATAAAACTGTTTATTACTAATTACCCTCGTTGTATGAAAACTACAATATTTTGATCCTCAAAATTTGAGGATCCTCAATATTTATGGAAATATTAGGTATGGCTTTAGTAGGGTGCGAAAGAAGTTAAAATATGAAAGGATATTGTTATGGTTCTTCACTTCTTCTTTTTTATTTAGTTAGGTACTTAAGCTTTATTAAACTTTTTGTTTAATTTTATTCATAAAGTTGTAATAATAAAACAAAGGGCTAAAATCTCATTATGATTATATTTTGACACAATTAAATTAGCATAGAAATAGGTCACTTGATTAACTTAAGGAATAAATAAAAGGCTACCTTTAATATTTAAAAAGCCATAAAAACACTTGATACATACTAAAATGTATTTTATGATATACTCACTCATTCAGATAATTGCTGTCATTTTAAAATGGTATCAACTATACCTACCTAATTGAAATTATATTTACTTGTATTTTATTTAGTGATTGAAATATTTTAGTGTTCACTTTGTTACTGAAATAAAAAAAAACTCTAAATTATGATAGTATTATAGCTATTTTTTATATATTCTATCTAATTGCAAGCAAGCTTACCTAATTAATTAATTAATTAATTAATAGCTATTTAGATCTCTCATTTTTTAATTTTTATGTTCCAGGTGCACTTATTCGAGGCAACGCGAATGCAGACACATAAAACTCGCATGAAATTACCGACATGTGTTTTGATGTCCTTACGATGACATTATCCTAACCGACTACTTAAAGAAAAGTGCAGAATTATTAGCGGATGTTACGTAAAAACCGATCGTAAGTTTATTTGCATACAATTCTTTTACGCCTTCAACTTACGAATGAAGATATACGCGATTACTTTATTTGATATTTATATATCAACCAATCGAACTTTCGTAATAAGGAAAACCCGCAAATTCCTGAGACGCACTTGTCTATAAGTAGACCAGTAAGGAAACCCATAACCTAATAAGCAGATTGGAGATATTCGTTCAATGATTACATGAGACAACCCCCAGTGTAACTTTATTGGATTGCGTTCTAGATAAACAACCCTTGAAGGAAATAGCAAGACATCGCAAACATGTTAATGAAATCAATCTCTCTCTTACAGGGCTCATCGCGAGGAAACCGAACGAATTACCCGATCATCGTTCCCACAGCTTTATTTACAATTTTTTCTACTTTACATGTAGATATTGGAAGTATCCGTGACTCGCATCTAGTTACAAGGCCTACTGGATGGATTGTCTCCATGAAGATTAAAAAGACGCATTTACATAATGCGTCAGACGTCACGACGCCTTGACTACGTTTGGGTTGTTTCGGAGTTCTTCTACAAAATTGTTTAACCTTTTGAAAGACAATATCTAGTTGAAAACTTTGTCTGAATAACTTTGTTTTTTCTATTCTTTATCTTATTTTTCGGTTCTTTTGTTCATTGTTAGAAAAACTAAATGAATAAAATTAAAATATAAACGAAAGTTCTTTAACAAAAAATAACATTTAAAACAGCAAAAGGGCACACTGCATAAATAAGCGTATATTGAGTGCACGAGCTTAGTCATAATGGTTGTAGAAATAAAACAGTTGTTAGGTTTAGCGTCGAAGTTGGCTAGGTATTTTATTATTCTGCGCCAAGGGATGCAGAGAAAACAAAGGGGCTTTTATCTAAACAACTCTCGGAGGTTTCGAGTAGATATTTGCATTCACCTGCAGGCTAGAGAAGTTTCATGCTTATCTCACAAGTAGGGAGGCTGTAATTGCGGTTGAGTGTACCAAGAGTGGTCTACTAATAACATGGCTTGCGGTGAGTGTATTTTACGTCTGATTTAGACACTTGCTACAATGTGAGTAGTAATGCGCAAGCGAGAAAATATTTATGGGTGTATTTACATATGGTAGAGACTAGAGACTGAGACTGAACGAGTTCGACGACGGCGTGGAAAATATCGCAAAGACCTAGGTGCTGTATTTTGTATTCAATGATTCCTATAATGTAAGCTTCATGTATGTAAGGTTTGTACTAATTTGTTTTTAAATATTGTATTAATCACATTTTTAAAGTGAATAATAACAATCACTTGTTGTATCTAACTTATGTAGTACACAAGAAAATAAGTTATAAATGCACTTTACCTTTTCTAGGCCATAAAAATTTACAATTTAAATTAATTGTAATGAACATAGATCGAAAAGTGTTCGCCCGATTCACTTTACGTAGAGGTGATTGAGCGTGTCAATGAGTGCGGACAGTTTATGTGAGAGCGTGAACTTACATTAAGACCTCGCTGAAAGGTGGAGTGAGATAAAACTGAACGTAAAGTAATGTACGGAAGAGGAATGGAAATGGATGCCAACGAAGAGGATTCCTTCGGAAATACTTGTGTTCTACGTCACGCACGAAACATGTTAAATCCAAAATCCACCTAATTGTAATTTGTACCTAAGTATTTAGATGCCAGAGCTATTAGTTTAATGCAGTAGTGAAGTGGTTTTGCATTCCATCCACGATCGGGGTATAAAAGTGAAATATTTATAGATTTTCCTGATTCTTACCTACATGTTTTTGGTTATGTTTTATTTGGTTATATCATCATGACTGAGAGAAAATTAAATTGTGGCAAACTAACCCTAGAAATATAATATCAACTCGTAACGAAGCCACCTAAAAATAAAAGTGATAGCTCAAAAGTTACAAATGCCAACCCAAAAAACTTGAAGCAAATGCCAGATGATTCAAAAAATCAAAACAGATATTTTGTGTTCTGCACTACAACACCTTATTCTTTATCGATACGAGTTATGCGAGTTGAAAACAAGTTTTAAAGCCGACAATAGTAGCACTTTCACTTTCAACAATAACATAACTCGTTGAGTTAATATAACCCCATAAAATTATTGCGCTACTGGGTCGTTGTTCTCAGGTAAAGGTTTCAAAATTAGGCCGATCTTTTCATTTACTACAATGGGATGTTTTTGTTACAATTCCTTGTTTTGCTTCCGCTTACTTGAGGTTTTTCAGGTGCTATAAAAGTAAATTTTTGTTCAATTGTGTCTGAATGTATCGCTTTTTTATTTTATGTCTAAAAAGTTTTGTCTTTCAGTCTTATAACACCGGCTTTAATTTTTTGACAACATTAACGTAACCGTTATGTAAGTATATAGGAAGTGTACATACCTATGTATCTTCTTGAGCACGTTGAAGTAAATATTAAACAAACAAAATAGCAAACGAATTTCCTTTATAAAGGACCAAGCAAACAAGGCATATAAATATAAACAAATTTAAGTTGTTTTCCCACTCGGGGACGAAATAGGAATTCTTTTTGATACACATTCATGAAAAATATGACGCTTGAAGAGGGACACGGCAAACTATTCCCTTTCGGATACAAATTTTACGAAGAAACCCGACACTCGCATACATTTTGCATGAGCCTTCCGCGTGGTGAGATATTTTGTGGATCTCACTTCTTGAAAATTGGAAATTCCGATGAAATGAATATGAAACTTATTATAAGACCGTATAGTATATGATATAGTTATATATCATTAAATAGGTACCTATGTCATGTGGATTTGGAAAAAGTACCAGATTAGTGGAACTCATAAAATGCCTGTAACTCTAATAATACATATTAGAGTACGTAGGTAAAGATTTAGTGTGACTTGTTTTATAAAGTCACATTTAACAAAACGAAAATCACGTACGACTATACAGGCTTTTATATTTTATTGCATTAACCTATCTTCTAAGTATTAATATGAAAACGATAGAAATATCTGCACTTATCCTTAATGAAGCAGGTGGATATTATGACTAAACGAAATAGCTAATTTAATCTTCATTAAATAATTCGAATATAATAAATGAATGGTCTATTAATTATCGTTTCTTTTTAATAGCTTAGCCGAGAGTTATATTTCGTAGGTTGCGATTCTATAATATACTCGTAGTTCAGTCATATTAAGATTATGTGGTGCTGTAGTTTATATATTACTTAGGTATTTGTTAATTAATGACAACATAGTATAGACTACAGTACAATGCAATATTGGTAAATGTAAGCTCATAGTAAAATATTTAAGCTCTGGCATAAAATATAACACACTTAATTGAAGTGGTGATTGTTAGTCAGAGACATGAGCTAAAACAATATTGTATCTGTTACATCATCGTTCCGAAGTAGACTACTAGATCTCTAAACATAATGTAAATAGATGTATCTATTATATTAAAATTGCAATATCATTCTTATTTGACAAGGACTGTGACAAAACTACATTGTATAATTGTCAGTTTGTATAATAAAGTAAAAATAAAAAGAGTAGGTAGTCTTAATCTTCTTCTTAATCTAAAATCAGACAGTGCATCTGGAATCGATAACATACCCATCAAGTTTCTTAAAATGGCTAGCGATTTAATAACTCCTGTCATATGTCACTTAGTCAACCTATGTTTTTCTAAAGGAATCTTCCCTACTTTGCTCAAACAAGCTATTATTACTCCTGTTCACAAAGGCGGAGATAGAACACAAGTAAATAATTATAGACCAATATCAGTCTTGTCGGGATTGTCTAAGATTATAGAAAAACTTATCAATAACAGGTTATTAAACTATCTTATGAAATTCAAAATATTATCTGATTCACAGTATGGTTTTAGAAAAGGTAAATGTATTCAGGATGCCATCGTAAATCTAACGGCATGTATTGTTGACCAACTAGATAAAAGAAGTAAATGTTTAACAGTCTTTTTGGATTTAAAGAAAGCGTTTGATACCGTATCAATATCAGTGTTACTTGGGAAACTAGAAAAGATAGGAATTAGAGGTAAGCAGCTTGACTTATTTAAGGACTATTTGTCTGGAAGGACTCAACGTGTTAAAATAGGAGAATTCACTAGCGACGACCTCCAAATTACGTTCGGTGTACCACAGGGTAGTGTTTTAGGACCTACTCTGTTTTTAATATACATTAACGATTTATGTAACCTAAAGATAAAGAACGGACACATTTATTCTTATGCAGATGATACAGCTATAGTATTTTACGGCCAGTCTTGGGATGAAGTACATAGCACAGCAGAAAGAAATCTAAAGGAAATATCTAAATGGTTAAACTTAAACTCCTTATCTCTTAACACGGCAAAGACTAACTATATTTGTTTTACCATTAACAAAAGAACACAACCGAAAAACAGTAGTCTAACAATCCACCAGTGTGAAATTGATCAAATGAACTGCACTTGTCCTAAAATTCAAAAAGTTGACACAGTAAAATACTTAGGTATATTACTTGATCAGCGATTAAGCTGGCATGCTCATATCGAGGTATTAACCGGCAGAGTCAGGAAACTGATATGGTTATTCAAGAACCTTCGACATGTAGCTTCTAGCAAGTTGTTAAATCAAGTATATGCCGCACTTGCTCAATCAATTCTGACATATCGCATTCCAGTCTGGGGAGGGGCATCAAAAACAAAATTTTTGGGGTAAGAACGTAGTCAAAGAATTCTTTTAAAAGTTATGTATAAAAAACATCACAGATTCCCTACTGACAAACTTTATTCTATGTCTAATATATTAAGTGTGAGAAAGTTGTATATATTACACTTACTGTTAAGCAAACATAAAAACTTAAATAAAGATACAAATATGTATTCAAAGCGAAGATTAAGAATTGAAATCGCTGGTGCCAATTCATACTTTGCTAAACACCAGTACATAAGACAATCAGCATATGTTTACAATAAAGTAAATAGAATGTTTAACATTGTTAGGAAGCATCCTTATAATCTGAAACAAGAACTTACTATTTGGATACAGAAATTGAGTTATATAGAGGTTGAGGCCCTGTTGGAAAGAATAAGTTAATATATTAAAACCAAAATTCAAAATTAATAAATAATAATAATAATAAAATAATAATCTAAAGTCAAACTAAAATAAAATCCTAAACATAAATTAATAATAAAACTAAAATAAAAATCTAAAGCTAAACTAAAATAACTAAAATTATAAAACTTCTAGCTCCTAGCTACTCTTCTAAAGAAAGAGCGGGGTATCCTGACACAGGTATATATTTACTTAAAAGGATGCCCCCCACTGTGTATTACTAACCACTGTGTAATGTTAACCTGAAAGAAATAAAGTATTTTTTTTTTTTTAGGTACAAAAGTAGTAGAGAAAAAATATTTCGAACTTCCCATTTTCAAAATTATATGCTTTATTATTAATATAAGATTCATTACTGAAAATTATCTATGTTATTTTTCCTAAAACAATTCCTAAAAACAATTCAATCTTCAATTAAAAATAAATTGGGAAACAAGTTACACATAGGTAAGATTAATCAAAATCATTTTCAAAATCATTTTCTATGCTGGAAAAAATTTAATAATTTAAATCATTGTTGGAGTAGTCTATTTTATGCAAAAAGGTATATTTATTACAATAACATATCGGATTTGTAAAAGTAATGACTACAGAATAATTAGGTAGGTACATGAAATATTTAATCCGTTTCATTTTCAATACTCAGTCTTACTCACAATGACAGGGACTTAGGACAAATAAATTTATTTCTGCAAGGGTGACATTGTTGCAATGGCTACCTACCGAATCTTGTTTATCTTGGCGGACTTTTAGCATCATTGGCGTCACATGAGGCGAATCGTTTTAATTAAATTAAGAAATTTATTGGTATGACTTGTAGACAACATTTAGCGTTATTTGGCACAGTATTTTCGCTCTCAATATACCCACATCACATCACATGTTATTAGTTATGGAAATATTCATCCATACATAATATAACTACTTAGTACTAGAATCTCTTTGAATAAAGATAATAGTAATGAATTTTTCTAGAATAGATATTTACAACCTATTATATTTTTAAATCAAATTAAGCCATCTTTTTAGCATGTGTCTACCAGCAGGTGAAATTAGAAAATCACGTTATAATAGACGGACTTGGAGTTTAGTGTTATACATATCTGTGGACTCTATAAGATTCTAGTATGAAAATATGTAAAATAGATATAACATAGCCTATAAGATGAGCTTTCACACGTTATCAGTATATTTCTATATAGGCACGTCACGTATAGTACCTAGCCGCACAAGTTGAATGCAGAGCTTAGAGTGAGAATGAGCGCGATAATTATCAAATACTACTTTGACACTAGTGGCACTACACTCCGGGCGTTCGAGGCAAGAATTAGCAGGTGCCGACTGCATTCAACTCGCGCGCCTACTGTATCGATAATATCGTTATAGTATTTATAATAAAAACGTACACCCAAAGTCACGAAAGAATATGTAGGTACTATTATACATAAGTGATACCTACCTAGATATTTTAGATCGATTTTTATTAAATGCTTTAAGGTTTTGAAAGATTAATGAGTTTAGTTAATAGTTTTAATAATTTAAGACATCAAGAGATACGATAATGAATTGCTTTAATACGTATTAAAAACTCTACTGAAACAAAAAACAACCCAAGAAAAAAGCGTAGGGAGGTACCTATTGACTAGAATAACATTTTATTATCTTTACGTAGCTTGTTAGAAGAATATAATAAAAGAAAGAGTGACAAGTAATCTAGAGAATGCCTCGAGAGTTTCGCGAAAATTGGACGGCTTTCCCGCTGTCACATTGGTCGATATTGCTCCATATTTATACAACATGGTTTGATATCAGCGTAGATACAATACAGCCAAGAATTTTATACCTATTTTACATGACAAGAGGAAGTATACCTAATTTATGTAGTATTAAAATGTATGTAGATTACATTTTAAAACTCAGTTCAGTTGTTTTTGTAATTCTTGAATTAAAAACACAATTTAATAATAGCATAAACACATTTCAAGTAAGACGTATAAAAACATGTTTTATTAGGTTTGAATTTGAAAGGTTTTGCTCTTAACTTTGCAAATTCAAGTCTATAGGGACTTAAAACTGTATCCTTAAGAAATTATCTTTCCGTTGTGGTTCACATAGTCGAAATTATTTACCATAAATTTCAATAGGTATCTTATTATATAAATAACGAGTAACCGCCCTCGCTTTGCTTCGGTTTTCTTATTTTTTACACTTTGGCTTACATTATTGGAGTTTTATTAAGGATCCCTATTTTTTTTTAATATGATATAGCTTATGTCACCCGAGGATAGTGCAGCTTCCCAACAGTAAAAGAATTTTTCAAATCGGTTCAGTAGTTTCGGAGTCTATTCAATGTAAACAATCAAATTTTTCCTCTTTATACAATACAATACAATACAAATATTCTTTATTGTTCACCAATTTCAACACAATAATATAATATATAATATATATATAATATTAGTATAGATAAGAACAAAGAGAGTTAGTTGTATTCAGCAAAATTAAGTAACTTTGCCGCTCACATGGATCGATACAGCGCTGCCTCATTCACACTTCTGCAATATGATGGCAATACATACCTCTACGAAACTCGCGCGATCTGTCCAAACTATGTTCCTATAATAAAACGGTCGAAACTGTAACACAACGCAGAGTGTGATAGTCCAGGGTCGATAATTTTTGAAAACAAAAAAAATTATAATAGGATGAAACCTATTGCAAAAGGAAGAGAATATAACAAAAAATAAAGGAAAAATAATTTACGGGCGATCTGAGGTCGGGAAGTGGGGGGGAGGGGGGGTTTAAGGGTAAAAAACGGTTTATCTCAATTTCCAGCAAAACTATAAGTCCTATGGAAAAAAGTTAAATGGCAAAGTTATAGGTAATAAAAAGGTCTACAATTTTTGTATTTACACTTTTTTCACATAACCTCAAAGTTTATGTGAAAAATTCAAAAAACCAAGTTTTTGGTTTTTTATTTTTATCTTTTACAAAAAAATTTTTTTTTTAACGAAATTTTGTGAAAACTTACCTTTCTATGTCCCAAACATACTGTAATTTTTTTGATTTAAAATATTTATTTTTTCACCTTATTTTGACTTAATATCGAAAAATCACCCTAATTTTCAATCGAAAATTCACCTGTCAAAATATCCGCTTTTTTAAAAAAATCTGTGAGCTTTTTATTTGCTAAAATCTCTACTTTCTGATGGTATATAAAAAAATATACACTGCCATGTTAAATTTTCTCAGAAAATGCAATGAAACGACAACTATTTTCACAAAAATTATTCGAGTTCGAGTTTTTAAATATATATTTTTAATATTTATGTACAATTTTGAGCCATTTATTAAAATTTACACTTTAATTAATCGAAAAACGTCAAAATCCATGTTAAATTAATAAATTAATAAGCAAAAAAATTACAAATCCATAAAGATTGCAAGAAACATGCAAAAATAGTTGTCGTTTCATTGCATTTTCTGAGAAAATTTACCATAGTAGTGTATATCTTTTTTATACCATCAGAAAGTAGAGATTTTAGCAAATAAAAAGCTCACAGATTTTTTTAAAAAAGCGGATATTTTGACAGGTGAATTTTCGATTGAAAATTAGGGTGATTTTTCGATATTAAGTCAAAATAAGGTGAAAAAATAAATATTTTAAATCAAAAAAATTACAGTATGTTTGGGACATAGAAAGGTAAGTTTTCACAAAATTTCGTTAAAAAAAAAAATTTTTTGTAAAAGATAAAAATAAAAAACCAAAAACTTGGTTTTTTGAATTTTTCACATAAATTTTGAGGTTATGTGAAAAAAGTGTAAATACAAAAATTGTAGACCTTTTTATTACCTATAACTTTGCCATTTAACTTTTTTCCATAGGACTTATAGTTTGGCTGGAAATTGAGATAAACCGTTTTTTACCCTTAAACCCCCCCTCCCCCCCACTTCCCGACCTCAGATCGCCCGTAAATTATTTTTCCTTTATTTTTTGTTATATTCTCTTCCTTTTGCAATAGGTTTCATTCTATTATAATTTTTTTTCACTTTTCATTATTTTTAAAGGCTTCTACCCTGGTCTATGAGGGGTTGATATTACAAAAGTTTGGATACGAAATTGGATCCGTGTAGCAACGTTTTGAAGCTAGGAGGTGGATATTGGTTTTAGATTGGCCTGAGAGTGTAAACAATACCTACAACTAAACAAAAAGCGTTATTATCTAGCTGTAATTTTTTCGAAGTTACCAAAGTTTGTAAGGTTTACGTTTTTATTAATATGTGTTTTAGTAACGTAGCTGTCGCATGTTTTAAACATCTTGAGTAGACAGAGATTGACTTCAGATACATACGAAGGATAAATAAAAATATGCCAGTTTAGATAAATATGCCAGTTTTATGAAGCCTGTCAACTGAGTCGAAATTATTATTCAGAAGCGGCAAAATTTCAGCAGTCAATTATGCTAACGTTACGCCTATGGAATAATTTATTACCCTACTTTTTATGACAAATGACTTCAAATATGGAATGAAAAATATCTTCAAATCGTCTTGTTTATATGAACCTGCAAAATTAGATATCTACCTAGCTGCAGAAGAAAATAAATTCTTTCCAAATTTAACATGAAGTTTTATTTGTCTTTGTGTAGAAAGGAATGATTTCAGATTTCAGCATCGGTGTAGTCGAGACGGTGAAATTGGCTCATCTAAAATAACGCACGGACGTGCCCTGCAACTGAAAGAAATTATTTTTAAGTTTGTTCAAAGAAGCATTCATCTTCTGGAATAGATGTTGGGTTGTGTTTACTTATGTATAAAAGACGCATAAAATACGACATGTCCTAATCAGTGTCTATAGTGTGTGTATAGATTTAGTTGTATAGGTTCTCTTTTATTATATTTTTACGTGAATGATTAATCTGAGCTAACTTAACATTTATTTATTTTTGTCTCAGTATTTTCTTTGATATAAATTAATATTAAAAGGTACCAGGGGATATTTTCTGTCCATAGCTGGCAGAGAATGGACCGGCCACCTGATGTTAAATGGTCATCAACGTCAGTAAGTAAGTAGGGTTACTGCTTATTACTTATGGTAACTTTAATAATAATAATAAACCATTTATTGCCACACATAAGAAAAATACATAAAAGGTACAAAAAATTTAATAAAAAGAACAATACACAAATGAAACACAAAAAACTTAATACTAAAAAGCTGTTGTGTGGTCAAAGGAAGTGGCTCAGCTTCTGCTAACCCGGTACCTTGGTTTCGCGTAGCGCTGTTATTCAGCCACATTATTATTGAAGTGAAACTTGTATATAGACGGGGTAGGTGTTAGGATTTTTCTGTCACGAAATAGCGTTACCTTAAAGTGACGTAGACGAAGACGATATATCGCGTGGAAATATTTGAAATAAATATTAAATATAAATACGATGCCATTCGCTTGAAACATTTAAAATATTGATTTTTTAAATTATTATAAAAAAAATTGTTAAAATTTCAACAACGTTTTTACTTTTGTGAAAAAAAATTTTAATTTTTTTCTTTGATAAAATAAAATATGTTTCAAATATAGCTGCTCTAGATAATATCAAAGACACAAGGCACAAGGAAAGGAATTAAATTAAACTGTGGCTATCAAAATATAGGTAAGAAGTTGGTTATACGCAATATAATAATAATACTAATTAGATTTTTACTGAGGTGTAACTGCCCACGTTTAATAACTGATCTTTTGTATATTTATAAAATAAGAATTCCTATTACAATAGGTATGTTGACACTAATTATAAATTAATATAAATTTATGTCTAAAGTACTAATGGTAACATTTAAAGGCCTAAAATATGATTTTTTATCGAAATCAATCACAATAAATTAAATATAATTAATTTAAAATGTTAAAAATTGTACTCACTGTCACGTGACCTCAAACGCCATTTTGAGAATATGACGTCATTGTCACTATTTTATATTGAAATTCAACTAACTTCAGCAGACAAGTAGTATAATTGAATACCGGATTATGACGTCACATGACGTTTTTGGTGGGAAATTAGATAAAGATTTTTATTTATCAATTTTTGTTTTTAAATTGAAGATTATTATTTTTATAATATTTTTTTCGTGAATATTGAGGTTTTATCTATAAAATAAAATTGAATCCTAAAATTAGTCAACATCCCTATTGTTTCCAGGAGATACTAATAGATGTTAGCCTTTTTTGTTTATTATTATAAATAGATTTTCTATTACCAGAGGTTCATATATAATTAATTTAAAATTGCTATACTTTGATGGACTTTCTGTTGGACCAAGCTTTAAAGCCAAGGTCTTTAAAACTGCGGTGCCATACCTATATCGTAGCATCAGCTTCAAATTTCAAATTGAACGAATGGAAGAGCCCGTAATGGCACAAGTTAGATGAGAGAGGGCAGGGGGAAGTTCCACGCGATGTAAACCTCGAACTTTGACTAAATCCGGCGAAGACTGTTTAAAAAAGTGAGTAAAAGTTAAGTAGGTATGAGTTAAGTTTTCATTATTTTTGTGTTATACCTACTTTACGGATCTCTAGTGAAGTTTGCTACAACGAGGCAATTTTGTTTAATTTATTTTTAAATGTGAAAATTGAAAATCGAAATTTTAAATTAATGCGACAATAAAAGATTTTGAAAAATAATATGTATTTTTCTTTTTGTTTTTGTTGACAAGTAAGTACCTATTAAAAGTTATCACATCCCAATGCCACCCTTTAACCTGTATAAAGTACTCAACATTAAACAAAATATTTAATTTAGAACTAACGCTCAGCTAAACTAAACTAACGCTAACAACTCAGCGTCACTAACGGTTACTTTAATCGCTCCTTAGTAAATAATCACCATACAAATTCTGTACTAAGGAGTGATTTAAGTAACCGTTAGTGACTCTGAGTTGGGGCGTTAGTTGTTTAATTTAGTTAAGCCGTATTGGGGCGGCTTAGAATACTAACCCCAAACCCACGCCGGATGGGTGTCGTAAGAGGCGACTAAATCCGGCACGCTGGTGGTAGGGCCCCTCGAAGTATTGGTAATATTGATTTTAATTGTTAATTAATATCATTATTACTATTATTATTTCTCCACGGGGTTCGCCTGGATAGCTACCACCCTTGAGCATGAGCCAAACGACTCGTCGTGTTCCGGCTGGGGAATTGAGAGCCAGTTCTTTCTTTCTTTTTCTTCACTCTTTCTTGGCCGGCAACGCATCAGTTTTTTTGTTGCCTTTGGTGTTACTGATGTCCATGGGCGACGATATCCACGATATCAGGTAGCTAAAGGTGCAGTGGATTGGATCTTCTAAGAATGGTTGGATGATTTTCTTTTAGATTTCGACTAACAATAGAATATATCACAAATGATCTATTCTGTGCTATAGACACTTCTTTGTAAATACCAGTCCAAACGGTTTATTCAGAAAGAACTGCATCCAGCTCGAATATCATAATAGAAATTATCATATAAAAATACTGATAATAACTAAGTACCTATATGATCAACATATATACTATTTTAATGCTGAACGCACATAAATATCTGCACCGTACGCGCCGAACGCACCGCATTGGTATGAAATCATATAAGAGTAGGGTTGCCAGATGACAAGACTGAAATACCTATGTGGACAAATAATTTGCATTTAATAATTACATTTATTTCAATTCATATTACAAAAATTAAGTAACATTAACTAAGAAAGAAATTAAATAACAACATAATATTTACACTATATAAAATAAAAATAAATACTTAAAAGTAAAAGTAAAAATTAATTAAAATAAATGTATATAACTAGGCCCCTGCGGTGCAGTACCTAAGATGCTGGCAGCATTCCCTCGCTGCGCTGTATGGCAATACTAATACGCTGAGCAAGAAAACTGCCAGCTCTAGGGTCACTCGTCTTGTCTTTTAATTTTCTACTTATTTCTTATAAATAATACTTATTTCTTATAATTTTCTTATAAATGCTAATTATTTAATAATAATAGCCTAACTACAAGTAATGTGGACAAAAGTTCAAGAAGTCGGGACAAAAAATTTTGTATTGGAATTGTCGGGACATTTTATATTTTGTCGAGACTTGTACTTGTATTTTGTCAAGACTAGTCTGGACATCATGTGTTTCGGGACAATCCAGACGAATCCTGACCATCTGGCAACCCTATATGAGAGCCCGATGCGGATGACATGATTTCAAACAAATGCGGCGGGTTCGGCGCGTACATTGCCGAAATAATTGTGCATTCCTCATAAAAAAACATTAGGTACTGTGTTTCTGATCCTCCGACTATAATGTCTGTATACTAGCCCTCATAACATATTTAAAATGAATTTAATTTAATTAAGCAATTTCACTTATTATGAAGACTTACTACAACTACTACTTACTACTAATACTACCTACTCTTACAAAAATGCGACAAGTAGATATATTTTACTTTTACATAAGTCAGTCTATGCCTACCTACCTATATTTTATTAAGATAGGTACTAAAGTCGAGTTTAGCTTCGCAACGAACTCTACATCACTATTCAAATGCATCATTCCTGTTTCCTCCACGACCATCAATTATGCACGCTTGTATGCACACCCGTGACTCACCACTATCTGGGTGGCATGAGACGTAAACTAAAATCACGAAACTCTGTTTTTAAGTCAATTTCTACCAGTATCTAATTCTTATTTAGTAATTTATGATCAAAAAGTATACAAAATGGAGCGGACTTGTTAAAAAATAAACTACCCGAGAAATACATCAAAATCTTGATCATTATGGTATTATTTATTATGGTCGTCATATTGAGGACAACGGTAAAAATATAATATAGATAATCTTATTTGAAATATTTCATATCTCACTAGCGCCAACACGCGAAACGGCCACGAACCACTGAAACCTCGATACGAACCTTCGAAACAACGCCACCGCGCGGCGAACGGCTGAACCTTTTCAATTGCGGGTTTTATGGAGTACACTAGCGCCTGTGTGCGTCGAAAATTTTACGCACACTTACGCACAAATCTCATTTTGGATGTGCGTGTAGTAGGCTTTTATGTGTTGGTTTGCCATGTACTCCGGTCGTATAATGTTCGTGTTTGTTGTTGTCTATTGGTTAGATAGATGGCATTGGGTGTAACGTGTAAAGTACATTGTAAACATGGTATCTGCAGTACATTACTTGAATTGAATTGAACACTCACCGAATATGCGGCGGGCGGATTGCTCGCGTTTTTCACACATGTTTTCTTTAAACAACTAAACACGTCTGGACAATCTTCAGAGCGAGGCACAGTAGGTATATAAATACTCATGTCCGAAACAAATTTAGACACGAAGCACTGTTTCGGTTTAATTAAAGTCATGAAGACGTGTTGGCCAGCGCGTGGTGTTCTCATAACTGTGATAAATAGCGTGAATTTTGTTTCACTAAGCAAAAAACTTGCCGCGTAGAAATGTGAAGCGAAACTGCAGTTACCATTGTTTAGTTTGCCGATTTATACGGCTCAGTCACACTTGCGCCTTTTATTGAGGCATTACCGATAAAAAGGAGCTATAATAGGTTTTATAGTCAGATTTAATGGCGATATGTAGAGCGCACCGATTTACACGGCGCTCAGTAGGTTACCAGCGCAAGGAGCCTTTCAATCAGAAAAACATATAAGTATATGCACTGGAAACAGCGTTTTATACATTATATAGGTTTCTTTTGCATTCTGGAAATTATTAACTTCAATAACTCAAACAAAAGTCTGTTTATTGTAGACATATCCAAACTACAATACAGCTACAATCAATAAAATGACTCAATAGGCCTTTTTGGCATTTTCACTGGACAGATATATGCGGTACAGACTTAAATTATACTTAAATTATTAATATTCAACTTAAATTAATATTATATTATAATTAAATATTAGTTATAATGTTAATCATTCCGAATTATATACCTATAACAATACTAAACCTTACATAACCTTACATTACACAATCTGCCTATAATACATTGAAGTACAATGTCATAGAACAGACATCTCGAACAAAATGTGTGTCCCGCCCGGGAGGTTCAATTTTAAAAATTGAGCCCCCGTAATCATTTCAAAATCGAACGAATCCATTGAATATTGAAGCCACGTGGCGCCAATGCATTGGGACATATATGGTGTTAGCGGTGTCAGTTCTATACGCTAGTAATAATACTTACTTCAATACTATAATACAATATAATATTGTATCATGATTCATGAGCCAATGGGAGTATTAAGCGTCATTGTTTTAATTCAGGCTGTAGATAAAACAAAACATTTATATACCTACCTATTTACTACTTACAGGCAAGAACATCCCGTTAGCTCAACAATGGAATTTAAGATCGATCAGAATCGATATTCGGTTATCTCGAGTCTCAAATGAGTTTCAATCGAGATCTTTGATTAGCAATTCTGTACAACAATGGCCGTCTGTTATCGTTCCGTTTATCGTGTTTAATATGCGTAGAAAGTCGCACTGTTATCTGAGTACCTATACTTGTTCCATTTCGTTATCGCTCGGCCTGCTCAGAAATTATTATTGTGTTCTGTATATGGGCTGTGGAGATTATGAACGAGTAGCTCCATAATCTCTAATTTTAAACTAACATCTGAGGCTACTAAGTGACCTGCTTTTCATATATATTTTGCTGCTTAAAGTGTTTTCATTTGCATTTCATTTACAAATAAATGCATTTCAGTTATAATTTTGATGATGAAAGATGCACTCTCTGCGTGGCGGTCTCAACCGATCATTTTGCCTGCCTGCCAAAGGCAAGAGGTACCTTCTAAAAATATTAAAAAACCTTAACCTTAGGTATCATTTTCCATCTTTTCCATCATTTTCCAAAAATAGAATTAAGTATACCTACGTAGGTACCTAAATTAATTATCCAATCTTTTTTACCACCTTACCCATGCATAACAAAATAGAAGTACATGAAGGATAAATACTTATAATTATAATAGGGTAACATTTTATATACAATTTTTTTTATATATAACCTAGTATTACCTATCATAAGATTAATGTATTATACATAACATATACCTACTTACCTACAGTAAGTAGATGACACATTGAGATGGTCAATTTTTCAGTGACCTGACTCTACATCTAGTCGATGTAGAGTTTAAACTTTGCAAGATGGTACAATACCTAGAAAGAAATAATAAGATAAACACAGTTAAATCCACTATAATCTACATATCTATAGATAAGTAAGTAAAAACATATATGTATATACATTAATATAAACCCATTTCGTGAGATAAAATTTTACATTGGATTTTTTGATGTAGGTAATCCATATACTTGACAATAAGGTACGACAATTGTTCCTAAACACGCAATTGAAAAATTTACAAAACTAAATTTTCCTACCAATGACGAAATCATCACAAATTGCTATCTCTAGTTATCGTCATCTTTACATCTGGGAACTGTAATTAATGTTACCTACTATAAAATATATAGGCTTGCGCTTTTAACAAACTAATTATTGTCAATATTATTAAGTGTTAAGTTATTTGCAAGTAAGTTTTCCATACAGGCCCGGAGGTCAGTAAGCCAACGACCGCGAGCCAGCTGATCAGTCGCCGTTAAACCTTTACGGCCAATGACGTCACCAAGGCGTCTTTTTTCACCAAATGATTTACAACCAACCATAAACCCTACTCAATAACTGTACCGATTGTTTCACACTCAACCGCAATGTTGAAACCCTTTCTAGGTAAAATCCGTTAATGTTTTTCATCCAGTTTTTGCTCTAGTTTACATTATTCTCATTTAAAATTTTAGTTAAGGAAGTCGTTAAACTGTTGTTATGCAATTATATGCAAAAAAGGGTTAGTCGCGCAGTCGCAGTACAATAATTGTGACATCGCCATTGTTATGCAATGTAAGTATTTTTCAAGGAAACGTTTCTTTGTGCCAATAAATCGTTGACTTAGTTTTACACGCAGATGTAGAAATGGTTTCTAAAAGATATGTATTATAGTCATCTACCAACGTTGAAACTGAAAATATTTCTAGCCAGATTAAAAAAAACAAATTCAAATACATATTTCAAAAACAATTTATTCATGCGGGTAATTATTTCATTAATACGCTTATTAAGCACGTCATTTTAGATTCTATTTCAGTTTAATAAATATAGTATTACTTAAAATATAAATATTATACCTGAGTAATTTACCTAATTATTTTTAGTAATCACAATCTCTCACAAGTCAATACAGAGTGGGTAGGTAGGTATGAGGTTGATTAAATCAATGACGGAATTTGAAAACAAAAGCAAAGCCCGACCTCACAATTCAATATCTACAATTGAATGTTTACAACAAAGGTGAACTCTGTTATGACAACAAGATTATTAGTAATTTGAACTGTAATAATTATCTATTCAATTGTTCTTGATACAATTGGTAAGTCATGCATGAATGAATGATTCAGACCTAAATGAATGGGTTGAGTTTAACATGAGGATGGGGCAGAATATTTTGAGAGATTATAATAATATATGTATATAAGCTTAGGTACTCGATTAAGTTATAAGCTCCCAATGTAAGATTAATTCCACAACAAAAAGCAAAACAAAATTAATATGAGGTTCTTTTTTCCACCAAAACAATAACTCACAATACCATGGTAGGTGGGTCTCAATAAAATCTACTACGTTTTTTATATGACAAAATTTCATTTCCGTTCCGATATTAAAGGTCTCAGTCGGCTGTAATGAACCACATAAAATCATAGGAAGGGAAGCGCATCCACTCCATAGGTATTACACCTTAGGTAATTGGCCATAAAATAATAGATGAGGTTCTTCTACGAAACAATAAAATAAAAATATTGTTCATTATTTATTGGACGAAATAATTTTATACTCCGCGTCGATTGTTTCGAAAAAAATTACCTACGGTGCACGATTTTGCGGTCTATAATTGCGATTTTCTCTTTTTTGGAGATTAAACATATGCGATTAAAAATGAAGTAAATTGTCTAGATATTTCACTTCAACAATAATATTTAATTTTTAGGTCCGGGTAGGAACGATCTAAAATTATTTTGACAATTTATATAAAAACAGAGAATGTTTAAATATTCCAAAATTATTTGGCATTTACATAGGTCAAACTAAATTATAATAAAATATATTTTTTTAATTTATGACTAATAATACATTATTGTTTGGAATGGACAATATCTTGTGTGACAAAAATGGTTTTATTTTCATAAAAAATATTTTATTAGACATGAATCGTCTAAATGATATTAAGTCATTAAAATTATGCTGTTTACTACAGGTATTTTAGTAATCCGCTTAAAAATAAACTTTATTTATTATTTAAATTTTAATTTATTTAAATTTTTTGGCCTTAACTTTTATTTTCTGCATTTATATTATATAATTTTTTCTACCCGCAACTTCGTCCGCATTGACTTCAGAATTAGATCGTTGGATAAATAAAATGTGTCATTAATTATAAGCCACATGCAATGTTATTGTTCCGAAGTCGTCGAAGTCGCTAACATAGCCAGCTAGCATAATTTCAGAAATGGTCTTAGAAGACCCATAATATTTTTGGAATACCTTTTCAACAATACCCCGCACTATATTATAGGGTACCTACGTGACATGTTCATAAATATATATTGGCTTTAACCCATTTATGGCCCACTACTGGGCACGGGTCTCTCCTCTTGAGGAGGCCTAGAGCATACTCCACCACGCTGCTCCAGTGCGGATTGGTGGAGGGGTTAGTGGCCAACCCGAGTGTCGGAAGTTTTAAAACCGCCCGAGGGCCTCCTACATGGCTTAACGACTATTATCATATGATAACAACCGGGACCGACGGCTTTACGTGCCCTCTGAAGCACGGAAACACTCAAGAATTTTTTTGCCACTAGCGGTCAACCATCCAACTACCGACCGCGCCCGCTGTTACTTATCTTTGTCGATCACTTAAGATCGACGCAAGCCGTAGGGCTATGAGCGATTCAATATGAGCGCATAAATACGTATATCCATGCCAAATTACAGTCTTCTAGCATTAAGGGTCTCGGCGATTTGCTTCGGACAGGCGGACGGACGGGCGAACGGACAGACGGACAAACAGACAGACGAACGGACGAACATGACGACATTATAAGGATTCCAATTTTACTTCGGAACCTTAAAAAGCTCCCGACCAAATGCGAGTCAGATTCGCGCACTGAGGATTCTGTACAAAATTACAGAACCGAACATTGTTTTTATGTAGATAAAATGAATTGAGTTACAAACATAACTTTGCCGTTGGTAACAAACATAAATCTGTCGTTCCCGTACATCGAAATAGCGATTAATTAAGCAAATACAAATAAGTTAAAGTTTCTTTGGGATAATGCCTCCACGCGTTCCTGCAAAAATAGGGTTGTGAAAACGAAGAAAATGAAGGTTGAAAAACGAAGTGATAATTATTTCATTTTTTCTTCAAAACCTTGAAACAATATACAAAAATTGTATTTTAGTAGCAAATACATAAAAGCAGTCCAAACATTAATTTTACCTGTAAACACAACTTCCATACTAAATTATATTACTTAATTATGTCTGTAAGACGGTCTCCATACTATTCATCAGATCAGGCAAACTTCCACCGTGCTTTGCCATGGAGGCGACCGGGAGGTGGTTTAGCAACCTGGGATGTACCATCGAGAGCGCGATACAGATAAGCCAGCATTGTGACCAAATAAATGTTCTAGCAGGCGTTATACTATAACCGTGTTTACATCCCTATTACCATTACGTGCTCAAAGGACGGTGTACTGCACCTACGTACGAATCTGACAAAGAGATTAGAGATTTGAGATCGACGATTTACAATTTTGTTATATACTATGGTTTGTACTGTTTGGTATGTACCTACTAGGAAATCGCCCTCGCTTCGCTTTGGGAAAAATAGTAAAAAAAATATATAATATGGCCTACGTTACCTGGGGATAGTGTAGCTTCCCAACAATGAAAGAATTTTTCAAATCGGTTCGGTAGTTTCGGAGCAAACAAACAATCAAATCTTTCCTCTTTATAATATTAGTATTGATAGAGACTATCTACAGTGTAGTTTTGTTTAATAGTATTAAACAAACTAATAAGAATATTTAATGTATATCTAATGAATATCTTTAACATTCAATGATAAAAAATATTTTTTAAAAGCTTAGTATTCTAATCATTGTATTAACCAAATTTCATGAAAATCCCAATAGCTCATACGCATTGCTTATTCCACTACTCGCTAGGGCTTTTAAAATTGCTTTCCATCGATGTTTTACCAACACCAGACTGAAGATATTTTTTGTAATGCTCTAAAAATATGCGTGGAGTATGCGCATAAATCACAGACTCGTTATACGATTTACGATCTCGCGGCACTGCGATTGGAGCTTTAAATTTAGCCTCGTGTTTCGTGATAGGCGCACAGCGAGCGGATTGTATTCTATTTATATCGCTTCCTATTTTTATTTGTTAAGGCGTTACGTATCTACTGCCCAACGTCACAATCTAATAGGAAGTTTGTAACTTAGAGGTTTGTAACTTAAAGGAACCCAATTTTTACTAGACAATTTCCTAAATTCTAGTCTTGCAGTTGAAATTTTAATTTTAATGACAGCTCAGGATTATAGCACCCACCTAATTGCTATCGTAAACAGATTAATCTGTAGTAATTTTTGTTGCTAATATCGATTTTCCATCACCACATCATCTATCTGTTAATTTTAATTTAAACTTGATTGATACCTTTATGTAACTATTTCATTTAACTACATATTTTTATTTATTATTTATTTGATTGCAAACATCAAGATAAATAAACATATTGAAAGCCACTTACAATTACCATTAAAGAATTTAAAGATATCTTTTGACTGCAATATTATATACATCTAGATTCCCATAACAGAAGATAACTAGCATATTGTGATGCATTTTCTCTTAAACTTAAATATACTTGTATTTCTTGATACCTAATAAAATACTAAGGCGGTTCCCATGTCTACCTAGGTATTATCGCTTACCCGCTCGCTCGTGCAATAAAGCTCAGTCTAATCGCTTTCAAGGGCTTAAAGCGGCCATGACCCGCGTTATGTCGGTTGGATAGAAGTAAGATTTATATATCAAACATATAAACGTAAAACAGTCGTAATGACAGTTTGTTCAACTCGATATACGGGGCTTTATTCAGATTGTTTGATTGAAGCGATCAATATGAGTTTAACTGGACGTATCCTCTTCTGCACTACGTTAATTTGTTACAGCAAATAAGATTGAAGTTTCTAGATTAAGGATTACGATCGTGTAGGTTTTTACTGCTTTTAAAGCCTCGACTATCTCCGTTATAGTGATAAAGGCGTTTGTAATGTAGACTACCTACATTACTTTACCGACGAGTTTTTGGTTAAGCTCTTTCACAGACGAGACTCTTTGAAGACTTGATTTTATCGACCCGACTTCACCGCTTTATCTTTGCTTGAGGTCTTCAAATCATTTCATTTTACCTTCTAATGCTGGATATTTTTTTACAAACACTCGAATTGGTTAAATGCAATTCCTTTGTATCAACAAATTTTAGAAGACGCCTTTTGGTAGTGTGGGATTCTTAATTATTTTCGTCAAAAATCGTGTTAAAATATAGTTTACAGAAAAATACATACTTAAGTACATGTTGTTTCAAAGGTTAAATTGTATCCTTTTCACAAATCACTCGACACTCAACGCGCTGCAAAAACATGAGCAAGTGTTTGAAGTGAAATAATCAGAAATAATAAATGAAGCTTTGACAGAAATATGATGACATTATGGTCATGTATCGAGATAACGGACACCGTAATAAATGTACGATAAATTGTGTTTACTGCCTCTATAACAAAAATGTCTTCGTGTTGCAAATAGCGAAAGAAAGATATTTTGTTCCAATAAATACTGGCAGCTAATTTATTTACACATCTATACGAATTGGTATAATTAATAATAATAATATTTTATTTCATACCATAGTACAGTCCATATGTTTGGTTAGTATACAATAAATATTCTTAAAAACTATGTTAGTAAAACAGCACAACGAAAAACAGCACATGGGTTAGTATTATGATAGCTTAGCCTATGTTAGTTTAAAAAAGATAAGAAAAACACAAAACACAAAAAAAACCTACTAACTATATACACAAACGCCTATTGGCGAGAGTGTGTGCACCATTCCAGCGGCCCCAGAGAGGGCTGTCTAGTTTATACGCCAATGTGCTGAGGAGGGTGTTAGTGCTCTCTGCCACCCGGCTCATCATCGACGCCACACGCTTGCGGATGATCGCATAGAAGTCGTCTATCCGAGCCTCCGCAAACATGTCGGATGCACTACAGTACCGCGGCTTGCCCAGCACCGCCCTCAGCACATTGTTGTACTGTACGCGAAGGGTTCTGAGGGTCCGCTGCCTATAGTCCACCCATAGACTGCAAGTGTGTGAATTTAAATGAAATGAAATGAATTGTAATGTATGTATTAAGAAACAGTGTGACAGGATTGTATTTAGTTGCAGGCTAATTGAGTAACGAACACATACTTATAAGAAGCGTTTCTCCTCATTTTACCCCATTAATGCATGAATTTTCAAAAATCCTTTCTTTAGAGGTCCATATAATATAAGGAACTAAACGCAGAAATTGTATCCGAGGACAGATCATTAAGATCATAATGACTCAAGGATTATAACATTTATAACTAGGTACTACCAGAGATTTAAAAACGTTTTTAAATCTCTGGGTACTATGCTATGAAAAGCCCTTTAACGTGCTCAATTCTTTAATGGTGAAGATGTAAATTTTCCTATAAACAGTGAAGATATTTTACCTATTTGTTGTTGTATCCAGTCTATGCAGTCCTCGCATTTATTAAGATACAAAAAGCTGCAGGTACGAATTTAATAAAAAAAATTTCATAATATATTTTTGTTGAAATCACACGAATATGTAGGTATATCTATAAGATATTATCTGAACCTGAACCATATTCTGCTTGAATCGCCTGACTCTGCACTTAAGCTTGTATATTTAAATTATAGGAAAGTGAGCTCTGACTGTCTTAGATAAGGTTTACATTCCAGAGCAGTCTATGTTGAATTACGTTCGGTAATGGTTTCATTTGGGCGTGTGAGGTGTCACATGGGATATTCGCGTGGAAGCTTACGCAAGGGACAGAATATTGGCGGTATGGTATTTAGTTAACAACTTACTAGGTATGCTTAAGGCATCTTCTTATGAATTTTTATAAACTAAGTCTCGAAGGAATATCTTAAAAACAAAAATATAAAATAATGATAGAACATAAAATATATTTAAGTTACATGGATACTATTATAGCCGTTTTTAATGTTCTATATGTCCATCATTTCCGATTATGTATGTAGGTAGTAGAGTAATAACAGCTAAAACTGCTAAAATTGTTACTTGTTAGGTAAGTTGCTGAGGATTAGATAAATATAGACTATTGGGTTTTGCCAATGGTGTCTTTTAATTATATTTAAGAGGATTTAGTTAGAAAACTTATAACAAACTGACTTTTATATTTTAATCTTCGTGATGTGCAACCACATAGAGAACTACATATTTATGAGCTATAATATAAAATATTTACCAGTAAGAGCTTTATCCTGTCTGCGGTATTTTAAACCCGTCTAGTCATTTCTAGAAATAATCAAACTATAAGCAGCGTAGAGCTTAGTGAGAAAGTCTATCTAGACTTAAATAAAGATTAAAAATATTTTTGCCATTTTATCTACGATTCTACGTAGTAGGTAAGTTGTATGTAGATGAGTAAACATTTTGTAAATTTTATTTAAAACAATTGAAGTTTACGTCAAATAATGAAAAGAAAGGAATTGTAAGGTTTGAGAATTATGATTCAAAATTGGTATATTATTTTGTAGGTAGTAGTAAATATATTAATTAGTAGACAATATCAAAATAAAACGCTACTTTGAATTCACAAATTTTCATATCTATATGAAATCATCATGAAAGAAAACTTTCCTGTCCATATTATAAGTTATTTTGCAAGTTTTTTGCAAGTAGTGTACACGCCTTAAGGGTATTCCATATTGAGTCGGGAATTTTGGGCTATACCCGAGCTCGACCTCCATTTAGCCATCCGTCATTACTCCTACTTAATTTACCCGATCAACTAACGATGAACCCGGAATTTGCCGTCCTATTACGCAGGGAAACGTCACTTTTATATATACCACCCTATATCTATAGATATCTACCACGAGTAGCGAAACATAGGCACCAGAGTATATCACAGCTTTTTCTTACTTAATTTTATGTACCTAAGTAATAGGAAGGAGGAAAAATCTAAGGTTGTTTATAAGAACCTAGATACTTTTTAAGATTTTTATACCTTAAAAAATCCTTTAAACGTGAGATGATGTAATAAGCGCGTCGCGTCGGAGACTCTACATAAGTTTTTAATCATTATTATAGATCCCAACTCCCAGCTATTTATCTCCATGAAAACATAAGTAATGGTAAGTAATAAAGATTAATATTGATAAATATAAAGATTAAGAATAATAAGAGAGTAAACACGTAATCCAAAGGGGCAGTAGGATAAGTTCTACTGCGAGTAACAGGCGAATATATTTTTGCAGTATCTATCTTTACTACCAAACGCTCTTTCATTTTGAATGGTAAGCCTATTCTCAACATCGGCATACTTCAAACATTTTAGTACCAAATAAAGTCTATCAATAAACTTTATGCGTAACAGGAATTTGTTTTCTTCTGAGCAAAGCCCTTAAACATGAAGTTGGGCAAACAACATCTCCAAGACTATATCGCCCAAGTTTGAATGAAAACCCACAGTTGCGTCTTGGGTTGTTCGTCAAATCGATACTTTCAGATACGTTATACCTACTTACTTAGCTTACACTTTATCAACCAAAATGTATCTACCTAAAGGTATTTGTCTAAAATAAAAAATAAAATTCTTCTCTTTTCATATCAGGTATTATGACTTAGATAAAAGATTTAGGTAAGTTACCTCACTTCCTTTATTTTAAATAAGTATTCTTTGATTTCAATGTTCTGATTTTACTTGTACTCGTAAATACGTTATCCAAGAAGAAAATACGTTTCTTTTGACCCTCATATAGGTATCAGCGACCAGTCAATTACCAGGGTGTTAGGAAAGCAAACACGTCGTAAATAACGCTTCAGACAAACAGACTTAATGAGACCAGGCAAACATGGAGTGTGAAGAGCCCTTGTAGCCAATAAGGGCTGCAATCGAACACTTGTCTCGATTGTTTGCACAAGACCTTATTAGGTGTATTTACTTTATTGTTGTGACTAGTGACATGGCGGATATATGGAAACGGCCAAGTACAATTGTGTAGAAAGGAGTTTTATTTTCCATAACATTATTTTGTTGAAATTTTTATGCTGTAAAGTATGTTACTTATTAGCTAGAGCAGAGAAGGGATTATATTTTTATGACAAAAAAAATAATTATGTATTGAATTAGTTATAATAAAATTTTCCAATACCAAATTGTTTCCATTGTGTAATATTACTTACTTGTCCCTTACCCACTGGTGCAAATACTGGTGCAGTTACTAAACAAAAAAATCGTCGATTTCTAAAATCATTTCGTAAATTAAGTTCATTTATTTACACTGCGTTAAATTTCTTGATTTTATTAGCAGCATAAATACCTACTTAGTTTAACTTGTCTTTTCTTGGCAACTTTCAAGACAATCTCGTGTTCGTTCAAAACATTTAAACCAGTTTAATATGAGCTTTGGAAGTGATTGCTGGATGGTGGTACTAGAAGAGTCGTATCGAAATAGCGTAGAGATAGGGTCCATATAAACTGGTACTACAATATCGACGTAGGGCTGGCGCACACGGAAGACTGAAAATTAAATGATTCTTGAATAAATGAGAATTTTGTATGAGAAAAAAAAACAATATTTTCTCAACAAGTTAAGCTCTCTTTTCCCAAGCGCTCTTAATATTTCAAACTCAAATAAATAATAAGAAAGGTAAATTGCCGAATTCTGATATTAAAAAGTAAATAACAAGTTAAAATATCTTTGGTCAAGTCATGGTGTAGGAATGTTAAGTACATATTATTATTGTACTGTTGTACACTTGCAAAAAATATTATCTATACTAATATTATAAAGCTGAATTATTATAACATCATGTAATGGAACGTGTGCGAAGCTACTAAGTTAGTGACTTATCAGTCAGATGTATGTGGACATGAGGGAGGTATCTGAGGTGTTTACTACACTCGGGGGAGAGAGACATGAAGCCGGTGGATATTTTGACACTGTGTTGCACTGTAAGTACATCACGCCGTAGTAGGTACCTACATACATGGAGATAAATACTCTTTTCAAGGCTCCATACAACGTTACTTTGACAATTAGGTACTTATATGAGAGAAATTCCGTATTCAATTTTTTTTTGTGAAATTACAGATGTATTTAAACTCAGTTTTCATGAATTCAAACAACGACTCGCTTGAATTGTAAATAAAGAAAAAGTATTATAAAAACCTCAATTGAATTCCTCGACAACAATGTTACTATTTTCCACGTCTCATGTTTTCAACCAAACAAGCGTGGTGGTCGGTTTTAAAAGAAGTAAAAAGTAATTTTTATGCAAGTTTTTGTATTTTATCGGCCAGAAAATGCGCACAAAATAACACATTTACCTTCACAAATATAAATGAACATGTTTCTACACTTTAATAAATGATATTCACTTTTTATTGTTAACTTAAACTAAAGCTAAAATAATTATGCCTAAGTTGTAATAAGTGTAGGTAATATAATATAAATAATGACATTGTTAAAGGCAAAAAATTATCTACCTATGAATTGGATATTAAAAAATTACATGAACCGTATTTTAGAAGTAATAATTAACTCTATAATATTTACCTGTGCACAATGCCAAAATACATTTTCACTATCCAGTCCTTGACTAACTAGAGATATCAGTCTTGAAAGGCAGTCTTGTCAGGATCTTGAAAGATCCGCTCATAAACAACCTACACTATGTAATGCATATTTAATAAAACAGGTATCCTATCCACCTGTACGTCAACAGTATTTCTGAAAACAGTTCCCCGATCAAATTGTGCGCTCACCGTCGGTTCATTTCCTTTTTGTTACGTAGAGATCCCTCATTTACATAAATTTACCTATTGTTATTCCCCGGGCTCGAGCTATCTTTGCGAGACGACGAGTTTCGAGAAACTTATTCCTATAGAAAAGGAAATTTGATTCGTCGATACGACAGAGGCCGTATCGGAAACGAGTTAAATAACAGTCCTATTCTGTTCCTTTTGTTTTCTGTAGCCTTCGAGGAAAATGATGGAATAAATAACAAACGACCCGGTGGAATATTGACGGCAGCCGAGTTGCAGAGCCGCTTTCAACTTTAGAGCTTGTTAAATGCCTACTCAGCTCTTGCCTCTTTATTAGCTCCTATCAACTGAAAATGTATTAGTGTTGAGATAAAAGAATTCTATCATTAAATTTTTGCTGTATTTTTGTTTTATTTTGGTATTATAAATGGATAACAAAAATACTCTGGCTTGCACTGTTACAGTTTTGACTAAAATTATTAGTAAATTATTATTAAACAATACAATTGTTTTACTCATACCTAATTAAAAGTCATCTATGAAGTCATCAAACATGATTGAAGAGTAGGTACAAATGTGACAGCTATTATAATAAAAGACGTAAAAGACAAATAAGGATAGATCCGGGGAAATCTAAAGACATCTATTTTTCCATTTTAAAATAAATAAAGCTTAATCGAATGATACAGCTAGAACTAATTATAGAATGAAAGTTAATTAGCACAGCAGACAAAAATCAATAATTACTTTGGTCAAAAAATGTAAATTATAAAAAGGGAAAGTTCCCAACGTTAGTACCTACTCTATCTCGGCTCAGACATTGACAAGTTAATGAAAGACATTTGTATGTAACGGACTGTGCGAGTTTCCTTTGCACTGTGGTATATGTTGGGACTTATTACGTAAGTTAGCTTACATATAACAAATATATTTAATTAAAATCTATGCATCCTTTTTATTATTTAATTTTAATTAAAAGTGTTATCAGTAAGTACGTACCTAGTTACTTACATTAATTACTTTTTATTTATAAAAGCAATTTGCTTCGCCGAATTAGCTATTTTTTATTTGTGTTGTTTTTATAGGGTTGCCAAGAATTGAAAAACAAGTGAAGTGTTTCATTTCCGACCTTAGGAAAATGGGGAAGTCAGTCATGATCGCTTAGTCAAAACTCACTTGGTCCTCTTGAGATATGAGGATTTCAGTTTTATTTCTGCTTGATAACATAATAATTATGTTCATTGTTTGCAATAATTTCCTCACCTCTAGCCTGGTGCATGCCTGCATGATCGTTTGCTTCTCCTATGTCGGTAAAGAAAGTACCTAATTAAACAAATATCGCAACGGGGAAGCTCTGGCAGTCAGCCTAGATATCGCTAAGGCCTTCAACCGGGTCTGGCACAGGGGCCTTCTCACGAAGCTACCATCTTACGGTCTCCCTGAGAGGTTATGCAATTGGGTAGCCAGTTTTCTATCTGAGCGACATATCAAGGTCGTAGTTGACGGTTGTTGCTCAGATATGAAACTTATAAATGCTGGCGTTCCCCAAGGGTCTGTGTTATCTCCTACGCTATTCATTCTGCATATCAATGACTTGCTGCAGCATACAAGTGGCATTCATTGCTATGCGGATGATAGTACAGGGGATGCCTACTACACAGCCCCCGCTAATGCCTCTCAGTTGCAAATGGCGGATAGCAGAATGAAACTTGTGTCTAAAGTTGAGAACTCTCTGGAGCAAGTCTCGGAATGGGGTCGACTCAATCTGGTCGAGTTCAACCCCGCGAAGACACAAGTTTGCGCATTTACCGCTAAGAAAACCCCATTTGTCATAGCGCCTCAATTCCAGGGTACCGCGCTCACTGTGAGTAATAGTGTTGGGATTCTGGGAGTTGACATCTCGAGTGACGTACAGTATCGGCGTCATTTAGAAGCCAAGGCTAAGCTGGCCTCCAAGAAGCTTGGTGTCCTGAACCGGGCTAAGCAGTACTTCACTGCGAGGCACCTGCTTATGCTTTATAAAGCTCAAGTCAGGCCTCACATGGAGTACTGCTCACACCTCTGGGCAGGGGCTCCACAATACCAGCTTAACCCATTTGACGCCATACAGAAGCGAGCGGTCCGAGTTGTCAACGACCCACGAGTCACTCACAGGTTAGAGCACCTGAGTCTCAGAAGAGACATCATTCTCTCTGCGTGTTCTACCGACTTTACAACGGTGAGTGCTCCGAGGAATTGTTCGACTTGATGCCTACGTCTCTTTTTCATCATCGCACCACTCGCCGAGGATTGAAGTTCCATCCACACCGATTGGACTCGTGGAGTTCTTCTACAGTCCGATTTTCACGAATTTTTTTGCCACGCACGTGCAAACTGTGGAATGGGCTTCCTTCCGAGGTATTCCCGGAGCGCTATGACATGGGGTTCTTCAAAAAAGGTGTGAAAAGAGTTCTCCTTCAGGGCCGGCGTTGCATTGGCAATTCCTCTGGTGGACATGAGCAACATGTCCATAGGCGACGGTAACCACTTACCATCAGGTGGCCCGTATGCTTTTTCGTCTGCCCTTCAGGCTATAAAAAAAAATCTACTTTTAAATTTTATATTCTGCGGACAGAGCTATTCAATAATCAGAATGAATGTACCTACTGCTGACTAACTACATACATCGTTATAGTCTACCTACAATTATTTAACTTCATTTAAGAAATTAAAACTAAATAAATACCTCAGTTTATTAGAATCTCTAGTCAGACTCAGTCTAAACTCGAATCACCAGTCTCTATGTGTCTAATATGTAGTTGATATACAAAATACGTAATAAAGCCCTCAGATTCTATTTTGTTAGAACGGTTGCCCGTGGCATTTGCTCGGAGAGGTGGCCATTCGACAGAGCCAACTCCGCCTCCAGTTCAAATAAACTGAACGCAGTTTTCAGCGAGAGAGCAGCGTTTTAGCTGCGTCGTAAAGCGAAGGATCTCAGGCCCGCCACGAAACTTGTAGCGACATCTATATTCAAATTTTTCGCCAGACTATCACCCAACCTTCGTACAACGGTTTACATCTGTATAAAATACGAAATGAATTTTATTTTGGAGGTACGGTTTTATATGAGATGAGTCTGATGTTTCGTCTGAGAATCGACCGGTTGGATAGGAACGGAAATTTTATATTTTATGTGAAATAATATTTTGTAAATGTAGTTTTTTAGTCAAGCTCGGATATTATTGCAGTCACGTTGAACTGTGAATATTAGAATAGTTAAACTTTTTCATTCTTTTGTAACCATTTAATGATGAAATTATGTGTTAATACCTTATCTTATTGACACATAATAACAAAATCCTATTTTTTTAATTTTCATTTCGTTTGTCGTTGTGCATAGGTAAATGGAAGGCAAAGCTCACGTCCATATCATAGCAGTTACCAGTTACCTAAATGTACGTAATGAATAAGCCGATAAAAGTAGGAAGTTATAGGTGCATATATTTACAATAGCGTATATTATTATTATGCTATAAGTATAAAGCGCTTTGAGCCTACCGACTAATTAACAGCTTACATTGTATGCAAAAGCCGCTTTACCACGAAAATAAATATAGTAATGTAAGAGCCTAATGCATTAATTAACGTACAAAGTGTTCGTGTCAGGCGAGTACTCAACCAATGGCTTTATAGTGTCTACTGGATATGCAGGCAGTTTTATGATAATTGAATTGCTTTAGGTAAGTATCAGATAAACATCAGTCGGCATAATAATTTAATTTGCGAGAATTACGCGACAAATCAAAACGGGCCAGGTTAAAGTGTGTGCTATTAGGGAAAGAAGATACCTAAGTACATGAAATTCGGTTACAATGAGCTTGGGAACGACATCTATATTTTTGAGACTTAGTGTGAGAAACTTAGACCGGGTACCCTTTACATTAATTATAAATTAATCTTGATTTTGAAATCGGCCTTTCCTATTTTCTTTTAACCTGATATACCTACTGAAGTATAAAAAAGCCCTTTTCATCCAGATAATGTGCGTAATATTCTACCCACCAATAATTCTCTATCTTAAGTAGTTTGTTCCACATTTATAATTTAACAATTAAACTTCTATGAAAATATTGTAGCAATTGAAAAAAAGTTTTTAGGTATCTTATATAGGTATATATCATACTGCGCAAACATCTATTCCTGAAACATTTTCATGACAAAATTCTGTGAGTATGAATAATAATATATAAGTATAGATATTCCTACGCCAAATCTCTGAACTTTTCGACCTAAAGCATTGTAGATAGAGGCGTAAAACAGCGAACAACCATTCATTTAAGGCTGTTCAAGTTACGTCAGCGGCATGAATAAAGATGGTAGCCCGGAAAAATAACAGAGATATTCTAAAGAAAAAGTTTTTACGCAAAAGAGAGGACGACTAAGCGTTGGATTATAGTCCGACGACGACAAAAAATTTACGGAAATTTACCACATAAAAGATAATTGCAATTTAAACTGTGACTCCCCACCCGGTGTAGAAAAATTTCACCGTAATTTGCTTGGTACCTTCTGAAACATTGTTAGGTAGGTATTCCAGGTCAGATATTACGTAAGTAGGTACGAAACCTTTGGTGCAGTATTTTTTGAAATGGAGAAGTAAAATTTTATGATTTTTCTCTTTTTTTTCTGAAATTTGGTATTTCTAATTTCAATAATTACCGGAATAAAGTAGTTTATCATTATTGGGCAAAAAACAGCAAGGTTTGCGGCTACGATTTGAAATTACAATTGCCACAATGTCTTTTTTCTAACAAGCTAAACTGGGTAAGAACTTACAGCACATAATATGTCTAGTAAAAAAATCCATATAGAACAAGTGAATAAATCATAGTAATTAAATCAAGTCAGTAATCTTCTCCTTTAAGTTTAAGACATAATTCTCACACGGATACTTTGCTGGGTAGATCGAACGGATGTCCTTATAATTATTTTTCACATATGGGGTGATTCGTTCCAGAACGTTAGCGATGCCCGGGACTGGGATAAATCCCGGACGAGTAACGAGATCTCCGCCTCAGCGTGAAATTGTGAAATTACCGGGACGACGAAACACAAAATACTGCTTCATTTTCTGCTCGAGTTTTTATCTCTTCGCTCCAAAGAGTAAAAAATATTTATAGATAACTAAAATGTAAATATGTATGTATTTTAAGATATGTGCTTAAGAATTTTCGGAGAAGTGCATAGAAGTTTGAATTGTGCAAAGCAAAACGTATTTGCATTGGGTCCATTTGCTCCAGATGAAAAAGCTGACACAGCCAGTTGCTTTTGACTCTATCTGTCTTTACTGCTCCACAGCTCAGCTGAGATAGAATAATGATCAAACTAACCTAACCAAAATGATCTATTTTAAACAATACATCAATCTCCTTGTCAAGAAACCTTTGAAATTCTTGTAGACGACGAAGAACGTAAGTTTTCGAATATTAATTGTCATAAAAATAATTCTGAAGAAGAATACGTACAACAGTTATTATCTATAGGTACCAAAAATACTCTTGTGTTATATTAAATTTTCCGAAAGCGAACACATCATTTACTCCAATATACCTTATACTTTATCGGTATCGGTGCGTGTATTAAAGAAGCTTCAGAGTGAGAGAGTCTTATCAGAATTCAATATCTTTATTTAGGTTGGAAAAGGATGGTGCACTCACAACTTAAGTAATCGCGACGAAACAATGTTGCGTCTTAAGTCTTAACCCAACACGAATTAAATTGCAAGAGTATAAGCTCCATACATGAATACACGAAATTACACCTTAAATTTTCAGCAGAAGAATTAATATACGCTGCGCCCGAACAATCTTAGGCCTTACTTATCGCAAGCGAAATGTACAAATGAACACTTGTAACTGCTTCTTACAATGTATGATATGTGACAAGTGGAAATGTCGCGCCGAACATTCTGCGTGTTCCCTCATTTATATTCATTTTGAAACTCACAATATCTGATTGATAAAAATGCAGTTTACGACTCCTGCTTATTTAACAAATTAACCTACCGCAGTTGATCGCGATAAAGAAGTTACGGGGTAACAACTTTAATTGGTTGGCTTTATTTTTTTGGAAAAAAATTTCGTTAGTTGTACCAAAATGTGTAGTTATAAGTATAATGATTATGATTAGCTGATATTAATGATGATACCTACTTATGATTTAACTAAAAGCTTGTTCTTTTATTTTCAAATTCTAAATAGGTAATCACGCTTGCTAGGAAAATGCTCTTATACCTATCTATTACTTTCAATCACCCTGCTTAATTAGTGAAATACCATGTTGGGAACGTCTATTAGTCGGAACGTAGGACTCTACGACTCTACTAGCTGACTCATCAAGCTCATCAATTTTCCCCTGCCCCTTAGGTTAGTCTCAGATTCACTAATCGATTCGCTATTCTAGCTTAGATACCACATCAAACTAGCTTCTAGAATCGAAAAGACGATCAGACGAGATCATTCTATCAAATAAAAAGAACTTAGATACCATATCAATAACATAATAAAAGTAATAATTCTAAACATAATATTTTTAATAATGTAATTCAATTTTACGAGTAAAAGTCTGTTCATCATTAACCTGCTACGATAATCGCTCTATACACCCATGAATCGAACGTCCCTGATATCGGTTCATAAATCAACCGGGATCGCGCCGCCCCTTCCCGACTCGCTCCAAAATGGCCGACGTCGCTCAGCTGATCCGAACCGTTCCTTTTTGCATTCCGACCATTTTGAATAGGACATTTACTCGTAGACAGAATGATATTGGCTACCTTTCTGGCTGATTATGTTAAATAAATAAATGGCAGTATTCGATTTCAATATACTTACTGATATTAAGAATATAAAAAAAGAAATTATCCCTGCAAGCTAGCCTGCAAAGCCGTTGAAAACAAATAAGTATAAAATTAAGTAAGTAAGTATTAAATTATGTAAGTACTTACGCTAATTCTAATTTCAAGTTGCTAGGACTGTTAATATGATTAAGTACATAGATCATAATTTTTGATACTGTTAAGTAAAAGAAAATTTAAATTATAACGATCCGAACTTTTAAAAATATTAATCTTACCTGTTTTGAGTATTTACCTAGTTGGTACTAAGTTTATTTTTGAAAACCTTACCTAGCTATTTTAACAATCAATTGTGATGATGTCATACACTTACCTACTTACGAGACTGTTTTCTTCGTCTCAGAGTGACCGTTTCAATCCTACAAATGAAGACAGTTTGGACGAACTCCAAGATAAAGTTACAATGTTATTTGTTTGTCTGGAGACTAGCAGCTTTATTGTTTGTGAACATGCAAAGTTTAGGAATGAGAACAGTTTGCAAAAGTACCTACTGTACCTAATATAATATATTATGATGGACTATGGTGAGGTTTTGTGTAAAACTTTTTACAATATTTTTTAAGATATCTTATCGATTTTCTGAGTATCATTTTAAAGAAGCAGACATTGACAGGCATAGCAAATACCTACGTGAATATATTTTTAAAATTTAATGGGTTATGAAAGAAAAATATGTAATAATATTTTTATTTATTTTTCCCTTTAAATTTCAATTGTATTCAATAACATGTTAAAGCTATTCTAAAACGTCAATAATCGTATTATTACTATACTTTATTAAAATATATTTTTCCTCACCCAATAGGTACTCCGTTCTCAAGCAATCTGCAATTCCGCAATGAACGAGCGGATTCAGTACTTGACACGGGTCTACGTGAATTTAATAACTCTATAATCTCTTCGAGGTATAATATTTGAGTGAACTCTGGAGGTACAAGTTGGCTTATTCCATCTTTATGATATTAGGTTAAGTTCCTCAGAAAGGATTAAGGAGGCTCTCAATTCGACGCTCCCGGGCAGAAATAAATTTAATGTTCAAGGAGCTTACGAGGAAAAACTTGTGACGTACGGACGGTTTAAACCGAGCCTCTAAAAATTTCTTATGATAACACCGAGTATTATCTTACGGGTAAAAGCAGCTAGTGGCCAAATGCCATTAATTTTTAGATTACTCTATTACCTACCTTCATTTTATCGTGGCGACAAGTTAACTGTTCTCCGTCATCGGGTTCACCGCACAATAAGTTGCTGTTAGAAAGGGTTGGCATTAAAATAAGTTATAAATCACAATAAACAAACAATAAAATTAAACTTCCAGCATAGTTATTATAATTTTTACTAATAGGTATTGATAAGTATTGTAAACATAAGATAAGGGTGACTGGCATATATAGTATATCACCACTCTAGCGGTTATATTGGCACCTGATAAGTATGTTTTATATGTAGGTAGTAGGTAATTAGGCACTAATTGCCTTATATATTTTATTCTGGCATTTAGTTACTCATTGTTTCGAGTACATTGGTATGTATTTAGTGGTAGGTACATTTCAATGTAAGCAGGTATCTTTAGTACCTGCCTGTAAAGGCATGATCGCCGCTTATTATCAGATCGGAGCAACAATTACTTATGTGATGTTGGCCTTTTAAAAAGCTTAATTCGATTGCATTAAATGCGCCCCCAATGTTTGCGTTGGCATATTAATTGCCATGTGAAATGTAGGCCAACCCACATGACATCGGGTGTAGGTGGTTACAAAAATAGGTGGTTATAAAATTGGTATAAAACTTTTAATTTGACTCTGTTTCAACTTGACTTGAATCGCTACAAAAATATGCACTGAAAAATTCAATTATCTACAAAATTTACAGAACTTTACAGGCTATTGTTAAATACAACGGAACGTCTTACTTAGTTTAGGTATATTTAATCCACTAAGAACTGTGTGTTTTTATGACATTGTATTAATCGGAATAAGTCTTCTTATACCTTTTCCACATTTTAGGAATACAACATAAAGTTGTTTGTATTTTCCGTATCGAATTGCTGAACAAAATATAGCATCTACGTAATATTCCATATCTATATAAACACAAGCTACAGCAAAAATACACGAACGGATCTCTCAATATTTTATTTTCCGCCTCAATTTTATTTTATTTCACTGAGCGGAGCGCTTCTAGTCGAATGGAAGGTAATTGTTGGCTTCGTTCTGAAGGGTTCACTTTGGGGAATAATTGTGCGGATACAGACTTTGGGAGCGTTTAATGTAAGGTTTCGTCGAGCCTCCGCCATTTTACTGGTGCCGTCAGTCCGGTGTTATGCTTAGGTTGTGCTGGACCAAGGACGAATATTATCTCGGGAACGAGTTTCGTAAAAGCGCCGATGGGAACTAATGAGGCGATGGGTCCCTCAACTTGTTTTGTGAATATACAGCGGGTATTACTTTAATTTTGTTAACGAGTCGACGATTAACTTTGATGGTTATTATAGAAGAGCATTTTACCGAATTTTGTTTGGTCCTCGCTTAAATGAAATGGTTAAATACACTTGCTGAAGGGCAAGTTTATATCTTGTTGTAATAGAAGCTGTTTATGAATTATTCAAGTCATTTTTATTTGTGTGTACCTAATAGAACCATTAAAAAGATTACAGCCTGGGAGTATAATAAACGGTAGGTACATACCAAAATCGAAGTTTCACAAAAAAAATGTTATTCAGAATTGTCAGATTGTGTCATACAAATAGCCAATGGAGATAGCAACACGCTCCGAGTGACCGACGCACAACTGGAGTTTACTTGTTACGAACGATTATAAAATATATAGATTAGTGAATGAGGGTAAATTATCGCCTTTTTTATATTACTGAAAGCATACATTTATTTATTTTAATTATTTAATTTAACATAATGTTATCGTCAAATCAGTAATAACGCCAACTAGATTCGGTACTTTGCGATCGTCAAATCAGTCGCCATCTAGATACTTTGCTACGAATTACAAACCTAATGCGTACAAACCTAACGCATAACGCTTAACGTTACTCCTCATAAATATTCATACCCCGGGCTTATACAATGAAAATCGATTCTAAAGAAGCTAAAGTCCAATGAAAAGTAAAAGTATTAATTACAGATCTAATGAAAATGAAGGTACATGAATATACTAATATTGTATATTTTTGTTTCATAGCAACAACCCATAATTATCCCACTGCTGGGCTCGGGGTCTCCTCTCACAATGTGAGGGGTATAGGCCATAGTCTACCACGCTGGCCAAGTGCGGATTGGTAGACTTCACACACCTTCGAGAACTTTATGGAGAACTCTCCGGTGTGCAGGTTTCTCACGATATTTTCCTTTACCGAAGCAAGTGACAATTAACTTTTAATACGCACATAATATTTGAAAATTAGAGGTGCGTGCCAGGATTTGAACTCAGACCCCTTGGTTCGGGAAACCAATGTTCTAACCGCTAGGCTATCACTGCTTATTTTTGTTTCATAGGCATACCTATTTACCTACCTAGATAATTCTTCTGTAGAAACTATCATCTATATCTAGTTAACTTCTAATAAGTAACTTACTTCAACGTAAATGTAGCTTGTTTAGCTTCTATACATGTATGAAAGTTTCTAGATACGCAGAGAGCTCATAAACCAAGCAGGAAACAAAATAATAAAGTAGTACTTACCGGGACGCGGTAGGGAAGCTCAACCGACGGCACATTGCACACAACTGAATAATTTAAAATAATGAAGCCACTGGTCCCCGGGCTTTGATGTTTAAAAATGCACTGCACTCATTTACTTCTGTACCCAGGTCAGCCTGAACTTCCAAACATAACAGTCTCGGATAGAAGCAGCTCTTTGGCAAGGTTTTCACATAATCTGGCGCGGTTTCAATATTAAAAAAGAAAGTACTTACGTAACATAAACATACAGGACAGGACTTTTAACGTAATATTGTAGGTAGCAAGGAAATTATTTTTATCTGATCCATCACAATAATGTATAGGTCTACGAAGTAAAATATTATTTTATTATAATTTCGTAACCAATAGTTTATTTCAGTCTAGATATTTTGAAACTGATTAATGATTAAATTACACACTACAGAACTTACAGATAAGTTCGAGATTAAGTCACAATTATTCAGAAATTAAATTTAAATGAAATTAAGACATAAATGGACATGTGTAACAGATATCTGTTCACAGAATGAAAATCCATTGTACGGAAATCCAGTTACGTAACAAAAAAAGTAAAGCAGAATTTTACGTCTTTATTAGGATAGGTATCATTTTTTAAATTTATTTCCGAAGTATAGAGAATACCTCACTAATTTATTCTAATTAGTCAAAAGCACATCCCTAGATGACAGTGAAACGGGAATCGGAAAAACGTCAATGGTCCGTTACCCAAATTTAATACCTTTCTATTCCCGGGTCGAGGGATTAGTATCTTGGTCCCATTTGAATAATTCCATCGTTGATATAAGCTAAAAACTTTTTATATTGTACTTAAAGATTCTTACGATATAAGTTACAGACATAAAAGTTATATCAACACAACGGATTTGGTCCAACTCCAGAGGAAATATTTTGTTCCCTTTTCCACGTATTTTCCGCATTGGTTCTGACCCAAAAATATTCTGAAAGCACTACGATAATTTGTGTTGATACTGATCAATAATATCGTTATGGCTATTCATTAGGTTTATAAATAATTAATTTTTAAAATAACGTAAGTTATTAAAAATATAATTTTCAAACAATACTCAAAAAATTTAAATTCATAAATGTTAACGTGCATGAAAATACTCAAAAAAAACAAGTTAAAAAGTTCGATTCTTACACACCAATGCTTTGTATGCATTCTATGTAGTCAATTATGAGTTACAAACACCTACACATAAAATAAAAAGTCTTGTGCATTCTACAAACAAAAACAAACCCACACATTTCTTTACTAAGTGCTATAAAAACCAACTTTGATTCTTGAACAAACCTGTCAGGCGTAAAATACAATTATTTTGAATGTTCCGTACATACCTAATATATTTCAGACAATACAATTAAAGGTTTATTTATTGTGGAATTATTTTTCTTGGCTTCAACACACTACTGAGCACGGGTCTCTTCTGTTGAGGAATTCTAGTGCATATTCAACCACGCTGCTCCTATCGATTAGAATATAATGTCAGGCTTCAAATCATGAGAGAATAGAGCTTTTGGAATTTGACTTAGTGCGCTTTAGGTACAACCCAACATTATTATGAACTACATTACCATTTACTATCAATAATTTCATTCAGGGTTTAACATCTCCAAAAAACACTACGGATCCTTAAAACTGAATAGAATTCTTATTAACATACATATTATTATAAATGTTATCATGTCTTAATTAGGCGACATTCTTAGTTTTTTTTATTATGTTCATCGATTTGATTTAAAAATTAAGCTTCTCATAATGTTTGATTTTTTATTAATGCATAAAGCAGCCGCTGCGTTGTTACATTTTTTTGTACTTCATAATATTATGAGAAATACAAAGTAAGGAAATAAGACGCGTACTAAGAATACACTGGCTTAGTTAAGGCCTATTTACTATTCAATCTATTTGTGAACTTTTGATAACAATATCACAAATTAGGTATTTCAATAAAATTTAAATCAAGAACTTGTGCAAGAACGAGTTTGAAACCACTAGCAAATCTGCTACTAATATCCTTATTATACTTATACCTATAAAACAAGACACAGTTAACTTCCGCATAACTTTGGCATCCACCACCAATTTTATGCCCAGCTTACATTATTCCAGTCCAGCGATCGAATCCAGCGCTGGATTGCTACTGGAAAAATGTAAACCGATACTGGAATTCAGATACTGGATACTGGATTCCAGTCCAGTAACTGGATTGGCGGTCTACTTTTGAATCTAGTGCGACCAATCCAGTGCAACTGGAATAATCTAGACGGCCAATCCAGTGCCGCTTGATACATTTTCTTCTTGAAATCATTGTCTCTGTAGTGTTCACTAACTAAATGGAAATAACTGGAATAATGTAGACGATACAATCCAATCCAGCACTGGACTGGATTGATTCGCTGGATAACTGGACTGGAATAATGTAAATCGGGCATTACTGTAAAAAAATGTAAGAGCCTAATCCAATTACAGCCGTGTACGTTAACATTAGGGACATGTCATTACGCCCAACGACTGCACACTGCAAAATGGACTGCAAATTGGGAGTGCTCATTTGGTGCCAACGTTATTTTTGCATAATCGACGCGCACCGCAGTTTCGATGCAAATGTCTGCCACTGGCTGCCTAATGAATTTTGAGAAACAAGACCCCAGTGGGAGAGAATATTTAAAGCCATTTTCCTGGTTGGTTGGTGAAATTATTGACATGTATTACCTAGCCATGTTAATTAACTGAGTCGGGTACTTATGTACCGCTAAAGATGTTCGTCAAACAGTCCGTAACTAAATTTAAAGTGTGTCTATAGTGGAATGAAAACAAACAAATGTGTGATAAACTGCATGAAGATATAGATATTGTAAGAGTGGGTGATACCCGATACCTATTATGAAAAAATAGTAACTTACTTATACTAAATATTCATAAATGCAAAGAAGAGGCAACTCTCGACTCCATCCGACGTATCATCTCAAAACTCGACCCTATAATATAAATAGACACAACTGTCAAAGGGTCGAATAGGAATGTCAATATAATGAGAACCTTCCATGCCGTAAATAAGTCTGGAATGACAAGATACTATAAGTGTAGGAGTAACCTGTAAGAGATGTAGAGAGCTTAAATTATTAGATTTCGTAACTAAGTTTAATAAAAAACATAAATTGGTAGTATATTGATGTGTTAAAACCGTTGATTTATCAAAAAAAAAAATGAACATAAGTATTATAAAATATTTAATTTTATAATACTTATGTTCATTTTTTTTTTCAAAATACTTTCTTGAACTCAATAAAACAAGATATAATACTAACACAGCATTTTCATCCAACTAAACAATAATATTATATTAGGTACTCTGTGAGAATATAACTTTGCCTGTACATTTGGTACTTTAGGTATATTATTATTATATCGCGATGTAGAGTAGCCAGATGGCATGACTGAAATATCTGAAGAAAACTTCAAAAAGCCGGGATTTGTCAGCACATTTTTTATTTTGTCGGGACTTGTCTGGACATAATGTGAAATGTCAGGACAATACAGACGAATCCCGACCACCTGGCAACCCTATCGCGATATACAATAATTTAAATTCTTTAGTAATTTAAATAAACGTTAAATTTTTTAGTAATTTATATAAACGTTAAATAAATAGTGCTGCTATACAGTGTTTGTGGGTGGCCCGAAAATGTTTACGTGTTAACTCATTCAATGTTGTCTGACAGATTTTTCAGGCTAGAAAATGTACCTATCTTATTATAGAAGTAACTAAAGTCATATTATTTCGATTTCTTTCTATAGGTAAGCAAGAGATGTCATCGTTAATTTTATTAACGCGTTGATGTCGATAAAACAACGTAACCATCTGAAATAACCATCAGATTACGTAACATTTTCTTTTTGTTTTACAAACACACACGAACGGACAAGATATCAAATAAGCCGAAGGCTCGCAGGCGTCGACAGCCAATGACATACGCTGAGCAAACACGTGCCGACTTACAACTATTGGTTTGTACATTAAGTACGGTGTAAGTGTTTGAGCGAAAGCGTTTTGCATTTCGTTGCTTACCTACCAATATTGGTAATACCTACTCTCTCAAGGAGAGTAACTTCAATTTTTGTTTTGTTTCGTTGTATAAACAATCCTGAAACAGTTGAAACAGCTTTAAGTACGTAGTGCTCCGCTACCACAGGCCGCCAGGTGCGTAGAGTGTTTTGCCATGCGTAACGTTTTTCTGCGTCATTCCAAACATAATTTGCTCGTATTCTGATCGAAAAGTCAACTGTAAACATTGTTTATAAATAAATTCTATTACTTCGCTGTGTCGCTTCGCTTCGCTGTGTAGCGATAAGACTGCCTTTTATACTCTATTTACTTGCGTACGTTACATTGTTTTTGTCCTATTTTTGGTGTGCAATAAAAAGTTAAATACTTAACACACACACTTCACATTTACACGTTAACTTCACATTTTTCACCTCTTTTTTTCTAAACTATACCCAAGGGAAGCCGTGACGGGTCGCTGGTATTATAAAAAAATTAACTTAAAGGAGAATGCCCATTTAGTATGGAGAAATGTACTGACTTTAACATTTTTGTGTCTTGATAAAAATACCTTTATTTGATTATGTTATCTTAATAAATTATACATACTAACTTTAGTCAATGATAATATTAGGAAATAAGAGATTTTAAACAAAACTAATTTGTATTTAGGTTATAGTAAACTCACAGTAATATGGACACTATGAAAGAAAGAAAGAAAGAAAGAAATTATTTATTCTGTTAAGCACTGCAACAAGTTACAAATTGAATATTAGTGAAACACTCCTAAAAACTATAAGTTGCTACAAACACATAACCTGCTGCAGCACTGCTTAACAAAAAAGGTACGCACTCAGCATATGCCGCGGTGAACCACGGCTACTGATTTTCAGTACGACCTTTATTGTATCGCAGTTCGGACGAGTGACTACAGTTCGCCGCATAAAGAAACAAAAAATAAAAAATAAAAATAATAATAATGATTAAAACCTATAGTTTAGACTAAAGCTTAAACAAAAAAAAAGAGTTATACAAATTTAAAGAAAATAATAAAATAAAAAATAAATACTTTCTACCCGCACTAGTTTTATTATTACTATTTGCGAAATTCTTGTAACATTCGACATTCGTATTGATGAGAGACGAAAATATAATCAAATACAAACAATGCGCAAATAAGCAAACGAACAGAAAATATCCGTTAATGTACCGTTTAGTATTAATAGTTCGGTGCGAGATGAAAATCACAAGAATTAGAATATGCGGGCGTATTAAAGTCGATTGCGTATGTAATGTCGATCTTTTAAGTTTCAAATTCATTTGACAGTCCCCAAGCACCATGAAGTTTGTAATGTATTATAATCACAGAACACTATTACTCCTGGCTGATTATAATAATTTTCTATAAAAAAAATTCATTTGACAGTCCCCTTACGTCATCTAGTTTGTTGTCATGGATATATTATACTATAACTGTCGTATCATAATTATAATCGAATCAAAGCTACCTTTTGGCCCGAAGGATCTTAAAAGATTCCTGATTGGCCCTTATCCAAGCATAAATGGCCCAATGGTTTTATTTTGTAAAACGGAAGTAAAGTTACTTATTAATTTCAGAAAATTATTCCCAATAAGGATTTTTTAGGAAATAGGGTAAAATACTTGAAATATTTTAATTCAAGTTTTTGTCCAAAAATCATTGTGACACAATTATTTTTTTAAGAGTACTGGCTATGGGCATTCTCCTTTTCTCGTGTCTGCTTGTGATTTAGACCGTAGGGCTACACAGATACCTACCTACGTACGTGAAAGTTTTACGTAAGCTCCGAATTTATTTCGGTATCCTACTTATGAACCTCAAGGTACATACATCAGTGTAATGATAAAAATAAATGAGTTTCCCCAGTATTACACCCCTTCCACAGATTACCGCAAGGTGTGGTTTATAGGTTTTCACTATGGATGCATAAATATTTCGCGTTGAGATTTATTTCAGCTCCTCGTATACCCTACTCCTACTAGAAAGATGCACCACGAGTAGTGTAGGTTGAACATTGACTCACGGATAGACGGAGATCTGTGAGCTTTTATTATATTCGGCTGTAGGTAATACACTAATCTGACTTATTGAAAAACCGAGCAAGTGCTTGTCAGGCTATGCATAATGTAGGGTTCCGAAGTGGTAAGTTTATCGAATATTATTCATGCTAATATATCCGTGATACTTTTACTTGTAAATTCATCATAATAATATAACCTATTTTATTTCGCAAACGGACCCCTAATTCCAAAAATGGTCTTAGAATACCCATAATATTTTTAAAAGACCTTTTCAACGATACCATAATATAGGGTACGCGACGAATAAAAAAAATTATCCTCACGTTAACGGTAAAGGAGGCACCCTAAAAAAATGTTTTTCAATATTTTATATTCTTTTTAGGATTTTAGGATTCAGGATAAATATTTTGAATAAAAACTATAATTATGTTTCCGGCTCCTAGATTTCAGGCAGTTTTAATATAAATATGGAGGTACTGAAAATAGATTCTGGAGTCTGAGAGAGCAACACTAATTTCTTATTTTCTTAGGTGCCAAGGTTTTCTCCTCAGATTACCTAATACAATGTCTTTGATCGATACTCAAAAGACTCAAAGTACCTATAACAAATCAAGAACAACTTATTTTTTAAACAACATTTAACACCAACCCAAGTGCAGTACAGGTGTACAGATAATTCCAATCATTATTCAAGTTTCGCTTTCACGTAGTATCGGACCAGACAATTTTAAAGTAAATGTTTCTGAGAGCTTGGTAGTTAGGTCATTTGTAAGCGCAAAAGACATTCTTCTTCAAATGCGTCACGTAGGACAAGCGACACTGGTCGTCGCGTCGCCGTCGCCAATCTAAATAATTGACAGGGTCCGATGTCCAAGAGACTACGTAACTCCTCGCAGAGAGAAGAACAGGGGATCGGTGGAGACGCATTTGCGATATTACAAAAAGTTTATTTATAAGTGTATTTAGATAAAACACTGAGTCTAAGATAACGACTACAAGCCTTAGATTAGTTCTCCTTCCTTTCTTGTAAAAATTTATTAACCCGAACCGGTTGCGGATTTGGAATTGTTTTAATGTCTCTTATTTTAGGTAAGCGTTTTGATCGTTGAAGTCGTAATAATCTGATCGCATATTCAAATTTTAACTTATTCCAAATTAGTTGATAAATTAAAAAAAAATGTCATTAACTATTGTTGTCAATATTTTGCCGAGTTTGTAGAGTTTTACATTCAAAATTTGTTACAATATTCCTTTTAACATAGTAATACTATTTGTCACTATTTATCTTAATCAAATGAAAGCTAAAACTAAGCTAAAACTCGAAATAACAAATTAGGTAAATGTTAGCAAGTTTTTATTTTATAACAACAACATTTATAATATAAACAATTCAAATCGACTCTACGTTTTTCCTTTCATCTATATAACAGTAAAGGGTGGAAGTAAGGAGTAAAAAGACGAAAAAAAGTATTATTAGTCTGTTACCGAAATGGAATTGGAGCATTTTGCGGAGAAACTTTCAGAGAAAATTCGCTTGCATCTCACTACGCTTTACTTAGCTCGGCAACCATCATACTTTTACCACGGTTAGGTACCATTTAAGACAATTTCGGGGAATGGAATAAAATAATATTCGTGCAGCGTGTTTTGCTGTATTTACGCTTCGCCTTTCGTGGAATATTATGTTTCGACCTAAGTGAATTTCTTGTAAACAACTTTTAGGTATTACCTAAGTACGTTCTTAGCTCTATATTAGATACTAAACATATATTATACCTACTACTAGGGAACTGGTTTTAATTAAACCATTCACACTCATTCCTTCACCCACTAATATAAGCCTTCATTATTATGTATCTATAGCAATTTACTTTTCTATTCAACTCGTTCTGAATTAGGGTGTAGCGTAAATAATTCGACCCGCCAGTTCGGCTATTTCAGAAATTGAAATGTCAAGATCGACGTTATGAAGATTTTATATTAGAATAATATTTTCTTTGAAGACACCGCAAAGACGGATGGCGAAGGGCAAAATAATGATGTCTGGAGAGGATGAAGCTTCATTGTAAAACTATTCTGAGGGAAAAGTTACGATCGCGACAGGTGTGATGTCGAATTAACTTCTTGTATAAGGTGGCTTTTTATACAACGGTCTACTTAATGAACGCGAGGGGTCTTTGTAATGAAACCACAATATCGTGACCCGGAGTTCCTTCAACCTGCCTCTAATCTCGAGACTGCTATATTGTGTTATGTATTTACGTATCTGTTAAATTCCTAAAGAAACATCTCGCAGACTCAGTGTCTGACGGATTCATTTAATCAGACCGACCTGCAAGTCGCAATCAACTGTAATCAAGATTAATTCCCGTGATAAGTACCTGTAACAAAATGAAAATAATAATTAAAATACCGTTACGTCGAATTCAAATCGAAGTATACGGATAATAAAGTTTCAGGTTTATTTTGAAGATACGTTCGGATTGAAAATACATTTGATCATATAGAGTGCACCATTTTCATCCAACCCGTTTCATTCGGACGATGACCTCGGGTTTTAAGCAATTCAATTGTCGCTTGGAATGAAATGAGAAAAGTGTGACGTATGAAATGAGAAAGCAAGGAACGTTGCGCGTTGATGGTAGGTACTTGCAGTTCATTTGTTATTATAGTCGGGTGGATATTTCATTCAATTTACAAACGGATACAAGGACCGGACGCTGTATTGTAACTGACTATGTAATGTGGTCATATCTAGAAGTATTGCTTCTTTAAACTATACTATATCTTAGTACATATATACAGTGTGACTGGTAAAAGACTTTAGATACTCAAGGACATGATAGTACATGGTCTTAGCTAATGATTTAAAAAAATCAAAATCAAAATTATCCTTATAGTCCGTAAATTTACTTTATTCAAATTAATCTCAAAATACTCCGGAAGCATGGACACCGTGTACAAACGTTCAAAACGCTTCGGTCGGAGCCGCCCGCCGCGCCGCGCAGTGCCGCGATCAGCTGGTGGGTGGGTCAGTGAACTTTGGTAAGGGCAACATATGATTCCTTGCGGGGATTTCGTTAAAACTGACACAAAAAAATTATTGCATCAACAATAGGTCTTTACTTATCTTCGTACTTTTTGCGTATTTAAAAATGGAATCATACCTATTTACAACGATTAAATTCGTGTCTATTTACAATTATTGAAGTTTTACGTACGTTTTACTCACCTCCTCGAGTGATGCAGAGTTCAGCACGTTTGCACAAATTGTCCTTTGCGCGGTTTAGCACAAGAGGATCACTTCGAACTTTATCAAAAGCAGTCAGTATTCTTAATCTGTTCGAATACTCCGTAGCATACACAACACTTTTAACCTCGCCCCACAAATAGGAATCCATCGGTGTGAGGTCCAGAGAGGGCGCCAGCCACGGCACAGGTCCTCCTCGCCCTATCCACTGATCACCGAAGTACCACCGATCACGTAAGGCGTAGGTATCCTGCGATTAGGAAATGCTTCGTGATATAGCCGAATGGCTCCACTCACACTATCATTGGCACAAGCATATGCACGAACCATCTCCCAGTATTCTTCATTCGTAAATGACATTTTTGTTACTTTGTTAATTAATTAATGTTATGATCTTAGACCTGATCAGCGCGTGCGCGTAAACAGAACTGAGGTAGTGAGTAGGTTTGGCGTAGATTCTGATAGGCGGAGTCGGCGGCGGCAACGTCGCTCAAAGAGACCGAAAGCCGCCGCGGTGTCTTTGAGCGCGCCGACTTTTGTGAAATTACAAACACCGGTAGTATTTGTGTTTCACCGCGTTTTTGATGTAATAAAATGTTATTTATTAATCGCATGAGTTGAATTCTCGTGTGGTACGAGTGTCCAGACTTTTTGTTTTTAATGGATAATTAGGTCAAATTTTAAGCACCCTTTTTAATTACACATTTGGATTGAGAATCGAGTACTGAGTATGCCCTATCAATATCACAAGTGTCTTACCAGTCACCCTGTATAGTCATAGTTTAAATAATGAATTTAGATAAGAAAGTTTAATATGACGTTTTGCGTGTTGTAGATTTAATTTACATGAATGAAGTTTTATCGCACTTTACGACGGTTTAGTTATCTATATTAAGTATCAGTAGAGAAACTAGATATTTTTGGAGTAATTAATGTAACTATCAAAAGTTCATAAACTAAGTAGGTACCTAATAATAATTAATGAAGCCAAGTTGATAAGGATCCTGCTTACCTACATATCGAAGAAGTCTCTAGTTCAATGCCCAACCGCCCTAGGTACACGTTTATGTGACAAATAATGTTTGTTTTATTAGTGCCAATCCCATAAGGATTAACTATGTGTTAATTATAATAGATATGTACACAGAATTCTGCTTACCGTACCTACCTAGACTACGTGGATACATATTATGATGATGTGAACGTTCAAACGGTTTTAAATATTTTGTGTTACGTTAGTAAGATATATTTGAGATAGTTATTGGACTTTGATGGCGAATACAGCGATACAATAATGAAAAAGCTAAATGAGATTTATAGTTTAAATAAGGCATATTAAAGTACAATTAAAGGAAGCATTAACCTTAAACAGAAACAGTATGCTTATAGCTTTTAAAGTTGATGATAAAACCCCAAAAACAGAAGGAAACAACAGAAGTGCGTCTACCAAGCACAGAAGTCCCATAAGGTTGTCTCAACAAAACGCCATAAAAATTAATTGAACCGCGCGAGAATGTCATCGTAACGATAAAATTACAATTCTCGGAGGCGCCAGATGCACGCAGCTTTATAGCGAACGCGCAAATTGAAGTCGTGGATACAGACAGACAATTGTTTCAAAGTTATTGTTTTTCTATTAAAGTTAAATTGTGAGATATTTTGTTATTACACCTTAGTAATATCATAGGTACTTTATATGGTCGGTACTTTCTTTTATAATGATGTGCCAATAACCTTTTGATCTTGAGCGTACATGTGTGTCACGAATTACTTTTTTGCTAACACGCAACACATTATAGTTTTTAACGCTGATCTTACAATAATAAATAATCGTTAAAGTATCTTATATAATTATCTAGTTATCATCTTTTATTCTCTACTTATTCATTCTTTTAAAACAATTTGAAGAAGGACAAATATATACCTAATGTAAAATAGCTTATTTATGAAGCAGTAAGTTTTTCTCCTACACTTTTAATTTATTCCTATTTACATACCCGTCTTATGGTAATGATCTTCGCTTACACCAACCATCATTATCAATGAACTTTAATGCAATAGATATGATACTCATTTCATTGATATGATGTAGGTGGAGGCAATACCTACTATCTATCATTAATTAGTATTCATCGGATATACCTCGCCACCATAGGTACAGAATAAACAGTCGATACCTACCATAAAGCTGCCACAAACGTGACGCCAAGCCTTACAGATTATTATCTTAATCGTTTTTGGACCCGCCAAGTTTGAATAGACTGTGTAAAGTACTATCCTAAGTTCATTGCTCCTTCTTGAAATACTCAATAAAGTCCAATGACTCAATTGGAAAATTTGTGCACACATGACAAGTAAATTCTGCAGTCATTTATTTCAATTGCTTTTGTAGTTAGGTATGTCTGCGATTATACATTACCTGTCTATTGCATTATCTGTGTACGTAATCTACTTAGTACTTTTTACCATACAAAGTAATAACTAGCCGACAGACGAGCTCACGTTCTATCTGAATATGATAAGTTGATACCATTGCCTATGTACCTCAGTAACACCAAAGGTATCACCGATGCGTTGCCGACCAAGAAATAAGTGAGAGAAAGAAAGAACTATAAGTATATTTATATACCCTTAATAGGCATAATGAAAGAAAGTAAGTCACTAAAATTATGTATTTATTTAATGAAACCCTATTAACAAATTACAAAATACGCATTTATTGTATTATTATGAGCGAGATTAATAATATTTTGATAAACTAAAACTACAAAATACGGCAAGCCGCCATGATATTTTGAAATCCAATCAGAGGGAATTACGTCACGCCTACGTAAACAAACGAATGTGACAATACTGACAGTGACATCTTGTCTATTACTCTACTCAGGCGTGACGTCACAAGCGACGCCATGACACTTTGAATTGTTTTGTTGCGATATTTACACTTATAAAGTGTACTTATTTTATACCAAACCTTATTTTTGCGGAAATATAATATATGTTGTAATAATATAATTATGTAAAACCAGTATTTCACAATCTGTCATTATGCCTATTGGTGTTATGCCTATGTACGGCGGTCTTCACCTATAATTGGGTTACCTGTTTATTCATTTATATGTTCTCGGCATAAAAAATATAGTTAAGAATACCTATACAAATACACGTTTTGTGATAAAGATCTTCACTTATATCAAGCGTCGTTATCGATGTTTTAATGCTAGATGTAACGTAGAAATTACATGATATCTAAGTACTAATTTTATTACTTCAATGGCTTATATCATGTTTTGTTTAATTACGATCATGAATATCAATATATTGTAAATATAAATACTACTCAACTTTATACACTAAAATTAGTACCTACCTACAGCTATAAAACTGTAAATTTCAATGTAAGTCTCACATAGACCATTTCGCGTCTCAATTCGAATAAATGAAAGTGGAAACAGCTATTTGCTTATATAAATTGTTCAGTATATACGAACATTCTTTAACTACAAAGTAGCCTACTGATTGAGAAATCTAAGAGATGTTTAAGAGAAGTAATCATTGAAGTAAAGTAAAATATAGATACCTATACAGGTAAGTATACACTATAAGAAGTTACTATTTGTTTTGTAACAAAATATTTTTTTTGCCAATAGCCTTACAATTTTCAACATACTACTTTTTTATCTTCTTGTAAAAGTTGTTTTATGTTTTTACGTTTTTAAATCGGCGACAAACCAGCAGTTGAATTATCTGATGTCATTGTTAAGTAAGTCTTCAGTGTCCATGACTGTTGTCTATGTGCTTCATTAACAGTCAGGGCAAGAAGCAAGCGTGAAATTCACATTATGCCTTCCCGACATTACATAGGTACACAGTATCTATTCTATTATGTAAATGATTTTGCAGCGAATATAACACAGTAGATAAAATTCCTGCGAACTACATGAACTGATAAATTCGCTCAAATTTATTGTTCTAGTGCGTAACCCAAATTTCTTAAGCGCTACTAATACGCCCAATAAATTGTAAGGTTTATCTGTGGCCCACAATTTGAACGAGTAGGTATAAAGACATCAAAGGCCTTTCACTATACTTCATTCCGTAATGGAGACGGGGCTGCTTAAGCAACAATGTATGTGACAAAATACCTATGTAAGTAGTAACTATCAGATGCCGCGTTAACTAAAGCGACATATTGTGGTTTATTTTCGATCTTAGTTTTTTGTTTTCATTCATGTTTGTTGTTCAATAGTTGCCAAATCCATGTAAATAAATAAATGTTTAAGTATAAACCAGACAAATGAAAAGAATTTAAATTCAAACTCGAACACTTATTACCACGAATGTGTATGTAAAATAAATAGAGATATAATTTTTGAATACGTTCGCCAAAATGGTCAAATCATGTCGGTACCTAATTATATAAAAAACTATTGAATTATGCTCGGAATTGTTTTACGATGTTGAAACAGTCGCGTACTAGCTAGGAATATAAATTATATGCAGTTATGCAAGCCAGAATTAAGTAGCGCTGATGAAGTTCGTTGAAGTTAAAAAGAAGATATTACTGTTTTAAATTTAAAACTCAGTAACTTGACTCCAGCAACATTGTAAGCAGATTATTGGTTTAATTGAGAAGGCATGCATACATTATTCAGACTGATAAGTTTATTAGTACCCGTATGGTATACAAAATAGTATGCCTGATGCAGAGGGCATGTTCGACGGTAATCTCCGAGGATTTGTATACTTATTTATGTAGTGTATGTATGTGTATAAATTTGTTTGTGTTTAGCATTGAAGAATTATTACTAGCGTATAGAACCGACACCGCGAACACGATGTATGTCCCAACGGAGAACGGGGCCTCAATTTTGAAAATAGAACCTCCCGGCGGAACACACATTTTGTTCGATATTGTTGTTCTATGACATTATACTTCGATGGTATTTAGGTAGGTACATAATACGTATAATTTTATAGGAATCAACCAATATTGATGAAAGATTAGTGATCAACTCAAGCGGCAGAAGTTATTGTGCTGCCAGAAATCCTTTAAAAGGTATAGCTTATAATGTACCTAGCACTTTTTCTCGAGCTTCCACAAACTTAATATAAATTTGGCCTTATAGAGTCAAGGTAATGGGATAAAAAACAGTAAAATAAAATCATATTACGTAGAGACAATATCATATTACAATGTGACATTAGTTTGGCGTTTTTTTTTAACAATTCAAATGAAGTAAGAGTTTACTGGTGTTTTTTACCACTTAGAATATACTATTGAGATCAATAACATTATAGATGGATTTTCAAAATTTATTTTTAGAATTATTTCAATCAAATAAATGTGCATCCACGTATTCTATTTAAATAAATCCTCTATAGTGCCTTTCCACCAGAGATGTGCTATGCAGCTATGATGCGAGAATGTAAAAGCTAAGCTACGAAATTGTGACCGTTTCCATTGATGCTAAGCTATGTAGCGGAGCGATATGCGACTTAAATAAATACAATTGAGAAAGCACGGGGTGTGCTCTGTGGGGTGTGCGCACTATAGCACGCTCTATAGCACTGCTCGCATCTATAGCACGCATCCATAGCTCGCATACCTCTATATAAAAAACGTAGCTTAGTTAAATCAGTTTCCATCAGTGCTATGCTGTGTGGACCAATATGATTGGTCGATGTCAGACGCATCCATAGCAACGTAGCATAGTATATCTCTGGTGGAAAAATAATAAAATTAGGCAGACAACTATCGTATCGTAACTCATAAGCTAAAATAGGAAATATAAATAAACTAAATAGATTTTCCTGCAGTTTTTTTATTACTGTTTAGAAAATCTGATAGTTTTTGTTTAAATAAATATTATATTGTATTTCTAAAATGTTTAATTTGCCACTTAACATTTATTTGTACATCACAATTTTTAATGTTACATTTATATCATAGTAAAGATATCTACTATTATAACAAATTCTTGCAGCTCTACACTAGCCAGCCTTTTCCTTAACTAATAAAGATTGACGTAAGGAAAACCTACGCGAATATGGCAGATAAACAAAATATGTAATGCCGAAAAAACTAAAGGCTCAGTATAAATTTATAGGTCTGCTATCGGATCCACAAATTCCTATACGTGGCACGTATCTTATCTCGGGTATTATTGAAGGCTCAGGGTACGGCACAGCGGAAGAGAGATCGCTAGGTACGTTCAGACGGTTTGCAATAACAATAATGCGGGAAGCGAGCTGGGCGACCTGCCAGAGTTCTATCGATCCATCACGATTCTCACCAGGCTAAACAGACCCCCGAAATTATCCCCCCTGACTCATTCCCTCTATCTCCACTTCCGAAAAGAGAGGGGCAAGGCAGATCATCCCTTTTCGGTTCAACGTCAAGTAGGTCAAAGGGAAAATTTACAAACACTACTCCTCGTGAATGTGGATTTTTTTTAAATAAACTGGATAAAGCTTTCCGGGTCAATGCAAATGAGGATGTTTATCCGCTGGAAGGAGTTGAGGTATAAAGAAATAAAGAGTTTTTCTCCCCCACTTGTTTTGTTTATTCAGATTTGGAGATTACATTCCTGGTGTTTGAGATTTAAAATGTAAAGAAGCGAATATATATTTTGTGAAATTAGATTCAGTGTTTTATAGTTTTAGTATAGTAAAGTTTGATATGTTAATTAATTTGGACCTCAAATTTTGGCTTAATAATAAACTTATTATACTTACTACCTTTGTCCTGTTAAGCTCAGAGTAACTTTTACATGAGCCTAGTGCTTACATGTTGTTTTTACGTGGGAGTAAAAGCTAGGATTAAAATAAAAAAAAGAAATTACTAGGAAAAAACAGACCCAAAAGAGACTGGTCATCGGTAAGGGACAGTTAATAGACCATGACGAGCAGTTAAAATTAAAATTAAATTAAACAGTATCGTATTTTAAACGTAAAATCGATTTATATATTTTATTCAGGTATTTCTATGCCATTAAGTAATATTAATGTTATTTCAAAATACGATGATAATATTTAAGTTTTTAATTATTCATTTTTAATCTCTCATTTTACTTGTTTCGATCGGTAGCTCGAAAGTCTCCTTTAACGAAAAGATAAGTCCAGTAACAATATATTACCTATAAAAAATATATAGATACCTAAACATAATCTATGCTCGAGAATACCTACTAAGTATCTCAAAAGATAGGTATCAAAGATAGACTATTATAAAATATACCTAGCATAAAATTTAATTTCAGAATAATAACCTAACCTATTATGAAGATATTCGATAAGGGAATGAATGTTAAACTTATCGAACGAATAACTTTATGATCATAAATCCTGATTGTTTCCAATCAGACAGTTCAATAAATTTACTGAAAGGCGGATAAAATGTACGATTGGTAAAGACCTGTGCAATAACATAGGTATATTCTTATTTATTATTTTACTTATTTCATTTATAAATAAATCAACGTAGCACTTTAGCACGACATGTATATTTCAAGTGCTGTACCGACGAAACATTATTTGTACAGTGACCATTTAACGGAGACCTCTCGAAGTCTCGTATTTCTACTTTCCCCGGCCGCTTCTCGCCCATCAAAGTGGATGAAAGTGTCAAGATAAATTGGAAAAAGTTTAAGTTACTCAAGAAAAGACGTCTTGGGTCGACGATTAAACGCACTTGAGATAAAATATGGAAAGGTCACCTTAGTGCTGAACCTCTACATGAAATACAGTCATGATTTAAAGCTATCGAGATATTGATCTATTCTCGAGCACTAGAGAGCTTTTTACAAAGTGTTTAATACGAGTATAATTTTATATATGGAATAGTTATTTAACATTTCTAAATCAAGTGCTGTATTTTTAACAGAGGATAGATAATTCTATAATACTTTTATTTGAAGTGAATCTTACTCTATTTTGTATTTTTTTGATTTTAGGTAAAAAATTATGTGTGTGATAATAACTAATTTTATTCTATTAAGCTCCAAATTGTTATGTTAAGCACAGATTTCCTTGCGTGTAATACACGTAAATAAAGTCATACCTGAACGAATTTTACTGTCTTTGCACCCTTTTTAATGACTTTCAGAGTTACAACTTTACGATATCTAAGGAGAATTGGATTATAACATGAAATATGAATTGCGATAGCCCTTTGGCAGCGTACAGTACATTATTTTAAATTTAATATTAAATGATATAAATAAATAAAATAACTTAGGTTGGCTTTTAACTCTTCATTGCGCGACCTTTTTCGCATTGGGATAAAGAACGTGGGACACAGGTATGTTCTAAACATCCTCAAAAAAAATTACATATCTAGGTAAGACGTACCCACTTTTTAATTTAAACATGAACCATATTTTCGGTAGGCACACATTAGGTACATTAGCAATCTTATATACCTTTACATTATGTATATACATTTGCTGTTCAATATTAAGTAGATAATAATATGTATTTGTAATGTTTCATTTCTGTGTACCTACTCGTAGATAGGTATACCTAATAGTGCAATCCAAAACTTAGGGATTATTTATGATCATTATTAGTAAGTGTTATTTTATGTTTATAAATATTTTCTTTCTTACTAGTTGGTATTTTTAACACAATAAAATAAGTAACTCATAGTAAAGAAAAACAATGACTAGGTCAAAATTAACATAGATGAAATATGACCAAGTTGTGTCAGAATAATTCTAATTCCCTAATAGAACCTTACAAGGTTTTACCACAGTTACCTTGCCCATTTAAAGAAATTAACGCGACATAATTACATACATTGAACACACGCCCCAGGAAAGTAGGGATAATTAGAGATTTTAGATGAAAACTTTCCATGGATGTGGGCTTCGTAGTCGGCAAATAGCCGTCGGCACGCGAGGTCGCGTGTTGGCTTGGCCCCGCCCTTGCTGTTTCCTCAATATTATTCTAACAGATGTAAGCAACAGACAACAGACAGTTTACCACAATGTTGGTATCCAGGTCGTCAAAATCTTCAGCCTATTTTCAGGTCCATTAATGATATAGACACAAATGTATAGATCTTTTGTGCTAGGGTGGTCTTTAACAAATAAATTTTTCGTTAAAACCTTATAGTCATAGGTAAGGCAGTGAGAGGCTTCCTAGCTTCTTTCTTTTTAGTAGGTATAACTAGTAAGTAGTATAATTATACTTTTAGTAAGTATAACGTTCATGAGACATGGTGAGATGCGCGGCGGGATATGTAATATCAATTAAAACATAATCAAATTTTATATGCCTAATATTCCAGCTCTGGGCTTAAATTATGGTAATTCTGTTAAGACGAAAAGTATTGTCTATTAAACCTTTATTATCATTAGGTTTTTACTTTATATGAATTTTATAAACATTTTTCTTCTAGTTTATTGAGTCATATTGTGCTGACTCTACGTTGTCTACGAATAGTTATTAAGATAACAAAACAATTCTATAGACTATTACTTACATATATGTATTTCCGTAGATAATATAATACATTGAGCAAATAATATACCACCGACACCAGTTTCAGTATACAGATAGCATAATCTTTCTATTATGTATAAATTATGCATTCACGTTGTATTTCCGTAACGAAACTTGAATCCCACACCTCACAAGGTGCTACCTACTTTATATTCAATGTCAGTTAAATCCCGAGTAGGTATTGTGTACATTTACTTATTTTGTAAGCACCGATCTCAACCGTTTATAGAAATTGAAATTAGGACTTACCTACTCCTTATACGAAGCTCTGTAAGAACTGAATATTTACTTGTACATGTTTACATGCAAACACTATCATTATTACGATGACATCAGAATTGTTATTTCTAAAGCAATTGATTTAAAAATATTGTTATATATTACATATTTTAGAGCTTTTAAAACATGTAACAATAAAGATATAGTTCTGTAAGATGCATTTATTTATATATTAAAAGATTATAATATAAAAATGCTTGTACCTATACCTTATTAAAATCGTTACCTTGTCTGTCAGTTTTGTAAATACCTAAGAACAAGAAGTATATAGGCCTCAAACGCTTTAATTTTTTTGTTACATTGTTAATGTACCTACTTATTCATGTAAGAATCATGGAAAACAGGTACGTAATTATATAGTATAACATTTAAATAAATAAATTTTATATCATCAAATATCACATTTGTTAAGTTGATGTGACTGAGTTTTAAATTATTTGCAAGTTATCATAATCACTTGTTGTTATGCGTTAGAAATTTCTTTGATTTCTCAAATAACGTAGCTATTTTATTCGTTATGAGGATGTCTAATCAAGATCTCCCAGTGTGGTCACAATAGACGACGAAGATAATTGGCTTCGATCGAGGGAGCTTAATTTATTCCATGTGATGTCGTTGCGTGTGACTGGAATGTAACAAGACGACTGGCGTAAATGTTTGGGAAAATCACTTGTTATTCTAAACATAGACAACTGACTTAGGCCTTCTTGACGGATTCTTATACCTATTATGGTTGGAAATATAAGCAAAATTTTGTATTTTTAGTACCTACTGATATAGAGGTGCGTAATATTATATTATATTATATTAAAAATATTGTATGTAAATTTGTATGTATTGTATTTATAAAAGTATGTATTTATATATTTCTTTTAGCACCTACCGCAAATTTTAACTATCACCCAGGGTTGACTGGTGGAGAATGCCATATTAGGCATTAAGTCCGCCCATTGTTATCTAGTTTTTTAGGTTAACAATAAAGAGTGAAATAATAATAATAATAATAATAGAGGCAAGTTCTGTTTTATTTATATTTGTTAGTATATAGTCATTGTAATAATATAAATAGAGAGTAAATAACTCAATTAAGCTAAGTAGAAACCGTGTTACAAATAAGATATTTTTTGTAGTACCTACCTCCCACTCAAGTTTAAGGTAGGTGCTTTGTATACTAAAAGGGTTCGCTATAACTAATCCAAATATTCCAAAAAATGCTTATTTAATATTAATGAGATACTATAAATGGAAGAACAAACTAATTCAATAAAAATATCGTTGATTTAGTAGGTACCGTATATTATTATGATTACAATTTAGTATATTATTAGGCAATGATATTATAAGTAAAAAAGAGGTAGATATGTCACTAGCACGCCGAAGGTAAAGATCGTAAGAGCAGTCAATTGACCTCGTCTGCTCGTAGTCGCTCTGTCAATACAAGACGATAGGCAGTTTTGTTTTTGTCAGAAGTGCTTGAGATTTGACATACAACGTTAAAATGCCTTCGTGTATTATTTTAGTTTGATTGGTGTAGTGAAACAAAAGATAAACGTGTGTGTGTTGTAGCTCTTTTCGGAACAGAGTTTTTGGTTGATTTGTAAGGGCATGACGTATCTATATTTTTTAAATATTATTGCTATTAGGTCCCTACTATGACTAATGCTTGGGTTATGCGTGAGCTACGAACCTGCATAAGATACATCCATATATAGAAGTTCAATGAATAAACATTATAATGTTAAACAACAATAACGCCATAATTTAACACGTCAGAAGTTTCAACACAAATCTTATTTATCACACGCGACCTTCGACACACTTATCACTATCACACAACACATTAATAATGAGAACTGTTAATTAATTAATCACAAAGAATATGACTTTACTCTGTAAGCCAAAAATCAGAACTAAATCATTCTTTAGCGTGCAGTCGCTCAGCTATTTTTATAGAGCATAAGAAACCGATGTCACATGACTATTGTAAATTTATATTACCCTATAAACGACTCGTCCCAGCGTATTGTACTGTAACCCTTTAGGTATAAAAAACCACGGTCAAAACCAACCTTTTTGCTCTACTTTTTGAGTGACCACAGTACCAAAATAAAGCGGCCGTCATTATTACCGTTTACGCAAAAAGTAGAATGAGCAAAAAATTAACGGTTCTCCTAAATAGATACTTTTGTTTACGCAATTACGGAAATTACTATAAAATGTAATGGGTTGAAACATGAAAGATTCTTAAGAAATAGAAAAAAGTACTGTTAAGAAAAAATTAACTTTTATAAAGGCAGGCTGACCACAGTAGGTTACAAGATTTTATAAATGTGTACTAGTAGGTAAATCTGTTTGTAATTTTAATAATTCACATTAAATGATAATGTATTGAATTTATTTTCTTTGAAGGTAAGATAGGATCTTACGAAGTATTATAATAAAAGTAAATTGTAACTATAATTACAACTAAATTGTAAGTGTTTTGTAAGAAATATCTGGGTTCAGATTTGATCAATCTTATGTAAATCTTATCCTGTGAGTAAAATCACAAATTATTCAAAAGTTATACCAACTTAATAGGCTAATAGCTTAGGTTATCAAAACCAATTTTTATCTTCATTACAACCAGCTAATCCTTCCCAAGACCATTGCCAGTTGGGCATATCTGTATCAATAGATCAATAGATCATTTAATGGATTAAACCACTTTGTGTTGGAAAATCTTCCGTTTATTTTAATTGCTTTAATGTAGATTACATTATTCCAGAAAAGCTTTGCATTAATTGTAGTGCGGGCCTAGCCGCCTTCACTTTACCGAATTTTTTTGTTTACCGAATTATTTTGTTGTTGTTGTGAAGCCAAAAACACATTTATAAAATATCTAATCATTGTATTTTTATGAATTCACATTATATGTTTAATTAAAAAAACGGATAGACGGAGTTTAGAGACGAAGGTGTTTCGATCTTATCTAATTATCAACCATAAAATAACATGCAACTAAAAAAGTTTTATGAATCGCTCATAGTCGGACATAGCTTGTATTGAACATAATTAATTTGTTAAACTTTAGGTGCGGTTGATATTTCGATAAGTAGCGCTTCCGTGCTAAGGACGATACGCTAAACCATGTAAACTTTAAGATTGTAGATCTACTATGTACAACTTAAACCATGTCCCTTACATGACTTCAAGAAATAGGACTGTTATTTTGGCTACTAACCCCTTACAGAATCTTTACTCTGGAAGTAGACATCACTAGGTGCTGTTTGTCCGAATGAAGCTGTAATAAAAGCCGATAGGGCAAACAGCAACTGTCCATTCGTCCCTGTATTATAATAATGGTGGTAGGGCTCCTCGAGGGGTTATATTTGTAATATTGATTTTAATTGTTAATTAATACCATTATTACTATTATTATTTCTCCTTGGGGTTCGCCTGGATAGCTACCACCCTCGAGCATGAGTCAGCCGCCAAATGACTCATCGTGTTCCGGCTGGGGGCTTGAGAGCCAGTTCTTTCTTTCTTTTTCTTCTCTCTTTCTTGGCCGGCAACGCATGAGTGATACCTTTGGTGTTGCTGATGTTCATGGGCGACGATAGCCACTTACCATCAGGTGGATCGTCAGCTCGTTTGCCGGCTATTTCCATAAAAAATGACGTGCATAAGTGTATCAATGATACCTATATGAATAAAATATTTTGACTTTGACTTTGACTTTGACATAAAAGAAAAATAATAATATTATCAACTCTTCTAAACTCTGTTATAGAACAGAAGACATAATAGTTACAGGTAAGTTTATGTAGGTAAGTATCAAACGTTTAAGAGTGGATGTACCTAATGAATAATGTTGTTATACTCGTTTTAATTCGACGATTAAAATAATCGACGCTTGAAAGGAAAAATTGACTCAGCGACATTGAGCTAACTTTATAGGAGAGCAGTTTAAAATTGAATTTTTAGAAAAGTATTATGTATATGCCACAATATAGATGATAAAATAAGGATTCCAAAGTAGCAAGAATAACGTTGACCCTACTACCAAAAAACTAAAAAGTACTACTAAAAAATATATGTTTTTTTTTCTTCTCAATATTCCAACTTTAAACTGCAAAGTTAATTTAATGTCGCTTAGTCAATTTTTCCTTTCAAGCGTCGTAATGGTCTGATATTATCTTATGTCAATATTATATTATACAATTCTATGCAATTCATTCATTTGGATAAAGGTATTTGACTTATACATAATTATATTTTTGATTAAAATTAAAAAATTTCACCAGTGCTTATCATGGCTGTGTAGTTCTATATAAACCTTGTTATACGTGTGCGACTCGTTATCATTGCTGCAGGGGGAATTGTCAATGTGTGAGTACGTGAAGCACGCAGTACAGCTATTCGATACAAGATGGCGCTGTATGTTTCGAGATTTGTTACAAAATGTAGAGACAAAAGTTTAATGTTGGTTGTAGTCTCTATTTTAAAACATAATTATAATTAATTAAACCTTCTTGACTTTAACAGTGGTACATAAATATTAAAATATATTTATTAAGTTAGTATTAGTCTACTTTGCGACAATGGATTTCTGCAAAGTGACTCCTGATACTATTAACCATGTAAAATATTTTAATTTTTTAATAATTATAATATTTTTTGACTTAATTTTTAGATAATTATTTTTAATTAATAAAAAAATAATACTTTACGCTTACACACTCATACCCCCGCAGTAGCTTTGTACCTGTGTGGCATAAACGGCACATATACCATCACAATAACTACCATGACCAGATTACAAATATGTATTTATTTGTCATATAAATATCTGTCCCGACCGGGAATCGAACCCGGGACACCTTGCTTCGCAGGCAGGGTCGCTACCAACTAAGCGTTAATTATGTATATCAATATTGATATCATCAATATTATTCTTATAACATATATCAATAATATTTATAAACATTCCGAACAATGATGACCATGATGTTAAAGTGCTTATTGGGTATTTGTTTAAAATGTTTTAAAAATAAACAATATTACCAAGGACAGTGCTGCCCACAAATACAACGGAATTCGCTTGAACTAACAGTCGTATAACTCAGTTAAAGAGGCCTATGCCATAACAAACTGCGTTAAGCAATAAAACGTAACATCATACAAATAAGAACTATTATGGCGGTTACGTAGCAGTCGGTTATAACTACAAGACATTGGCGTATATTTAATGTTTTACATTCCTTTTACGACCAAGTAAATTGTTTTCGCGCCAACTCTACATCACAGCATTTTCAACAGGATTTGAAATATTTTGTAAAAGATAGATATTTGTAATGGTAGATTAATTTAATAAATTGTAGATATAATCGGAATTATGTTTCAGTTTAATTTAATTGACTTGTTATTGTTTATAAGTAGGTACTCTCGGACTCAACAATTTAACCATGCTGTCATTTTTGGAATATAAAATGGAATACATAAAAAATAAAAAAGAGGGAGCTTTATTGTAAATGTGTAAATTTTAAATACGTATCTATGTATAAGTTGCAATAAGAGATACATATTCTATTAAGTACTTCCATTAAGATCAAAAATGAAACGCGATGTACCTAGTTCGTTCTACTATCCGAATCTTTCTATATATTGTATAATGGGCGGATTTTAATGCTTTAAGGCAGTCTCTATCCTTTACCAATAAACCGTTAGTAAGGAAGGATGTACTAATATCTTATCTCCTCACATTTTATCCTAGATTATGGTGTAGGTACCTGTTTGTTTCCTTTCAGTAGTTTTTGCGTGAAAAGGTCACAAATATCCGTATATTTTGCAACTTTCAAATTTATAATAAGACATTAGTAGGGTATTTGTAATAGTGAAATTACACATTTAGGTACTAGAAAGTAGGAACTAAATGTGTAATTTTATTCCTGTGGTTTAAAGCAAACAACCCAGTTTCTTTAAGATGTACATGTAACAGAAGGGGGTATTGGTTATTCAATAATAACTATTCCTTTTTTATTTATTTATTTATTATATTATTTATGTACACACAAGAATTCACAGGACAATTACAGTAGGAATATAATGTACCTACAAAGGTACCTACTGCTTATCTGTAATGAAATTTTACTTTACACCATGATATTTTAACCTTAAATGACAGCTTCTGCCTCGGACAAGCATTGTAGGATAAAGAGGTCCGTCTCTGGACCTTCACTGGAGATTCATGGCCTCACCGACATACACTTTCCGCTGAGTGACACTCAGTCTCCCCATACGTTGTATCCCACTGACCATTCGACGAAGTAATTGCATTTAGTCTCTCTTGTTGACTTTCCCAGGGCTCGTACCTACTACCAGTTTAATTCAGGTAAAGTGTTTATGTACTTTCTTAACTTGTTACATACTTCTAAATTCAACCGTGAAATGTTTTTGACGGTTACTGTGTCTAAGAGCGATTTAAGGTTTTCGGATTTATTTCTTGGCAATGCCTGACTACCTAATGGAGGTCATATACGATCAGGGGTACTTGATCAAGCGTCAAGCAGACTTGACGTGGCATCCAGTACACTTGATCGTGTATGGCCACGGTAAGCTATCTGGCCATATAGTTATCTCATGCACACTGGATGGCGCGTCTATCAAACTGCAAAGACAAGTACCTACACTTGATCGTGTATGGCATTCATAATAGTTTTACGAATGTCCATCGGCGTCGATGACCTTTTAGCATCAGGTGGTTCGTCTGATCTAATGGCGGTCAATAATAGAAATTATAAAACAGATAATACTTAAATAAATACCATATTTAAAAACTCAGGTAACTCAGGTAAATGTTTATGTTTATGGATAATTAAATATCCAGTAGGTATTTTGTCTGTAATAATAAAAATACTCTTATTGGATTTTTCATAAGTTTGTCTCTAATAGGTAAGTACTGTTATTTATAAATTGGAATGATGTTACTCTATTCCGCACTAAATGCAGACAGAGTTACAGAGGAATTGGCAACAATTGACTAAACCCAAATAAGTCCTTTCAACAGCTCTTAAAGGGCCGCTGGTGGACATAGCCCTATTCTACCTTTCTTCTCCTAACTCTGACTGGTTCTGAGCCTTCTGAATCCTGTGGGATGCTTACAGTCTTCTTCAAGTCATCACTCCACCTCGTTGAGGGGCGTCTTTTCTTTTCCCGAGACGTGAACGTCATTCGAGGACCTTTCATTAACGGTTATCGACGATTATCGATCCTTTGAAATACTATACTGTAATTTTGATCTATAGGCAGGTACTGTAAGCCCATTGCCACTTCAGCCGTTTTATTCACTGATCTATGTGAGACGCAGACTATATAGGCTAGGCTATCTTTTGTGTTACATGAAATCAACGTACACCAAGTGGTGGTTCCAAGGTTTTTCAATTCTCGTGCAGCTCTCGAATGAAATGCTGAGGAAACACACATACATAGTTACCTGCATATTTAAAATTTCCAAAATTTTGTCAAACTTTTCTGAATTCTGCCCTACAGTACTTGACTTTTCAAAAGTGGGAATAAAACCTTAACTAGTTATCCTTTAATTTGTGAAGAGGCTGCCTAGGAATGCATAAGCACAAGATACAATTTAAGTATAATGCAAAATTAAATATCTTATTAGGTTTTTCTTTATCTATGAAATTGGAGATTTTTATGAAAATTTTAAAATATAGAAATTTTGGTACATTTTTTTTATTTTAGTTAATCAAAGTTCTAGCTCAAATTATCTTTACAATGTTTCCATTTTGATGGCAGTTTGTTTATCCCTTCACTGTAGAAGTCTGAACGGGAGGCGATGAAGTCAGCGAAAGCGGTTTGTACTGCATTTCGAATGTTGAAATTTTGAATAAATTAAAAGTTTGTTGGGGCAAGGTCCGTTGAGTACTTACGGTGGGTGACGGAGAGCTTCCAGCTGCAACTCTTGTAGCTTTGCGATGATCTGTCGAGAAGTGTGAGCTCGCGTGTTGTCGTGGAGAAGCAGTGAGGAAGAGAGATTGAACAGTCTTGGTTGTTGAATTGCGAGCTTCTCCATCATTGTTTGTAATTCTTGGCAATAGACATCTGACGTCACTCCTGTCCTGTTGTGCCATTCGGTAAGAAGCTATGATGTAAGTCCGGCACTGGTCCTCTAGACAGTCACCATCATCTTCCTATGATTACTCGTTTTTATCGCACTGATTAGGTGCTGTACCCGGGTCCACCCATTGAAACGAACGCTTACGGTTATCGTACAAGATCCACTTTTCAACGCAGGTAACAATTAGATTTAGAGTTCCCTCGTTTCTATGTCGATTCAGTAGTGGTGTGCATGCTTCGGCGCGCAAGTCTCGCTGGTGGTCGCTTAGTTCGTATGGCACCTACGTATATAGCTTTTTATCTTTCCGATTTGAGGCAAGTACTTCAGTATTGTTTTGACACTAACTCCAAAGCCCGCCGCAAGCTCAGCCGTAGATTGAGTTGGAATCGCTTCCACTATCGCCTTCAATTCGTCGTTGTCAGCAATGACGACCGGCCGACTGCGAGGCTTGCTCTTTAACTCAAAATTTCCAGATTTAAAACGACTGAACCAATAATGGGCCGTGTTTATGCAAGCAGTGTTATGCCTGTATACGTCGTTAATGTTTCGTGTTATTTGCACAGGACTATTTCCACGTAGAAAGTCATATTCGAAAATTGTACGAATTTTCAGTTTATCCATGGCGCCAAAAACTACCACAATTTCATAAAAACAAAAACTACCTAAAAACAAATGACTGAATTTGAAATTAGATTAACAGAGCTTTTGAATAAAATTTATTTGAATTTCGAATTGCGTGCCATAGATAATTAAATGCTGGTTATAAAATCTCCAATTTCATTCCTATCTTATTCGTTGACTGAAAAGGCTTATAAGAATCTATTTAGTCGATACTCAGAAAAGTAATGTTCTAACTACGATAAATTTAAAAATTAAAGAAAACCCGCCTGCTATGAATAAACCTATCATGAACCTTGCCTTATACATTTTTGAAATCCTTAATGTGAGCTGTTTAATTTGATACCCACAAGGCCACATTGCATTATTTGATTTATATTTATTTTTTGATACTTCAAACAATGGAATCTCCATAGCCTTCATATTTGTTTTCTTTTCACTTATCTAAGGACAATGTTGTCAAGGTTAATCTAACGATATCTTAATTGTATAAACCGGTTCAGCAGTTTAGAAGTTATGAGGTAATGAAGAATATAACATGCATGCATACATACATATATACAATCATACATACATATGCGCGAAAAAAATAACCCTTCCTGGCAGTTGGGTTAAAAAGATTAGGTTCGCGCCGTTGAAGTGGAATAAAAACAGTTTTAATTTAAAAAACAATCATTCTCATAGTTTTGTATTTATTGATGTTAAGAAAATTATTTGTATCTAATACTCAGCAAACATGACTTATCCTACTACTTATAATAATTTACTTAATTCCTTGAAGACATTTTGCTTAACTACAATCCAACTGAAATCCTAATCTCTTAATTATAATTGCAAGAAATGATACAGGCTACATCTTGATTCAGTCTCGAACAGAAAATTCAATTTAAATGCTGGAAAATGACATGTGTTCTTTCTATAAGATGTTTTAAGTAGGTTCTTAGGTAGGTAACATATAATTCTTTAGGACTACGTGCCTTTCGAAACCATAAGAAATAAGTAATGTATTTATATTTTATACACTTATGTATTGTTTATGTATTGGCTTTGTAATTTCTAAACTTTTAAGATTATGTTTACTCAGCTTAGATAACTTTACTTACTAGTACCTACTTTATTGTACACTCATACATATGTAATATTTACGTAAGTTCTACTTTAAGTAATTACCTAATTCCTTCATAGCCATAAGAATTATCTTACACGATATCTCTATGTTACAATTTGCCATTGTTCTGGTGCTTGCTACGTCGTACATTCCATGAAAGGTAAGCTCAATGTCAGTAAAATTATTGTTTTGTTTTCTTGATAATGGACACTCCGCCTAGTAAGTCATGGTCAATAGTAACCCATCCATCCATCAGACCTTGGAGGTCCACTGCTGGACATAGGCCTCCCCTAACTTGCGCCACTCTGACCGGTCCTGAGCCTTCTGAATCCAGCGGATGCCCGCTGTCTTCTTCAGGTCGTCAGTCCACCTGGTCGGGGGCGTCCTTTACTTTGCCTTGATTTAGTTGTTCGAGCAGTGTGTGTTGCCACTGATGACATACGGATCCTAGACGTGGTGCTTCACTATTGGCCTAATGCATAAGCTTAAAGTCACCCAGCGGCTATGGAACGAGCTATGCTCAGTATTTCTCTACGCGATCGAATCAGAATATATAGCTTAGGTATAGCTCAACATACTGACATAGCTCACAGAATCAGCCAAAAGCTGTTAGAGAATTAGCTGAAATGGCAATGGGCTGGCTACATAGTTCGAAGGACCATTAAAACCGTTGGGGAAGAAAGGTCTTCGAATGGAGAATACGTCTTGGCAAAAGGAGCACATGACCCCCCCGTCCAGGTAGACCTACGACCTGAAGAAGACAGCGAGTATCCGGTCAAAGTGGCACACGTTAGGGGAGGCCCCACTCCCCAGCCTTTAGTCCTCCCCTATATCCAGCAGTGGACCTCTAAAGGTTGATGGATGGATTATTATTATTATTTCTTGATTTGAGTCAAATCTTGCAAGCCTAATTAGATCTAATTCCACCTATCCTAAGGAGTTGTTTTACATAACTATTGCTTTTCTGATGACAATGCATTTTTGTATTAAGCATGACCTAGTATATCTACTACACAAAGATTTGGCTCTACCCGATAGTTAACAGTAGAGTCCCGTTTTTTATTATTAAGTAGGACTATTTACATTGACACTTTAAAACAGTGTATTTAGTTTTTAAACTATTAACTTGTTTATACATATACTGAATATCATTGGTGTAGATATTATGTTTCCGAGAATTGAAAAGCAATTGCTTGTTTATGGCCCTACTACTCTTGAGAGCATGATACCATGGTCATTACCAGCGGAATTTTAAATCCAGATGATACCTTTAATTTTAGCAGATAGGTATTGTAGATATTTTTAAGATGTAGGTATTAGTAATTTCTGTCGTGATAGTAAACCAATGAGATGACAGGTTGACATAATTACCCCATCGTTATTAAAATATGCCATGCCACAGTGGTTCTTATGTGTAATGTGTTGAATACACACTGTGTATTACACAGCTGCGATATGGGAACAATATGGGAGAATGGACATACCAGATTGCAACGGGATATTGAAATTTTTAAGTTTCGTGTAAAATGACACAGCTGGAAATAATTGAACGCCGCCACCGGTTCCACGCACGTTACCGACTTTCTCTGTAATTGTTAAATTTGTTTAGAAAATATGCTAATGAGTTTATTTTGCTGTTCTCTTCGACGATGAACCATATTTTTGAGATAGTAGTAGGAGAAAAAAATTACTTAGGTACCTTCTATTATACATAACAGATATTAAAAGTCACTATTAAAAATATCGTGATTCTTTCCCATAATACAAACCCGTTTTTCTATCGTAATATGATCAGGATTTCTGCATTTTCTTCTGCCTATCAAAACCGATTATCTCAAACCGCCATTGACCTTGTTGTATTATAAATTGGAGAACATATTTCTTCGTTACATAATGTGTGTTGAGTTCAAAATAGTTTATTTATGAAGGTGTCAACTTTTATTTAAATTTGATAGCCAGTAGCATTTCATTCAACTAACTGGTGGCTATGATATTAATCATTAATTTCCGGTAATGTACACGAAATGAATATTAAGCGACATTATAATGTGAGAATGAGATACAAGCTGAAGGGTCATTGATCTTTAAGAAATATGGAATGTACTTAATAGATATCAGTATATAAATCTTATAATAGATACCTACTTAATACCTAATAGGTGATAATATTACAGATTTATACATAAATATAAAATAAAGTGATAAATTATTTTATAAAGTTTTTTAATTATTTTATTAATTTTTTTTATAAACTTTTTTTACCGTATTGGGGCGGCTTAGAATACTAACCCCAATCCCACGCCGGAAGGGTGTCGTAAAAGGCGAGTAAATCCAGTCAGCTGGTGGTAGGGCCTTCGGAGGGATTATATTAGTAGTATTGATTTTAATTGTTAATTAATACCATTATTGCTATTATTATTTCTCCAGGGGTTCGCCTGGATAGCTACCACCCTCGAGCATGAGTCACCCGCCAAACGACTCGTCGTGCTCCGGCTGGGGGCTTGAGAGCCCGTTCTTTCTTTCTTTTTCTTCTTTCTTTCTTGGCCGGCAACGCATCAGTGATACCTTTGGTGTTGCTGATGTTCATGGGCGGCGATAGCCACTTACCATCAGGTGGATCGTCAACTCGTTTGCCGGCTATTTCCATAAAAAAAAACTAAGGACTCTAGGCCATCTCATGAAAAGCGATAGAGAGGAGTGTTGTCTGCCTGTAATTGGCCATTAATGAGGTGAGGCCATACTTACTTAAACATCTACTAACATATTGAAATAAGAATACCTATTTTTCTTTTTGGGTGTATGAATTGATATCATCAAATACCTGTTTTCTTTTTTAAATAATCTGTTCGTGAACTCTACATTATGAATAACTTAGATAACTAGGTCAGTTACCACTCAAAGAAGTACATAATCGTAAATATTATATTATATAGGTGTTATTAGGTGTGATAAATGACCTTCCACATTACTTAGGCACATGTTACCAACCAAAAAGAAGCGGGGTACTTACCTAAAGTATTTAGAATCTGGTTTTTCAACTTTGTAACCGTTAGAATCAAAATCTTACCAAAAACATAACCGTACGTTAAAGAAGCAGTCTGTAAATTATGTAATAATCGAGAATTTCCCTGAATTATATAATATTATGAACCTATTATTAATACTGAATTTGGAACTAAAAACCATTCTGACCAATTTGGAACTAAAAACCATTCATTTAAAAACGTAATGTTTCAAATCGGTTGATAAATAGAATTTACAGAGTTATGACGTTCCAAACATTTAAAAAAATGCAACTGAATTGAGAACCTCCGTTTTTAAGTCAGTTATAAATATTACACAGTTGATTTTAGAAGGTAAAATATCACTTCCATGAATGAGTTGGTATTAACGTCAGATTAATCTGGTAGGTTCTGGACCAAACAACATGTAACGGAAGGGAAGTTCGTAATAACCTCGTCCGTTTTCAGGAGGATGTAAAGTGAGGAGTATAGAGGTTGGTTTGGGGTCAAGGTTCCATGGAGAAGGTACCTTACATCAACTCTACACCAAAATTTACTCTACCATAGAGACTCTACATTAAATAATTACCGCAGTATTTATGTCATATGAAATTTACTTGCATCTGTCGGTATTTATATATTAAGAGCTATAACTTAGGAATACTAAATAGGTATATCCATCCATCCATTCATGCATCTTTGTGTTATTTTAAATTAGGTAGTTACCTACATTCTAAATTTCACCTTAAAAAAGTTTCAGTAAGAAGTCAATTATATATGTGGGAGTTATATATATGTGTAGTTGATTTTTAACACTTTTATTTAAATAATAGATTTATTTATTTACTTAAGAGATATCATTTTAACACAAATAGGTTCAGTTGTTAGGTAGATATACGAAATTGTAATTATTTAGCAAGTAGGTAATCAACTGTACAAAATTAAATGTAGGTACAGGGACACTATTCATACCTACCTACATACCCAATTTAACTTGACACTTAGATAATTAGAAGTCTAAAAATAATAGTCTAAGAAAATAAAATAACGTACCTATCGATTTTAGTCATATTTTTGTATATACATACCTAATTTAAAAAATTATAGCAAGAAATAAATAATATTTTATTTTTATTAAGAATTTTAGTTAATAAAATACTACATTACCCAAACCAAAGTAATCCACACGTTGGTCATACTCAAATAAACAAGAACGACTCTACTAGCCCCGCCTATTTCATCATGGTGGTACCTTTGCCGCGACATCTCATACTAACTGTCACTACTACGAGACGTCCATTTATCTCCATAAGAACGAGATATCTATATATAAAATGACATGCATCAAACAGAGATAACGTCCGATGAGCGAGCGAGATAACTATACTTGGAGGTGCAGCTTACAATGCCAAGGTATTTTTATAGTCCGAACTAAATAGGAACATTTGCATTGCATGTGCAGTCTTATTACCTGTTGCAGAGGGTTCTATTTAGATTGTACCGTTGCAATAGCCCCATATTCAGCATCGTCGAGTTAGACAAGGTGAGAGATATGATAAATGCGCATGTGAGAGAGTAATGGCGAACAGTCGAATCCATGAGACTTGTTGCAATGAAGTTTCATCCAAATTCTCCTTCCCCGCTTTTTATAGCGTTGGAAAGATGGCGTTAGTAGTACTGACGTGTGGATGTAGACAACCTATACTGCCAATAGGTACTACTCGTATTAAATATTCTGTGTCTATAACTAGATACATAATTATCATAATTAAGTTGTTATGAATTATGACATAATATTACATTTCTAGTTTACATTTTTTGTTGTGTTATAAGATGTTTTTCAATTTTTTTTAATGGATTTTTCTTTTTTTATTTATAAACAGTTAAAGAATAATTAAATAGGTTGTATCTACATACTAGGTATTTAGGAGGTATGTGTGTTTATTAAATAGGCTTTGGAGCAAACATTCATCGGAGTAGTAGGTAGATAGGTACCTTATATGTATGAAGCAGTAAATTATGCTAAAATTTGATTTATAAGTGTTTGTTCCAATTTTGTTATTAAGTAGGTAGGTACTAGGTTCCTATATAAATAATTTGAAGAAGGATCTATCTGTTTTACTTCAGAAAAACTATGGTTTAGATATTTAGAGGGTTTTGATTTGTTGAAAAAATGTTTTATCCTAGTAAATAATTTAGTAAGCTGTAAGGATATTAAGAAATTACAATTTTCAGGAGACAAATTTGGACTCAATAACCCCAAGAGTGGTTATAGTCACGCCAATTGAAGAAGAAAGGTTCATCTATGTACAATTGTACATAACAAGTCTAATTAGCAATCTGACAATACGTAATCTGAAGTCTTTTGAGAAACAGTGAATGAAAGGCATATTTTCTCTCCTTGATGAATATTATTATACTTACAGTATCTATCTATAGCTAATTAGGTACCTACTATGCACGCTACTATGCCACTACAGATTCTAGTTTAAGTCTATCAGCCTGGCACATAGGTATAATTTAGGCGAGTAGTGCTTTGCAAATCCCGTCGTTTACGTTTATTCATTGTAGAGTTATTCGACGATCGAAAACGAGCTTTAAGCTGTACCTATAACTTCAAAAGTTTTACTGAGGTATCAGTTATAAATAACTAGTCCACTGAGTTATATTTAACTAAACTATATCTTAATATTACGAACAACTCATTCAGTTTATCTTCAAAAATAGCAACGCAACATCACGGTTAAAGTTTGATTTATTCGGAAGCATTTATCTTGAATCTTTCCACGCCTAATTCGTTTTCCACACTAAATGAGATCCTACACGCAGTCTACTACGAGCATTCGTTCCTTCGAATATTTAAATGTGGTACTTACGATTGTTTTCGTTGTCGTACTTGAGTCGGCGACTCGGCGTTGAAACGTCAAACTGTCGAGAAAACACATCGCGTGAGAGCACGCGGCGCACGTCGGCTTCGCGAGGACACTGACAAACCCGCGTTTTCCGCGAAAAAACACATAGTTTCACACAAAAAACACCTCCATATTTCGGTAAAAGTGCGGAGCGAGCCGAGATGTGTCGTCCGTGGCCGCGTTCGCATCTAAACGGCCCGAGTTTTATGTTAGATTACAGACGTAACTTTTATAGATCCTCGGTGCTATATAACGCGGTGGGCGTGTTCGGGGAACAGTAGCCCTTACGTGGTGGTGGTAAGGAGCATTATGGCACGCGGCCGGTGGTGCACGGGTGTCATTAAATGTCGCGCGACGAGGGGCGAAGCGGGGGAGGTGTGTGGGTAAAGTTTTGGGTATTGATTGAATATGAGACGGATTAGTCACTAATGATCAACAATTGGCTGTTCCGCGCACCCTAATTGATGCGGTGTGACTGATGCATTGCACGGTTGTATGTTAACAGTTTTCCTTGTATAATTTATTTTTACGTACTTATTTACATATTATTCTGTGTTAAAACATTTGTAAATAAATGTACCTACATATAAACAGCTAACAGATATAAAAAGTATACAGGTAGGTATCTCTCTACCTTACGCTACCTGCATACCTAAGAACCAAGTACACACCTATTTGCCTACATAATTATATCAAAAAATGTTAAGTTCAAAAGCGTTTTGTTAATAAAATAAAAGTAAACCTGAATACAGATACAAAACTGTTGGCCATTGAACTATAAAGTATGGACGTATTGGTTCATTTCTTATCTCATTCCAGTTGGAATTCTATTGAATGAATGCACTGCGTAGGTTGATAATAAAACACTGTTTAGGTAGCCAACACCAACTAACTCTTATCTAATATCTGTCATCTGTACACTTACCGCCACTGTCGTAGAGGTTATACATTAATTGTAGAGCTATCCTATGCGTATAAATTAACTATACCTACGTACCTAAACTCCCTGCCTCCCTACCTAATAAAGTTTGAATTACACACTAAGTACATTATTTTTTTACAGATTAACAGAATATTTATCTTATTTATTTACTTGTTTTTCCTACTGTACCATTGAGTCCATACAATATAAGGTAACGAAAGCCACTACAAAATAAAAAACATGGTACCTATTAGTAAATTGTTCATAAAGAGTGATAGTTTTACTCTCACATTAATTTTATTCATATTGGTCATTCCATGTAAAATAAATAGCAGTAAAGTGCTAGCACAAAATATCTATCTAAATAACAGCTGATTATTTACAATTATCTTCCTATAAGTAGCTATTTAGATTTACATAACAGCCTTTTTACTATGATACTCACGATAGGTAGGTTATTTATTTTGTACGCGAATATATTTATTTATTCATTTATTTATTTAAACTTTATTGCATTCATACACTGAATTACAATGGGCGGACTTAATGCCAAGTGGCATTTTCTACCAGTCGACCCTGGTGATGATAGGTATATCTACAGTTTTGAATAGTTCAGGCAACTGGGTTGAAATATTGGCGCTCAAAAGTCTAATCTTGAGTAGGTACGCGTATCATAGTAAAATGTTTTCAGTTAAGTTTAATATCATGTACCTATTACATAACAGTCGTCAATGTCAAACCTTATTTTCAGTAAGGTAGGTACACAGTAGGTACACAGTGCCGGATTAAGCAAACGCGGGGCCCGTAGTAAATTATTTCAAAGAGCCCTTGATCTACTATGGGTTCTTAAGTATAAAGTGGTAAAATATTTTTTTAGTCATCAATACTATAATAAAACTCAAAGTGTCTGTCTGTCTGTTTGTCTGTCCGGGCATCACATAAAAACCTTTGAATGGATTTCGATGAAAACTGGTTAAGTTGTTACTGATACCCTGGGTCATATTTTAGACAACTTTTCATCCCCGAAAATTAAAAGGTTTCCCGGGAAAACAGGATAAAGGTTTGAAAAAGTTAAAACGTAATTTCCGTATGCAAAGCTACGGGCAACAGCTAGTAACTACGATAACTCAATATACCTACTTATATTCTAGAAATATTTTTTGGTATAAGGTTACTAAATTATACTTAAAATAATGTAAACTGTTAATCTTACAAATAAATAGATAATTTTAACAATTTAAATCAACTCGGCTAAGAGTGCTTGCTCGGCTAAGAATACGTCAGATTTTTTTGTAGAGCTGATTATCAGGCCAACTGAAATTTTACACGTTTATACAAGCAACTTTTTGTAGGACTTGTGCGTTTACCATATATAAATTTCGGTGTTTTATTTACCCCAAGGAAAAAGTCGGTTACCGAGTGTCTGATGTGGATTGTTTTCGTTGGAAAAATTGTAATGTTTCACGTTTTTGTAACATCAAGTAAATTTAATAGACCACATCTTAATAAATTTCACTCAAAAAATTACGCCCAGGCAAAGATGAGTAGGTTTAAATATGCGGTCCATGGGGCCCCTTTTTTGCGCGGGCCCCTTTTGCGTGGGGCCCGTAGAAATTGCTTTGTTACTCTTAACCACGTAGGTTAATCCGGCACTGTAGGGACATATTCCCTATCAGATGCTGCTGACGCTAACTTAGCTACGGAACTTGTTTTAAGATCGTTTGTATTCGGCTCACATGAATTGTCCGCCTTTTGTAGACAGTATACTGTAGGATCAAAAAATTGGACTACGTATTTAAAAACTTTAATACATTTTTTTAACTAGCAAATAAAGGAGCTGATGATCTTTATATTTTATATATAGTCTTACGTACTTACTTACGTAAGCCACCGTCACCATGGGTGACTTCAGCAACACCAAAAGCATCACCGCTGCGTTGCTGACCAGTAAGAAACTGATAGAAAGAAAGAAAAACTGGTTTACAAGCCCTCAGTTGGAATAGAACGAGTATTGTAGCAGCTGACTCAAGCAAAGTGTAGGTAGCCAAGCAAGATTTGCGGAAAGATCGTAATATCTACCAATAATTATGTTAATGACTCAATAATATAATAGATTTTAAGTTATTTAATAATTATTAAAATTTATTTATTTCTTATTTATTTATTATTAAAATATTAATATAAATTTATTAAAATTTAAGAATTTTAAAATTATTCAACCAACTTTATGTTAATATAATATCTTGTATCAAAATAAAAACTTTCAAGTAAAATAAGTTTGAACAAGCCGAATAGTTCAAACAGAAATTTGTATTTTGGTATTTATTTACGATGAATTTCTGAATCAATTAAAAATGTAACTTCAAAAAAAACAGCATTAAGAAGAATTTGTAGATCCCACTTATTGTAGATATATTTTATTTGGCCAGCGCTGTATTACTGACGGACGAATAAATTCCATCTTTAGACTGAGCCACGTAGGTACTTTACCCGAGAGCCGCGCTTGACATGACAGATACCCCAAGGCTAATGAAATACTGACAGGGAACTGAGAACATTGCTAGCTTTTAATATTTTTCAATTAATTTTCAAATACGAATTTTAAATTTCAGAAAGACTTAAATCAAAATTGCTATTATTTCTAGTGTAGAGACCTGTTTGCTACGAATGAGCTACGAGAAAACTGTAGAACTAGAACATTAGAATTAACTATAGGTTAATGTTGGATGGTAAAAATTATTTTAAAAGAGTAGGTATATATTTAGTTACGATAGTAAAACGGTTCGTATTCTCTTGTTATAGTTGAAAATTCTAAATTTATTAAAGCTAAGAAATTATAGTCATAAACTGGAAAGTGCGTTTGTATCATCTTTGATCAATTAGTTAGTCTAGACGTCTGGCTTGATTTACATACAACGTAAAGGAAATACGAATGAGGTATTTAATTGTATATCAAGTTCGCCTCGCTTTGTTTTCGCTGATTTCTCAGTTTGTCAGGCTCACCGTCTATTTGAAAACCTACTCTATGTATGTACTAACATATTATTATAGTTTCTTATTACATAAATTGAAGAATTCATAAATATTTTAATTAAGAGATACACGGTACACGTTAAAATTACTAAGACTAAAGTTTAAAAATTTAAGTCATCGTAAAAGCTTTGAATGAAAATTTTATTTATAAGCAAATATGCAATTTCGCATTAATTTTAACTTGTCATGTAAAATAATTTACCTAAAATTTTAGCTTCATCTTCCAGAATATTTTTCCACCGCCTAGAACCCAGCTTTAACAGTCTACTAAGTACACACTTATTCGTAAACCACCTTAAAATTCTCAACCCTTCCAAGACGAGGGAGCGTCAAATACCGCAGAGACGAACATTAAGGGGTATTAAGACTTAGTCCCGTAGTTCCCCGGGTATTTCCAAAAACAAAGGCTGCAGACGGATGAGAGGGGCTGAGAGGGGCGCGGGGGAGGGGTTGGGGCTGTAACAGTTTTACGATCAGATATACGGAGTGCTCATGCGCGGTGCAGCTAACCCAGGTCTAGAATTTGCATCGAATTATTGACGCAGCGTGCGTCGGCCGACCAACGGAGTTTTCAAACATATTCATAGATTTCATATGTTGCAAAGTAGGTACAAAAGCATTTATATTCTACAATAGGTACGTTTCTAAATGTCTCGTTTGTATCCTTATAGGTAAGTTATAATTGCAAAATATTGACTGACATATGAAGAACAGAACAGGTATACGCTAGATTTAATAGGTTGAAGAACGGTCAGACCGCAATTAGATAGGCTTAAGGAAATAACTAGGTTCATAATTATTTGATAATTTTATGTAAAATTTAATTAATTATATAATTTTTATTTCCACCTTTGTATAACTTTTTCATTTCAATAACTATTAGGTAGGTACCAATGTAACTTACTATAAATAAAAAGGTACCCAACGGCATTAACAATCCTTTTTAGAATGTACCTGAAAAAATACCAGTATAAGATTATAAACAGACCACCCAGTACACTGTACACACAACGAACCACTTACGCTTAATTGAATTTTACCATATTTCATAATTTAAACCAATCATGGAGAGACGGAAGAAGGCGCTGTTCAATTAAATGATTGTATGTATTAAATTTATAAAAAAATTAAACTGAGGGCGAGTAAAGTTAAGAGTATTATTGAGTTTTGTTTTCAAGTTTAGTTACAGGCTGTTTGTCGAATAAATATTGCCAAGACACAACTAAAATAGACATTTTAATATACCTACAACTACTAGTATAACTACTTACAAAAGCTTATCTCGTGTAATAATCTTAAGATATTTTACAATGACGATTCAAAATGCATGTGAAAGAAATGCAAATTTAACGCAATAATAAAATCGTAAGGCGGAGTTAGGCACAGTGGACGCAAACCATATCGTCAATGGCATTTATCCGATAATTTAAGAGACAAGAGCGACATTGTGCCAATCCGGTGTTGCAACAATATTGCGCCGTCCGCACTGCGATATACATTTTATGTCGCTGTTGATATTAAAAGGTTCAATATCAGAAGTCAATAGTTATGTATCCGAGCGGTAAGCGAGAAGCGAATAACACTATATATAACAGATAACTTCAACAATATAATGAGTGGAGTAAGTAAGGTAAGTATTTAATAACTCGGGAATGACGTCAACAAATCCATTTATTCGAAAGCTATTGTTATATTATGGCAGCCAGCCCGTTCGTGTTAGATGACAGTGAAATGACAATACCTTAGTATTTTCGGTATGTAAACTAAGTATTCAACTACAGTGAAATTACCTAAGGTTTATGTAAATGTACATAATCTATTAGGTATCTTGTATGTAAACAAGCGAAAATATATAATAGTTTAAGTATACCTACCTACCAGGTAATTAAATAGTCTCTATTATAACACATTAGGTACTATTACTAATAATTGTAGTATATTTTGTACCTACTGTATATAAAGGTCATTTTATTTACTATCTGTAACAAAGGAAATAATGTGTAATCAGTCCCATGCTCTTTCTCAACAACAGTCAAGCAAGTTTCTTATAACATACTTACACTTTAAGCCACAAATGGAAAATTTCAATGACTTTTTATTCAATCTGATGCTTTTATGATAAGAGGTTGAAGTTCTCTTGACTACCTTAAATGGCTACTAACAAGGACCTGGATGCAATAAAAATATATTTGGTCGATCAAATTATTTTGATTATTTGTATTACATAAACTTAATGAAATGATTGTGTGGTATAATTCTGTATATTTAATATTTATCCACCAATAACAATGTATGTATCTTATAATTAAGTAAAGGCCACATTACACGATGCTTTAATAATAAACCAATATAAATAAACGCTCAGTAGAATTCCCTGAGTCGCGATTTACATGGACTTACAAATACAAACACAATCAAAGCGAGAAAAAACATTTATCTATCACGAATATCTGCTCTGGCCGGGAATCAAACGCGGAACTATTTGTTTCACAGGCAGCATGCTATTTATTTTAAGGGCAGAAAAGAGCAAAATAATGAAACATCAACGTGGGAGTCCTAAATGAATAAACCGTCTGCATAATTAACAGGTATAATGTCTGCTAATTAACTAGTGGATTACATTTTAATATGCAAAGTCTACTCGTGTTAATGCAACTTTGTTACATAGAGGTTTGCGGAAATACGTGAAGGTTATTGGTAAGGAAAGACGTTAAGTTACGCATACCCAGTACGTTTATAGCCTAGTAATTACTGGCATTTCAGCTTATTTTACACCAATCAAATACCTATTGCATCTTGCTGTAGAGCACATGTTTCTTCTTAAATCCGAGGAGACTTTAGCGTTTATTATGTGTCTAACGAACTGTTTTATTACCATTAAGTATGTTTAATATTTCAAGATATTTTATGACAAATAAAAAAGTCATAAATTTTAAGGTCTCCTATTAGATAATTTTAACGAGAAATTACCTAAATTTTATAATAATATAGTAAGCTTCTAATTGTAACATAATCGTTAGAATAATCTTTTTACAAATATTTCCTCTACAAAAATCAATTAGGTTTATCCATATTTATTTACTCAGTCACGTGAAAAAACTCATTGAAATAATTTAATTAGAATTTTGGGCTCGTATAATCTAGATAAATATATTTCATTATAGGTTTTTTCTAATTGGTGCACCTACATATGTATTAATATTGTTTCCGAAATTGTGATAAAATAAATGAACATCATTTATGTTGTTCTATATTATATAGAACAACATAATATTTAACATATTATTTTTTTTATAATATAGAACATATAGTTTACATACACTATATTTTGTTTTTTTTTGTATCAAACCATACTATCTTATGATTTATCATATGTACCTAAAGTAAATGGATATAATTTATAATTGATTGTTTTTAAGCCCAATCTAAATATTCCTATAGGTATTCTCACTTTCAAGGTATTGAAGGTGTCAAAGTATCATTTGTTTCTGCTTTACTAAGATGCCATGCCTTGCCATGTTTATGATGCTATTTTAATATAATTATTGCAGTTACATCAATCATTCCACTTTACCTTTCTGTTCACCTTTGCAACAATGTAGATAATCATGAAATCACGTATAAACTTTGTACCTAGCTGTAACATTAATTCACTTTTCCAGTCAGGAAACCGTCACGCAACAAATGACACAACACAAAGTGAATTATACGTGCTACGAATGTGCTACGAAATTCTATAACACTTTAGAAGTTTAACACTTAAGCTTTACTTTTAAATCTTAACTTTCTTATCAAATAATAACTTTAGTGCTAAGCATTTGCAACCAATGTCACGTTTGAACTGTCACTAAAAGTAAGGCCATGGTCGAACTTGAGCTTATTTGCATAAAAAGAAGCCCGCCGCCGCCGTCCCTCTGCTAAACAAAAACAACGTGCGACCCACTTTCGAAATTATTGCATTGTTTCGTATAAAATTTACATAAATTACTTTTATACAAAGTTACAGTTTATACAAATTTAAGGAACTGGATTTATTTTTAGTTTTTGGGATATAAAAATACTCTAAATTGCTTATTAAAATATGTCTACATTATATACCTACCTTTGTAGTCAGATACCTAATAAGGTATGAAGTTTTCAATTTAAATATAAAATTATTATTTTATGAAATTTGCTCATTTTATTCTTAAAAAATACTTTAAAATGAACTTTCGTTTAATAAGCTTACTAATGAAATACTTTTAAACCAAAGATCTCTCGTGGTATTGAACAAACAACTGTGACAAAATATGCAAATAAGAGACCTTATAACGTTGTTCATAACTTTACAAAAATCGATACAATATGGAGCCCAATTGGATTTGTTTGAGCGTTTTGTTACAAAATAGCTGTATTGTTATGATAATAAAGAGAAAGTTTAGAAACCAAGTCCTTTACTGATTTTTTATACATTATTTAAAATGTAACTGTCACCCGGGATAAATAGTTTTCGATACTGCGTTACTACAAGTTACATGTTTACCTCCTTTTCCAAGCAGATAAGTACTGTATTGATATAATTAGTTTATATCAATTTAACCAAGCAATTATAGTCTAGTTGTCTGGATAATCCTTTAATTCTTACCTACTTAACCAGAAACCATGGTATGGCCATTACATATTACAAAATATATATTTTTATAACAGTATCCGTTTTAATATAATATTTACAGGTTAATATAATATTATAATTAAAAATCATCTGGATTTGATTTTACCCATTTTACCTACTAGAATTAAATTATACAAACAACTTTTCATATTATTATAAGTTGTATGTTTTTTAATGAAATTAAAGTAATAAAATCATCGTAGTTCACTGTCGAATCATCATTATGATGACATAATTAAGAAGTTAACATTTGATAATTAGATAATATATTCTGATTTTAAGTAGGTAAAAATATTAGGTACCTATTGAAACTGGTAGAGTCAGGATGGAATTTTATCTAGACACGCGGTAGCGTGACAAGCCAATTTCAAGCTAACAGAATTGGCGAGCAGCACCGTGTGTACATTACACGAACCATTTGGAACCACTTTTGACCGCCTCATAACTCAAAAACTATTCCACATAAACCTGTCGAATTTAGCTCATTTATTGAGACTTACGAAATACATATGTGCTTCAAATTTCATAAACACATCTCAAACAGTTATTTAGATATCAACGTCCAAAAATCTTCATTTTTATTACTGACTGACCCATAGATCAAAACTCTAACCCAGTTCCAGATGACCTAGAAAGTTGATATTTGGAATCAATGTAGACTATTAGGCGTATATAAAGGAACATTTTAAAAACTGAAAATATTGATAATTAGTGAAACTAGTGAATTAGCGGTTCCACTATATAGAGTAATTTTATAAATTACAGTGAGTATATTCATTATGTAATTTCTTAATAAAAACTATTTAGACCTTTCTACACAGAACTTGGTTTACATCTCTATTCTTTTTTTTTTGAAATTTGCTCTCATTTCACATTTATGTTTTTGATGAGATTCTTAACATATTTTTTTATTTTAATATGATACATGGATTCCAAATTATAGACGATTTGATATTTTATTTAATGTATTCTTTTTTCCTTAATAATGAAGTGATAATCGGAATTATTAAATAATTATGATAATAGACTGGTTATTGAAGTTGCCAATCAAATGCAAAATTAAAATCGAATAATAAATGGAGGTAAAGTAGGCATATATATGTAGTATAGCTATTACTTATTCTGCCAAACAACGTACAATATTACAAATTGTAAAAAAAGTGAATAAGTTATATATTTCTTATAATCCTCGCCTGGATAGCTACCACCCTCGAGCGCGAGTCAGCCGCCAAACGACTCGTCGTGTTCCGGCTGGGGGCTTGAGAGCCAGTTCTTTCTTTTTCTTCTTTCTTTCTTGGCCGGCAACGCATCAGTGATGCCTTTGGTGTTGCTGATGTTCATGGGTGGCGATAGCCACTTACCATCAGGTGGATCATCAGCTCGTTTGCCGGTTATTTCCATTAAAAAAATCCTACCTTTTTCGGGCAGGAAGCAGCTCTACCTAATGAGATAAGCTTTTTTCGGCCTCTTTCTTACATAAAACAGAAATTGTAACATAGACTATACAAGCCTAATGGCAAGGCGGCACGCTTTGTTATAATACAAGAGTGGAATATTTATCCTTATGCAATATTCTGTGACGTCAGACATAAAACTATGAAACTTAGACCTACGAAATACTTATCAAATAAAGCTCACGTTCAAATATTAATATAAGATCTTTCAAAGTTTTCAACTCTATCCCTGTAAGAATAGGCATGTAGCTGCATTCAATAGAAGTTTCTTTCTGTTTGTAAATCTATCGAATCTAATTTAATATTAAATAATTACAAGCCAAGATAATATGTTCCAGACTGCGACCTTAGAGGTACCTACTATGTAAATCTGTGGAGTGAATGTACTCGTAAGAGTCCACTTCGCATGCGCGTTGGACGTTTGAATGTGATAGCTTTGATATTCTCTATCTATTTACGTACCTAAGTATACCTAAATAAAACTATACACTCACATACATCACTACTAAATGGCTGGGCACTGTCTGGTACAGGCATTACTTCGATAGATATATATCACATCACATCAACAAAGATAAATACGTAGAGCTCGCCGGCCGTCAATATCTAAACCGGTCCATGTGAGTGGATCGCTTCCTACGTTCAGTATTACTAAATCACGCATACTGTTAAGACGCTACTAAGCCACGCGCATAATGAAGGAAAGCTGAGTGAGTTCCAGCGAACCTAAAATAAACCCGGTATAAATACTCAGTATTAGGATTAGGAATTATTAGGTACTAGGATTAGGTACTCACGTGGGTCAGACAGCAACAAGTTGAGAAGACGTCAACGACACGCCGGTATCACTGCATTGCACTAGCCTTCAAATTCTTCCGTGTTGCTACTATCACTCGCGAATCTACGCTTCCGAATGCGGACTGATTTTTTTCTCGCGTAACGGCCCATTAAACTTGTAGATTCTATCTCACTCTCCGACATGATAATATAAGAAGCGAGACAAAGAAAGGTTGCGGTTTATGGGTTGTTGATAGAATTGGTATCCGCTCCGTAACGTACCGCCGCCGTGTTGCATATTTTTATGTGAAATAACCTTGTAAGGACGTCGCAGTTGATTGCAAACTAAAATGTAAAATAACACTCTGAAAATTCTAGCAAGCTTGTGTGCGTATGTTTTCCTTTGAATGAAAAAACCTTATTATTATAAAGAAGACAGATATCCAATATTTATTTTATTACCTGTTTTAAATAATGCTAATGACAAACATAAAATTCTGTTTATGCAATGTATGCAATAAACAAATAGCATAACTTGCCTTTTCTTACGTTAAGTTGCAATGTAATTAGTAATGTAGTTACAATGTAATTATACTTAATTTACATTAAATTATATATTAAAGTAAAAATTACATTAAATTTATTACTGTAATTAAATACTAAAACTTGGAGATTCATTTAAGTTCAATTTAATGATTTTGGTACTATCTTAGTAATGAAGGCACTCAATCTTAGTTAATTAATCGATGTAAACAAGAAAACAAAACCTTACTAATATGTTTCGATAAGTCAATAATAACTTTCGTACGATGTAATTAAAAATGTGGATGTGATGCGAATTTATGATTATAATCATTGCATAACACTTAATAGATTCTATATTCTATATTCATAATAAATATTACTCACATGAAACAGCGCACCAAATAAAATCGATAGCCGAGAGACGTTCGTACAAGGTTACAGCACTGGGTATTATCTCACCGAAAGATGTTTAGGAAATATAGGCGTCGCCCAGAGCGCAGTCGTACATCTTGCTTTATATCGCCTCAGCCAGCATTGGAGAGCAGAACATCAAACGACGTTATGAGCCCCGGACGTGCTGACTGCCGCCGTAGAGGGAGACAGATATACACGAAAGAAAGAGATGGGTATTTGCAACGAAAACTTTTATTATTCACTACACAAACAAATATTCCGATTGAAGACATACATCGGATTAAGTTATCGAATAATTTTTCGATGACAGCAAATTGTATATAGATACAAATAATAATTTTTCAGACCTTTTTATTTAAGTAGTACTTAAATATTTTTTGTTTTGTTGTTAATGCTACAAATTATTTTATTAACCAATGGCATAACTTACCTGTTAAAAAACTGTAGTAGGTGCAAATGCAAACAATTCTTTTAAGCCATTTACGCCAGCTTTAAATAAATCAAACCTTTCAACGACGCACTGATTTTACATAACGAAACTCAAACGACGTAAACCATAAAGCTTTATATCATAAGCCCACATATACTTATATTATACATATATCTTGAGTAAACTGAGTTACACAAATACGTCGAGTGCGAAGCTCTGACGAGGCATTTTATTTACATTTACGCAAATTGAATCCTTGGTGCCGGGCCAAGAGGAAACTCGTTCACATATTCATCCAAGAGGGGTAAAGGGGAGGGGGAGGGGCGAGATTCGATTTGCCTAATAGCAGGAGTGAGCCGGGAGGGCGCACTCAATTACGTAGAGTGAGCCGAGGTGTCCCGTTACACTCAGTACATAATTACATTATCTGATAAACGGTTAGAGCTTTGAGAGCTATTTCAGCGAAGCGCACTTAGCGGATTTTCCTGAAATGCTTATTTGCTATTTGTCATGGGCTCGGATTTTTTATGGATCTTTTCAATTTTTTTAAGTTTTCTTATGCTACGATGCATAGGTTAATGAACAATAAATATTAAGATAATTAATAATAATAAGATAATAATTAATAATAAGAATTAATAAGTTAATTTTGACTATCTATGTATTTGTAATAGTCAAATAAGTTATTCATTTGTTATTGGATCAAACTAAGTAAATAACACAAGACTGCTTTAGATGAAACACATGCCTAAATATTTCGATTCATAGTTAGATGCTTGGAAAATTGTTTTGTCATAGTAGATCGGTGCGTTGGCTTTCTTATAGTGTATCGCATCACTAACGGCAGATTATACTCCTACGTGTCCTTATCGTGTAGCTCATTTTATTATTACTCTACTTACCTTTTGGAATTATCAGGAAATCGCAAATTATGACTACAAAAGAAAGAGAAAAGTGATTACTAAAGAAAGATTTATGTGCCAGATGGGAAAATCAAATAGGTAGGTACATTAGGTGACTTCGAAAACTCTTAGGATGAGTACCTCCCTATATCTATATACGTACTTAGTCGTTTTATTAGTTGTTTAGTTTTGATTCTGCCATCTCATGGAGTTTTTATCTTTGAAAACTATTATATCACAAATGAATTGAAATGCATAATGTGGTTAACATACCTACTTTCACACCCTTTATAATATGACGTATAGCTTATTTTGTTTAGGTAGATAAGTGTGTTTTTTCAGTATAACATACCGTAAAATACATACCAAAACAGGTAGTAAACTTCACAAAGCAACTAACAAACAGCAACAGAAGATACAATTAATGTTTTAGACTGCTTACAAATTACAAGTAACTTTAACATTACGTTACGTAGTATATAAAATACACTTATTCATTATCTTACACACCAGATAAAAATTGTAAAGGGTCTGTATTTATGCAAATAAAGACCACACACCCAGTGAATAATCATAGTATTATAAAAGATATTTACGGTTGCTATCACTGTTATTATGTACTAAAGTTTTATATTTGCTACTCTTTTTGTATTTAAAGTATAGAAGTAATGTTAGTTTTGTACACAGCATGACTCCAATCCAACCTCATGCTGGGATATAATTAGATCCGAATAGGACAACAGTAGAAGACAAGCCTCAATATATTTGTAATAAACTCAATTAAGAATAGTTTGTCTGAATATCTTTTGATGTCCATGAACAGCCGCAATACGCATTGTGCCAAATTGGCACCGTTCCTTTAATAATAACAAGTGCGTGTCAGGCCACGCGCAATGTAGGGTTTCGAAGTAGTAAGTTTATCGACTATTACTCATTAACTACTTATGGTAACATAGCTATGATCGTTTTCCTTGTAAATTCATCATATAACTTATTTTTCAGAATTTTTTCACTTGTCCAACTCCAATTGTTTAGCCGGCAAGGGAGGACACTTGACTCTAACCAAAATTTGCTCTCTAAAGTCGAATATTTCGCTAACGGACCCCTAATTTCAAAAATGGTGTTAAAAGACCTGTAGTATTTTTGAAAGACCTTTTTAACAATACCCTACACTATAGGGTACGCAACGAAAAAAAATTCATTCTTACGTTATAAGGTACACTGAAAAAAATGTTTTTCAATATCTTATTCTACGATTCTGGAGTTTTATTTAAGCAACAGCTGGCGCGATCGCATCCAATTAGGATGGATGACCGCTAGTAGCAAAAAATTCTTGACCGTTTTCGTGCTTCGGAGGGCACGTAAAGCCGTCGGTCCCGGTTTTTAACAGTCGTTAAGCCGTGTCGAAGGCCCTCGGGCGGTTTGAAAACTTCCGACATTCGGGTTGGCCACTAACTCATCTACCAATCCACACTGGAGCAGCGTGGTGGAGTATGCTCTAGGCCACCTCAAGAGGAGAGACGCGTTCCCATTAGTGGGCCATTAATGAGTCGAAGCCAATAAATATGAATCTCTATGCCCAATAACAGCTTTCTAGTACTAACCTTACCACGTGTGCGTAATTTTGGGGTTACCACATGAACTAAAATTTCCCCATTTTTTCTTTATATAGTAGTAAAATCAACCTCAAAATTTCTTACTTACTTCGTAACAACTAAATCACTGCATACTAAAAATTCCATACCATTTATTAGCCTACTCTTCAGCACTTTACACGAAAACACACACGTACATACTTTGCTTTTAGAATCATCTACACATATCTTTCCACTATGTGCATACCAGGTACCTACTGTGTACTACAATACTTACCAATGTAGACAGGTATGTGATATGTAGGCGTCACAGTACCTACCTCGAACGTAATTTAATTTCAGAATTATTCCCTTCTCTACTTACCTATATAGTGTTATAAAGTAACCAACGATAACTCGATACTTGAATATCTAAGTATTTACCAACGAACAGACCCTTTTATATGGCTAGACATATTAGTCGTGGCAAGATACCAGTAATACAGTTTTCAATAACACTAAAATATTGATTTCATGGCAGCTGCTACGCATTTATACGATGCCCAAGGCTTACAATGTTGCTTTAAATACCAATACTCGAGATATCACAACAAAATGAGAAGGTTTTAAGTTTAAAATATTGTTGATATTTTATCCTTAGTTATTACCGCCCGGTCGCGCTTATTGACTCGAATTATCACATTATACCGGTTTCAGTTCTTTTCATATGAGAATGTAACATACTTAATCCAAATCCTCGGGTATTTTAAGTCTTCAACGAAAAAAAGCATAAAACTTGGTAGCACCTTTTATTGTTTAATAGATCCATCCATATGCTTTGGTACAACATAATACATATGAATATATAAAATATACAAACGTATCGATGCATTTTTTTAATAAACGCACACCCCCGCAGTAGGTTTTTACCTGTATCGCGGGTGGCATGGGTGACACATACCTACACATGGACATCACAATAACGTCCATGACCCGAGTACAAATATCTGGCATCTGCCCTGTCCGGGAATCGAACCCAGGACCCCTCGCTTCGCAGGCAGGGTCACTGCCAAGTAGGCTACAAGGTCGTGTAACTCGTGTACAATGAGATGTAGTGCTGGTGGATACTCTTTCGCATTTCCTGGACAACGCACAGGATGAATAAATCGGTACTCAAGGAGTTCAAGATGCACAAGAAACCGAACTTAGGCTCTCAAACATTTGCTTGCAGAGGATTTACGTACACATAGCCCGTAAACCAGGTAACCTGGTGACGTCAAAAAACTTCCTCACCGGCAATGTCGATCGCAATCCGCAAGAGGTCGAGACGGTGCAGTCCTATGCGATTGCCTGACCAAATTCTCACCACCCTCAACATAAGCATTTTAAGGCCATGCAGAGCTTTTATCTGTTACTGCTCTCCGCTTTCCTCCAGGAACATCATCAGAGAAATAATTAATATCTACATGTTCGAAGTAATGACTCCCAGCATTAGGAAAACAGCGCAAGCAGTTATTATAATAATATTACAATAGGTAGTTATTTATTGTTATTTGAAAGGCAGTTCTTAATTAATAGTATGGGTAATGTAGATATTTCTGCAGGTCTCTAAATAAGGTTCTCATCTCATGTGGGTTTTTGCAATAAATAATTCTATTGCTTCACATTTCTTTAAAACTTCACGTAGAACTCTTTAGCCATAAGGATTTCTAAGCCATTTTCAATATCAATTAGACATTCAAAACAATCTAACCTAAATGGCAGGGCCGGCTTCGATCACACAACGGTTATAAGCTCACTCATTGTAAAAGAGAAAATCAGTAGATACCTACTTAGTTATACGTTTGCGTGCGTTAGGTATATGCATTGCAATAGAATTTATTGAAATCGGTTCCACTAATAAGTATCAATTAATTTCTCTAATATCTAACTTAGAACTAAACTCTTAATCTACTCTCCAACTAATGAGAAAGTGAAAGCAACATTTGACACATGTAAGTATGCGAGTTTAATTAAGTATTTGAAATGATATTAAGAGTGCTTTGTGAGTATTTCTAGATTTGATAGACCCCGGTGACTTCCAATATGGTCCCTATATGAACAGTCTCCAGGTGTCCCACATATTGCACCATAAGTAGAAGTTAATTCGAACTTAGGGATGAATGAAACTCCTCATATCCCAAAATCCCTTACATCTCGAATCCCAACATGACGACCCGTGTGGCGCAATGTTTACCATGCCAGATCGCCGTGCCAAGGGTCCTGGGTTCAATTCCCAGAGAGGCGGAAATTTGAATAATGAGTTTGAATTTCTGTTCTTAGTCTGGTTGTGTCCTTGTCTTTATGTGTTGTCCATGGCACCTACGGGCTACGACACAGGTAATCCTAGTGTGGGGCTATGAGTGTGGAGCGTTATTTATTTATTTACTAGCTATAATATTGCCCGCAGCTTCGCATACGGAATTTATATTCAAGTAATTCTATTTAGTAATTCATATACTGAAATCCACGATACAATCACAAAGGATTCCTCTAGGAGCGGATTTTGAAAAATAAGCAATACCTATTAACATTAATTTATATTCTTTTCCTTTTCTTGCAAAATTTTGAAAAACTGAAAAATATGTAGGTATACCATATATTTAAGCTAGGAACATTTGTAACTTTGAAGCAAATTAGTTAATGTTTTAAAAATAATCTATATAAACATTCATCCTGTTTCCCTGGGAAACCTTATAATTTTCCGGTATAAAAAGTTTCCTAAAATATGACCCTGATTATTAGTTAGTTACAACTTTACCATTTTCATCGAAATCTGTTCCCCTGAATCCTGAATCCTTCCCCTTGAACGGATTTCCCTTTTTATTGGTGGTTTCATGTGATGTGATGCCTGGACAGACAAACAGACAGACAGACATTAATTCTAAAAAAAATTTTTGTGCTCTAACATGTTATTGAAGGGCAAGGGGGAATTCGATTAGGGGGCACCTAATCGAAAAATATTCAATGCATAGAAAATTTACCCTTTGAGTTTTATTATAGTAGGTATATATTTATTATTTATTCTGTTTCGATGAGTATTTCAGACCGAAAACGATTTTTCGTGGACGCTAGAAGAGTGAGAGGGGATACACACGCAGTGAGAGATTTAGGTACACTGGAGCGCAGAAAATGGCTCGTTGTGGAATACCGTAAAGGATATTTATCTATTATTAAATTGACAAGTACTCGGCTAAGGGATATACATATGTATGGATTTTTTACTGCACAAAAGAAAACAAAATAACAATAATAGTGTAACTTTTAAGGCATGGCTCTTTAAAAAGGGAGGAACCTGTAGAACCAACGTACGCGGTGTACAACAAAATAGCGGTTGGTTCATTTATATGATAATTAGCGAGGAGGCGGTCTGTTCTATAATATATTAACCGGCAATAGATTATAATTAAAGCGCTCATAGCCCGGCGGCTTGTGCAACAATGTTGAATGGGTGACAGTGGCAAAAATTCTAGAGCGTTTCCGTGCTTCGGAGGGCACGTTAAGCCGTCAGTCCCGGTTGTTTTTGTAAGTTAAGAGTCGTTAAATCTTCTGTCACTTGGGTTGGCCACTAACCCCTCCAGTAGTCCACACTGGAGCAGCGTGGTGGAGTATGCTCTAGGCCTCCTTAAGAGGAGAGACTCAGGTTATAATGTAAGCCGTTGTGTTCAATTAATTGTATTGGACTGCAGTCTTGAATGTTTTTAAGTAACTAGGTAGTAAACGAGTTGACGATCCACTTGATGGTAAGTGGCCAGCGTAACATCAGCGACAGCAAAGGCATCACCGATACTAAGAGAGAGAAAGAAATAAAAAACTTGATCCTAAGTCCCCAACCATAACATGACGAGTCGCTTGGCATCCGGATTAAGTAAGAGGTTGGTAGTTAGCCAGACAGACTTAACAGAAAGATAATAATACTAGTATTAATATCAATAATTTATATTAATATTGATAATATACAATTTTTCGAAATAGTTTTTCTAACCCTAAAACTAAACCAATAAATAAAATAGGTATATCGTAACTAAGCCTCGTTTAAAACAGAACTTACAAACTTGTTAAGAGAAGGAAATAATTTGCCTGTAGAGGGCGCTCGGAAAAATTTTCTTTGTACCTATTATTATACCCATGAAATTTGTCTAAAATGATTTTATGCCGTTGCTTAAAAAATCTTAACTTATGTAAATTTATGTAAAAAATGTTCCTTTGTACAAGTACAACAAAAAATTCGTGAACACTTCGAGGTACCTCGAATACGGAAAACTCGTAGAGGTCGCTACGAGTACGTTGCTCTACTTAAATGACTGTCCACGATTTTATTTCAACTATAGAATAATTTAGCTGTGGCCATTACATATTTATAAACAATACCTAAATCCAAAAAACTTTATAAGAAAATTTTATAATGGAAAAAAACACAGTCATCCTTGTCACAAAATGTTTGGCGACTCTACCTTATGTAAATCCTAACCAGATAAAAAACAAAATATGCGTAAACTTTATTATTCACCTTTAAAAATACTGGGAATCTAATTTTTGTATTATTTTCTGATACTCTAAATAAAAAAAACTTGGCTAAAATAGTTACTCTGATAAAATACAGACACAAATCTTCTACCATCATTAATGATTGCGATAGAATTTAATCAGAGTGATGGGTACCAAGCCCAGATATCATCGGTATTCGGTATGGTGTCATCGGTTATTCACCGAAATAGTGCATTCAAGGATAGATTGTATAACATTTTACACGTGTATGTTAATTCAACTAGATATTTTCAAATTTCATCATTTAAATTGGACAGACAACAGTGGTCCACAAAAAAATATTTTTTAAATGTTCCTCCGATATTTTTACAGATTTTGGATAGAACATGCGTATCTGATATTGGTTCTTTTGTAACAGCTCTAGTTCTGTCATAATTTTGAACTACCCGCAAATAGATGTTTTTGTACATTTATTAAGTAAATATTTCTTATATAATTTTGATAGCTTTTGTTAGATCTGTGGAGAATATATTATAATTCGCATATCTTTAACGAAGATTGTGTGAATAAGACAAGCAGTAGGTTCCTGATATTATTATGCCGGAATTGCCTGGTACTTTCAAGATAGTGTGTGTAGACTTTATAATGGTAAAATTTCTTGTTAGCTAGCAGGCGATTCCCAAGATTTTCTGTTTTTTTTTTATTAATTAGTGCTCTAGCTTCTGTAATTGAGCAGCAAATTTTGAAATTTGTGCTCTGGTACAGCTCTTAGTTGGGTAGAAATTCAAATATGCTTTTTCTATGTGAATAGCCGACAAACGTAAAGGGAAGTCATATGATGGTTAGTAGGTACATCATCTATCGGCATCAATAACGCCAACGGTATCATTAAGTGTCGTCGCAAGAATGAATGCAGAAACAAAACATTTGATTTTTCCCTCTAGGTACTCTATTACTTAAGTATGAACTTATTTGCACTAGGTATAAGACACAGTGTTTTCAGTTTAGAGCATTATTTTAACATGCGTTTCTCGCAACAATACATAATAGAAAACGACCATACACTTGGACCACAAAAAGCTATATTCAGCAAATGATAATTAATCCTACTCTACCTATTATAAATATGAAAGTTAGTTACTTTTTCACGCTAAAACTACTGCCCCTCTAGACTAGACCCTTTTCTGTAAACGCTCACACCAAACACTGCCATCAAATAGATTTTTTGCCGCCATTAGGTGTGGAAAAATGAGCACGTGACTTTTGTCAGTGTCATGTCATTCCCTTACATTTTGAAGCTAGCGTTTGTCTTATCAGAGGGGAAAGGATTTTCATGAAGCTTACCACACAGGTAGACCACGATCTAAAATTAAGATACCTAGATAGGGTACCTACTTACTATCACGGAGCTCAGATCGCTGGTTTTTAATATACCTACGCAGGCAGGTATCTCTGCCACCCAGGTTAACTGATGGTACTACTAATGAACTGAAGGAAAGTTTGTTGCCTGGCTGGATTATCTGATTTATTTTAAATTCTATTCTAATTATTTGGTCTGTTCATAAGCGCAATGATATTGTCATTTATATTTGTATATGTATTTGCCATTTATCTCAAGGCTTAAATAAATTTGTTCAAGTAACATACAGTTTCTCAGACCAAGCATGTTATGTTTGTTCGTTTAGCGGAGTTCTCTAGACTAGGTATCGTTCTATGACTCAATCCTCATGTAGTTTTTGGTTATAAAATAAAAGCATCCCAGACACGACGAAATATTTAATCTTTTCCCCTTTTCGTACATTCATTTCTAAATTCGTCATAAAACTGTCGAGAGCACAATCATTTTAATTACTCATAATTACTTAACAAAACGTCACACTCTGGCGTGATTCACTACATTAATTTAACTGTACAATGAATTACGAGACCTTTAAGTTATATTTATTACAATTACATAAAGGTAGTAGGTATAGTTCTAATAACGATACCTAGCTAATAAGATAGTTAAATATACAATGTAGTAGAGAAAGCGAACGAAGACTATCTGAAAAGCAATTTGTTTTATGTATCTTTATGTATGTAGTAAGTATCTTTAATTCTGGCATTATTATAACAATAGTTGGTATAATAAATTTTTTTTTCTCAAATTTCTTTAACGAACTGTAAGAAGAAAAATTGCAAAAAAACAAAATTGCTTTTCAGACAGCTAAATATTGGCTGGCTATTTGAATTTATTTGTTTAAAGATGCCTAGTATTAAAACGACACATCGCGGAAAACTTAAAACTGTATCTTACCGTGTGTACACAGAAAACTTTTCATGATTTCTAAGATCAAATAAATAAAAATAAACTATTCTTTTGTTTATTTTAGAAAAAAATTCAAGACAGATTTTTTTAATATTTTAGCTGCACATAATTTTTAAAAACATACTGTTGATATTTAAAAACTTTTACATTGGAGCTAACCAATGCGTTTATTTTTTAATAATTTTATGAAGGTATGTGTGAATAGTTATCTAATGTTGTTTATTAAAAACTCGCCTAAATAAAAAATTGATATGATATTAAAAAATGGGTAGTTCACACAATCGATCAACAACAAATTGAAATCATAATGACTTATTGTTCCTTGTTCGTGTCTATAGCACATTTATCTGTTAACTATTCGCATTATATCTATTAACGACCAATTGGTTGGGTTATATGACAGCATTATTATTGAAAAACATGGCTTCATAATTAGTTTCCTGTATACACACACAGACAGAGATGTCTTACATGCCTTGCACTTATGTAGAAATTCGGTTACCTAGACGAGGTCGCCCTTTTGTACAAAACACTAATTTACATCTTTAATATTAGGGGACAATACAGATTTAATGAAATACCATCAAGTAAACTACTAAGTTTACAATAGAACTTTAAATATTAAATACATAGATAAATATTAGATAAGACATGGAAGATGTAGGGAGCTAGATATTACGAGATGCTAATTTTAACACAGAGATGACGAAATTACTTAGTCTGTCACTAAGGTACAATTACTTTTTTACATGTACCCTCTTTTAACAAAATTTAAGTAAATGTTGCACAAAGTTACCTTAATTTAATAATTTGATTCGATGTCTTAAGATACAAATGAACTTATTAATTCTATAGATTGCAGTTTTACTCATGTATAAATAAATAATAAAATATTCAACTAAAACAAAAATAAAAAGCAATAGACAGGCTTAAGCGAATAGTACAATGAGTTAATAGAGGACATTAATGCACTTGCCCATATTACCTAATTAAATTGATTATAAGTAACATCAACTTCAATATTTTCAAAAAGTCTAATAACAGTAACTTAATGTATAATTCTACTGGAACCGAGTTAAAGCTTTGTCAGAAATCCATAATTTAAATAACAAAATTTATGAATAATGAGATAAGAAATTAAACAGTAATAAATATTTGATCATGACATGGATTCTACCGTTGCCTACGTGCGAATTCACGCTACAGCAATACGTAACATGTACGGTCACCTGCAGAGAAAAGTAACCCATCTGTTTATTAAACTGTTCAAACAGATGGGTTACTTTTCTCTGCAGGTGACTGTACGTAACACTCGTACATAATGGCTACCTTCACGATTCACTTAATCTATGGACATCGCACACACAATTGATGCTTCTACAACTGCCACCAAAGCAACCAGAGTAATTCAACAATTTGGTAACGAAATAAAAGTTAACTGATAAAGTCTAACCACCCTCCGAACAGCGAAACGAATACAACAATAAAGCAGTCTCACAAAATATTTTACAAATTCATTTTTTCAATAAACTATCTAGAAACTAAGATTCATCGGTGACGTCATTGTTTATTCGTAATTCGATATTTAAATAATTTCAAGTACATAACATACTCAGCGCTATACTAGGTATTAATAATATCAGGAATCATTACTACTCATGTACTTAGTCTCTGTAAAATTACAGAACATAATTTCGTAATTAATACTATACACAAATCGACAACACAATTATCTTATTACGAGATTCTCTGGGACTCGCGGCGCACCGGGCGAGCCGGCTAGCGTCCATTACGTACGGAGCGGCACAGCGATCACGTCGGAACAGTACCGGACGCGGCGTCCTATCGGAACTTAAGTACGATCATCGATCACGAGCACTGGAGTGTTTCGGAACTCGTCCTCCTACAGATTTAGCTCGCTATACCGTGGTGAAGGGGGTAAGTCCCAGAGAAGGGCGCGGGTCACTGATGGTGCTTGGCTGGTGCGGCGTGATGCAACGCGACGTGATGTGGCGCATGGTGATGGCCAGCGTGGTGATTGTGATTGTTCGCGTTCGAATTGTTGTTGTTATTTTGCGCCGCTTGCGCCGCCTGCCGCTGAGAGTTCTTTTTGTTCTTCATTCGTCTGTTCTGGAACCAGATTTTCACTTGTCTCTCCGTTAGGTTCAGGTTCCGCGCGAGCTCCCATCTCTTCTGCTTGGACACGTAAGCGTTGAAGAGGAATTCTTTTTCTAGCTCGAGGGTCTGGAACTTAGAGTAGGGTTTGCGCTTTTTGCGCACCGTGACCTGGCCGGTCCAGTCGAGCGGGTTGGATGAGCCGCAGCCCACTCCCACGCCCACTGACATCGATAGGGATCCTGTACAGAAAAGGAGCATTTAAAACAACAAATATTTAAGGCTTTTATGTAAAGTTATAGACTGTGGAGGTAATATTGCTTCGTACAATCACATTTATGAAGAATGTACTTTGAGATGACTGTATTGCAGCGTTCAATGTTACAGTGAGAAGAGCTGCAATTACAGTATTTTAGTATAATAATTCGTTGATGTTTAAATTTTTTTTTATGCAGATGCAGAAATCTTAAAAAGTCCTCTCCTGTAAAATTACAAAATGAGCTATTGTGACTTTGTTGCACCGAAGGTGCGAGTTGCTGTTGGCTCTAGCGGCCCTTACATCTTCACGTGGACAGAATCGAAATTGATAGATAAATTCTGACTTTATCTTACAAACAACCTTAGATTTGTTCTATCTTTGTGTTTTCATAGTTTAAATTTTCCCAGAGGCATACATACAACGACTATGTACCATGTATTTTTAATATTCATAACTCCATACGTGACCTAGGAATTTACAGCACAAATGCACTCGACCGCCGATTTTAATTACCTCGATGTACGTACCAATGCGATTGTACAACTGCACCGTAGGAACGTAGTGGTTTTAACTAGCTATTTATATGCAGCGTTCGCAGAAACAATTGTTTTGTCGCTGCGTTAGGAGCAGCATAGCGCTATTTATGTGAGCGGTCCTTTTGATGAGATCATCGGCGGAAACTTTGTATGCGACCCGCGGCCTTTTCGATATTCGATGCAAGCGACTGCACCATTTCCTATTATTCAAAACGGTACTTCGCACGTTGCGAAATAGATGCTTCATTGTTCGGAGCATTATGCTCAGACCATGTCGTAACGCTCGCATCTCGCTAGACTCAAGAAAACTGACGTCTCATGCTGGTTTCAATCATTCTTAGCACGCACTACGCAGTATCTACTCGTAACTTTAGAAAGGAAATATTAACGCAGTACGCAATAGAATGGTCACTAATAACTATTGGTATTATCGAGTAATAATATTTTATTGTTCGTGTACTCATTCATTTACTCAATTCTTTTGAAATAATTAGTGATTGCTCTCATTTCCTATTCAAGCTGAAATGGACCGACTAAGTTAATAGGTGTTATAAATTGTTTAGCAATAGCAAGGAAATTGTGAGATTTTAATTATAAAAACTTAATTGTTGGTAGGAAAAGCGATTTTGTCAAACTAGTCAATAGTAAGTACTAGTTAACAAAGTTTGAAAGTGCTAGCTACCTACTGTAGCAATATCTTACCTAAAATAATTAGTAGTTAGATAGATTAATAATTAGTAGTTAGATAGTTAGATAGTTAGGTAAGTACCAGTAGAGATAACGAATTTCAAGAAAATTTTAATTTACTTTTATGACTATTGTATAGACTATAGACAAATATGTATTTCGACGCTTGAAAGGCAAAATTGCCTAAGCGACATTGAGCTGACTTTACAGGAGAGCAGTTTAAAGTAACTTTTTTAGAAAAATTGTTGTATACCTATACCACAATATAGATGATAAAATAAGGAATCCAAAACAGTAAGAATGACGTCGGTACGAGGATTACAAATAATATTTGATTTTTGTCTCTCCTGTAAAGTTAGCTTAATGTCGCTTAGTCAATTTTGCCTTTCAAGCGTCGATTCGTAAATTATCCTTTAGTTTGCCATGTTATTATATTATTCAATTTAATATTTAATTATAATCATAATTGTTATTACAGATGATCGCTGTTCCGAAGAACTGAGACTGAATGACTCATGTGTAGGCAACATTGGTTAGAACAGCCTTCATACAAGCCACAAGGTTGCTAGTAACAGCTTGCTTGCAGAATTGTAAAATTAAGCGTCTGAACTGTATTAACTGCTACTCTACATTATCTTTATAAAACAATAAATGACTATTATTAGAAGTCAAGTCTTGATGTCCATGAAAACAAATTTTCTGAATTGAAACAAAGGATTCATTATCTATTTATTATTGTAATTAACCGAAAAGCCTCAACTATATTTTCTTGAGACCAGTCAGTAAAAACTTTAAATCAATAAAAAACTTGTTATCTTTATTTAATTTGTTTAAAAACATTTCTGACAACTCTTGATAATGGATAAGCAAGTAATTGACAAAATTTAAACACCTTAATTGAATGAAAAATGCCATACTGCGGGATCGTATTTCCGTCAAAGAAACACGAATTGTTTAAAGAGAACATAATGACAAGTTGAGTTGTCAATTATGAGGGGATAGGTAGCGATCAGTGGCAATAAAAGTGCGGGTTCTGTTCGCCCATAAAAGTTACCTACCCGACCGCGAGCTTACTCTATTTCGTATACAACGTTACTTTGCCAACTGTCAAAGCAAACGACACGCGTATCGCCAAGTAAGAAGGTTGACAATCGCTTGCAGAACGTCAACTTAACTGAATAACATTTTGCGATTTCCCAACATCGATTTGTACTGTGTGAAGATTTTTGAATGCTCTAGACGTCTGCTAATTTAAGGCTGTTAGGTCTTTGTGGATACATTGCAATTTTTCCTTCCATTAATATGAAGTACCTACCTAATGAAAAAATGCAATCTAATGTGGAATATTTAGAATTTTATTAAAATGCAAAACATAATGAATATCATAATCTCAGAGGATATTCAACAGTTAGTATTATTATTCTGAAAGTACATATTTAATGAAGATTTATATAGATAAGTGAGGTAGATATACTAAAATAATATTTCACGTTAAAGTAACGACATAGGTATTCGTAGCTCCATCGCCAACTGAACAGATTATTTACAATAAATAGTGAAGGCGGTAAACCAAACCGCCAAGGAAACTAATCAGTTAACTTAGATTTATTGGTGTGTTGAACTCGAGGAATCTAACTGTTTCTCAAATCGTTCGTAACCCATAAATGCACAAATCAAAGTCAATGTCAACCTCAGGTGGGCTGTAAACATACAATCATAAAGTGACGTGAACACTCGTATAACTTTTTCAACAATTGTTTCCTTTTAATGGGCCATTATATTCGCGTTTTACGTAAAATTATGTCAAGTTACAAGTTACACGTCTGCCGTAACAGAGGTGCGATAAACCCATCTTTATGGCTAGCCAGCGATCGAAAGCGAACTAGCCGTGAGCCACGAGTTTATGAATGAAAGCTTTTTATTGCTCTCATATTGACATGCTTGTTTCCTAATTACTATTTACTACGATTTGGGGAAGAAACCGGTATTATTGCATGTCTGTGACGCTCGAGGTTTTATGATATCATAAAATTGATATATATGAACGAGTGAGGCTGACTGCATGCACAAGTCGACACTGAGTTCTCAGACTACTTTTTATCGTCAGATCATCAGTATATTATAATGTGTTTATTGTAGCAATATTTGGTTTATTGCTACTACTCAAAGATCGCCGTTTATTGTCTTAGCGCTCAGGTATCGTGTTTATTTATTAGTTATACATTTTTATTGGCGCTTTATTTTACGTAAACTTTAATTTATTGTCGGTAGTATAGCGCCGTTTACATTGCCTATAAAATGGTGCTTACGGTCCGTTTTTAAACATTTGTAGCGCGTGTTTCGTTCATTCATCAAATTTATGGTGCTCTGTGGGAAACTGTTTTGATTTGAGTATCGATTGCTTTTTAAGGCTTAGTGCGTTCGGTTTCTCGTAAATGCATCGTGCTGGACATTACCTGGACATAGTTACATTGTCTGCACGGAATTCCTGTAGAGACAAGGATTTCGGAATTCTGATAGGAAACAGTAGATTTTTTTGGAAGTATTGGAATCATCAGTTTGCAGTAATTACTTCGCATTAAGTACATACAAAACATCAAAAATCAATTTATTTTTCTGAAAATGCCTCAAAATGTAATTTGTAAAATTTGTAATAAATTCCACATCTTTAATGTATCAGAAAAATAAGATCAACTGAGGGGTGACTTTTTCTATTTTTGTCATATTAACAACAGAATAAGGCAATATCACTATACCAAATAGAAAAAACGTATTTCATCCTGAAAATAATACAAGGCAGAGCATCGCCGTGCAATGTGCATTTACGTGCCGAGCAAGACACACCCACACCCGCATCTTCTGAGCTCTATTAGTGTGCGTGCTCCACACATCGACACTCTTTGCGCGTGTGTGCGACCCGCAGCGCAGCGCCATCTAGCAGCAGGCGGCAGAAATTAACTATACTAGGGTCAAGGTTGACAAACTCATAATAAAATTATTTACCAACCTGCTCATCTGTCTCCAATTAATAACAAAAAATATTGAAAAAGTAAGTACAAACATTGTGATAAACTTGTGTCCTCAAATATCGCACTGAAAAGTATTTCAGACTAAGTAATTCAGATGGTGTAATTTGTTTACAAATTTTAGGAATGTTTAGCTGCACTGCACATGTTCGTCTACCGATAATTTCAAGCAATGCTTACAATTTACAAACAGTGTTTCACGCGTGATGTTAAAAAACGTGAGTGCAAGGTTTGAGGAGCAGCAAGATAAACATTAAAAGTAGAACTATTAATTTATTACTAACCGGGAAGTGCACCCGGAGGAGGATAGGGCCCGCTGGAAACGGACTCTGGTGCATAGTTTCTCAGGCCGTAGGCATCGTGGGAGAAGCCGGACGTCTCGGACACGGCCGTCCGCCGCTCCTCGCCGCCCACGTACGGCAAGGGCTGCTCTCCCCGCGGGGCGCCGTACGGGTAGTTCCAACAGGGCTGGGAGAAGCTCTGGTGGCAGCCTCCATCCGCGTAGGGCTTGTACTCGCCCCCGCTCGCCGGCCAGAAAGGCAACGCGGATTTGCGCTCCCTCTCGACGGGCAGGTTGTAGTAGGTCGGCGCGGCTGGGTACTGGTGCTCGAAGGAGCCGGGCGCGTCCGGCGGGTAGCCCCAGGGCTGCTGCGCGTGCCGGATGACGCCGGGCTCGGGCTCGTAGCGCTTGGCGGGAATGTGCAGCGGCTGCGGAGGGTTGGAGCCCACGGAGGCCGGCGAGGCGCTGGAGGCGGAGGGCGGTGCGGCGGCCGGCGCGGCCGGGGGCGAGCCGCCCGGGGGCGACGCGTGCGCCTCCTCGTACAGCGCGCCGCCGACACCGTTCATCATGGTCCACCAGGCCGGCCCGGCGGAGTGCCCGGTGGTGGGCGCTGGCGACGCGGCGGCCGCGTCGCAGGGCGCGCCGAGGCCCCCGACATGATTGTCAGGGTACAGGGTGGCGGCCGGGCAAGCCACGGGGGAACGGGAGGGTCACCGGCCGTTCACGCGCGCCGCGGGCACATCGCACCGCGCGCACACGCGACCACCACGCGGCGACGGCACATGAAAGTCAAAACGCGATTCCCGATTTAGAAAGCCGACCGGACGAGAGACGACCGCAGCGGTTCGAAGATTATCCGAGGCTACCGGGAATCTGCCGGCCAAACGAGCGTCACGAGTGACGAGCTCTACCACAGTATGCTTCGTATTAAATCAAGTCCAAGAATCACAGAATGGTCTATTTTGAGGGTCGAATCGGAGTCACGCAGCTTTTGGAGCTGCTTATTTTAGTGCATTAAAAGCGGTTTATCGCACCGCGGCAACTTAGTGAACTAGTTCGCGGAGATGAATACGAAGTCGCGAGAGTATCGTAATGTGGTAGCGCTACGGAAAGCGAGGACGCGAAGCGCGCGATCTGCGGCGCGGTCGAGCGCGGAGTGGCGGCGCGGCGTGCAGCGGTGTGCGGCTCGCGGCGCACACAGGCGCGTGACACAGCGCCATCTAGCAGCGGGAGGACGCACCGCACCCACAACCGCACCCGGCTTCTCGTAGGCGGCCGCCCGGGCGCCCGCCCGACAAACATTTACTTTTCACACCAACTGCGTTATATTTGTTTGAACGGTATTTGTAGTTTATAATGGGAATCTAAATATCTGTAGCCTACAACGTTATTTCACGTAAATTTACTTTCGAATAGTATTTTACTTTGGTAATCACATAGGTAATAGTAATAATATTATCTGCCTTTCACTAACACATTATTAAAAGAAATTAAATGCTGTACCCAGCATGTGTTCAATTATGAATGAAAGGTTCAGAAATAAAATCTTTATGAAGTTAAAGAGGTATTAACGGGAGAGAAACATTAGCGAATGTAAAGGGTTGGCTGGCAGTGCGACAGCGGAGGCGCGGGTGCGTAGTAAAGCGATTAATGGAGGTAAAATAGCCATAAACTGCCGTTTAACCAAACTGCAAGCGTCACTCGACCATCGCCGAGTTGCTACCAATAAAAAACGCGAGACTTTATGACGGCAACTCACTCACGTTTTATTGTGAGTATAAACTTAATTTTATCGTCTGTTAATTTCACCACAAATAATCATAGGTTATACGTAGATTATATAATTTTATGTCAGAGCCAAGGTCGTGGCCTAATGCCTTACTGATTTTATTTATCTTTTCTATTAATGTGAAGTAAATTTATAAGCTGAATTAATACAGTTCGTGCGTAGATCTGTCAACATTACCAATATAAAAAACATACGATCATTCAATTAGATTGAAGAAAATGATTGCAATTTCCAATTAACTTTACGGATAATGAACGAAATAAATTGAATAGATGAATAGACGCAAGGATACTTCTTAGATCTAATATAATAATCTTAAGCCATCCCCATGTAAGATCGAGACCCTCCCATACATACCGATTGAAAGGGAACAATACGCGTTACAACCAATAAATTTGCCAACAATATTTCACACCTATACAACCGACATGTTCTGTTTACACAAGTTACGGCTGTAAAACATGTCAGCCAACAAAAGAAAAACATACATAACACGACATGTAATGCTTTCACTGTTGTTAGCACGGCTACTTTACAAGGTAATATGGTAATTGAAACCAAATTGTCAAAATAAAATACGGGATCTATGGGGCAAGAACATATTTCCCACACTTAGCCATACTGATGCAGGGTAATTACCCCGTGACAATGGTGAACTGTCAAGATAGATTATGTGATTTTGCAAGGTGTGGACGTGTTAAAGGAATTAATGTCATGGATTAAATACACGGATACCATTGACACAATGTTAAAAATTTCAGAGCTACCTGCCTTTTCATTTGCAGCTTTTTCAACTGCAACTTTTTATACTGGAAATTTTTAAGTCAAGTAATTATATTCAATACAATTGAATATCGTGTACGTTTAAATAATAGGATATTATTAGAAATTAATTTAATAATTAATATTTAGTACATGTAGAGTTGTAGAGTGGGTAATATCTGTACCATGATTTAAATGAAACTTTATTATATATTTTCTTTTGCGTTATGATTAGGTCTAATACCGTTATTTCAACCGTTTTTTTAAAGAAGTACCTATTTAAAATATTTTTCTACGTCGTAAAATTATTTCATGTTTACTGAATAAAATTACCAAATAATTCACTGTTAATTGGTAATTCATAATAATATTGGTGCGAATGTATTCATACAAATCAAGTTTTACAAAAAGCAGATAAATTTTCTAAACAATAATCTAAATTTTTATGCAGAATAACTTATTAAATAAATATCTAGTTAAATAAGCGGTTTCTCCGCTTCTTTTTGGCCGCCATCGCATTTGCCTTTTGGTACCATCGGATGAGCCGTCAGCTTGTTTTCGGCTATCAACAAAAAAATAATGAAAAAGATACACACTAGAATAAAACCATTGGTGATATTTATCGTATAGTAATTTCAGCACAACTTTATCAAGGATAACTTGGCATACAGACAAGAAATACATTGTTTACAATACCTAACAGTATCTATGTATGTCCGATCAAACAGCGAACGCGCAGACGAGTCTCAGGCGCGTTGAATGACAGGCACAAACATAGGAACAACTGCGCGTTCCCGGCCGTCTATAAATATTTACGTTAGGAAACTCTCCAGGCCAATGGTCGGCCATACGATGGATAAAAGTACGCTTTCTTATCTCGAACATGTGTGCGAGTTGCGCAAACGCCATCTCCGCGCGCGATATGTTATAGCAACTGTATAGTATGTAACTAACGTGATACATATATACTACATAGACATTAAATAACCAGTGCCTTTTATAACACGGAAGGCTGGGAAATGGATGAAGTATTCAATACACAAAGGACTTGGAAAGAAAATTCAAGGAGGACTTTTTGTTCCATAATTTTCATATACGTACCTAATTGGGACAATTGTTTACGATAACAATTAAATTAGAATTGATTTAATAAAGTTGTGCCTAAGTAAAGATCAAAAAGGTTAATAACACAAATCCAACACAATTGACTCTACAATAAGTAATAGCTCTACATATTTTTCGTAGCTGCTGTTTTAATGGTCTTCTATGAATCTAAATGAACAATTTTTTTTATTTAAAATTTATTTAACCTTTTTAATTTAAACACGTTATAATTAGGTATGAAATTTATAAAGAATACTTTCAATAAACTCTTGAATACTCTACACCGTTTAATGTTTAAAATGTTTCTAAAATGGCGGATCAATATGCATGTTGCGGTACGTACCTATATATTAATAATTTACTGACGTGCAATATTACAACAACATTGTTATGACCCTATCAGCTGCATGTCCTAAATGAAGCCTGTCGAGGTTTCCGTTAAGGCGGTGCCTTTCTCTGATCTCAAGTTATAAATTGTATGTCGTTAATTCACTCTGAATCTGTAGGAGGTTTACGGAAATTATCGATCCCTGTCGAGATTAAAATGCCTCAGCGTTTCTTGTGATACTTGGACTTGATTTCATCGCTCTCTTTCCTCGAAAATCTTCCAATGAGTATAAAGTCGTTGGTGGTAATCTGATCTGGATGTGAACGGTAGCTTGCTTATATCTTCTTAAGTCAAAACATGTGATGTACATGAAGAAGGTATTTATTAGAGTGTTATGCCGTAACATTATTTGTAACTCAATCTGTTTGCTGTCATTAAGATACTTAGTTAATTTTAGTAATAGCTATAACCAGCTTTAATAACTAAAGCTATCCAAAATTAAAATAGTTTTAATAATAAAAGAAAAAATACGATTAGGGTATGATTTATGCAATTCAGTAGGTAAACATGACTTAGGTATAGCTAATATTTAATAAAGCATCAAATGTGTAAAAGAAAGTCGGTGTAAATATTCACCTTGTCGTAAACTTGCAAGCGACGTCTGTGTAAACGGGCACGGTAACCTGTAAACAAATTTAAACTTGTATAAAGTACATTTTCATGTAAAATCGAGATCGAGGTTTAGTCAGTAATAAGTTAGGAAATTGATGGTACTTAGTGCAATAATATGAACAATTTTTTTGCTTAAATATAAACTGTATGTATACTTTTAAATTACTACTTAGGAACTCAAATATACCCATGCCCACTGTTCTACGAGTATAACTTAAATAAGTTATTTTTTTTCTGGTTATTCGATCACATTATTCAATTCACCCAAGACTCCAGCGAATAAACGTTATTCTCTTTGAAGTAAATTCGAATTCATTTAAAACAGTTAATCGCCTTCAGTGCAGTAACTAGCTAGCCAGTGCAACTTAAATCTCGATTTAAATCGTTTAAAGGCATCTATTAACGCATTCGGAGCATGCGTTTGGTTTATTTTTGAGTCGCGCCACGCCCAAGCCGCCACCGAGCTATTGACAAAGCTCTACAATTTCCTACCATTTTATTTCCTGGCCTCACTCCGCTCTATACGAATATAAATAAATCCTTTCTAAGTCATTCGATACGGCGCAAAGTCACGAAGTTTACATAAAATAGGTGATTTGCGCCGAATGCCACGGTTTTTTCCTACTTCCATCGGGGTGTGGAACCTACCCACTTAGATTTGAACGCAAAAAAACATGTTTACAGGCTTTTTCTTTTAACGATTCCTAGCTATATCGACGTGTTAGCGATCGTAAATTCTGTTTTGTGTCGTGTAACAATTGTATTTTCTTTGTAACTGATTTTATATGGTTCTTCAGTTAAATTTAACTAGTACAAGCCCGTTATTACTACACATATAGTATCTATGTATATTTACGTATTGTATATTCAGGCAAAACCGACCACCTATTTCAACTTTCACCAAAGCATTAAATGAAGCAAGTTACGCAGCTAAAAGTTCATTTAACTCGGATAACTTCGCCCGTATCTGTACCGAAACTTTGTCGACGTTCATTTAAGTTTATATCCATTCCAACTCGGGCTAAAGTCCTATCGGGAATCGTAATCCGGGCGGACAGTTTGTTACAAACATTTGTTTTCTTCTTTTTAGTCAAGTATGAGTAAATAGCAACAAAACGACTGCGTAGGGCACTTGAACCGACATTTACGACTCAATCCCAAAACAGAGACCGCGTCCCGGTCCAACTCGTGCATTCGCCGCCATTTAAATTAGAACTACCCCACCTCTTTAATTCCCATCAAAAAAGAAAGAACTCGGAATATATGGACAAGCCCAGAGGTCTTCGTATTTTGGTGGTTGGCTCGTTTCAAAAGCGTCGATGACAGGACAAGTTCGTATACATTACTAACTGTCAGGTTGTGTTATCTGTAGCACAAGTATGTATGTGCTACAAGAGTCCTCTCCCACGGTTGATTGGACAAACGGTCCTCTGGGATTCATTAATTTTCCTAATTGAAAACTTTCATTACGTTATTTAGATTAGAAGTGGTTTAATAACAAATAGTAGGTACGTAAATATACCTAATAAAAAAAGTGTGTGCGTGTAATCTTTACGTGCGATTGAAGTAAAACTTATTGACGTTGGTGACACGTATTACCAAAAAAAATTAAAATAAATATCATATTACAGTTGACTCATATTATTTTATTAACAATATACTTTACAAAAAGAATATAAAGCTATAATTATCTTTAATAATATCGTTATTCGTTACCCCGTGATACTTATTTAATCTATCTGTGGCAAGTCTGGCACAAACACAATGTGGTCTTAATAGAATTATGTATCTGTACTTTGATTTCGCTTATGGTTTTGTTTTGATTTGACATTCAACAGACTATAGACTACAGACCCTTTCCGTCTGAAAAATAACCTGAGTTGCTCTCAAGTCACACCTAAAGAAGTTTTACTTCAATAAATGCGTGATCACTCATGTTTTTCTCAATGTAATAAGGTTTCTCTTATAAATATGTGACGAAAATTAATATTACGACAGTGTTTTTCTTAATCCTAATGCCTTTAGCGTTGCTGATGACATGGAGATCAGTCATGTTTTCAATCATGGTTGCAATTACCATCAAGCGAGTTGTTTGATCGTTTATTGGTTATTTATGAATAAACTAAATCTTAACCTGTTTCAGCGATCATTTATATGTAATTCCTTTCATTATTATAGGACAACCCTATTAACCGATTTTTCGTGAAATTTAGATACTAACAGTAGGCAGGCCGTAGGCTTGAAGCCACGCCCATATCTATAAAGCCTACGCACGTCACTCCCGTAAGTATATAATATTCTTTATATATAGGTATAGTACTACTTATTAATAGATAAGATACCTACAAAACTGAATCCCATGGCTAAGATGTGTTTACGTCACATAAAGACATATTTACAATAACAGTATGGGGAGTGGGAGTCCGTCCGAGAGTTTAATGGCGCGAAAACTGACTGGATCATATCCCAGGGTTTACGACACGAGAGTAAACGGCCGATTCATTTGCAATTCTAACTGCGACTTAGCAACGGTTCACCAGCAATTGTCCAACGTCAAAACAACTCCGTATATTAAAGAAATAAATAGATACATAAGGAAAAAACTGAATCCGGTCCAGTACAATACTAAAATCAGATTATTTGTAATTCTATCTGTGACTTAGCAAGGTCACCTAGGATTGTATAGCGTAAAAAATCTACTTCTTACATTTCTTAGAATAAGTAAAATTACAGTCAAAAACCACATTGACTTAATTGGAAAACTCTCAATTTGGCTGACTATAGTTTCCAATGTATATTTTAGGTACGTACTTTAAATAACCACGTTGCCTCGAAACGTAAATTGTTTTAACCGCATACTAATTGTTTTATTTTTTAATGTAACTACCTACTACGATACGATACATAAAGTCGATGACAAAAGCTAGTGCCTTAAACTAATAAAGATATCTTTGGATTATGCGATGTTTTATAGGAATGATAAGAAATGAAGCGAAATGGGTGGTTATTTCTCTTTATTTTATCAAACACATTCGAGAAACTTGTCTTACTTGTTCTGCATGTATTGTGATATCAAAGTTTTTTATGCAAATTCAGCATATTATGCGAGTACATAGGTAGAAAATCGTAAAAGTAGAACATATTCAGTTGTATTTATGGGGCATTCATATAGGTACCTCTTTTATAATCTGGGGGCACAGTCACGCCCCGCCAAGACGAGCGAGCACTAAGTACCTACATTTTCTCGAAACAGTTCGTCGTTTTTTCGAATCTCATAACTTGGGTTTGGATTGTACCAGATAAACAAAATTCGGGAGGTATGATGGCAATAGTGGACTTATTAAACATAAAAAGTTCCAGTGTAATAGCTGTTATATAATATTGTACTTTAGAATTTATTAATATCTAAATAACCCCGATTTTGTCACTCACTGATGATCATCAAAATTCATTCGTAGTTCGTGAAGTCCTAGAAAGCTGTAATTTGGTATGTAAGCTAGTATTAATACACAAACAACACCAAAATTTCAATACTTCGAACTTTTACCCCCTCATATTTTGACTAAGGTGTAGAATTTGTAAAGTTAGGGCTGGTAGAGTTAGAAGCTTGATCTCATAACTTTTTAACAGTGCGAGCCATATGGTCTCGTCTAGGCAACATTTTACATAAAATGTTTTTGGTGGGTTTGGTTGGGTGTTTTTGTTCGGGTTTTGGTGGGTTATCCACCATATGATTTTTAAATTCACGGTAGTACCTAGTAGCTACCAACCAGCTACTTATTTATTATGGGGATATATTACTTTGAGTGTGTTGTTTAATTGTTAACGAATCATGCAGTACCTAAGTTCAAAGATCGAATGGATTTGAAGACAATGATAAATTTAACATGCATTCGAGTCGAAGGAAATGACTGGTCAGACTATTTTAAATGCTTATATATTCGTTACCCATTTCAAATTATATACTAGGCGAACAATTTAATTATATTTAAAAGTTCCTATCGCGCTCCCGGTAGGAGCGCGAAGTAAATTACAACATCAAAATCTATTTCGTAATTTCACCATACACAAAGATTTTGAAATGACGTAATATCCCATACAATATTATAGTATTCATCCAATTACATTTTCCATTTGCGTGTATCGCAGTGTTATCGATAGCAATAACAAAATTGAAATTTCTCATCGAAACAGCAACGTACGGCGTTCCGGTTAGAACGACTCACATGTTCTACATACGAACTATTGATCGGTTGGTGGTCCTTGTTATTCAGTATTCGATTCATTCTCATAGGCTTGATGTTATCGTCAAGGACACATATTGTGATTCGTTCCTCGGCCCGGAATAGATCAAGTCAACGATAGAACACTCGATCGATGAATTAGAATGTCTACTGCTGACGTTTGCGTGAAAATGTTTCATGCGTCTTACGAATTTCGCTCAAACGACGAACGATAAATATGAAGGACTGCGATGAACCCAGTAAATAACAAAGGGATTTATTTACCAGTTACTGTATCGTAAATACGCTGATAAACTCAGCGCAGGAAATCAGGGCTCAACATTCATTTATTACTAACATTAAATCAAACGAAATCATTTGCATAGGTTCTCTGTGCTTTAGGAAATAAACTTCCATGTAACAATGAACGTCAACTTTTATGTTAAGCAACTTGAGTCATGGTAAAATTTGTTTAGTTGCACCGTAGCATGATCTATAGAACCTTCGAAATATTGACGTAAAATCCTCGATATATAATATAGACACGAATAAAGATAAAGATTTTAAATTAAATTAAATAAACAAAAGATAAAAATTTTTAGGCGTACTGGGGCAGCTTAGAATATTAACCCCAATTCCACGCAGGATGGGTCTCGTAAGAGGCGACTAAATCACACCCGCTGGTGGTAGGGCCCCTCAGAGGGATTACATTGGTGATATTGATTGTAATTGTTAATTAACACCATTATTACTATTATTCTTTCTCTATTGGGTTCGCCTGGATAGCTACCACCCTTGAGCATGAGTCAGCCGCCAAACGAATCGTCGTGTTCCGGATGAGGGCTAGTGAGCCAGTTCTTTCTTTTTCTTTGCTCTTTCTTGGCCGGCAACGCATCAGTGATGCCTTTGGTGTTGCTGATGTCTATGGGCGATGATAGCCACTTACCATCAGGAGGATCCTCAGCTCGTTTGCCGGCTATTTGCATAAAAAAAGAAAAATAAATAAACTAGGATTTATTATTCTAAATGTGTCGTCTATTTAAGATAATATAAATTAAAATAATCTCATATTATACACCAAAACGGAAGGTTTACTTCTCATTAGTAATTCATATATAAACAACATTAACATTCAGTGGTGTGAGTTTAACCCTATATTCGTACAGTCAAAGACATAGGTAGAGAGCAACTGAACTCTACGCGTGCATAACATGTTAAAAATAGTTTATAATACAAAGTCATTGTCAAACCAGTTTCTTAATATCCCTAATATTAAGATACATTTTAAGACGGAACAAAATTAAAACATCTCGGTGGACATGTTAATCGCAACTTTGTTCTTCGTCGTGACTTTGTCGGGCGATAAATTAAGCCAACGAATTTAATTTCACGGGCGGCAAAGTAAAAACACTACATTAATAAAGAGCGACTTATTATAATGAAAAACGTAAATAACGAGATTAAGAACATTAACCATAAGAAGAATTAGTTAATAAAGCGTTAAAAAAGATAGTCGGTACAGTTTTAAATTGTGATGTTTTAAATTGGAACACTTTCCAATGCATGTGAAGCATTGAACTAAATTATACTAATAAAGACAATGAAGATATTTTTTTAGAAAGTAGGTTTCTTAGATGATTACAAAAAGGTTAATTAAATATAAGCCTATCAACAAAAAACAATCCTACATACGAGGAGGTACAAACTTCATGATGTTTGTCTACTAAAGGGTCACAACTACAAAGGACACGAGGGTTAATGCAATAAAATGCGAACACGTCCGTTGCGTGAAATTTGACAAAGGAGGCAAGTCATGAATGCACATTATGCAGGTTTATACCTAAATCGTCCGTATCTGAACGCTTAACATTCCTCTTCATGCAGGTAAACTTGGACGGACGTGGGAAACACAGTGTTGACACGTAAAACTTTTACAAGTTTTCATGTGCTATAAAAAGTATTTTAGCGTGTGTTACATGAAACAGAACTGCGCCCGCGAATTGAAATATGAACACGCATCATTCCCCTACCGCTAACAAATACCTAACTAACGCCCCAACTCAGAGTCACTTAATGGTCATTAAAATCGCTCCTTAGTACAGAATCACAATTAGTCACTCCCAGAGTCAGTTAATCGACCTTTACAGGTCCTTAATGGCAATTAAAGTTAATTATACAAATACCATTACTTAAACTCTACTTAGGATTGATTTTGACGTTCAGTTGACATTAGGTTTACAATTTGAGTGATTTCACAAGCAAAATGTCTGTTTTCGCGGATTTTGCCGATTTTATTGAATTTGTTGATTACGCTAGAATGCAATAGACATGTGGGGCCAAGGTGATATTTGCGAGATTTCTCTGATCCGTCTAGAATGTTATGTGACCGAGTATGTACTCGGTCCAAGAATTTTATGCACGATACAGCAGAATGTGTAAAAACAGTTATATTGCCCATACTGGTGCCAGGCCTAACGAAACCAACAAAGAGAGGTTTACCATTTGCAACTCTTTTTCGCGGTATTTTACACTCCACATCCTTTAAAAAACGATACAGTTGTTTTGATTACAATTCACAACCTTGGTGCCCCTTATTTACTAACATAAGTTATTATCATATTCGCTAATTTGAAAGTGTAGGTACTTTACATGTACATGATAATATTATATAATAAATAGGTTGGCGATATTAAAAATGAAATTTTTCAATTCAATTCAGATTGAAATCAAACCAACAATATAATAAGTTGAATCCAAAAAAAATTTTTTTTTTAAACGCTTTTATTTCAATTTTTTTTTTGATTTTCGTGTATTGTCATCGGAAATACACATGTCTGCCAAATTTCATCAATTTTCATTAAAGGGAAGTCATTCAAATTAACGTTACAAGATTTGATCCTCCGAAGTGAAGCTAAATATAAACCTTATTGCCGTGTAAATAGAGTAGCATTTTGATCGATTTGATGCGTTGATGCTCCGAAGTGAAAGTAAATAAAAGCGTTTAATATATCAACATTGAATTGACTGACAATTGACATTTACTGTACAGTGTACTGCCACAGATACTACAGTACTACTAGGTACAGTATTGCCGTTACATAAAATTGCGAGTTTTTTTATTTTATTTTAAAGAAAAAAGCTACTTTGCAATGTTCTTAAGTAAGAAAACACAGTAAACGAATTTCTTGTTACTATATTAGTATAAATCATCGTTCTAAAAGCACTAAAATAAGTATTATTTTTTATGTGTTCTCAACGTATTTTACATGTGGCTACACTAATACTCTATCGATATGATAGTCGATAAGGTTATTAGACGTTGTTCCGCACTAGGGTTACTTAAAGTTAATAAAATGACTCTGAGAGGAATCGATACTTAACATATTTAATGTCAATTAGTTATGGACTCCTTACAGCTAAATTAAGGAACCTTTCTGAGTTGGGGCGTAAATTATTTAGGTATATCACTGGCCAAAACTATTATTATCACAAAATCTTGCATAAATTCCTCTTAGTACCTACCTCATGGCTACGTCAATTACCTTAACATTAATTAATTAAGAATTATGTTCTTTTTATACAATCTCAGGTAAATTTATCTGCAAACTATCCAAACTAATTTTGATATTTAAAACTCATTGAATAAAAAAGTGTTGATACCTTTGGTGTGTTGTTCGTTTTATAAAAATATTATAAATATACTATAGGAAGCGTGATTATCTCAGCCAAGCCTTAGTGATAGCAGTTTAAGGTGATGATGATGATGAATATAATAAAAATAAAGTTCAATTCAAACCTTAGTATCATGGTCTGTGTGGCGACGCCGCCTCACCTGTTAGTAAGGTCGACCGCGAGGGACGCCGCGTCCGAACCTTACCGGCAGTGCTTCTGTAACAATTATATACATGGGTGAATTTCAACAAACTCGAATTTTGCCTAATTACAGTGGCGAATTTAAATTTACTGTTTCTGATAAATTTTTTTGGCCTAAATAATAGATAAAGAGTAGTACTAATTAATCATATACTAGAGATCGAAAAAAAATGTTTATTTCATGAGATATTTCCATTTGAAATTATCAAATGCCACCGAAATTATTAAAGGACCACCGGAATTAAAATCCAAGCCACCGAAATTGATTAAATTGAAACTTGATGATTCTAATACACTTTATTTGGCATAAATAATATGTAAATAGTAGTGATAATTAGTCATATAGTAGAGATTGCAAAAAAAATTATTTGTTCCGGAGATATTATCAAATTACACTATCAAATGCCACCGAAATTAGGACCACTGGAATTAGAATTTGATCCACCGAAATTGATTTATGCCCATGAGAAATCATAAAGGCAGGATCATTTAATACTTTAAAGATATTATGTACATTTTGAATAATAGGAGTCTAGATGAACGGACTCCTTTTAGCGGTAATTAGACAGGCCCATTGCACTTCTGAGCCACGTTTATAAGCTGTTTCCTCACAAATCGCATTGCACACAGGCTTGACGACTTCCAGCCTCCCGAACAAGCAGGATTCCGAAAAGGCTACAGCACCATAGACCATATACACACATTGCGGCAGATTATACAAAAGACCGAGGACTATAACTTGCCGTTATGTATAGCCTATGTGACTATGAGAAGGCCTTTGATACTATCGAGATCTGGGTGGTATTAGATTATCTCCAGCGGTGGCGGATCGAGTACCGGTATATCAAGGTGTTGAAGTGTAAGTACTCATCAGCCATCATGTCCGTCAGAGTACACGACACAGCAACGAACCTCATCCAACTGCAGAGAAGTGTCAGACAAGGATGTCATATCCCCAAAACTGTTCACCGCTGTGTTGGAAGACGTGTTCAAGCTGATGGAGTGGAAACAACATGGCATTAACATCAATGGCGAATACATCACACACCTACGATATGCCGATGATATAGTCATCCTGGCGGGTTCCCTGGAAGAACTTGGCACAATGCTCGGAGGACTTGAACAGCGCCTCACAACGGGTGGGTCTTAAATCATGTCGAATGTCCATGTCACACCCGTATCGGTTGTTGTTGACGGGACAAGTGATCCAGATGGGTAAGTCCAACTTCGAGAAAGAAGTCACTTATAGAATCCAACTCGGATGAGCTGCGTTCGGGAAACTCCGTCATATATTGTCGTCCAAAACACTACCTCAGTGCCTGAAGTTTAAGTTGTTCGAGCAGTTTGTGTTGCCGGTGATCACATACGAATCCGAGACGTGGTGCTTTACTATTGGCCTAATCCACAACCTCAGAGAAGCGCAGCGGGCTATGGAGAAGGCTATGCTTGGTATTTTTCTACATGATCGCATCAGAAATGAGGAGATCCGTAGACGAACAAGGGTAACCGACATAGCTCGAAGAATTAGCCGGCTGAAGTGGCAATGGGCGAGCCACATAGTGCGAAGGACCGATAACCGTTGGGTAAGAAAGGTCCTCGAATGGCGCCCACGTCTCGGAAAAAGGAGCATAGGATGATAGGACGCCCCCCGACCAGGTGGACTGACGACCTGAAGAAGACAGCGGGCATCCGCTGGATTCAGAAGGCTCAGGACCGGTCAGAGTGGTGCAAGTTAGGGGAAGCCTATGTCCAACAGTGGACCTCCAAGGGCTGATGGATAGATGGAGACACGCTTGTATTTCTATGGCCTATACTTCCCTATACGCTTTGATTTGCCACCGGAGCCACCGAGATTGCGCCACCGGACTTAGAATCAGAGACAAAACTTGAATTTTAAAGAAAACTTTTAGTCACAGGTTAACTTTTATTTCACAATTGTAGCTGAAAACCGTTAATGGAACCCTCCATAAAATTTCTAGATAATCTGCTTTGTACTTTTACTAATATACATGACATCGGAATTGGATGATTTTGTATTCCTGCGCCACCGCAGTTAGTACAGTGTACGTAGTAGTGTATGTAGTACGTGTTTGGCAGGAAAATTACGCAACTAGTCGGTCATCCTAACACGTAGTTTGCAAGAGCACAACTGAACGGTGCGGGGAGAGCCAGTAAGGTGTCTTCCAAATCGTGAAGTAACAAGTAATGAAGTATACAAAATGCGCCACCGGTATTGCTTTTTTTTGTAGGACATTTTTAAAAGATGTTTTAAGAGCTGTTGTTTAATCTTAAATTACTCCATAAATATATATTAGTTGTGTTATTTAATGTATTTCTAAAAAACATTCCCTTTCAATGAAATTTATTTACCAAAAAAAATTAAATTAATAAAATATGTAAATAAACGCAGTTTGGACAGTACACCGGAATTAGATTTTAGGTCTTAGATATTTTTTTATTAAGAATCTATGTATTAAATACCTCTCAATACTTCACTATCATGTAGATCACTACTTAAATTACCTATATAAAATTATGCATAATTGTAGTTTACCTCCACACATTAATTTTCAACCTCGCCGTCTCAAAAATGCACTTGGGAAATTCACCCACATACTTTTTATAACAACACATATTAAATACATACACATATTGATATATAACTGAGATATAAGAAACTGCGTAAGAAGAAACACACATATACCTTTTATATTTATTCACTTATAATAACTTTTCTTACTTATTTACTTACTTCTTTTTACTAGTCTTATTTATTATTATATATATATATATATTTTTTTACTATTACTTTTTTTTGTATGCTGTTATCTATCTATATTTATATATGTATATATTATATATATACATTGTATTTTCTTGTAATTTCTCTTTCTCTCACTTGTACCGCTTTCATTGTTCTCTGCACATTCCTAAGGTTGACTGGTAGAGAATGCTGTTTAGCATTAAGTCCGCCTTTTGTACCACTTATTTGTTAAGGGTCAATAAAGCATAAATAAATAAATAAATAAGAAAAAAGAGGCTTCGAAGCTCCAAATCTTCAAACATGGACTTTGAGGATAACTTACGACTTAGTAAGCTCGCTCGACTCGTTAAGCACCTTGCTAAGCAATTGATGCAATATCGCCACGTCCTATTGCAAAAAGTACCTAATAGTTGTTAGATTGTTTTTGTACTACCTATACTATAACTTTCAATTTATAGCAAAATAAAAGTAAATTAGGAAGTCATACCTAATTATAAATACCTGTACATTATCTAAATAAGTATAAAGTTCGTCATTTTTCAATTTTTCTTAATTGTCCTACCACTATCGGGCCGTATTTAGTCGCCTCTTATGATGTACATACCGTATGGGATTTATATAATTTCGTATCAACAACAATACATTAAATCTGTTTTTAGTTCGCTATAAACTCACAAGGACTTACGAGTTACGATACTCATTGACGCCCACGTACTTACTTTGTTTCATAAAATATTTACAAGCCTTCATAGTTTTGTGGTTTTACTACAAAACAATAAACGCACAAGACTTCCTTTTTCTACCTTCCTTATGAACGAGTTGTTGGTCCAAATGATATAAATAAAGTATTTAATGTCAGACGTAGGTTTGTTAAACATTGCTTCAAACTATTTTCTTTGTTCGTTACATTGTAAGCAATATACTCGTAGTCGTGATACAATTGTTCCTTGTATAAACTGATGTCACTAAAATGTTACAAATGTATACATAGGTATACTTAAGTAATAAAATCTTTCAAATATCGAAAAAATATTATATTTGTCGATGCGTCTCTACGTCTTCTTCTAAACATAAGTATAAGCCACGCCATTTAAGAAACGAATCTAAAATGGCGGAAATTGTCATTCCTCCTCACTCGCACGCTAACGACATTAATAACGTGCGAGTGAGGGAGAATGATAATTTCCGCCATTTTAGATTTCGTTTCTTTAATGGCGCGGCTTATATATAATTAAACGTCATGTCTATAATATTCATTGATTAATTCGAAGCAACACCAAAATACTATGTTGCACCAAAATACTATATTGTTTATATTATGAAATTAAAAATATTGTGTGCTACTAACTATAAATACTCTAAATTTTTGGAGTAGTTTTTTAGCCAGTTGGTTCTCACAAATATCTTACTCAATCATACCTATTAGCTTTTCGAGTGTTATTGCGTAGATGTATGTAACGATATCAGGCAGTAAAGCCCGTTCACAGAATAGGGGAAAGCCGACGAGGCAACTCCATTAGCAAAAAGGGAAAATGAAAATGCGCATAAAAGCCCTAGAAATCTCAGCAATAAATGCCCACAAGCGCTAAATTTATTTTTATCGTCTGTTCCACTTAAGGAATATAGGTAAGATTGAAAAATGCTTCCAATATTTTTCCCGTAATTTGTCCGCGTATTTTTTCTTCAGGCCATAAAATATTTACGGTGTTCAGATGAATTCAGGAGTGGATTTGCGAGCCTCCTCTCGTTTTTACTCGCCGAATTAATTCATTTCCTCAAACAAACAATATTTCGCATCGGTAGCGGATTCGGGTATCACTCAATTTATTACATCGAATCCTCGGGATGGCGAATTTATGTATTGTAAAGAACAATGCCCAACTGCCATACATCGTTTTATTTCATTTTCAACTTTAGCGTCTTAAAATAAAAAAAATTCTAGAAATCGCCGCTTTAATTTCTGAGCTTAAATATATAAGAATTTTCAACAGACACACCCCAGAACCAAAGTATTTTGAGATTGAATTCTTATAACCATTGAGTCATAGAGTAGGGGAGACTTATGGCCGCCTGTAATTTTTACCATTATTTTATTCTGACTTTTTTTTGATTGACAACCGGATATGGAAATTTGACATCATTACATTTGTCATACCAACATTTATAACGAAATTCTGTCTGTAATATTGGCCAGAAGTCTCCGTTTATGTTGCTTGACACAAGCTATGTATCGAAGTGAGTGCCCGAATGAAAATTGACATTATTGACATCATTGTTATTATAGTTGTGGGCACCTGTGTCCCACATACCATGTATTATATAATGTAGTTTATTATATACTTCACACATACACAAACACACACACTTATTTATTATATTATGTTTATTTCATCAACTACATACATACACACATATGCATCACACATACATTCACACACAAGCACCGACACCATCCACGGGTTCGAACCTGGTGCGCTCTGGTGTCCTACGTCACACTGTGACGTCACATCACCAGCCGCGGCCAGCGGCTCGCTGAACAGGTCGCGGCGGCGCCTCGCCTCCCGCGCCCCTTCCACGGGCAGCGCGCGCTCGCGCCGGCAGTCATCGCCCGACAGCGTTAGTCAGCTTTCAACACGCTCCGCGCTAACCCTTGTCGCCCGATCGCTCGACTACCTCGCGCTTACCTAGTGCTTTCGCTGTGCCCTAAGTGCTATTTTACGTTCCGTATTAAGACTGCTTGTGCTTGTACTTTGTATCTGTTCTATCACTCTCTCTCCTTCTTTGTTTTATGGATTTTCTTGTGTCGCGTATCTGTGTAGTTGTATAATATATTTCCTTCGTGTTTTGTGTGAATAAACTATTAACTTTAATTCCGGAGTTAACTTTATTGCGCACGCGCACCGCCTACACTACACACGCGCTATATCATTCCCACACTGGTGACCCGACTGTGAATACGGAACTATGAGTGATAGTGACTGCAGTGAATTTAGTGACGATGAACAATTATTATTCGAGTCGTGTACTGACTCGCCATTATGCGCCGCCCGGGCGCAACACGGCCACGCCCTGGCAGCCATTCGGCGCGCACGCGCCCGCCGCGCAACTACTTGCGGCGCAATGGCGCAGCACATGCTTTGCGGCGCGACCTCCGCCGCAGCACCACCAGCAGCAAAAGCAGCAGCAGCAGCAACCAGCACCAGCGCAGACCTCAGAGTGCCACCATTCGATCTGGAGGATCCGGAGCTTTGGTTCGCACTTTTAGAGGCGCAGTTCGTGTCACATAATATATACACGGATCAACTAAGGTACAATTACGTATTAACCAACCTTACGATCGAGCAAGCGAAGACCGTGAGGGATATAATTATTAACCCTCCGGTCAACAATCAATATGAGCGCATCAAGGCCGAGCTCATCAGCCGACTCACCGCCTCTCACGCCAAGAGGATTGAGCACCTCCTCACGAACGAGGCAATTGGACAACGGACGCCGTCACAATTCCTGCGTCACCTGCAGGACCTGGCGGGTCCCTCCGTCCCCACGCAACTCATCCGCACCATCTGGTGCAACCGCCTGCCGCACGCCGTGCAGGCAGTGTTGTCCACGCTGTCCACGGACACACTCGAGCAGCTGGGTGATATGGCGGACCGCCTGCAGGAGATATCTGCTCCCTGCCCGGTCGCCCCGCCCGCTGCTCCACTCCCGGACAGCGCCGCCGCACAGGTCAAAGAGTTGTCCAACATGGTCCAGCACCTGGCGCGTGAGGTAGACCGTCACACTAGCGCTCCGCGCCAGGTCACCGACAGCACCACGCACCGTCGCCAGCCGCCAACCCGGCGCGCGGCGCCGGTGGCTACCAGCACTTCGCGCCATGCCACGCGCACACCGCGCCACGACCAGCCGTCACCACAACGTCCACGCCGCGCGCACACGGACTCGGTGGCTGCTCCTACCAAGCAGCGGCAACCAACGGTGATCGCGACAACCGAGTGCAACGCAACAGCCGGACGCGTATTCATAACCGATCGCGTATCGCGCGTACAATTTTTAATAGACACAGGCAGCGACTTGTGTGTGTACCCTGTTTCGGCACTAAAAGACCGACGACCAGTGTCGAACTATAAATTGTGTGCGGCTAATGGTAGTAGTATAGACACGTATGGTTACGTCGATTTAAAATTAAATCTTGGTTTAAGGCGTGATTTTACGTGGCGCTTCACGGTTGCGGACGTCACAAAAGCAATAATCGGCGTCGATTTTTTAAGCCACTACAATTTAATGGTAGACGTCCGCAACCAACGCCTTGTAGATAATACAACAACATTATTTACTAATGCTTGCAAAGCAAATACCGATGTATGTTCTGTCAAGGTAGCGACGGGCGACACGCGTTACCACGCATTATTAGGAAAGTTCCCAGAATTGACGCGCCCTTCAGGCACACCAAGGACACCAAAGCACACCACTGTTCACCATATCCGCACCACACCCGGCCCACCCGTCTCTTGCTCACCACGTCGGCTCGCAGCCGACAAACTCAAGATAGCTAGGACGGAATTCGAACTCATGCTCTCTAACGGCACCGCACGCCCTTCCGAGAGCCCGTGGGCTTCGCCGCTGCACCTTGCTCCCAAAAAGGATAACGGTTGGCGGCCCTGTGGTGACTACCGCATGCTGAACGCGCGGACGGTTCCCGACCGTTATCCTATCAAACACATCCACGACTTTGCCCATAATATAGCTGGTAACAAAGTCTTCAGCACCATCGACCTGGTAAAGGCCTACAACCAGATCCCGGTCTACGAGGAGGACATCGCGAAAACAGCCATAACAACACCTTTTGGTCTGTTTGAGTTCCCTTATATGACCTTTGGTCTCCGCAACGCAGGGCAGACATTCCAGAGGTTCGTGGATGAGATGACGCGCGGTCTAGATTTTTGCTACGCATATCTAGATGACTTCCTTGTATTTTCAAAGAACGAAGCCGAGCATGAAGAGCACCTGCGTTTACTCTTCACTCGAATGCAGGAATATGGTATGTTAATAAATACTACGAAATGTGTTTTTGGTCACCGTGAGGTCACATTCCTGGGCTATCGCATCTCAGAAGATGGTACGAAACCTCTGGAAACCAAAGTACAGGCTATAAGGGAATTCCCCCCACCCAAGACCGTTAAGCAGCTGCGCCGTTTCTTGGGGATGGTTAATTTTTATCGGCGTTTCCTGCCTCACGCGGCCACCATCCAGGCCCCACTCAACGCCCTGCTTACGGGCTCGGTGAAGGGGTCGCAGCCGGTACATCTTACTGGTGACTCTCTTTCAGCTTTTGACCAGTGTAAGGAGAGTCTTGCGAACGCTGCGCTATTGGCACACCCGGACTGCGATGCTCCGTTGAGTTTAGTCACCGATGCGTCCGATGTAGCAATGGGTGCCGTAGTGCAGCAACTAAAAAATGGTAAGTGGCAGCCGCTTGCGTTCTTCTCGCGCAACTTAACACCCGCGCAGCAGAAGTACTCACCCTACGATCGCGAACTCCTCGCGATCTACGACAGCATCAAGTACTTCCGGCACTTGCTGGAAGCACGCGTCTTTGCAGTCTACACTGACCACAAGCCGCTCAGTTTCGCTTTCCATGAACGGAAAGCCAACTGTTCGCCCCGTCAGTTCCGTCACTTAGACTTCATCTCGCAGTTCACGACCGACATCCGTCACATCTCCGGTAAGGATAATGTGGTGGCGGACACATTATCTCGCGTCGATGAACTGCAGCTGCCAGTCGACTTCGATACACTCGCGGAGTCTCAAGCAGTGGACCAGGAGCTTCTTCAGTACCTCAGCGGAGAAACATCACTTCGCCTGAAGAAGCTCACCATCCCTGGCAGCAGTAGGGAAATTTACTGTGACGTCAGCACACCTTCAGCACGGCCTTTTGTACCACTGTCACTACGTAAGCCGTTATTCGACAGTCTTCATGGTCTCAGCCACCCAGGTCCCAAGGCCACCGCCCAACTGGTGGCCGAGCGCTTCGTCTGGCCTGGGATGCGCAAAGACTGTCGAGAGTGGTCACAAAAATGCCTAGCGTGTCAGCGCGCCAAGGTGAGTCGCCACGTGTCAGCGCCGTTGGGCACGTTCGATTTACCTCGCGCTCGATTCGCTTTTATCCACGTGGACATTATAGGGCCCCTACCAACATCTGAGGGGTACCGCTACTGCTTGACCGCAGTGGACCGTTTTACGCGCTGGCCGGAAGTAACACCTTTGGTAGATATCACCGCGGAATCGGTCGGTAAGGCGTTGCTATCGTGGATATCCAGGTTTGGATGTCCAGCAGATATCGTTACCGACCGTGGGCGGCAGTTCGAATCCACGCTCTTCCAATACCTTGGAAGAATGATCGGATTCAAGCACCGCCGCACCACCGCCTACCATCCGGCCTGCAACGGCATGGTCGAGCGATTCCATCGCCAACTCAAAGCAGCGATAATGTGCCACGCGGATAGCAATTGGGTTGAGGCCTTGCCCTTTGTGCTCTTAGGCATCAGGTCATCTTTTAAAGAGGACCTTCAGTCCTCTTCCGCTGAGCTGGTCTACGGTGAGCCGCTCCGTCTGCCGGGAGAATTCTTCCAGGCGACCGCTCCCGAGACCACAGACCTCTCAGACTTCACCACACGCCTAAGACACATAGCGGCAAAAATCCGACCCACACCTGCTGCACGTCACTCAAGCAACAAATCCTTTGTTCAGAAGGAGCTCCATTCAGCGAGCCACGTCTTCTTACGAGACGACTCGACCCGAGGTTCCTTACAACCACCTTACACAGGTCCTCACAAAGTGGTCGAACGTAGGGACAAGACTTTCCGCATACTGGTTAGGGGCAGGGAGGTCACAGTAACGATAGACCGACTTAAACCGGCCTACCTACTCGTAGACCCATCACCCACCAACAATCCCATCCCTACTCCCAAGTTCCCTCCAGCTCCAGCGCCCACTCCTACACCAACTCCCGCTCCCTCACCTGATCCTCCACCTGCACGGTTGAAGTCCATGGTTCCGGAAGGCGGCAAAACCACAAGATCTGGCCGCCGAGTTCGTTTTCCGGACTACTATCGACCGTAGACCCGGTCTCTGGGGGGGAGTGATGTGGGCACCTGTGTCCCACATACCATGTATTATATAATGTAGTTTATTATATACTTCACACATACACAAACACACACACTTATTTATTATATTATGTTTATTTCATCAACTACATACATACACACATATGCATCACACATACATTCACACACAAGCACCGACACCATCCACGGGTTCGAACCTGGTGCGCTCTGGTGTCCTACGTCACACTGTGACGTCACATCACCAGCCGCGGCCAGCGGCTCGCTGAACAGGTCGCGGCGGCGCCTCGCCTCCCGCGCCCCTTCCACGGGCAGCGCGCGCTCGCGCCGGCAGTCATCGCCCGACAGCGTTAGTCAGCTTTCAACACGCTCCGCGCTAACCCTTGTCGCCCGATCGCTCGACTACCTCGCGCTTACCTAGTGCTTTCGCTGTGCCCTAAGTGCTATTTTACGTTCCGTATTAAGACTGCTTGTGCTTGTACTTTGTATCTGTTCTATCACTCTCTCTCCTTCTTTGTTTTATGGATTTTCTTGTGTCGCGTATCTGTGTAGTTGTATAATATATTTCCTTCGTGTTTTGTGTGAATAAACTATTAACTTTAATTCCGGAGTTAACTTTATTGCGCACGCGCACCGCCTACACTACACACGCGCTATATCATTCCCACATAGTCAATTCATCACTTATTAATAAAATTATTTTACGCTGGGTAATACGGGTATAGGGATTAATTTTAAAATACGTAAAAAAAATATTGGATTGCTTCGGTATAACTGACGTTTTAAGACGCTAACAAAAATAAAAAATAATTTTTGGGCATTGTTCTTTCAATTTTTAAACGGTTTATTTATGGCTGCAAGTACATTGATATAAGTTAACAATTTAAGTTTTTTAAAGTTAGTTAGGTTTGCATACTATTGGATTTATTTTAGTAGATTCCTTCTGACTTGTTTATAGAGGTCATCTAATTCGTCGAATTCATTCGTTCAACATAATAATGTAGAGTACGACTGCTGTATGTAAAAGTAAGTAGGTACATATCTGAGTATTAGGTTCGTTAAAAATGCAAAAACCAAAGCAGTGCAGCGCATTCGTTTCTCAGAAGTGCAATCAGCGATCTCAGCGGCAGTTATGGTCGATGCAACGACTGCACGATGCACTCAGATAGTACGCCCCCGTCTGTTTGTGTCCGGGTAATGAGACCGCATGATTAAGATAAAGCAATTCGTAATAAGTACTCGGGTACATACGTTTAACGCCCGCCCGACTGCTAAGTGCATAACAAATAGTTTTAGGTATCAAATGTATACGAGGTAGATACTAAAGTGTGTTGGAGCCAGAAATAGTACCTAAACAATGTCTATCATGTCTACGACATCATCGCGAGCTTCTGCCAAAGCCGTGAAATGCTATTTTGTCACTAAGCTCCGAATTCATATTTCACGGAATTCAATATTTTGTTCTAGGTTTACCTAATATATAGACTACATGTTTCTACCTGATTTTATATAGTATTCTAGAAATTGATTACTTTCTCTCGCAGTAGAAATATACTCAATTTATTTCATATATCATAATATACTTAATTTACTATTTACCTGCTAAAAATGTTAAGACAAAAACCATTTTTTATTCCAATCTAGGTAAAATATGTGTTATGCGTATGCCGCGTCACTCCGTGAGAAAACCTCACACTTTTTATAGAGTAACTTTTTACAGAACAGGTAGATTCAACAGAAGGACGTTACGGCCTCTATAATATTAAACTATCCATATTTCGTAATTCAAAGGTATATAATTTTAACATTATTATTTTAAATTCAATTAGTCACACACTTTTGGATTATACTAGGAACGTAGGTATTAAATATCTAAAAATATTATAATTTACATTTATATTATTCACAGATTTAGATTTTTTATTTTATGAATAAATTTAGCTTTAGAATTTAGGCAAAGGAAATAAATTGCACGTGAATTGCTTTAATAATATCTCTTAAGTCTTTTGTTTATCTTTATAACTAAATATAATTTATACTTTATCTATTTTATGATCATCATTCATATTAATTTTTACATCTACGACCCTGTAGCCTAGTTGGTAGCGACCCTGCCTGCGAAGCGAGGGCTCCCGGGTTGATTCCTTTGGCCACGTTTTTCTATTAGTTACCCCTATATCTTATTTACGGTATACCTGTGGGCAAAATTTCATGAAAATCCGTAGTTTTTGCATGAAAGAATAACGAGCATGCATACATCCTTCCAAGCTTTCACATTTATAATATTACTAGGATTAGTAGGATATATCGCTTTAGTGGAAAAAAGGCATAAGATGAAAATTGCAATTTTACAGGAGAGCAAAAAAGCTGTTAAAATATCAGTAAGTAGTCAAAGGAATTACATTAAGATTTTTTTTTTAAATATGCATTTTTTGTTCCTCTTTCCAATGATATTAATAACTAAAATCTGAACTTATGTATTTATAGCTATACATGTATTTATATATGTGTTTTGTGTATTTTTATTATGTACGTATTAATATGTATGTAACTATATATGTGTATCAACTTACCTTCCCAAACCTCCTTTCACGTATTTCTATTTTGGCCAATGGTTAGCTAGTAGAGAATGCACAAAGCATTAAGCTCGCCATTTGTACCGTGATATTTTATTGTGGTCAATAAAGGTTAAATAAATAAATAAATAAATAAAAATTTAACGTCGGCCGCCATAGGCTTTTTTCCACTGAGAGTGCGATATATCTACCCAAGAGTGTATGTGATAGCACTGTCGGGTCGGTGTCGGTACAGCAATATCGAATATTATAATACCTACATCAACTGTATACTATCTATATAATAGATAACTACTATGTTTATCCAAGAGATCCGTTGCAATAAGAGCGGGGGAACGACCGCCCGCAATGATTCAATATAATCCGACGCGACATATGTCGCCGAGATTTTTCTGACTTATATTAAAGTGATTCTAGAAAACATAATAACATATGTTGACTGAGATATAGTGATGCGACTGAGATATAGTCTTGTGACTTGATTGTATCACTAGTAGACCTTAAATTTAATACTAACTAAATTTTCCTATTATCGGAGTAGTAAATAAAACCGGGCAAGTTCGTGTCAGGCCACGCGTTATGTAGAGTTCCGAAGTAGTAAGTTTATCGACTATCACTTATTAACTACTTATGTTAACAGAGCCGTAATAGCTTTTCTTGTAAATTCATCATATAAACTATTTTTGAGAATTTTTTCACTTGTCCAATTCCAACCATTTAGCCGGCAGGGGGGGGGGTCACTTGACTCTAACTAAAATTAGCACTTTAAAGCCAAATATTTCGCAAAAAGACCCTTGATTCAAAAAATGGTCTCAAAAGACCCATAATATTTTTGAAATAACTTTTCAACGATACCCCATACTATAGGATTCGCGATGAATAAAAAAATTATCCCCACGTTACCTGTAGGTGTGGGTGCCTCGAAAAAAAATTTTTTTCAATATTTTATTCTACGATTTTGGAGTTTTAATGAATATGTCCATGTCAAATTACAGCTCTCTAGCACTAATAATGGTCTCGTCGCTATGCTACGTACAGACGGACGGACGGACATGACGAAACTAGGTATATCTACCTAAGAGTTCCGATTTTACTTCGGAACCCTGAAAAACGAATTGTTGATATTGCTATTAATTATTATTTGTGGTATTAGTGTTTTATGGAATAAAATTCTAATTCCATAAATATTTTGGTATTAGAGCCGAAAAATCATAATGATGAAGCTAACATATAAATTAGAGCTCAACCGGTCAAGTGGCATTTGAATTTACATAGATATTGTCAATAATTTATACAAAAACAAACGGAACTAAAGAATTCGTTTTGATGGAATTAATTTGTGTCTGTATTCATATTTAAATTCGTAACTTACGCTTTTGTATTGTTTTGCACCTACATCGAAAAATAAAGATTCATTAATTGTTTGAGTTAAAACTAAAGTTATTAAGGCGCAAGACAAGTAAATAAATGTAATATAATTATTATGTACTACATACTTAATTCATGTTACTATTATGTACGTATTTATTTGAAAGTACAACTGGACGAATTTTATCATGTCGCTTCTCATGTCTTTCCTGTCTCTTTTGCACCTTATGTAACGAACATAACTCAATTGCCTTATCTAAAGTAACGTAACTATTTCATCGATGTATAAATTGACATTGTTATGTTCGATATATCACGAGTCACGACATACCTACTCAACAGCATATCGTAGCAAAGGGCTCATTTGCGCGGTTATGGATTCCATTGTTTACCGCGAGACGTGTTTCTCATATAAACGAGCTTCCAAGAAAGGAGACGATTTCTGATATAAGTATCCGGACATTCTCCTTAACGTGGCTAGTGTGGCTACGTATAAGGTGTGGCAATTATGTATATATCTTGGTATGTACTTATACGTATGTGTAAAAGTTTCATTTTAAAATAAACTCAAATATTTTTTATTATCTTATGTTAAGGTTTCATTCGTTAATTTTGAATTTCAAAAAAACAAATAATACTTTAAAAGAACTAAAAAAATACGCTTTTATTGAAAATCGAACTAAAAAATAGAAAATAAATATTAATAAATTTGAATTAAGAATGGTGTAAATAAGAAAAAATATATTATTACATTTAATGAGATGTCATAAGACATCCAATTATTATAATTGGAGCTCTTTTGAGAACAGTAGGAAGTTTAAAATTAAAAATCTGTTTCTGATTGGAATCATTGATAAGTACCTTTGTCTGTCATGCACAATATGCACATACCTACATGAACTCCTTGCTAGAACTACAATGTTTGAATATGAACTGAGTACCTATATCAAATTATAAAACAATTTAATTTGTTATACCTATCTATGTATCAAAAATGAAAAATACATGAGTGTAATTCCGCCGTCTATAACAAATAGGAGATTGGTGACTACAGCGGCTTTAAGTGTCTCAATTGATCAAAATCCTATTGAGTCATACTATTTAATGTTACTAAATATTTATGTTATTATGTATTCAAAGAGCCTTGTCCATTGCCATAGACATAATAAACAAGTTCCTTTATAACGAATTGGTTATGAAAATGGTTTTTCTGATGATGAACAGCAATGTAAAGATAGTAAACAAAGGATTTATTCTCCCCCAGCCTTGGTATTTTTTAGGTAAGTACATCTGGGCTGAAAATTATTTTAGACGCGCTCCTAATTCTGGTACATTTGCGATGAGCTTAACAAGAACGAGCGAGCGGCGCGCTTTTCATCTTTGAAGCGCAACATTTACATTTTCGTCTCATTTATTTGCTATTTCGGGCAGGCTACCCCCTCCCCCCGCCCCGCAACCCCCCTCCGGCCTCCCTCCAATGAATAAGTCTCGGCGTGCGTCAGAATAAAACGGAATTTGGAAGGAACGCTCTATAAAGTCTAATTAACTTTGAAGTGAATGCACAAAATGTAAGGGAATGTAAAAAGCTACGTAAAATAAAGAAATTTACAACATGCCTGGAAACTCGAATTCGTAAACAGATAGGTACAGGCAGGTCGACCTACGCTTAAATTAGTTGGTAAATAAAACAATGAACATCCTCTTAAATAAATATAAATCTTGTTTACATAAATAAATATAAATCACTCGTATCAAAATCACTTAGTCTAACGCTTTAGTAAAAGAGGAAGCGAGACGCGGCATGATCAGAATGTAATCGTACAATTCCGACTTTTATTAAGATATTTACGAAGAAAAGCTCGTCCTGTTGTTATTCAGCGGTCGTGCCGTATAAAAATAACGCGTCCCTTAACGCAAACCTTTTGTCTCGGGCCCCGCTCAGCTAACAGAAATTATTTCGATGCCACCCTCTTGCTTATCATTCGCTGCTTGCTTTTAGCAGGATGCAACTGTTTTTCGTGACGAAACTCCGAATAACTGGTAATGAGGAATTAATTTTATTAGGTGTTCAGTAACTACCTTATTACTTACCTATAAGGCGTTGACATAAAGTAGGTACATATTCATTTATCGATCACGATTCCATAATTTTAAAATAGCCATTGCTAAAGTACAAAAACAAATTGAAAATAAAAGCAAGTAGGTAAATAGTTACAAAAATTTTATTAATACATATTTAATTTATGTAGGTACATAGATCTACTTGTAAGTGTTACTACATCACCTTTTTTAACAAAATATATTTATTTTACTACTAACTTCAAACTACTCAAAAAAGAATAGAATAACATTGAATTCGTCTGGTTTCATAACTATTTGGGCACGTTGGTATTTTAAGTAATTTGGAATTCTACAAATATTTCCAATAAGAGCGAGGGTTACCTTTCTATATTTTATGGTGCACACACATCTCAGCCAGATTTCTCTGATAGAAAAACGAGACCCAAACCGCTCCCGAATATAAATCGCCTAGTTATATTTTCCAGAACATTGGGATTCATGAAGTTTGAGGACCCTCACGACATGATTTAACAAAATGTTTTTACATAAGTATTGTAAAGTTACATAGATTATGTATAGTCAGAAAAATGCTTTTTTAAAGATTTAAATAATATTAGTTACTTCTAAAATAGGCTTTAATCCTATTAAGTTCTGTTGTGCCCTGCTTTTGTGAAATACTAATAATTTTCCTATAAAAAGACTCAAGTTATATAACATTAAGTTATAATATAAAATTAGACGTAAAATATTGGACTGATTTGTTTTTAAGTTATGATTTAAAGTTTAATACCTTGAATATAAAAATGCATTTACCTAAGTTTTTAAGACTTGGTTGAGTTGAGTTCATTTCCGCATTGCTTAAAAGATAAAAACATCGTTAACTAGCAGATCAAGAAACAAATTATGTATTTATAATTAACTTACTAGCGATGTATTTACCAATTATCATATTATAGGTACATATTCATGTATCTTATCTGGAAATTATCTTGAGTAACCGAAGTAAAGCGACAAAACCAGTTTTGGGTCGAGCGGCTGCTTGGAGCAAGTTATTAACATTCGTATGTAAATCAGCCGTTTTATACAGTCAGCGCACTTTTATCATTTCTATACAGATACCACAAAAATGTCCTCCGAAAATCTTAGAGATTCAACCCTGATTTGATAACTCTCATAAAAAAATATTTTGAGAAGAAAATTAAATAACATTATTAATATTAAAAGCTATGGTAAAACGGGAAAAACATAGTTCATGCAATCTCTTTCAGTCGCGATATTGGTGCATATTTTTTTTATTATACATATAATAAATAGTTTTTTTCTACCTATTTTGGTGCAAGTAAGTAAGTAGTTACTTAGGTGCCTACTAGGTACTTAGTGCCATGGGAAAGTAGGTAGTACATGATTCCAAAGGTTATTATTTGGTTAGGTACTTATACTTTACGTAAATTAATAAGCTTGTTAAAAAAAACTAAAAATAATTAACAAATATTACAACAAAAAGTTTTACAAGAATAGACAAAACTCTTGCCTATATAAAAGCCCTTCAACTAGTTTCAATAGTAACCGAACGTAAAGGAGATGGCCAACATCTGTATGGGCATTTGCCCCACTTGTGAAACATAATGTACACATTTTAATTTTACCTTACATTAAAGCTTACAATATCTACTTTGATAATTTCGTCAATAAAAATCTTCAGAACTTGGGATTCTCCTTTCACAGGCAGTTTAAGCTTTTGTAGTTTGACATTGTGCAAAACATAAGTAATTGTGGAAAAATATTTTAAAGAGAGATTTTATATTAAATAAATATTATTTATCTTTAAGATAATTAATTTAATTATTATTTTTAATTTAATTATAATTTTATGACCTTATACGTACAAAAAAAGTACCAGAAGTACCAATACCTATCTGGAAATATTCACAAGCAAATTCAATATAAATAAAACTGCATATTGATATTATATTACGTGTATAATTATAAACATTTAGGTACACATATTATGTAAAAATTGAGAAATAAAATAAAACAATGGTATCAATCAAGGCAAATAAGGTAATGCATTTACTTGTTCTCTATTCGGGATTAGCAGTGATTAATATTTTATGAAGCAAATGCCACTCATTTCAATATATATGAATTTCGCAGACTCAAGCATGGACAAGTACGTAATAGCGATACTACATATTTTATCAAAATCCTCTTAATAAATGTTGGTATTAAACACGACGTTCCTGCGCATTCTCTATAATACAATGACGTGAAGTATTAAATAATACAGTGGTAACTGCTGAACTGCATGTGGAAAGCTGTTGGGGTAAAATAGGCTGTAAAACTGGAGGTTTGGGAATATTATGTTGCTCTTCAGGAACTTCAGGCACTGATATCAGTGGCACATTTCTTTGCAATACCAACTAATTGCCTTTCTGCACGAGCAAAACACGTATGACATGACAGGTTATTTCGCCAGCTCGAACCCTTAAACAAAGATAATTAATAACGTTAGGGCTTGAAGTACAAAACAATCACGGATATATTTTTTGAACTTTTTTGAACTTTAGGGATCTTTTATATTTATTTATTTTACAATTTATAGCATAAGTTTTTGGTCAAAGGAAAAATCGTAGGGAACCCAACATATTCCGAGAGATTTTTATATGTACTACAACTTAATGTTGGTTCACTTTGATATTAATTAAATTCATATCCATATCTCCTATGAGAGAAGAAGGCTTTGCCTTGAACTTAAATATTAATAAAATGATGATAAATAGATGATACCTGATGCTCAGCATTCCAATAATTAATAGTTTGGGTATTGTGGTTACATGGGTCCAGTACGTGATATCTCAATCTTCTAACTCAGCGACCACAGCCTTTACGTAGAAATAGCGAGATATTCTAAGAGTAATATTGCAAAAAAAAACATAGTAATATTGTACATTGCCGCGTGAACCTAGTCTTAGCTGTAAGCACTACTTACGTAATAGTAAATAAAAATGCCATACCTGTACTGCAGTGATCCATTCTACCAATATGGATTGAAGGTTTCTTTCTAGCGAAGATATTGAGTGACGCGCCATGCACTCAATATCAACCGCGCATTTAATGCACCTCACGGCAAAAAATCAAATACAATTATTATTTTGCAGAAATCAAACTCAAAAATCAAATGGCAATATAGCAGACATTTGCATTTCTGTCAGCCAATTGTCAACCTCCAGTGACAGCAATGGAGGAAGTAGAAGATCAAGTGTATATAATACAACTTATTTTTATTGTTAATTTATTATAACTACTAATGGCGGAGTTCAGAAGAAAATTAAAATTCTAGTTATGTTATAATAAATGGATAACATGTCTTTTCAGAGGACTAAAACCTTGTACAAATAAGAGTGTTTTAACTGTTTCCGGGGTATATGTTGGCCACATCCTTTACATAATTTGTATCTGAGCCATAAATCTTTACATTTATTATGCAGGAATGTTGACATTGACGAATTCTAGCTCTTTGAAGTAAACGAAGGGTGAGGAGTCGTGCATAATTATAAAATCGTAGAAAAAGGGTGACAAAGCATCAGTTGCGTAACATAGCACAAAGGGTGAAAGGGGGTATGAATATGAATGAATTGCTTGGTGAAATTGGGCCACGCTGAGTAGGGCTTTTGTACCTCAGTTTTTAATTTTTTTGGGGCATTTTGTTGTAGAATGACGTAAAGCTTTCTTTCTATTTATTTACAGACTAATGCTATTTAGGTTTTTGATTGTAGACAAATTAATATATCGTACCTAATTCTAAATGATTCTACTTGTAAAACGACGTAAGAAACGATTTTAACACTCCAAAACTATACTTTTATTTTATAAAGTTCCTTTGTTGTTGAAAGTTGCTTCACTTATGGACTTCACAAACTACAAATAAAATAGCTAGGTAAATGAAATTGAGTATAAGTACCTACGTTCTATGTAAGGGCTCTACCCACCAGTAAATTAAGGAGTCCATTTTAACTTAAGATGGCGCGTCAACAAAGTTCGAACCTTTGGGTGCGCACTCAATATCCCCTATGTTCCCTTATAACTATAACTACCATTTGAGTAAGGGTTCTACCTACGCCAGTAAGCTTCATAAACCTAAGTAGGTACCTAAGTGAATAATATTTAAAGAAAATCCATAAAGATTATTTTTCATATCCCAATTAAAGGGTAGCAAATTAAATCACACACTAATTATTTTATGACAAAAATGTAGATAGGTACATTTGAACTTAAAGCTTATACTGTCATAATAATAATTTCCCTAAAGACCACGACGCTAAATGCCATAGTTAGAAAACTTAATTATTAATTAAGCTTTTATCCTTCCACTCATACACAAAGGCGATATTGCAGGCGCAAGTCATATTAGACCTTTATTTAGGAGAGGTACGGCCGGGCTTAATCCGTGGTCCGTTCTAAGTTACGCCCTTGCCCGAGCAATTTAATAAATACACGGCTAAATCAGGGAATGCGGGAAAGCGGGAAATTACGCAGCCGGAATCACTATGGCAGTAAAACTTTAGAGCTTAACAGATAGAGCGGTCGCGGAGTTTTCGTCAAATAGGCACCTACGTTTATTGACAGTCGGTTAAGGTTCTAACTTATAATGAATAACTAGGACAAGTGGATGTCATTGTTGTATATTTATCAGAAGTGTTGTGGTACATAGGTAATTAGGTAATAGTAATTAATGTATAAAGAATTTCATTAAATTTCATTAAATAAAAGTAGCGTTTTATACGACATGAAAACGTCAACTTATGTTGTACATAGGTCCTATGAAATGAAATAGATGTGCCTATTTGAGACTACAAGCATATCCAATTATATTTCTGATAATGCAGTTGCGACTACCAGGAACATGTAATAGTTAATTTCCCAGATTAATATTTTTTATTAACATACATATTACCTATTTTATTGAAATGTAACATTGAATCTATGGTTAAACTTAAGGCAAATTTTAAAAACTGAAAAATATTACATAGAGCCATGAAATGTTATTGTAGCCGAATTTAGCCTGTTAAAAGGCGAACCAATATAAAATCCTCAAAATACCGTTCACCGCGAAATGAATCAAGTTGATTCGTTAAAATTACGAGACACAAGATTGTCAGTTATGTTTGTGGATACTGAATGTGCCGAATCGCTGAACGGCAAAGTGATCGTAAATCTTGCTTCTTCGTTGGTTGAAAATAAGCGTCTGGCTCCGTGAAATTCGATACGAAATCTCTTTAATAATTATGCTGATTCAGGGCTAAGATGGTCAGTCAAATGCTTAATAATAGGTTCGTCCGTAGTATTGTCCAATGTCAATAATTGCAAGATAAAAAATAAGGTCGAATAGATTACAAAAATACCGTTAAAATTGATAAGGTTCTTTGTATTTTGTTAGTAAGGGACAAATCTAGGTATAAGTAGATAAATAGAACTAGAAATAATAGGTGAAATAATATTTTTTACATCAAAATTAAAGACATGTTGAGACAAACTGATACCTAAGTTGTTCTCTGGTAAAACATGCAGAATTATAGAAGAAAGTAGGGGTTCTTTGCCTTAACAAAATGGGACTGTATATTTGTTTATATTATTATAAAACACTTGAGAATATTTTTTCTATATTATCTTATTTTAAATTTAAGTTTCAACACGTTTACCCATGATTTGGCGGGTTTTCTTGCTAGATAAAATCTATACATAAACACTTCTGTTTTATGTTTTCAAATGCTTTGTCAAAATTAATTAATACCACAAATAGTTTATTAATGATAGAAAATCACCTAATTTGTATTTCTTATTATCATTAAGCAACGATTAAAACCAAAACAAAACCCAAACCACCTGAATGTAATGCCATAAAGTGTAAGTTTATGAATATTGAACCATACAACTATTAGGATAGAGTACAAAAGGGAATATAGGAATAACAGCAAATCGAAAATTAAAACGAGTTCGAAGTTGGAACGCGCCTTTTATAAATAAGTACTACGCGGCAACCATGTTGTTGCACGCGCCAATCAGAGAGCATTCCTGTGCAAAGAAAAGTGATGGCGGACCGCGGACACCTACCTATGGCCGTTATCACTCCCTATCATTATCGAGTATCGCCGGCTGGCAAATTTGCAGTCTGGCCACCTTTCGAAAATTGCGAAACAAATTGCAGAATATGTATTGCTGCATCAAGTAACTTCTTTTTATTTAAGGCCCTGCATATTCATTTAAGACCATTTTAAGACTCATATTTTCGAGAGAGTACCTAACCTACGGACCAGTAGCTATAGCACTAACAAAACTGGATAAACTGTAATGTTCTTCTAATTAATGATGAATAATTATAATGTTAGGCTAGTAGGTAATTATTTCAATAAGTAGAGATCTACCTGAAAATTTATTGAGAAATAAATATTCTATATCAGTTTTTCTATACTAAGGTTGTAATTATAGCTAAGTAGTGAACTATAGTTGAACTATAGTAATCATTTATTACCTAATTAGGTGCATGATTTGACTTGGCGCCCACGCAACTGATAACTGGAGAAGCAGGCGACTCTACCATAAGCTAATTTATTCATATTATGAGATAACAGTCAAGTTTAAGTGCGAACAGATATTTACATTGGAGGCGCATGATAACTCCGCCACTGAAATATTGGAACAGATGTTCGGGGTGAACGACCCCGATGCGCCGCAGCGACTCCATCTTGATTTATTTATTTATGCGCCAGCGCATTTAATCAACGTGAAAAGATTTTTTTTAATTGAGCAGCCAAGACCAACAAGATAACTTGACAAAGTTTTAATTGATTTATAGCAAGTTTAATCTTTTAGTGCGCGACAGATTTATAAGAACATGCTACCATCGTAGCATGACGTAGACCGTATTGTCCATTAGATTATTGAGACTGTAGTAATTTTTGCAAGACTTGAACAAAATGAAATCATTATGATGATTATTCAAATAATGACAATGTCCTTTTAAATAATTTTACCTACTAAATAGGTACGATGATTATTATTAAGCCATTAAAAAGCCATATTAAAAAAGCCATTAAAAAAGATTTTTTTGCCATATTTCTTAGGCAACTTTAATTTATTAGGTAATGTGATATATAATTTTGTGCTCACCATTGTCTAGGTACTTATCTAAGGGCAGATCATAAATGTATAGGTATGCTTTATAATACACTCAATCATATATACAATCCATATACTATATCTCATCTTAAAGAAGATTTTAATATTATAAACGTGTTGGTAAATAAATACTCTACCTTCGTAACCGGCCGTCTACGAGGAGAAAAAATAAAAACAGAAATTCTTTTTTTGCTTTTCAAAGATATAATTTTGGGATGTTAATAGACAGCCGGAGGGCTGAGAAGTACAAGAGGAGGTGATTTAAGAAAATTACATTATAAAAAGAGTGAAAAGAAACGAGGGGCTAGGGCGAATGCGGCGGTGTTCAAAAGACATTATTATAAAATGTAGCAATTTAAATTCAAACAGAAGGCACTTTGCTCACGACGGTGTAGGTATGCGGCGATTTAAGTCCATAAGTAATGTGGTTGTGGATTCACTATATCTACAATGTAGGTACATGTAACATAAACAAACATAATGTTTATGTAGATACACCTAAAATAATACGGAGTATTTTATATTGTGAATAAATACAGATATCGATTTTTTACAAATCTCGCGGAAACCCCGAACTTTTCTGAGATAAAGAGTAGTCTATGTGTTAAACAAGGGTATAGACTATTTCCATTCCATTCCATTTCAGCCAAATCGGTTAAGTAGTTGTGGCGTGATTGAGGAACAAACATCCAAACATCTTCACAAACTTTCACATTTATATTTTTATAGGATTTGTTATAGATTATACTTAGCTAAACAAAAAATTATCGCTCTACAATTACTTATGTCCAAATTATTAACATTTATTATGGAGTTTTTAACGTTACGGGACCGTGAATACATGTTTTACAGTCGATATTTAAAAATAGAAGTTTGTCTAATAAGTTAGAACTATTGTATTATACCTAATAATTGTTCGAATTAGTGTCTGGTAAAAATAAGTAACGATGTTTCACATGCATACCACATCGAAACTCAAAAAATATGTCTCCCGACGCAAAGCGAGGGTGGATAACGTATAATAGGTAGGTTACTTAATTTATAAAGGACTTTATTTAAGTGCATACACACAAAAAAAGTACTTCGCTTTACCATAGAAACTTAGATTAATTTGCTCTTGTTATAGTTATAGATTTCTACATCACTCAGACCGTCGATTATTTTATTAAGCCTAAACGAACATTACCTATCTATAGGTAGGTGCTACACTTAACTATAGAATACAAATAAAATCAGGAAGTTAGTTTACGTAACAGGTTTTACTGCTGCCTTTTCTTAAATTGGAAAAGCAGACACGGTTCGAATCTACGCTACGGAACTTGGCTAATAAAAACTTTCATTGTTACCCGATACTATCAGCTAAAAACTGTTCCATTCAAGTCGATACTTACTCTTATTTCCTCTCAAAATCACTCCAAACTTTCTGGGAAAATTACACTCATGTTAAGGCCTACCTTTGTAGGTACATGATCATACTTAGTAACAATATAACTTACGTAAGGTCATAAAGCAAGTGATGTCTGAAAATTTCAGTTAGGTACGAATGTTACCTAGGGGCTAAGGAGATTAACTTTCTCAGTCTTGGGAGCGGTATTCAAATTTTAAATTAATTTTAAGATAAGATTGGCATAAATGCAATCTAACGTTTCATAACATTTTATAGATATGGCAACAAAATTTGAATTAGAATATCTGCCTAGGTAGGTAATTAGTTAATTTTTGGAGTTTTTATTCTACAAATCTAATAAGAGAATTAAGACCGACTTTGTCTGCCAAGCGAGAGGTCCCGAATTCGATAACCAGCTGAGGTATACATTTATGTGATTGTTTTTTGTGTGTTACTGAGGGTATGACTACTATTATGATTGTGTGAGCGATTTCTAATCAATGTAAATTAGCACTGTATGCTGTATAGTATGTATACCTAAAGGTTATTTTAACTATAGAATAGAGAGACAAGCTTTTAATTTTTCTCGGTGAAATATTACGATAATTAAACCCTGTTTCTCGGCGCTGCGGCATTAGGTACAAAATATTCTCGAGAAAATCTAATTAAAACATTCATCCGCAAAATTCCGCTCGGCGTCGAAACTTTGCGGAATCCGCGCTCCGCGCCGTGCCAACTAATGACTCGACGGATTCTTCAGATGTCTCCGTCGGCAAAATGTTCCGTTTAAATGAAAACTGACGAGGGCCTTGTAATATAACTACCTACTCCTACAAGTTTTTATAGTAGGTAAGAAAAAATTACGTGTCACGTTGTTTTTCCGCGATGGACTCCTAAACTACTTAACCGATTTATTAATCTTTGCACACCGTGTGCAGTTTGATCCAATTTGAAAGATAGCTTACATAAAGGAATAATACAAGGATAGCTTACATCTCAATTTATAGTCGCAATATTATTTATGATAAGCATAATTTTCGCGTGTAAAGCTGCGGGCAACAGTTAGTTTAACTATAAATTTTGTTGCAATTTTTTCGATTATGTTCTTAAAATTATATACCTATCTACCTACCTACCTTTAAATCTACTACGGTTTATGATAATGCATGCTGCACCTAATTTTAACTAACATGATGCACCTCTTTTAAATAAAAATTGCTTAAAATTTAATAACAAACAGTAGACTGAACTTTTTAAACATTCACCACGTACCTAAAAGAAGTTTTACTTGGATAATCTCCCAGATATATTGAAGGGCACGTACGAACAATATTTAACTAAGTATGAGCATTAATATAAAACAATATAACAGCATTACTTAAGAGTTCGCTACATAAAGTGCGCCCCGAGAATAAATGGATTACTTATGTCCACGGCACGACATCTAGCGGGGGGTGGGCGAAACCGTATGAGTTATTGTTATTGCATGGATTTCCCCGCTTCCGGTCGTGTTTTCACTTACACCCCTCTTGTAAGGAAACTCATAAAAATCTGGCCAAAATATCGTATTAAATTGAATTGTACAATTTACAAACAAGACACAATTAGACACCCCCAACACTCCGTTGTATTGGCGTCTAATAAAAACATAAAACAACCGGTACATTTCCTGTTTACGCTTTGTTATTTCGATATTTTGTTATTACCTACCTATTGGAAATGAATCTGCGGTTTGTGTATTTGGGAATGGGGACAAGAAAATACATCAGATGAATGAAATAAAACCATGATGAATGAATAAAATCAGTATTTGTAGTAAGTGAGCGAATATAAATTATTAAAAAAGCAGTTGTATTTTTTTGCTAAGAACGATGCATAGCACATTATTTTATTTGAATTTATTATGCATAAGTATTACAAAATGCACATGACGTGACATTATATGAAGGTAAATAAATAATTAAAATTAATTAATTAGCTTGTGCTCACTCCAATGCATTTAATATTGCCAGTCACATTTTTGCTTTGTTAAACAAAAAACGACTCTATATAAAAATTCCTGAACCATCTATGGTAGATAAATAGATGCTACATATATAAGACCTAGATAGGAAAGTGTACAAGTTCATATACTAATGCTCTAAGTAAAAAGAGCTCTTTAGGTAACTGCCTACATTGTTTATTTAACAACATCTTTAACTTGGGAAAATCTATTTTCACCTAATTTTTCATGCATTATTAACTCATTTAAAATATATTACCTATTTGTCAATTGGATATGTTATTATAATGTTAAATTTACTCAGTAACGAGTTATAAAAATTATTTATAAAAAAACAAAACACTAAATCTCTCGCAAGCACGGCAAGCAATAAACAAATATACATTTTTCAACACTGTTATCCCAAAAATATTTTAATAAATAACCTAAAATATAAAAGCCTCATAAGATTCCTTATATTATCAAGGATAAATATTTAATACAAATGAAGTGAAGTGGAACGCTCGGTCTTATTAACAGTGGCCGTAAACCGAACGAAGCTTCGTTAACCGGAGTCAGCCGGACACATATTTCACAGAGAACACCCGCGTCGCTACACTCGCTACTGCCCTCAATAGCTTATTGACTCTTAAAAATGCACTCTGATTGGTTTATTTAGAGCATTTCATAGTCAAACGGTTAATTAAGGGACCTCTGTGTCAGTAGAAATAAAATTATTTTACTACGATTTTGTAGTCAAAAGAATATACTTACTTACCTATAAGTCACCGTGAACTAAGAGGCCAAAGTCGTTTGTCAACACAGTGACACTAGAGATGTATAAAAAAATCGGTTCACGAAAGAAACAAATCGATTCAAAATTGTAAGACTTTCTAATTGATTCAATAATTAAATTGTACATTCTAAAAACCATAACATTTAAGTATCCACAAGAAACTGGAATAATAATGGCAAAATGTACCTAGGTTGCCTCCATTGAGCTACTTAAGTTAGATAGTTTACTTATATTCTCAATAATTATGTATTTACAACTAAAATAAAATATTTTTTTCCTAAAAATTGTGAAATTAAATTGTGAAATATATAATACTTATTCACAAAGAAAGAAATAAAATAAAGTCACATCACTTAATGTCAGTGTAGGTTTTTAATAGGCATCTTCTAATAACACTGATTATATTTTTATTCAATTTTGCATAAATTATGATGTGATGGGATTTTTACTAGATTATAATGTTTAATTACGATTAATAAATAACTTGATTTGTGACAAATTTTAGCAAAATCCTTTGTCTGTAAGTATCCAACTATTCTTGTCAAGTAAATGATTATGTATTCCATTTCGTCAAGACGTCCATACAAGGTTAGTTCATATTAATAAATGGCAGCTATCATTATGGGCATCTTAGATAATTTTATAGGAGACTGTACATTAACCATACGTTTAAGTGAGTGGAAGTAACGTAGACATAAAATGCTAATTATTTTACATTTTTTAAGATAACGATTATCTATTATCTGAAGATATAACAACTATAGACTTGGTAAAAACATATTTTAAATGCAACCTCATTAAATTTTTTATTAATTTATAGATTAACTTATCAGTGGGCGTGTAAATAGCGAGGGGCACTTAAGTACCACCCACGTGAGTTCAAAAATGGCGACCTGTGGGATATAGAATAGTTATCATTGGTTTATTTAAATTGCATTAAGACAATAAAGACAATAGGTAGGTATTAATAAAATACACGGTTGACGGTTGACAACAGAATAGCTTTTTTATTGATATCTTTAAAACTACAGCACATTGTATAGTAAATTCTTAATACTTAATAGACAAAGAGGTATTATTTTGATACTATTAAATATATTTTAACAGGTATTGCCTATGACAAAAAAATCAATTAAATGGAAAAGTAGTGTTATTTTAATTCCTCTGACTTTCCTACATACTTTTTAAAGATTGTTTATGTGAAATCTTAATTGGTACTTACTACCTACCTAGTTAACTATGTTCGGTAGGTTACTAATACTTTAAGTTTAAACTATTATTTATTCCATCCATCCATCCATCAGCCCTTGGAGGTCCACTGCTGGACATAGGCCTCCCCTAACTTGCGCCACTCTGACCGGTCCTGAGCCTTCTGAATCCAGCGGATGCCCGCTGGATTATTTATTAGCTGCCAGGTTAAGTTGCAACTTAGGCATGTTTAAATTCTACCTACATATCTATCGAGGAACCTATATTTACAGGTAGATACTCCGAGTTTTATAACCCTTGGACACCTTTTAGAACCCTTTTGTCTTTTCTGCCTTCCTACAAGAAAACTTTTTTTAGATATCTTTTACTTACCTTGGATAATATTCTATAACTTTTTTATCCACTTTTATATCGCACGTTTAGTGGAAAAAAGGCATAAGATGAAAATTTTAATTTTACAGGAGAGCATAAAAATGTTAAAATGTTAGTAGGTATAAGTAGTCAAAGGAATTTATTTCTTGCACAAAACCGTCAAGATTAATGATAAAAATTTGAAAAAAATTGAGCATATTATGCTGCTTTAATTTGTCCCTCTTTCCAATCATATTAATAACTAAAATTCAACGTAAGACGACTTATGCTTTTTTCTACTGAGGGTGCAATATTACATATCTACGTATATCATCAACAATTAATAGGTATATTTAGTATCTAGTAGGAATACTAGATACTGTCCATCAGTTTCTAAAGCTACCACGTCACAGAATAGAATAAGTATCATCATACGATAATAATAGACCCCATCACGAGATTTACATTACGTCATAGAATAAGATTTATTACACAGATCATTAGTTTAATCAGGTAGTTTAATGGGTAATATAAATATACTATGTAATCACTATATCCGTCTATAGCAGATTTTCTTAGAAGTAAAACTTTAATGGTTGATCATTATCACGGTATGTATTATTTATTACAATATTTTCACATTAGATACAATTAATATTATCTATACTAATATAATAAAGCTGAAGAGTTTGTTTGGGTTAACGCGCTAATCTCAGGAACTATTGGTTCGAATTGAAAAATTATTTTGTTTTTAATAGTCCATTTATCGAGGAAGACTATAGGCTATATAATATCATATATTTTTTAGTAGTTAGTTTTTAGTAGTAGTAGTTAGTAAACCACGGAGTACAGCTAGTACATAATAAATAATTATAAATTACGGCTTTCACGCTTCTTTAATATCATAAAGTTAATTCATATTATATATATTATATAAAATTAAGATATCACTCAGTACCAGGTTAGGTGGATACCTATTACTTACTAAGATCGTACCATACATTCCGTAAAAATATATTCAAATTGCCTTAGTTATGAACCCCAGTGTACCTCATTATCAAATTTACATCACATTAAAATGTGATGTGGTTTGAAATCTATATAATGTTTCTTATTGGTAGTTCCATAATACCATCGGAGACCACACAAAGCGCTGGAGACCGGTTACTAAAGCTTTAGAATTTTCGTTTTTTTTCATACCGTAAAATATACCTTAGTATATACTTTAGTTTTTTTTAATAATCTGTTATATTTTTTGGTATTAGATTGTTAATTTTGACAAAAAGATATCCTCCATAGTAAAATAATTAATTAAAACAGATCTGTAGGACATTATGTACCTATTTGTGTTCTCTTTCTAATCTCTAAGCTAACCAATGCTTTATACTCAAGATTAGGATGGTACATACATTACAACTTATTAACATGTTAACCTCAATTACCTACTGATATAAATTAGTTTACCTATCTATCATCTAAGAATGGTAACTTACATACCCACATAATCAATAAATTATGCAAATAAGAAGGTAAGTAACGCAGGTACATCAATTGCAACAAAATATTCTTGATTATTTTGATTTATTTATTAGTGTTATTTTGTTACTAAATCTATTAACTAAACTGAAACTTATAAACTAAGGAAACATAATAAATAATATTAAAATAATGATTAGGCATGTCAAATAATGATACCTATACATATGTAACTAAACATGGATAGAAATTAGAATTAAATTGTCAAAAATTTAATTGTAGAGTCTCTCATGCAAATTGTAAAATGATTTTTTTAAATGATTTATACAAACGGTGTTGATAGAGTCTAATATAGGTACTTTTGAATAGATAAAACAATAGTAGGTAAGTTGTTTATTATACCTAATAGGTATCTATAAATATCATCATATAATATTCTACTTTAGTGCTTACTGGTTGGATTTATATGTATGTAATGCTGATATTAGGTAGATATCTATACTTATATTACTATTTATATACTTATTATTAAGCAATTTACTAAGTTATTAAACTTCAAGTACTTTAAGTGGGCTTATAGTACTTAAATGTCTTTGCTATGAGCGAAGAAAACGAAACCATTCAACACACATTTGTTGACACTAAAAGACAATTTATCAAGAAAATAATAGGAGCATAATTAGAGGTTTAGGAACATACTTGTACCTATCTACCAAGCTATGTATAATATAGCATATTAAGACAATACCATAAGGGTGTCTCTACACAGAAATTTTAAGTGTTATCTTTTTTGTATAAAAAAATAGATCACACTTAAATTTTGAATCTGCTCAAGGTAAAATAAGCAGTTAAGTGTTGATCTATTTGCTGTTCCTTTTTAATAGCAAACTAGAAATCTTCAAAAACAAGAACACCTGGCAGTATAGCAAAATTTTCAGAAACAATATTTTCAGAGAACCATCCACCATACTAGAATTCGGTACTCAAAACATTTTTTTAGGCACGACGCCATACAAAACATTACATACCGTTTTTCACCACCGCCATCTGGTTTTTGGTGTCCTGAAACACTTGGCGCGATGCCAGAGTGCCAGTCGCCGTCGCATCGCATCCGCGACTTGTTTACATCGACTTTAATCTTTACAACTAAAACAAAGATGTTATAAATACTAGACATGACGGATCGAAACACTACTTCCACGAGTAAAATCTAAAACTATACTGGCTGTTAACAAACGCTGTGCGCTTTCTCTTTACCGGCAAAAAACTAATTTGAATTTTTACGCACAATTGGGTCATGTTCTTAGAAGCGATAGCGCATTGTTGCGTAGTATTGTTTAGATATCTGTTGTAAAAGAAATTAACATACGATACGGTATTTTGGTATTCCTACAACAAACTTTTTATTTAAAGGCAACCGTGAAGTCTTTCTAAACACATTGGCAGTGGTTGTAATGATACATGTAATGAACAATTGGGGTTGAAATAAAAGCAAATTACTGAATCAGAACAAACTGTCTTTTAAACAAAATTAAACAAATCAAATAATTAACTGCATGTAGGTACCTAGGTTACTACGTAAGTAATAGTAAGTAATAAGTAGGTATATCAAAGCAACCCCGATTTTTTAAACATGAAACTATGTTTAACAAATTACTTAAATACATCACCTACATTTTTATAGTTCTATATTTTTAATTGAAACCCCAACTTATATAGAAGATCATTAAAATCTAAAAATTAATATAAAGTTACCTAAATATAACCTAACATACCTAAAATTCATAATGAATTAGGTATTCAAAACTCTATGAGATATTATTTTATAACATAATTTCTAATCAAAAAACACCACCGATTCGAATAACTGAAAATATATTTTGCGTTTATTTAAAAGTAAATAAATGAATAGTAATTGGGATGTTGACACTAATTATAAATTAATATAAATTTATGTCTCAAATATTAGTGGTAACATTTAAAGGCCTAAAATATGATTCTTTTATTGCAATCAATCACAATAAATTAAATATCATTAATTTAAAATGTTAAAAATTGTACTCACTGACACGTGACCTCAAACGCCATTTTGAGAATATGACGTCATTGGATCAATTTTATATGGAAATTCAACAAACTTAGCAGACAGATAGTATTGAATATCGTTTTGTGACGTCACGTGACGTTTTTGGTGGGAAATTTGATAATGATTTTTATTTATCAATTTTTGTTTTTAAATTGAAGATTATTATTTTTATAATATTTTTTTCGTCAATACTAAGGTCATATCTATAAAATAAAATTGAATCCTAAAATTAGTCAACATCCCTATTAATCACGTATGTACGTAACATTAATTTAAGGAATTTTTTGAAAATTAAAATAATGAATCAGCGCCATCTATAACGAACTATCAAAACTAACATACGCGGAGCTTTCATAAGCTTCTTGAAACAAGCATTCACAGAAATACCTTACACGTTAAATATATTTACAGTCATATATTAATACTGAATCACTAAGTTCTTCATCATTTGAAATGTTATGTTAGGTAGCAAGGTATGTATCGATGTTGTTAAGTCTGATAAACTTATAAAAGCAAAAGTTGACATATTTTATTTTACATATTTAGCTTATTAGATATTCTACGGGCAGGTATTATTTGCAGCTGACACAAAGACAAAATTGGTCCGCCAATCCATTTTGCTATTTTATTACTTCTTAAAATTCTTACTCTACATTTTCAGTTTTGTTGAACAGCGCCATCTCTGATCATTTCATTTAACTAATTTAGAGCTTCTGAAAAGTCAGGTGTAAACAACCTTTTGTATAACAAAATATGGTATTGTGGAGCTTGGTCATATACATGGCATATGTTTCCGCGTAATTAAAAAGATTAGGACTTTTAGAGATTTTTTACGACATTGCTTTAAGTAAGCTGATAGAGGTGTAGTAGCCGACCCTTGTATCAAAATCTCATATGGTACTCGAATCATAAAATATATAAATCAATAGATAACTACTATGTATATAACGATAACAATCGCAATCGATGACTGACTAGATATAGTACCTATTTTGGCATTTGCCTACCTTACCAGTCTATTTTGTTATTAACTTGCCCTTGTTTCATTCAGGAAACCAACGTTCAACAACTATGAAAAAATAATAGAGATTTTTGAGCATAGTAAATTAAGTAGTTTCCAATGTAATATATCATTTTAACAACTATATTGTACCGACGTAAATGTGTTCTGAGGACAATCCAAGTTGTATAGTTTTAATTCAAATAATTAGTTTATTAGAATAAGAAATTTTTAATAAAATCTAAGGTATGTAATATATTCAATACAACAATTAAAATTTATTAATCTATAATGGTATTGTATTTGTGTACAAAAATTGTTAAATAAAATAAATGGTCATAAAAATAGTATTGGTTGAATATCTGAAATTCATTGGAAATAAAATTTAAAAAGAAATCAAAATCGAAAACCAAACTTTACAAGAATTCCATTTGACAAATTTAAGCCAACAGTTCCAGACACCTGTCTGAGACCCTCCCCAACGAACAGCATTATTTTTAACGCACACTGGAAAGCTTTTGGTTGTGTGTTTAAGAACTTTACCTCTCACTGTGCCGTTCTCTAGAAATGCCGCCATGATTGTGGATTTGCTATCTCACTTACTCTTATGAAGACACTCTATGTTGAATGAGAGGTAGAATCTTGTTCCATCTCTTTTGTACAAACGGTATAGAAGAGTTTAGCTGTAACTGATAGGAGATTGGATTCTTTTAATCTTAGAAGGGGAGTGAAACATTTTAAAGTGGAATGGTGGAGGTCGCATTGTTATTCGACGTATGACTTGGGTCAGCTTTTGACCGGACATATTGCAATATTTTCATAATGGCGGAGCGTAGCGAATGGAATTTGGTTATTTGTCTTCATATTAGGTACTAACTTTTAACTAAATTAAAATTGTAGATAGGTTTATCTAACTCACTAGACTAATTTTACTATCAATAATAATAACTACTGACCTTTAAGCTGCAAGACCTTGCAGCTTTTTCTGTGAATTTCCTCTTACGTCATGTTGAAGTGACCTGCCAAAAAAAGAAGAATATTTTAGGTCCAACAATTTTCCCAAAATTTTTGTACCTAACTACCTACAGAAGTTCTTGGTAATCGTAGAAGAAGATGACCACTTACTTAAGCACTCTACTTATGCTTATGATGCTTAGTAATATAAATAAAAAATATACTTGAAGCCGTTAAATCTGTACATAAGCCATTACTTAGTATGCCTAGCAGGTACCTAACTGCACATTAACACCACTGTACAATTATTAAACATGATATTTATGTGTATTAATTTATTCAAAGAGATAATACATCAGTAGGTACTCATGTGGTGGAAGAGTAAATACATTAAAATATACTGAATAATTAGGACCTACCTATATTCTGTTAATTTATCTTTAATTGTAAACTTAATAAAGTACAGCGTTATTTTTTACTAAAACAAAGATTCAAGTGTATTTACCAATTTTCTATTTTTCATATCTATTTATTAATATGTGACGGGAAAATTTTTCCCCTCTTTTAAAAATAACACACGCTTGTAGAGAGCGAAAATAGTGAAAATTTTACAGAGATTAGATATTCATTTAGCTAAATTTTGTATAATATAAAGAAGGAATGTAGGTGTACTTTAAAAAATAACAATGAACAACAACACAACAAACAATTACCTACAGTCGAATTCCGAGTGCAGAGAGCGGCCCTCTAGTAAAAAGTTACGTCTGAAACCCTAGTGAATATAAAACTCAGGTAAGTGAGAACCTTACGTATAGCCACATTATGATTACAGCGGGTACCAGTAAACCTCTCGTAAAAAGCCTCCAGAGCAGCCAGTGTAGGAGCGTCGGTTATTTACAACCATATCTAGTAATCTTTACTAAGTGCACGTTTTACTGGCAACACCGGCTTCGCTTTATTGTAAGTTAAGCAAATATTAATGATATACTATTTACGGCCCCTCCGGAGTTGCTGTGGTCGATAAGTGTATGCGATAGTTGAGGTTCTTAAGTAAGGAGCAAGTAGATAAGTACCGGTATATGTTTGTTATTAAGTATGTATTTTAAAATAAACTTGACAAGTGCGAGTTAAACTCACTTGGAGAGGGTTCCGTACGTTGATTATGTAATTACCGTTATTTGTCTATTTTTTTCTGTTTTTTAAGACCATAGACCATAGGTTTTCCTGCAATATTTAAGTAAATCATTATTCTTTGTGTTTTTTTCAAAATTCTAGCGTCAGTGGTTTCGGAGATAAGGGGGGAATGGTTAATTTTTGGCATTAATTTTCGTTCTTTCCTGAATAATTTTAAAAACATCCATTGTATTATAACTATTGTACCTAACTATCTGTATAACATTGTACTATAACAAAAATATATTTGAAATCCTTACAATAAGCTCCTTCATTTGACATACCACACAATACAGTTTGCAAAACAGTTTTTGTTTAATTTTCATTTCGTTTTTTTTTCAAAATCAGTTGTTTTCTTTATAACTTTATCTTCAGATCACAAAAAAGTACATGCGTACCAAACCAGTAGTTTCGGAGTAAGGCGCCGGCCACACAGAAAAGACGCAAGACACGGACCCGTCGCAGTCGCGGCGCCCGTTTAATCTACTTTCATACAAAATGTATGCAGCCGTCGCGACGTAAAACATACAGAAAAGACGGGGCGCCGACACGAACGCCGACTCGTCGGCGCCCTATTGCAAAACATACAGAAAGGACAGGACGCGGGCCTGCGTAGGCGCCAGCGGGGGAGCGGAAAGGACGCGGAGAGCAGGTCTCTTAAAACGTAGTGATTAAGTATTCTGTGGCCAGGAAAAGCCCAGTGTGCACCGACCGTCACGCCCGTTCCTTGTCTTTTCTATATGTTTTAACGGCGTCCTGTCTGCGACGGGTCCGAGCCCCGTCTTCGTCTTACGTCTTTTCTGTGTGGCCCGCGCCTAAATTAGCTGTGAACGGCGGTCGCCCAGACGCACGAGTGATCCTATAAGGGTTCCGTTTTTCGTTTTTTCATACGAAACCCCAGTGTAGCTGTAGTCGTGTATATATTTTTTTCCAATAGCAAATATCAGCATTTTGCAATAATAGCAAGTTGGTATAGACTTAAAGAGTATAGGCTTAAATCTGTTAAAAATGTAAATTGACACCTAGGTACATGAAAAATGTTTCATTTGGAAAAAAAGATAGCGGAAGTTTTTATTATATGTATTTTTGACAATAATACAATAACATATACCTAACACAATGATTGAGTAGTGAAGCGCATTTTTAGGTATAGGTACTCATATTTAGGTAAAGTATTTGCTTGCAAATAGACAAACATTTCATGTCAAGTGGGTCCGTACAGAAATTATTATATAAAAGAAACTAAGGTAGGTAGAGCCACACTCCGCTTGAGGTCAATGAATGAGGTTCAGCTATTTCAGACACCTAAAACTTATTTTTAAATGACACTGACCTCAACATCACCTACACTGCTCACGTAACATCACTATGATTTTGTTCTCAGGCTGGCATCTTCGGCAAATGTGAAACCGCTCAACGAGTGATTGATACGCAATAAAAGGAATTTATTATGAGACCGCCATAAATTCGATGAATGACTAATCATCTATTAATCGCGATTTAATGCATCAACACTGTCAAATAATACTCGAAAGAACAACAGTGTGATAAAAGTTTATTGCGCAGTCGAGTCGTTACAAAACGCACAACCGTGCGCTGCTAGTTGCTCAGTTGTTTGCGGACCCATATCATCTTATTATTTTGGATATGTCACAGTTTTTCTATTCTGAATGACATATTTTAGCCATTCGTTTGTCTTATTTTAGTAAAAATTTGAATTAAGGGCTTTAGTTGGCCCGAGACTAATTTTGGAATAGGTGTATTTGTTGCATACAGAATTTATTTTCTCGGCGCCAACAAACACACCAATGTTAAATAATTACTATCATTTACACATGTTAGGTAAGTGAAAAAAGCTGAAAAGTATCAAAAAATATTGCCTAAATTGTTCCACAAATAAATGAACCTAATCTAAGAACAATAAATCCATTAAAGCACACGGAAGGAGTCACATGGTCAATGCCTACGTAACCTACCGCAAAAGTTTGACATTACAAGTGCGGCGATTGTTCCATTGTTTATCGAATAAAATTTATAGTACCTACTACTTACCGTTTATGAGAGCTCTTGCTAGTATGGGCATTGACCTTTAAATGGCATGATAACGCGTTTTATATGACCGATTAACAATACGTAAGTTTGTTTTAGCTCGGCATCTATTACCTTAGTAAAGCTGGGTCTATATTGACCGGCGACTGCTTAAACGTTGTATAAAATCAGATTACGAAAATTACTCCAATTTGATAAGGTTTTGATTAGTTTTCGATTTGCAAATTGTGTTTAAAGTTTTAAAGAGTGATTGTATTTCGATGATTCGCATCTTAAGTAATCTAACTAAACAGGGTGTCTCGTACCTTATAGACCTAAGGAATGTGGATGATACAAGAGCTCATTCTGCATTAGAATAACAAAATTTAGTCGTCCTAGGCCCAATACTTCAGAAGATATGAACTTTTTGAGCGGTTTATTTTGAAATTATCTATACAATGTAGAGAAAATTAAATTTGTCCTTTAAAAACATGTTTTTATTTATTTCAGTGAGATTTTTTTATTTTATTTCAGTGAGTTAAGTAATCATACTTCTTTCTGATTTAATAGTTATTAGCATGTATTCATTGTCCTATCTACGAGGAATTCTATTAGATTTTTTAAGTCTGTTGTGGCGGAAGCAGCCTGCTGGTATTTTTTTAATTTTTACATATATTTTATACTGTGTGTAATATACTATAGGTCTACAGAACAAATTAATTTAATTCTAAAGAAGTAAGGTCTCAATTAAGTCGTTAATCTGATAGTTGGCGTATACTATACGGAACAAGGAAAAGAATCTTTGTAGGTAAGTACATATAACCTACATACTGGAATAGAACGATGAAAGGCATGATTTGTACGGAAGGTGGTACGTACCGTTTCATTCAAAGGCTGGACGGTGGATCGCCCAAACACCGGTTGTTTAGTAATGTTGTAAATCAAATCATCAATTATCGACAACCGTTTACACTCGTGACGCCGCCGTGTAAACAATCCGGGCATTAAAATCATGTTACCTATGTTTTACGACTATTCAATTTGGGGGAAAATCGATTTTATTCGCTTGATTTTTGATCGATTCACGGATAAAGTCGCTCGTTGTTGCGAGGTTTGTTGTATTTGGCGTTTTTCTCGAGGAAGTGGTATGCGGATGCGGTTGGCTGGATGGAGCAGTGAAGTAATTAAACATGGTGAACGATGGGCTATGTTTAGGTATCTATCAACATAATGGTCATTATCAGGTCAGGTCTCTCTTGTCGAAAGTAGCACTTACTTTGTACTTAGGTAATTTTTACAGACAAAATTTAATATTAAAAGGAAAACAAAATTGAGAAGAAATTGAGATGAAGAATTGCTTAACTGAAATGGTCTGACCAGTAATACTTATAAATTGTAATAATAATATTCACATTTTAATTTTTATAGAAATAAAATAAGGTAAATTTTTAGTATATTTATTTCTAAATAACATAACCTGATAAAACCAAATAGGTAAAACCAGTACACAAACTTACCTAACACTATTCTGGATCTGCCATAGAAATAAACACTTAAAACTTTTAATCACTTTAAATGAAATTAAAATTAAGTTGTCATAAAGATATCTAATATTCCGTTAGCGAGTACCCGGCTAAGAGTCATCCCGACTACTGAGCCCATGTGAACAGAATCAATTGTAGCACATACATATTTACGTCGCCAACAAAACACTAACAAATTGATATGTTTATCTACAAAGGACTATAAACTCATTCATTCCCGGCCCACCCTTTATCAAGGGGATCCACCCTTCTGATTTAAAAATTGCAAAATGTAACATAAATAATAAAACAGTCCATCTTCCTTTGGTGTCCCCTATTTCCCTCATATAATTTTGGGCAGCTCATAGTTTCGGGGAAATGGCCCATGATGCTTGGGAAATTTAAACGTCATACATTATTCATATTCCGGACATAAAAGCTTGAAATTATTGTCTAAGAAAGTTAAAGCTTTCGTCTGATATGAAAAATTTAGTTATAAAAATATTTAAATATTCTCTCAGCTTTTACCAAGCAAGTTAACGTTATTTATTTTAAAGTTTATACGTAGACTATTGTAAAGATGTAGGTACCTACATAGATAGTGTTTCAGTAGTGAATATTTCACTATTTCTGAATAGAAAATAAACATAATTCCATTTTTCTGTACAACTTAAATATTTAATTTTATTTGTTACTATATTTTTATTAGACTCAGTTAAATTCTTTTAAAAACCCGCACAATTCCATTTCCCACACTTTATATAATTCGTTTAATATAACAGTGTCAATAAAATCAAGTGCAAATACAATAATGGGGATAGGTATTTTATTTTTAGTATGAGGGTCTCGTAGTTTGATGGGAAAAGTTATAATAACACTGGTAGATATGAAATTGCAATTGCCGTCTAATTGGTCACAAGAGGCGAAGTAAAAGGGTAGCAAACCTCTATAATTTGTAGCGTGGAGAGTTATATTAAATTATAGAACAAAATAAATCAACGATTTCGATTATTGCACTTTATGGTGATATTTAATGTATCTATTTAATCTATCTGTACATATATATAAAGCACAAAAAATGTTTTTTATAGATGTCATTTATAGACTCTGAAATCATCCAACTGATATGTCTCAAAATGGTTTCATTTGAAAGGCAGTAATCCGAAGGTGCTATGATTCCGTTAAAAAAATGCATTGGACACATTCCACCCATTGATAAGGACGATTTGCCACGTTTTCCATTTGAAGTTAATATTATGTAAAGATGGCGCATAATACAGAGCTGTCAACACAAAAGCACTGATGTGTCATTCTCATCAGAAATTTTTTTAGCGTAGTGGAACACGCTGGATATCAACTACTATTATAGTATTGGAATATAAATCAATTAAGTAGGTACATAGACTAGTTTGCACGCCCGTGAAAATTTTATTTTTTATTTCTACTTTTCTTTATTAGAGAGCATCAAGAAAATTCTTGTGTATTTTGTCAACATAACATATAATAACTTTAATTGAGATGTCATCGGCATAATATACAAGAGATGTCGCCAACATAACATAGTAGATTCAAGCTGAATGGAGATGTCAATAGCATATCGTACAAGTTCAAACGAGATGTCGCCAGCATATCGTGTGTTACGCAGGCTCTGTGGTTACGCTCAATCAAAAAGAACGAATGATTTTTGAATCGTACAACGAAACTTTAAATCTGTAGTTGCTTGATGTTTCATCATCTGACCCTGTCTAAATTTAACTCGTTTTTTGTCGAGGTGGTTAGTGGGAGCACTAATTCGGTATGTTTACGACTGGCTGCCAGAACTCCAGATACCGCTCCCACGCCGCGATGTCCCTTCCTACTGTGAGTAACGCATGTCTGTATAATGTTATGATGGAGTAACGTTAATACATATCTAATTAAAGAAATAATATCTTGATTAATAAATTATGTGAGAAATAATCTTAACTCTTCAGTTTGTTATTCAGCTCTGAAAGATAAAATGAATGAATGAATTAATTTATTTATTTGTTCAAACAGGTATTATAAATACAATCCAGCACATTTTTGCACACTATCCATTAAGACCAACTTCGCTATAGGTATGTCTTAAATAACTGTCTATTTCTTGACACAAACAGACATATTTCGTATATGTCCAAAGCTACAGCTTAGGGGCAATATTTTGAGATCTTTAAAATATTGTATACAGCTGTCTAGTGTAGCAATCCGACACTTTGATTAAAAAATCGTATTCTATTAATAATTATTACAAATGTAAAAGATTGTGAATGTTTGGATGTTTGGTTGTTTGAATTGGAGATAGCCTATACCCTAGATTAATACATAGGCTACTTTTCATCCCGGAAAAGTTCAGGGTTCCCACGGGATTTGTAAAAAATCAATATCCACGCGCGCGAAGTCACAGGTATATTAGATAATCTAAATTACAAACCACTCTACCGCGAGCTAAGCCAAAGCAAAAACTAGTAGTTTAATAAATCAGGTGGTTAAAAGATAGCTCTACCAACATACATTAGGTAAATGTATTTCCTTTTGACCATTTCCTTGACAATAAGTAATTCACACAGATAAAGCATCGAAATGTTTACCTACGTGTACGTACCTACGTATCCTGTTGAGAAGAATCTCACAAGTTATCGTATGAAATGTTTTTACTACCTGGCTTTCCACCTACACGGCATTATACTCGAAGTATTATCGGAACAACGTTGAATAAAATTTATCGATTCGGCTCTCTCCCAGCGAGTGTTTTTGTTAGCCGCGATTGGTCCTGAGAATATTTAGGCAGAGCTTAAGTGGATAATCTTGTAAGGCCAACTGTGGCTTTTTTATTTATTACCTACTTACGTAAATATCATGTTCTCCGTAAGTATATGTTAGTACTTATAAAAGAGCAAACGTTTTTAGGTGTAAACTTGAATCATTCATAATACAACCTAGGTTATTTAATCTGCTAATTGGACATGGGTGAGTGACTTTATTTCTTTTAACCTACCAAAACTAATTTATGTGAGTAACTCTAATTACAATTTAATTCAAGTTTATTCATGTTTTCGTACGGTTATCAGATAAGAAATTCATCATAATAATAAACCAGTGAGTAGAATAGTATCGTAAATTAAAAACCATAACGTGTAAGTTTTTCATGATAGAAGCACATTATTCAACTAATTAGTCAAGTCATTCGCACAGCGTATTCTTGGGTGGTAATTGACTTCTTTCATCCTAATAATAACTGACTATAATAAAATAAAAATTACTGACGTTTAATAGTAACGTAACGTAACGTAGGAGTCATTGCATCGTACGTCATAAGTTCACACTTCACAAAGACTACTGAAAGTGAATGAAACTTGAACCGGAAAATAAATGCCTAGATTTAATCACATTGTAAACTGAACACGCGCCGAGCATTCATAATGCATAAGTTATTCGTTATAAATCCCAACTTTTTATGTACCACTAAACTGTTTTATTGGTTATTAACACGTGTTAAACGACTAAAAGACTAAAACATTAGTAGAAAACTCCGATCATTAACATACGAATGATGGACTACTATACAGCCCCTATTTTTGGTACCGATTATGGTTTACCCACTAATTACGGGGCTATATATTATTTTATGTTTAGTTAGCCGCTTAACGTGCGTTTAATTGCATTGTAAATAAATAATGTTAACAACACAATTTCATTCAAGTACTCAGTACCTACAGGTAGGTAGCGGTATACTTGTTGGGAGTTTACTGATTTAAAATAATTCAATATGTACGTTAAAACGTAAGTATATATCAGTTTAAGCTACTTAAAGAAATGATAGATATTATGTATCTGAAATAGTGCTTATTCACAAACATATCCGCACAAAAAAATCTCTATCGGTTTTATTAAAAGATTCATCACTTCATCAAATCAAAATCAATGAAAATGCCCACAAATACGAAATATTTCATCAATAAACATCATCATTCACACCTCATAACTTCCAAAAGCTAAGACACGCTCTACATGCTCCCAGTCTTTCCTATCGTCAAATAAATTAGTGTTGAACCCGACATCGAATTAAAATTAATAACCGATATAAATCAATTATTCGTCTGAAACAGTCATCGACTTTTAAATCGTAATAAAGTGTACCAACGGCAGTGAATTTATTTATTGCCTTAAAGTTGTAAAACGATATAACACGCAGTAATGACGTGTGTTATTGGTATTTATTTCAACCAATTTACCATCAATGACCATCTATATAATGTTTATGATTATTGTTTAATTAAAAACAAATTAGAAATATTAATTTACGGAAAATACACTTCGAAATTAGTTATATACAATGGTTTTATATATCCTTAAGTGGAACCGACGCAAAGGATGCTAGGAAAATATTTAATATATTAAACGACTTGAAGAAAAGGAGGGTTTTCAATTGGATTATTTTTTTAATGTTTGTTACCTCAGAAATCCGTAATTTATCAACCATCTTCAGAAAATATATCTGAAAGGACATACTTCCAGATTCTGTTCACTCTGTTGTTACCTATGATGGGATCCATGAGGAATTCTAGGAAAACCTCAAGCATACTTATAGCAATTTTAATAATTTTTTAGCGATAATACTACCTACCTAATATATTTAGAGGACCTGTTTCGAAGACTGTTTCATAGAAGACGGTTCTTTCTGTAAAATTTAGATAAGATATTATTTAACAGACCTATGAACGGTAATTTGTAATGCAAAATATTAAGGACTTCAAAAGTATTCTGTATAAAAATCTTTTAAATATTCCAACCAAGCCACGGTAGTAACTCGTTCAGTGTATTGATCAGCTATATACAAAAAGACGTGCCTGAGCACATAACTTTACAAAACCTGTTAGTTATATACCAAGTACCAACACAACAATGTTGCAGTATGCCGCACACCGGACCGTACAAATTTGCACTTGATTTATTTATAACTCACACGAAATGTCAACAATGAAACGACTTTAAAAGTGAAACGAAAAGGATTTACGAAGGGGTGTCCGAGCATTGTGCTCGAACCCCCTTATGCAAATCAGTACGCTGAAACCGAAAGTGTAGCTACCAAACAATGAAATGAATACTTTGCGCAATCTTTTCATAAATAGTCGATCCGCATTAGCTAAATTACGACGTCTTTTGTTAGTCAAAGCTTGACGTGAACCAAAAAAAAACTAGTTTGAATGAGACAATAAATGGAAATCATCGGTCTTATTATCTTTCGTTGTTAAAGCTTTAAACGGTGAGATTTGCATAATATGGCCTTTCTGGTCAATATTTTGATTTTTGTGGGAAAGGAAAGTAATTTGGGTTTTGCTTACAAAATTTCGGTTCGGGTACATTTGCATAGTTTTGTGATAGTAACGACTCGGCTTTAGGGCGGAGTAGGCCGTCGCGTGATTTTCGCGTGTTAGCCGGAGGGAAGCCTGACGAGGGCAAGCACGAAGAAAATTCATAAAGCGCGATCGTGTCGTACACAGTTTGATAAGTACTTTACCAGTTGTTGTGATTTATATTGAGGTGTGTTCGTGTTACCGGATAGTTAAGTTTTTACGGTCACGATAGAGGGGAAGAGTGGAGTCGACGATTTGTTTATCGGTTATAGCGAGGTGACGACAGGCGATGACACGGTATCAGGCCCGTGTAACGCCGATCTCTTTATGTGTAAGTGTCACCTTTAGAGCTCTGTTTATAGCTTTCTGGTCGCGTCAAGGTAGTGGTAACGGATATAGTGAACATAGACTAGTAACTTTCTCCAAAAGTAACTCCTAACTGTTAATAGATTTTCTTACATGTTAGGATTTTCTATCAAATGTCTGTAATAAGTTTAAGGTTATCACAAAAAAGGGAAGATGGCGAGAAACCTATCATATATCTACCTATACATTTTCCTGCGTGATACACATTAAAATTAAAGTTCTTAAGTGAAAAATTATACAGGTAAAAGCAAGCACCTTGCATTTCTTTTTAAGTGCGATTTCTTTTTAAAACATATTTATTATATGCCGTTATGGTATGAACATCAATAAGCACCATCAAGTTATAGCCATCAGATGGCCTGTCTTCTTGATTGTTGGCTGTTATCGTAAAATAAATATTTTATTTTTCTCAAAAGCTAAATTCTTCGCTAATGTTTTAAAAACAAAGTAACCATAATTAGATATTATTTTTGAAATGTACAAGTAAAATTTTTTCACTCCAAGAACATGTAAAATTGAGTCATCGGAGCAAAACAGTCGTATCTCCATGTCTTGAATATTATTGTCATGAAATCAACCGCAATTCCTAACTCAATCCAAGATGGCGACCAACCGCACAGAGCACAGGGGTGTCATAAAATAGAAACAGACGACGGATCACAGGCTGTCCGGCCATGATTACTGTGAATCATCGTAAATCAAACCCGCAGAGGCCCGCACGCCGACTCTAATTGTGCTAGATCTCTCTCAAATGTGATAAATCAAACATTTGGCTGCGGGCATTTTTCATTTTATTGTTCCATTTTGTTCATAAAATATGACACACTGAAACTTTTGGTTTAAGAATAAAGTTCAATAAAAAGTGTGCATTTGTTGGTAAGCTTTCATTACTTAGTCCTCTATCCATCCATCAGCCCTGAGAGGAAAGGTCTACTGCTGGACATAGGCCTGCCCTAATTTAGGAGACTCTGACCAGCGAAAACAAACACACATATAACACATCACAGTAACACCCATGACCCGAATAAAAATATTTATCTGTTACATAAATTTCTGCCCCGGCCGCGAATCAACTTGGGATCCCTCGCTTCACAGAAAAAATCTTAATGCTTAGAAATCGCTACCACCTAGACTACAGGGTCGTCAAAGCATACATAAAGTTAAAGCGCACCACCTTAGTAAAAGCTTCTCAAAGGCTGTCAAGTATCTTATTTATTATCAATACCTATAAGGTCAGCTCATAACCTGACAGCTAAGTCACAATCCTAGAAAACGGATCTGTCGCAAATATAGGTATAAATAAGTAAGCTTTATTATAATGTACCTAAGTTACAAATATCCACGTAGGTACACTGACAAACCTAATACTAATAGATTTTCTAGGAAATAAATACGTATCTACCTATTATCTTATACCAATTTCGTCAACTTTTACGACCGATAAGGTACCAATAACCAATACTTAAACAAAAAGCACTGAAGTTTAAACACCGATTTATACTTACTTAGTTAACTTCACATGTACAAACTCATCGGCGAGTTAATCCGTCGTAATTGACTATCGCTGAGAAGCCATAAACGAGTATTGACGCCATCAATAAATTCGTACAATTAATACTTCTTATCTTTACGTAGAAATTCGTATTCCGTTTAAGTACATAGGTGGATGGATGTTGTACCTAGATATTATTTATCGCAGTTAACATAATAATAGGTACTTTTATAACCGCTAGATCGTTTGTATGTAGAGTATTTGGAAGGCGTCATAGACAAAGAATTCAGTGTTTACTTTACCGCTCTACAGAATTTCATTTGTTTGTGCGTGATTCACATAATTTTAGTTATTTTGGCTGATTAGTTAAAGTGTATAAATTTCATTTGAATCTAGCTAGTTCAGGAATCATTTCAAAGGTAATAAATGTGAAAATATATTTCTGATAATACTTTCAGACAATACTTTCAAGATGGCCGTTATCTTACACCGGTCCCGACTGAAAGTGCGCGACGCTCTTAGACCGTAAATAAGTCTGGCATTTTGAGCACCTCGCGTAGTATTTTACGTGCATTGGCAAATACTTAGGTACAATGCGACAATAAACCCTTTGAATTCCCGAACGCAGTAAATAAGGTCACAAGCTAACATAAATTACGCTTTATGGCTCCCAAGAAACGGTCCGGTTTCGTTTGAAAAATACTTGGAACATGAGCCTGCAGCAATAGCACTTGGCAGGCGGCACTAGCAACTCACGATTTGAAAACAGATTTATGATCGGGCACGATAACGGGCTTGCGATAAAAATTTTGCCATTCCTATGAAACGTGTAGGTAGCCACATCATTTGCAATGCACAGTGATGTACATACAATATGTAGTTACAAAGGTTAGAACATGCATAGTACCTACAGTACTAAGTTGTACTTACCTATACTAGGTACATTCTAGATTTTTTTATTGTACCAGTTGGTAATTGAATAATCAAAAATTTTAACAAAAAAGTAACCGAATTCAAATTTAAAACTTATATGCTTTTGACATGGATGCCATTGTCAGATCTCGCTCAAATTTATGTGGGACCACAAGCACCAGCTTTCTATTAAAAAAAGATTCATCAAAATCGGTTCACCCAGTCCAAAGTTCCGAGGTAACAAACATAAAATAAATAAATAAAAAAAATACAGTCGAATTGAGAACCTCCTTTTTTGAAGTCGGTTAATAAAAGCAGCATTCAAAATAAATTCATAGAGGAATACAACAATTGCAGTAAGTATCAAAAATGGTTTTTTTGTCATAAAATAAATTCTCTTTTTTTATACCTACACTCTTCAATAAACCCGTTTTCAGGCTAAGAAACGGTTTAAGTTGGTACGAAACGTGTCCCACGAAATACAGTCCTGAGTTAGGCTCACGAAACTCGTGAAGAATCAGCGATTAACTACTCACGTTATACAACATCATGTTCACGACTCTACGTTTCTTGATGATAGTAGATAGGTATGTGATTGTTAAAATATAAAGAATTAGAATTTTGCAAGTAGCTACTCAATATTCAGACAATTTTTATGTAGAATATAATAGATACTATAGGTACCTACTACCTAAAATATATGAATGGACTCTATTAGCATAGTTGACTAGAATAAATATCTTATTAGATCTATGGCATAATTACGATTCTCTCATTCCTTGTATTATACCTACATAATTGATCGCAAATTATATTTATAATGAGTTTATTTCTAATCCACTTAGGTATATATAAATAGATTCAAATGAATTAATTGGCTACTTGAAGCTTTGGCTCTATGGAGACAACAGTAAAATGTATTGAATTTTCTTACCATCATCGACGAAGCCTGAATCACATTCCGTTTCAAAGGATTAGTGGCCAATAAGTAAAAATACTTATAGGTGCTTCTGAATTCCCGAAATTTTGAAAGTCATTGTCCAATCCACGACTGAACCGGACTTTATCGCATGACATGGTCATACAATAAAACTGATAATAGGTATGCTTCAAGGATATCAGCGTTTCATATACATACCTCATATAATATTCATATTTTAACTAATAAACTCCTTAATAAGTACATGTATTTAAACTTTTATCTGAATTCCTTTTGTCGCCATAAAGATGATGTTTTAAGTTAACGAGGAAATTATAGTGCTTTTACAAAAAAAATGAATATCAATCGCGACATTCGAATGACATTATTATGTTAATTAAACTGTAACAGATATAAAATTAATAATACATAAAATAAATATATTATATGCAGTAGTTTTACATAGTATAATGTGGTATAAAGAATAAATAAGGTATTAAATTATTATTCTTACTATAAATGGGTATTAAAATTTTATACCACATTTTAACTAGAATGTTACTATGTACCTAACTTCTAGGTATTAACATGAATGATACATAAACTAAAATTAAGTAGACACTTACGTACATACATAATTATCACTAGAAGTATTTGTGTATAGGTTATTTGTCTAGGCTGTCTATCTCGTGTAGGAGCTGCTCCTGAAACTTCTGATGTTTTTACCCGATTGCGCCAGAAGGAGGGTTATGTTTTTCGAGTGTATGTATGTATGTAAAAACCTGACTGCGTTAGAAAACTAAACAGAAAAGAATAAGCCCAGTAGTTTAGAATGTTGTTAAAAGTAATACTGAACAACTACACCATAGAAGGTTTAACAGTCGGGACCAATGAACTAATATACTAAAGCACAGGACCCATTTAAATTTTACAGGGCTGCTTGGGAAAAATCAAACAAGATTTGATTGGTCTTTCTACGGTGTAGTTGTTCAGTATTATCTTTAACAAAATTGTACTACTGGGCTTATTTTTTCTTTTTAGTTTTTTCAGGTTTTTTGTTTTTTTTTTAAATATATTTTTTTTGCTAATTTTCAGGAGTGTTACATAACAACTCACAGGTTCAATTTCAATCTGAAAACAAGATAAGAGGGTACCCCGCAAAAGTTAAACTCGAATCTGTTACTCCTTATAACTACGATGTAGAGCCACAGAAGCCTATGGAAAATACGTTTTTGTCTTTTTCTTTTCTCTTTCTTGATCAGCAACGCATCAGTGATGCCTTTGGTGTTACTTCTGTCTATATGCGATGATAGCCATTTACCATCAGGTGGATCGTCAGCTCGTTTGCGGGCATTTCCATAAAAAATTAGGCATCTAAGTAGGTATCTAAGAATCATGTCACAAGATGTCAAATTAAATAAATTAATATTAGGTAGTTATCTATATATATAAAATTGAAAAGAGACACACCGCTGATTAAACAAAAAATCTCAGAAACTACCGAACCGATTATGATGAAATTTGGCAGGGAGATAGTTTGTGTTAAGGAGACGTCAGCTAAGAACGGATTTTTGGAAATAAGGGGTAAAAAGGGGTAAAAACAGGCATTGAAAGTAATTTTCATACAAACCAACTTCGTTAGTTTTGGAGTTATAATTATGAAAATTTTTATGCAAATTTATAGTAATAAACAAAAGTTAAATTTAACATATTTTTTTGGAAAATCATCCCTTAAAGGGTTAAAGTAAACGATTGAACGTAGTATGTAACTTCGTCATTTTTGAAGTTAAAAACATGAAAATTTACATATTACCTCAAAATTAGAAACTAATTTTTTAAGTATTACGTTTTTTTAGAAAATCATCCCTTAAAGGGTTAATTAAGGCAGCGCAAGTTAGTATGGGAACTTCGTCAGTTTTGAAGTAAGAAGGGTGAAATTTTGTATAAAAGCTTACTATAGTTAAACACAAAAAATAACTGTATCACGGTTTTCTCGAAGAGGAGAGGAACAGGAAGCGGGAGAGGGACGGGGGGCAGGAGAAGGAGAGGGAGAGGGACAGGAAACGGGAGAGGAAGAGAGAGAGGGACAGGAAACGGGAGAGGGAGAGGGAGCGGGAGAGGGAGCGGGAGATGGACCAGGAACGGAACAGGCAGCGGGAGACGGACCGGGAGCGGGAGAGGGAAAGAGACAGGAAATGGGAGAGGGAGAGGGAAAGGGAGCGGAACAGGGACCGGGAATGGGACAGGCAGCGGGAGGGGGAGTGGCAGAGGGTGAGGGACAGGAAGCTGGAGAGGGACTTGGTGTGGAAGAGGGAGAGAGAGAGAAAGAGAGAGAGGGATTAATATTGAAATTTTAAACCAATAACACATCAATAACGTGTTAGAGCACCAAAAATTTGTTTTTAAAATTATTGTTTGTCTGTCTGTGTGTTTGTCTGTCCGGGCATCACATCAACTTTTGGTCATATTTTAGAAAACTTTTCATCCAGAAAAATTAAAAGGTTTCCCTAGAATCAAGATGAAACTTTGTGTGGGTTATTTTTAAAATATCAGCAATTTGCTTTTTTGCTACAAACGTTTCTCCTTTAATTGATGGAATACGTTTTCGAATTTTTCAAAATTGTTCATGAAAAAGAAAAACAAATTAATATGAATATTGTTTATTTTTCAAAACCCGCTGCAGGAGGAATGATTTGTGATTGTATCGTAGGTTTTACTTTATAAATTCCTAAATTCAATATAAGTTAACCTGTTATTAAATGTTCTTCTATGAGGGGTACAAATTATTTATTATTTATTTATTTATTTATTTATTTATTTATTTATTTATCCATAAACATACTAACATTACAGGTCAGTAGCCTAATGCGTTAGTAATATTGATTTATTATATCTATTGTTAGTATAATGTTCAAATTGTTAACATAATCTCAAATATAATTTCATAATACCTAAGCATAATTTCCGCGTGTGAACCTGCGGGCAACTGCTAGTTTAGTTAATATTGAGTTGTTAGCTATCTTCAACAACGCTACTGAACGTTGAAATAACGAATTAAAAATGTTGTATTTGTAAATTTAAAACTAAAATTAATCACATTTCTCTATAAAAAAATGTTTTCTATACTCACCATACTTCACCATAATTTCAGAAGTTTATTTTATGTGAGTAACTTATACTTTACTTATTAATCATACATTAATAACCCGAAGTTACATTGAAGCACCAGAGAAATCAATATCCTTTCAGCACTGTCAAGTTAAAATAAATCCGCGTGATTAACTGGTGACAGTCATTTTACACAAAAGAACGACATCGTTTGTAACATTTTTTTACTGTAATACACTGTTTATTCCTCAGTATATTCAAACTAGCAAAATCCCGCCGCCATCTTTGATCGGCATGCGTACGCGCCTACGCGCCGCGAGCAACGCGAAATTACAGACCGCGCGCGCTCGCCGCTGTAGCGTATAAAAATAAAATAAACTTAAAACAACGTCATTTTGTGCACGTGTGCGTGAGAGCCGGTATTTATTTATAGGCTAGTAGCTATGTAAATATAACGAACGACCAACCTCGGACCAACGTTTCTTGTGGTTTGCAAAACGTCTTAATTCGTTCGTGTCGCCAGTCAAACTTTACGGGAACCGCGTGTTCGATTCACAACTCAGTGACAAGACTTAACTTCAATGATCTATACTGTATACAGTTTATAGTTCATAAAAGTTATTTAAGACATACAATATTACTGTAACTTGCCAAACCAACTTGACAGTTACGTAAAAGGTATAGAATTAACGGCCCACTGCAAGGCATAGGTCTCACGTCATTAACTAGTAGGGCTACAGAGTAGCGTAGAGACCATGTTCAATGCAAATTAGGGGAGGAATTAGTTGCCAAACTTAGTACCGCAAGTTTATACATACCATATAGTTTTCGATATGGCTTAACGACAACGTCTTTTCTCACGGTATTGACTGAGACCAGTGGTTTCACATGCTCTACGAAGCACTGAAACGCCCAAGAAAATTTGCTACTGATGGTCACACGTGCAACTACCGACAGCGTTGGCGTTGATTAGCTATGTTGATCAGTTGAGTTATACATATAGCTAGCGCTAAGTTATGAAGGTAGAGATTAATTGTTTAGCTAGGTACTAGTACCTACTTATAAACTACTTTAGTAGCTGGCTGAAAAAATAAATATAAAAATATTACACAAATCAAATCAATAGTAATGCAATGAAAAACTAAAAGTTTTGCGCTCTTTTTCCTCCTCCTCTTACTGTATTTTTGTATCTTAATGACATTGTATTTACTCGTGTGGTCTTAATACCATCTAATAGGCAGGAGGTACGGTTGTATTTTATAAAGCTAAGCGTAGACGTTGGTCGGGATTAAGTCGAGCGAGATATTGCAAGACGATATTTCAGAGCGGGCGGCCGGTCGTCGACCCAGCCCGCCCCACGCCTCCATTTAGTTATTTAGGGTTGTCAGACTGCAACAAAAGCACGCACAGTCAAATTTACCTTACTATAGAACGTTCTTAAAGATGTTAAAGAATCAGACTATATATTATTATGTGTGAAGGGCTTCTTTCTACCTTGCGATGGAGGTAAAACTCAGCTATGGACTTTGATAGGAGGATTGATCTATAAAATTGAAATAATTGAAGGTTTTGGTCTTGGGTAAATTTTAGTAGATACAGGATGCCATTCATATATTAGGGAAATGGATACTAAAGTTATAGTGATAGCAGGTAAAATTAATAAAATATAAAAAAATGTTCATAATTAACTTTTTATTATTAAGTTTCTATTAGTAATAATATAATTTTCAACAATAATAAAATTTTCAAAGTTACCCATTAGCACCATTGGTTAAGTTTGAAAATTTTACACTTAGGTATACCTACTACACTACTTTTCAACTTAGACAAAGTAAAATAGTGTTAGTGTGGGTGTATTGGTAATTCTATGTAGCAAAAATGCTCAATACTTTATAACGTATCATCGTTATTGCGTTAATTGAAGTTGCCTGTTTCAAAAGTGTCTTAAGATGGTACCAACCCTAAGAAATTCCTCTTGTCCACTTTTTAATTTTACCTCGCAGCTGACAGCCGCCTGTATAAACACACCCTTAACCATACCGTAAATATAAAGATACACGACTGCTAAAATTCGTAGGTATTTTTAGTCATTTTTGTAGGTTTAAAAGTGATACACAAATACATACATACTACAGGATGAATTGCTTTTACCTACTAGCTTATAGGAATCAAATTTATGTTGACAATCATGCTGGCTTAATACCGATGACAACATTCCTGGAAAATCTAATCCAGAAACCATCAGGTATTTCCGGTTTCCTCACAGGAATTGACACTGTTTGTGTCATATAAATATTAATTATACATTTGAAATAAGCATATCATTAATTCAACAATCATGCAAAAGTTATTATTCACCCATTGGCCAATTGCGGATTAGAATATCTCAAGTAACTTTAAGAACAAAGCTCTTTAATGCAAGGTTCTCCAGGATGTTTTTCTTTACTGAAAAAGTAATAATTCAATTAATTTCTGATATGAGCACAATATTGAAAATACTGGTTATAAAATACAATTTAAAACTTGATTCCTCAAACGATAATTCAACTTTAAAATCGCTACAAATTTTCCATTTATACTCGTAAATTCTTGCGCGTAATATGTAATTATAATGTATCATTAAGATTATTATCTTAAAAATTGTGCATACCTATCTACTAATGAAGAAATCAAGAGTCAAAAACAATTTAAAATATTTAATTGGCCATAAGGTTTGAAAAATGTCTTTAATAGCCGCAGGTAGAGTTCTGCTCTACCAAATTAAAATGTTGTTTTTTGGCTTTAAACGTTTAATTTATTGGTAATTATGTCCTATGAAAATTACCTGTATCTTAAAACCTACTATGATTTAAGATTGCTACGAGTTGCTACAGTTGATAGTATGATCAGTTACTATGTAGGTAGATACGAGTAGCATCTTTAAAAATAAAAAGTAATGAAATTTTTATGCACACAATATAAATAGGATTAAATTGATTAACTTTTTTTTGACATACCAACCGATTCATTTTATAAATCGTAGTAACATGACGCTTGATTGTTTTATTAAGGTATGATTAGGTACCTAAATGTTCTACATTGGATACATAGATTTATTTACCTTATTACAACAATATTGATCCATGCATTTACAATTATATTTAGCTTCCTTTGTTTGATATTGCAGCCTTGGTACCTATCTAGGTATACAGTATTTACTTACCTACCTATAAAAGATAATTTTTGTTTTTTACATTTTCTTTATCTCCTACAAAACAAAGACAAAATTGCATAAAAAACTTTAAGGTCCAAAACGTGTTCAGTTTTTTCCTTTACATGGTGGCAGTTTTATCTGTCGTTTTGTAAGCATCCCTTGTTCGGAGAGGTCGTTTTGTAGAGGTATGTAGATGGAAAGATACAGTTCCCCTTCAAGGAAGCTTCAACCCCCGCCCTATGAAACAATAAATATGTCAGTGGGAGATATTACACGACGTTAAGACGTGGGCTCCGTCTTCAAGTAAATTATTACATCGCAACTTTTCTGATGAGTTCCCTGTCTTGTACTAAATAACTTCACTTTTTATTACTATGTAGTATTAATAAGATATATTTATTTTGTTTTATTTTGGTATGAACGCTGAGTCATAGTTGTTTGGTACAATGTTTAGGTACATGTGTTTAAAACATCGCAGTGTAAGAAATGAAACTTAATTTAAGTCAAATATAGGTACCTCTTACCTATTATTTACTAGTCTGTTTTAATAAGATATATATAGGCCTAGTTTAGGTACGTAAGTATTCGGTCAGTTAGGTATGTTTAATACCTAACTTTGATAAACATGGAATATAGGTAGATCAAAAGTAATTAGCGTTTCGTTTTTCTAATTTACTGCCACTGTTCCGCTGTTAGGTCATGGTCAATTAGATCGGTTTACATAATATGGCACCGTTCATGTCAGTTACGTAAGTACGTAACCTAGGTTTCATTCTAAAATTAAGCATTAAGCAATTAAGAAATCATTAATTTCTAACTTGCATCATTAGGTATGCCTTTAAAAACATGTAAGCAAGTAACTAGGTACAAATGCTTCTAAATTTCTATCGTAAAGTCAAAATATTTTCTTTATATCAGTATTTAGTATCACTGATACACTTACGCAAGTCATTTTTTGGCATTTCGGAAAGGTGCTTTGTCATGGAGGAGAAGAAAAGCCTAAAAAAACTCCTCAGCACATCTTTTTAAAAAATATTACAAAAAAGATAAAAATACAAAAGTAATTACTATTCTGAGCGGATCTGGTTGCAGAGCTGGTCATTTCCATGCGTCTTTGTATTTAAATACTCGTCTACACTATAATATCCCTTGCCTAACAATTGTATTTTTACATGTTTTTTTGAAAGATTCTATTGACAGGTAAAAAGTAATATTTAAGTTCAAGAAAACATTCCCATTTAATATTACCTAGGTAGGTACCACAAAGCTCAACGTAGCACGTGACAAAATTAAATAGATCAAGTTAAATTTTACGGTGCCCAAGGAAACAGTTAAAGACACATTGTAGCCGCAATGTGCTCCTTACAAAGCAAACAAAACAGTTTCCCGCAAAAAAATCAGGAAAAAGCGCGCCAGAGAAAAACAACTTGGGACCATAAAAGAAAGAGCAGAGTTGGCGGGAGAACGGCTTGCTCGCTCAGCGCTGCCATTGGCCGGGTCACCCCTCCCCCCTCTCGCCCGACACTAACTCACTCTTCACTTGTTTTACGGCAGCCATTTTGTGACGTTCGCTCGCGCGGCAACCCGCGCTAATCCATATCCAGAACCGGTACCACTCTGCACTTGTGTGCGTGACCCATCCTTGTATTACACACTTTTATCCGTAGGAGAAATATTATTAGGTTGCCAGCACTTCGCGAGAATGATTCTTGTTAGGTGTTTTGGTGTAAATAATTATGTATAAACTATTGCCAAGAGTCTGATGTGCTATGATGTGGTTATTATGATCTGTTATCTCTTGTAACAACACATTTAATAAGGTATAGGTACTAACCTATAAAAAAATTATGTGCATGAAAAAAGTAGCACTTACATCATTGAAGTACTATTACTTCGTATAGAACAGACACCCCGAACATTGAGTCGGGTGCATTCATTGTGGCCAGGGTGGCTCACTTCATTCACTCACTTGCTTGTCACTCACCTGCGTTCATTGCGGCCGCATGCCAAAATTGTTTAGTAACAAACTGAAAAAATGCCGTCTTGCGTGATGAGAACCTGTCACAATTGCACGTAAAAAATACAAAAAAGAAAATGGTATTACTTATCATCAGTAAGAAAACAAAATATTAACTTAAATCAACTAAAACGAATTTATTTCAATTATTGTGGAATGTTCCCGCCATTTTTGAATGAAATGCAAATAAATTGACTTGAATCAATTCAAGTCAGTTCAGTCAGTTCAGGTCAGTCAATTGAATTGAATTGAAAAAATCATGAGTCGGGCTTACACACTTGGCAAGTAAGCGTGTTAATGGACAAATAAATAAGCCCGATAAGAATGACTATAGTACCTACTCTTTGGTAAATAATAAATTATGTGTATTACATTACTCAGTGAATTCAATTAAACATTAAATCAAACATTTGGAAGAGCTAAAGATTTAGAGTCGTTGACTGTTTGTCGTGGTTCGGCAAGTGTCTTATACAAAGTTACTCTATGTAAATCACCTTCTAGAGTTTGAAAAAAGAACGCGTCATCGCGGTTTCGGGACACACATTTTGTTCGAGATGTCTGTTCTATGTCATTATACTTCAATGACTTACATATATCTTATTCATTAAATTTATAACACCTAAGTAGATTCTACGTATGAGTCTACGGTAGTCTACGGTATGAGTCATACATAGTAGGTACCTACATCTTATCTGAAACCAAAAAAAAATATTTGAGTGTTTCACTTAGTCTGTATAACTAGGTATTTAAATATTTACCTAGTTACCTACATAGTTACCTTACTTAAAAGACAAGTATCGTAGGATTATAGGTATTACTAATAGCGATGTAAATACATAGGTATACTTAAGTACCTATATATACACCACGTCCCGTCATTAACGTAGTCACGTATCTGTAATGAGGGTACTGCGAGGGTGCGGCATGCATGAGGGCCGGATAATAGGTGAGGGCCTATCTTCACGTCTTAATCCCTCATTACGGACCCTCGTTAAATATGAGACAAGCAAATGGCTCAACGCAGCAACATTACACGCACTCATTGTAAGTAAGTAGATACTATTATATTTGTGTGTACCAGATGTATTACGTATAGCTTTATGGTAATTAAAAAAAACGTTGACTGCTGGAAATATTATAAGGGATCTTTATTTGAGCAATAGAACCCAAAACAGTCATTTTGAGAAATATGTTTGTTCACGACTAAATTGGATGCGATTTTCACAATATGTGGAAGGTATTTCTGAAGATCTCACATAAAACTGGTGCATCTTTAACCTTGAAAGAAGCTGAGATATTAATAATAGATGTACACAAAAAGACTTGTGATAGTAGATTTATAAAAATGTTAATTCTATCGTTTTAATTAAACAAGGCATAGTGTATAAAGTAATTTTGTTTTTTGTAAAAATAACTCTCTGTGGGTTAAAAGGACTATGAGCATATACATGGACTCAAGGTAGAGTTTCACGCACTATATTTTTCTTTATAACAATCTTTTTTCAACGAATTCTATAGAAACATTTGAACTAATGCTTATGAAGCTATTCGTTTTACTAAAACAGTTTTCTTATCAGCTTCTGAAACACTCAGGGAGTCTTCCTTACTTACATAACTTTTAAATCACATCCAACATCTATTAAGAAGTCCTAAAGTTACAGTTGACGGAACAATCAGTTTTACAACTACTGTTCGTGCAGTAAAAGTGTAATGGCTGTAAAGTGAGCTATCCCGTAAAGCAGTAACTCAACAGAAGTCTTACGCGTCAGTTTCAATAGACACACGCAGAAGTTTCAAAGAAGAAAAGATATGACTGACGTTGGTGATGGGAAAGCGAATTAGGTAGGTACGTGGATTAAATCTACAATATCGGTCAAAGCAATGTTAAACTAAAAAGGAATAAAACCAAAGCAATGAAAGAGGGCAAAGGAGAAACTAACTATATTCACAGCAGTTTTTTTGTGTCATAAAATATTAAAGTCATACGATCAACTCTAAAGAGTAGGTATACTGCATTGTAACTACAGATAGTTTCTTGAAAGCACGTTTTCAGATTTCATAGATACGCATTGTCCCTTTAGATACACATTATTTGAAATTATACTATAGGAATTATTATTTAGAGCTTAATAATCTTCATTATGAGTATGTAGCAGTAGAAAAATAGCAACAAAATATTTTCTTCGGACAACTTCTATTCTCAACAAAAAGTAAAATGCCTCTAACCTATTCATAAAACTACAAATTATATATAGGTTGTAGTTAACTGTAAAGTCACCTGAAAGATTGATGGGTTGTGGAGTACCTTTCCTAAAATATCAGACGGGTAACGAGACCAGGAGCATAGGGAAGCGTGCCATATGTTGTTGATGAACCATTTTGAGTTTCACGTCAGAGTGTCGATTTTCAAGCAAATATGTATCTTAGGTTGAGGAAAAATAGGTCGGCGGAAACTTTTCCATTTGGCTCCAGAATTTGGTCCACCTTAGAGGTGACACCCGAACTGTCGATACATTTCACAATTGTCGTAAACTCTTGGAGACGGAAGGGGAGCGCAATAAAATTATCATTTTATGCCGTTCGACGACTGAAATGACATGGGAATGCTGTAAAACTGATTTATAGGATACATCCCTGGAGTCACATGCTGAATTTTTGAAAAGATCTTTGTTTTAAGATAATAGGGTATAGACAAATGAAGGTAACAGAATTGAGCCATAATTTTCGGGGACGATCAAGATTGTTTGGTAACGAATTTATCTAAATATTTAAGAGTGTTTGTATTAATTAAGTGCCTTTGTAAATATCTTAATCTGATAAAACCATGTATATATAAATATATCAGTAATGATGATCTGATAATATTTTATCGACCTATAACAATGCAGGTACTAACGGCAGATGACTTGCCTTCTTAAGTGAGAAAGTGTAGAATTATTGCCACTCATGGACAAAAACGAAATTCTGTATGTACCTGTTTTTTTTTTTAAATCTGATAGGTTTTGATTTTTAATTGTGAGTCTTAAAGACAAAAGCTTTTTACCAATAATATATTTGATAATAATTACTGCCGCGGTACTGAAGGTACCTACGCATAGCTTCAATGTGGTATGTGCTGATTAGTTATAAGTAGATCACCCCGCTCACGTGAAATAGGTTGCCTCCATTGGTGATTTGGACAATTTGATTAAGTCGGCTCGCCACCGGGCCGTTTTATTGCCCCATATCTCCTGATTAGCCGTTGTTCGCCACGATGCCTCTAATAAACGCGGATTGGGCCGATTATTCGCAGATACAACCCCCTTGATTGACCATCAAATTCTCTATGCGTGGGCATTGAAGGATAGGTTTGGTTTGGATTCCAGGTACCTAAATATGTATGATTCCAATTATGTAACGATATTATGGGTACGAGGTTAGGTATGTTTTAAATATGACTTTACAAATAATGTAATATATATATAAGTATATATTTATAACATATATATATATATATTATCGCAGTGATAGCCTAGCGGTTAGAACGTTAGTCTCCCGAACACAGGGGCCCGAGTTCAAATCCAGGCAAGCACCTCTGAGATTCAAAAATTATGTGCATTGCATATTACAAGTTAATTATCACTTGCTTCGGTGAAGGAAAACATCGTGAGGAAACCTGCACACCGGAGAGTTCTCCATAAAGTTATCAAAGGTGTGTGAAGTCTACCAATCCGCACTTGGCTAGCGTGGTAGACTATGGTCTGATTCCCTCACATTGTGAGAGGAGACCCCGAGCCCAGCAGTGGGACAATTATGAGTTGTTGCTTTGCTTTTATATATCTATAGCAATGTAAGCACGTGGCAGCGTGTCCAGCTAAGTTCAAAGCAAGAGAACTGGCGACGCAGCGATATTATTTCGCGCTACTTTTGACCCCTTCACAATTCGAGACCTATTCAATCTACATACATGTTTGTCACATTTATTAAAGCCCCTTAGTTTATTTAGAATTCAAAATTTCATATATTATGTAGCATAAACAGTTATTGATACATTAACGTTTAAAAACTCGGATTTTGGTGGCTGACTCACTGACATAGGATCAAAAGCCTAACCTACTTCCACATGACCTAGAAGCTTGATATTTGGCATCAAGGTGTATTTGGCATCAAGGTATTAGGCGTATATAAATGAAAAAGTCTAAAAACTGAAAATTATTGATGATTAGTATCAATTAAGAATAATAGTAGTAGAGTATTATATTACTCGTAGGCTAGACAAAAAGTAATGATATCTCATCAAAAACATAAGTGTGAAATGAAAGCCAAGTTCAAAAAAAACAAAAAGAATTGAGATCTAAATGTGTGCCAAGTTCTTTGTAGAAAATCCTAAAATTTAAGTTACAAGAACATGTAATTTAAGCTCTACATTTGAATTGGCTAGTTTTCACGTACCGGTTTGCAGGTACGATACCATAAACTACGAGTATAAGGTTGATATACTTAATACCTATGTTACTTTTCTAAACTTTGGTTTATTAGTAGCTAACTAATGAAAACTATTATAGCCAAATCAAATGTGGGGCTTGAATTACATGTTCTTGTGAATATAATTTTTGGATTTTCTACACAGAACTTGGCACTTTGGATCTTAATTCTTTTTATTTTTTGAACTTGGCTCTCACTGCACATTTATGTTTTTGATGAGATTTAGACTACAAGAAATCTTAATGTATGAATAAATAAATAAGAAGCGAAAAATTACTCCGCATAGGTTCACTGGACGTCATTCAAGTGAGATGACATTTTCGGAGGCACCTAGTAGTTAAGCAAATCAGTTTCCATCGAATAATTCCGGCTACACATAATCAATATTCGTTTCAATAATAAAAAAATATACGACCAATAAAGACACGTAAAACGAGCGCGCAAAATGAACTCAGTGCGAAAGATTACTACGATAAACGAATAAGAAAGAAATTGTCGCGACCTCTCGACTTGCGAAAAACGCATTAAAACAAATAGTGCAGTAAAAATAAATCTAACTGCCTATAAAAACTGCCATAACTATCACTTAAACGCCATTGTGCTTTGCACCGTCTTTTATCTCTACTGTGGGCGAGATGCAGTAGCAACAATGTGTGCCAACCTTTACTTTGTCCTAGGTAAAATTTTCATGCACATCATTAAAGAGTATGAAAGCTTTTGATATAATTTATGGGTCAGTTGACACCAACTGGACAAACGAGTATGCTACCTTGTAAATTATAGATATACCTGCAATAATTTATAAACTGACTAATAATTAATGATATTTACTTAGTAGATAGATACTTAGGTATATTATGTAATCGATACACTTACTTTCTCGATACATAATGTTGCGAAGGAATAATCATTTTAACCACTGTTATAAATTTCGGGATTTGGTAAGATTATTTAAAAGCTATAAATAGATTTAAATCAGTGTTTTAAATAACTTTTTATTATTCGAATCTCTTGAAAGATTAAGACGCCTAAAACACCGATACGAGCCAGTTTTATGCTTACCTAAACAAGTTTGTGATGCCATACCATAAGGGTGTTTACTTGTACGAGGTCCATTTTGAGTTTTTATCGTGCGGCGCGGTGACCTAACACGGTAATAAGAAAGAAACTTTATTAGGCACCTCAGCGTGCGGCGATATCGACTTCAATTAAATATCATTTTTATTGGGAATCGCTCCAAACGCCCCATGGTCGTCTTGGTCTTTTTTATTCAGCACATTATGCGACCAGTTTGTGGTCACTTAATGGGTCTGCTTTTAGAGAATTTTATTTGATACTTACGACGTAAGCATAAGCGTAGCCGTTTTACACTAAATTTAAATTGATTTTAGTATGTATATAATGTACCTAAGTATCTAATATGATATTTAAAATACGTTGTTCAAACATTTTGATTTCACTTCATTTAATATACATACATAGGTAAGTATACAAGCTGACCCAGTGAACTTCGTATAGCCTAACAATCAATGAATGTAGAAACACTATTAACTAAACTTTTATAGTTTTGGTTGGCTGAACTTCGACTGGTAAATGATCAATTTTATCGAAATTTGTTGAAAGTTGAAATCATTAAAGTACTAGGTAATATTACAAATAGGAGTTGGTGGTAGAAAGGTGAAAATTTGGAATTGTATACTATGTATTTTTTAATTCCAAATAAAAAACATAAAATAAAAAATTTTGCCCCAAAAATAAAAAATAAATCTATTGAAATCTATTGAAACCTATTGAAAATACACACATAATTTTATAAGAAACGGTCAAGCCGTTTCGGAGGCCGAACACTGTGACACGAAAATACAAAATTTTAGGTTAAATTTTAGGTAGGTATTATAATAGAATAAATGTTTGTTTTCTCGGTTCACGGTTAATGCTATTAAGTAATCCGTAGATAAAAATAAACTTACCAAGTAATTTACATCGTACGTTGAATTGAGGGTATCCACGTATCTGAAAAAAAAGAGTACAATAAAATACGAATAAAATTAAAGTCATCCTGTTACCTTCAGCTAAAAACTACTCAGTCGCATTTTAGTCACGCTTAAAAATTATGGTGACGGGTATCGCAACAAAAGCCGTTATAATTTCCAACTAATTCCCGTACAATAAAATTGTTGATGCCAGTATTTATTTATATGCCAAGAAAGCATCATGTCATGAGTCATAAAACGAAACGGGGAGCCGCGGCCTTCGCAACAATGAATACGAAAAAAGCACAGAGCAAAACGGAGATCGCTTTTCTTCAATGGTTACTTTATATGCAAATTCCTTGCAATAAAAGCGGGAACCCTTCTCCTAGCTTTATACAGAGCGCAAGACTTGAATCCGACGTTTTATGTATTCGCGAATCGACGCTGTTTTATGGTATCGAGTATCGATTCGATTCGAGAATTCGGAAGTAGGTAATGTCGCTATTTCTACCGCTACAGTCAAATCGTGCTTATTCGATCGCTATCAAATTTGATTGCCCCGCATAAAATATCCCATACATTTTTGTATAAATAGAATATTCCTAAGATATTCATACAAGTACCAACTTGAGTAAAATTACCAAACTGCAGAATCATTTCTACTTCACTTTATTTCTATTAACTTCAGACAATAGGTACCTACTCATGAAAATTATGCGAATATTATTGAAGCGTAAGACGATGACGCATTGAACAATAGTAGTTTTTATTTATAAACTAATCTTACTGAACCCGTATGATCTAGTTTACGACTGAAGCTTAAATAAAATCTCTAATAACATTCCCACGCCGTGTTCCCAGAGCGTTTATCATAACGGAACCCACCCACAGTTTCATAAACGTAAAATATGTAACTATCCAATTACTCGTCGGATGTGCTTTCATCCATAATTTTGGTTAGTTATACAGGTGATATTCTTTTTAGCCGCATGGAGATTCAATCTCTAAGTTATTACACATAATACCAGAGATTGCCGCCTTATATTTTTTTCTCTCAATAAGCCTGTAGTAACTAGAACCGTATTGGCTACACTATAAACTTCATAACAAACTGCCACATGACGCCATATCTTGTGTACATTATGAGCTTTTTCGTTTAAGCCAAAGTGACCCGAGCTACATTTCAAGACAGCCGTATACCGTAGATGAATGGGTTCAAATGGAAAAACACTCTTTTACCAGGTGATACGGTTTATTTTGCTACCATACCTGCACATACATGTATTATACTTTTGGAAGAGCTACCAAAAAAGTGAGAAGGATTCTTAGGATATTGTAGGTAGGTACATACTGAAATTGTTGATTAAGATAATTTCCTACGTATCCGCCCATAAATCATAATAAAAGTTAAACTTATAGGTATAGAAAGATAGAAATACGGAGCATTGAAAACTCATTAACACCACTATTTTCGAGCAAGCTCTCAGCGTTCCAATAAAGTAACCCTGAAACGATCCATTCTCATTACGACAATGTTGCTGGAACATCTAAATTACCTATTGAGGCAGACAGCCTGAGTTATAGTAACATAAATTAACTGCAACAGATACATACGCCCTCGGACAACTCTCGGCCTGACTTTTCTGACGCTTCATTACCCCGTAGGTTACCTATCTATCTTCGTATTATAAACATACAGGAACTTATGTAACATGATGCAGATATCGGAAGAAAGTTTACGATGCCCATCATCGATACCCCTCCATCAAGTGAATTGACTGCGAAAGAAAGTAATTATGTAAGAAAAAACTAATTTATTAATTTATTATTTATTCATTAGAAATTTATGTTAGATCTAATTTTAACGACACGCTGACTAGATACAAATATTTAATAGGCTAAGGAAATCAGGCACCCGTTTTGCTCCTATAGTAAAATTGTAAATCGATTTCCTTTATTGTTATTTTTTGTTTGATTGCATTAGCAATATTTAGTATCTTAACCGTGTAGGTACCTTAACTTAGCTTATGTATTTCAATCCCGGTCAGGCCAGTTTTTGCAGAATTCACCGTTTACGTATGAGTAGGCAGTATTTATTGCGAGGTAAATTTATTCTTAATCAATGGGAAGAACGTAAATAATCTCAGTTAAGATTGGAACTGCATTAACCTAAAGTATCTTTTACATGTAAAATTTATTGGATACAAAATAAGATATACTTGTATTGTAATGACCGATACGATACCTAAATTAACTCGAGAATAAATTAAATAATAAGTAGGTATTTTATTCCGAAATTCACACATCTTTAACACAGTTACGTAAGTATTACATACGATTATAATTAAATAAACCGAGTAGTTTTAATAACGGCCGTAGAAATGTAGAGTTTACTCTATGACCGTCTACCGTTTTAACTTTGGCTAAAACATTTTTTTTAAATAGAGATAGTTGATAAACACACTATTAAAATTTTAAAATAGCAGTAGTATTTAATATACGTACAAAAGCTATGTAACGATGGCACACATAAATAGATAAATAAGAATTATTTTATTTTAACGGTATTGACAAAATTAAACTATCTATCTATACCTATCTAACTACATAATTATGACTTACTAATATTTACAACCTAGATTTCTATGTATGAAAAATAATTATTTAGGTAGGTACACTTAGGTACATAACTACAGCCTCCAAAATTGCAGTAACTCCTTCATTGACATTTGTGTAATGCCGTAGCTGTGTAGGTACATAACAGTACATACTCGTATATGTATAGCATTCCGAGGGACATTTGGATCGCTCGAGGCTCCGTCACGTTCCCGTCTGCGTTAGCATTTCTTTTGTGCACGCCCCGAATTGCCGACATAAAACTCCGAGACCTGTTTTGCTACGTGATGTCTTCAGTCTTTTTACTGCCTATATTACTCGATATATTCTTATCAGTTCTATGCGAACTAGACCTCGTTATTTTTTCTCATTCTCCCTCGGAAATAATCGTAAATTCGGAGCGCCCGAAAGAAAGCAGAATTAAGAGCGGGGAGCATTGGGCGAGCCCATTCGAGTTTCGCAATTAATGTTGTAGGAAGACATCAGGGAAAGTTTTTTCATCACACTTGTAGAAGCGTCGTAATGAGCGCCCCCGCGGTGATGCCTCGTAAAAACACCATACAACTTAATAAATAAAATGAAATTCGTGAAGATTTATCGCGACGCCCATATTGCGATTCGTGACTTTGCCTGGAGGCGGTTTTTTGGTAAGAAACAATAATAGGAACCGCAGCTGTAAAAAATAAACGTTTATAAGTTATACCATAGATTAACTCATAAGTTCTATGCTTACAGAATTCACGTTTGATATATTTTGACATTTCTCGGTAGACAGACGCGATCCGATACCGCAGTGCGGCGCGGCGGCTCGGATGGCGGGTGTTCCTTCGCGGAATGGGTTTCGTAAATGTTGATGTGATTTATATCTATGCAGCTATGAACACAAATAAAATAAAATAAAATGATATGTCAATCTCATGCATTGGATGGGGGATAAAAGGACAAATGTGTATTTGATATACATAAGAAGATAAGAAAAACTTATCTTGGTTTTAAAACTTAAGTTTTAACTTAAAAATAAAACAGGAGAAATCTAAAATGCTGTGTTTTACGGAGAATTCATCAATTCTCTATATATTAACATTCCATTCACGTATGAGTCGCAGGTGACGCGAAGTGCAGATACCCAAACGTTCGTCCAACAGTTTTATTGTTATTCCCACTCCACGAATTGAATTTGAAACAGGCGAAACCCCGCGATCAATACCAGACACTCCCAGAGATAGTAGGTATTCACTTCGAATAACACAGGTATATTATGGTATATAAGATAGAAGCTTTGTACAAAAGCTACAAGCTGGTTATCTATATTTCTCATATATGTACCTATGATATAACGTGACCTACGTGTGTACGGCAATGTATGCTTAGGATCTTAAAGTCAGCGTTAACTTAGAGTGTATGAACCAGCGATCAGCATATTTATTTCACACTTAGTACCTGGATGACTGAGCTTTGCTCGGTTTAGTGTTGGTTAACAACGCCATCTACTGAAGTAGTTTTAGTGTTGCTAATCGCCAATAAACGTCAGGAAGAGTCTATTATAGCAGTTTTTCATTGCCTAAAAACACGGATAAAACGACATTTTCTAAAATGAATTCTACTTAATCTGAATCTAGTTATATCTTATTTATCGTCCCCGAAACCCCCTGCATACTAAATTTCATGAAAATCATTGGAGCTGCTTCCGAGACTCAAAATAAGATATATCTAAAAAAGAATTGCTCGTTTAAAGCTATAGATTCAACTGATATAAAATTTCAGCAAAAATTATGTAATCATAATCATAACCTGTTGGTAATCATGAAAATCAATAAATGACTTTAATTTAAACAAAGTGAATATTGATCGAAATATTCTACCAAAATGATTCCATTGTAATTTATAAGAGATTGTCTCACTAGTCCCGTTGAGTTGATCCGAGACGGGACAACTGGCACTGTTTAGAAAATCTGAGTCTCACTTGTCCCGTTGGTCAGAATACGACTCATGTTATACGAGTATGTACCTAGATATTAAGTAATTTAGTAGATAATTAATTTTAACTAAATTTTAAGTGAATTAATACGTGTGAAAGGACAATTTAGTACGCAATTAGACAAGTAATTTAGATATTTTTCTATTTTTAGTTAAAATTTAATATAATGCATAATTACTTGTAAGTAGGTAAGTAGGGTAAGTAGGTTGTGAATAATTGTATGAACTAAAGAGCTTTACTAAATTAAGTATTACGTTTGGAGGCGCACTAAAAATTATTCACTTAAAATTTAGTTATCTACTTAACTACTTAATACGTATAAACCGGACTTCACACCCGAAGTCCCGAATCTATACCTCAAATAAATACATTTTCCATAAAAAAATATACCTCTATGAAGACCTATATTAAATTAAAGGAACATTTTAAAAAAGTTTCCACGGAAATTACTGAAGCCTTATAACTAACAAAGTACAAAATAAATAGGTGCACTTACCTACCTAAGTAAGTATAAAAGATATCTAGATATCTTCCTAACTTCGTACATTTCGTTCAATTTAATTTTGTTTTAGAGCCGGTTTCGGGCCGGGCTTACTCCGCGCTATTATCTGAACCGTTTTATCTCCCATGTAATCTTGTTAAGAGGAATCCCCCTTCCCCCGCACCTCCCTAAAACTCGCCCTTTGCAATAATGCTGAAATCCACGGTTTTTGAAGCTTACACTAAGCCACGTCTTGTGATGAAATCTTAGGCAAATAAATTGTTTCAAGCTAGAAAATTCGCTTCCAAAATGTAAGTTCCGTATTTTATTTAAGATTTAATTGATATTTTAAATCAATATATTTTGTGATAGACATCGTATATAATACAAATTAAGTTCAATTAATTTTCGTAATGTATAATGATAAAAGAAGAGAATAATTTGATAACCTTCTTTCATCTTTCATATAATCTTTCTGGGTCAAACGCACAATGTCATGTCAAATTGACAAACAGACTTTTCGATTTATGTTAGTTTATTATAAACAACAATTAATTCAGTTTTTAAACAAAATGCCGTTACTAAATAAGCTTCCAGTAGTAGATAAATGCTGTGGGTGCGTTACTGATTTGAAAACTGCCGCCGCTATTATTGCTGTTATGGGAATTGTTAGTGACTTCCTCCTTTTATCACGAAGAATATTTTTATCAATCTTATCTAAATACTACATATTTAAGATATTCAATAATAAAATATTTATTAACATGTCATGTACCTAATACGTCTAACACATTAAATATTGAAAGACTGAATGACTTTAGTCATCCGTAAATTATTATTTTTATTTAGATTAAAGAACGGCGCGGGATGAACCACACAATTAATGACATAATAAATTATTATTATTAATAATAGGACTCCTTCAAAGATGTCGCGGAACCCTACTTCGCGGGGTCCCATTTTTCGGTTAAATAAAAGCAGGAACCTAACTAACCTAACCTAATTTTTGATTTCGGTCATGTAACTTTTTCAAGGAGCCCCCTTGCGTATGTACTCCATCCTAATAAGACTATGCTGTTTAATTCATCCGATAGTTGAACGACTAAGTTATTTTATTCATCAGATAGTCAGGCGACTAAGTTATTTTATTCGTCCGATAGTTAAACTTAGTACTCCGATGGTTGGACAACCTAATTATTTTTATTCATCCGTTTTACGTATCAATAGTCACTCCGATATTATAATGTGTAATATTTTTTTATCTATTTATTCTTTAACGAATCTCAAAGAATGCGAACATATTTATTTATTTTAAATAAACCTACAGGGTACTAATATACTTTTTTTTTATTTGCAATAGGATTTTTCTCATGTCGCAACTGGTATTACTAGCCTCTAGTACTGCCTCAAGCATATGTTACATAATATTTTAGAATCAGTAATAGGTATAACAGTAATAGGAGACTGGATAATAACTTAGTACCTATTCTAGAAGATTTGTTTACACGATGTGTTATTTCAGGTGACTAGCCCGGCGTTGTCGTGGGCAGTGGTGCGTCACGCGTATGTGATAAGGGTATCGTGTTTTATATCCAGCAGCGCCACGCGGCCAGACGTCGTCGATATCAACCTTAACAATATTGTACGTATCTCACTAGATATTATTGACGTTTTTTAATAGAAATCGAACGATCCACCTGATGATAAAGGGATATTGTCACCCATGGACGTCAGCAACACCAAAGGCATCACTTATGCGTGGTCGGCCAAGAAAGAGAGAAGAAAATGAAAGAACTGACTCTCAAGCCTCCAGCTGGAACACGACGAGTCGTTTGGCAGCTGGCTCAAGCAAGATGGTTTTTAGAATTCTGTACCCAAGGGTGCCAATTAGTACCTAGGCTTGAATTCTTTCTATGCTAATGTCAGTCACTCACATCGGTAATACTTGAGCTCAAGCCCTACACTACGATGCAAGTTATAAGGCTTCATCTCTAAAAACCTTATTATTTATAATATTATTAAAAGAGAAAGATCATTTTGTTCTTTAGATAATGGAAAAACCGGCCAAGTGAGGGTCAGGCCACGCGCGAAAATCATATTTATCCCCTATTCACCCCCTTGGGGTTTGAATTTTCAAAAATCCTTCCTTAGTGGATACCCAATTCATAAGAGGAATACATGAAAGTATCTAGCGCTAACGATTTGGCCTGTGCGTTGATACATCAGTCAATCACTTTTCTCTTTTAAGTATACAAATTACTCATTAACTACTTAAGCTAACATAGCCGTGATTTCCTTTTAAATCCATCATAATAATATTATAACCTATTTTTGCTAGCTAGCAGGGGGGGGACTGGGGACACTTGACTCTAAGCAAAATTGGCATTTTAAAGCCGAAATTTTCGCAACGGGCCCCTGAATTGAAAAACGGTTTATTAGACCTATAATATTTTTGAAAGACCTTTTCAACGATACCCCACTCGATGGGGTACGCGATGAAAAAAATTCACCCCCATGTTATCTGTGTAGTAGGTACCCTGAAAAAATTTTTGGAACAAAGTTCCTTATTTTCTCATATTTTGTTCTACGATTTCGGATTTTTAATAAATATGTATATTCTTGCCAAATTACAGCTTTCTAGCACCAAGGGTCTAGGCGCAACCCATTTAAATTTTACAGGGCTGCTTGGAAAAAAACAAAAAGATTTGATTGATTGAAGAATGGGTCCCAACTGTTAATCCTTCTATGGTGTAGTTGTTCAGTATTACTTTTAACAACATTCTGCTCTACTGGGCTTATTTTTTAGTTTTTTTACGTTTTGTTTGGTTTTTGTTTCTTTTTTATTTATTTTTATTTAAAGTTAATCATAATTAACATAATATATAATCATTTATTGCTAGAACATAGTACATGCATAAAGGTAGTTCACAAAAATACAATTTAACGTTATGTTAATTATTAACAATTTACACATTAATCTGAAGGCCTTTGCTTTTAAAGTTAGGATACAATTAAATAAATTGCTTTTATAGTTAATTTTGCTTTATTTTATTTTCAGCTTAGTTTTGGCTTCGGTGCCAACGCTGGTTTGGGTCCATCTTGTCTAGCCAGAAATGATACAAAGACTTCTAATTTAGCTGAGTTAAAGGATTCTGAAGAAGATGACTCAGCCTTAGTTAACGTAATCAAATACTTTGGTTGGATTGTCCTTCTGATAGACATAATTTTCCTGTTAACCAGCATAAACTTTCTTGTGAAGATGTTTAGGGTACGTTTTCTAATTCTGCTTTTTCACTTTACTTATTGAAATGGAATCCCTTAACTATTTGTGTTGTGTTTAAACCTATTATATGTATGTTAATTGTTCCAGGGATCAGACAAAAGTGCATCAAAATCATTTATTATAACTGCACTCGTGTCTATTATTATGTCATTCATATACGGCATGTTATTTGTTGGAGCCTGCATGTACATAGGAGGCTCCTTCCCTATTTTCGAATTCTTTTTCTCACTTGTTGATCTTATTAGTGAGTACTTTTATTATATTCATAAAATTAAAACGTGTGGCACTCGGGGACTGCCGCGGTAAAGCTATTGCATAGAATTTTTTGTCAACGTATGCAATTATAATTATTTATCAAAGTGAAACTTTTATTACATCGTCTCAAACTTTTTGGTCTGTGTGTCGCATGTCGCGTGACGGTCGGCCGCGGACTGGGGGTTAAGTGAAAGGCGCTCGACAGAGCATATGGCGCCGCCATATTGGCCTCGGCTGCTCTGTCTAGCGCTTTTAATACCCTAAATCTTTTAATACCCTAAATCGAATATTTATCCAAAAATTTTTAGTTAAATGTCTACAATACGAAAAAAAGTGTCACTTATACCTACCGTGGTTTCATAAAACCACACAATTTTTTTTTATTATTTATGCTGTATTTTTTTTTCTTTGATATTAATTCATGTTACGCTTTTTGAGCGTGGTGACCGATAAGAAAACATTTTTTTTTCTTTTATTAAATAAATGAGAAGTTAATATCGTTTAAAATATTTTTATTATCTTACAATACATATAGGTTATTCAGGAATTCTCGATCCGTGCGAGCTTCGTACAGTCGTACCATATACACGTTAAGCGAACGCTCGGCCGAGCTATATGGTAGGCGGAGTGGGGGGTGTTAGGTTTTATTTTCGTTACGGAATTTATTGACTCGGTCGCCGCGCTCAAAGCCCGCGATAAAAGCTATGCAATAGCTTAAAAATATTTCGGAAAAATTGCTAGTGATAAAAAGCTGTTAAATAGCTTTAAACAGTCCTTAAATTTAATTCTAAGCTCGAGTAATGTAAGGGGATTTAATTTTCAGTTTGGGTGTCTTGGCTCCATTTTCTATGGGTCTTATGGTCATATTATTACGGGCATCCACAGCCTCAGACATGTTTCAGGAGATTATACAATTACATCTATGACCTAGCATCTAGTTTTGGGGTACTGAATTTTGTAAAATTTCAATTTAATTTTTATTTTCAGTGTGGACCTACTTTCTAATAGTAGTTAATTCCTACAGACAAAGATCATCGTAACGAAGAATAGGATTCTTACCTAAGGGAAGCGTTGAATTAACAGACAATTATATTCTGTCCAAAGCAGAAGATGGCGTTTTGTAACAGTGAACTATTTATATTGTATTTTTTAATAAAACAATTTGTATTTCCTAACAAGTGTTTACTTTTTGTGGGTGTAAAAACTTGGCAGTAAAATTAAAGTTTAATTTTGTATTAAAGTAGAGATTGTTAAATTGGTAGTAGTAGGTAATAGTAGCCAGAAGTTCCAAGCCCGGAGTCCAGAATAATTTTTTCCCCCAATGGTTTAAGGAAATCCTCATGGATAAAAAGAGGAATAGACCACCTGGCATACCCGACTTTGCCGAGGTTTCTCGGTACCCTACGGACTAAAACCTTCCATCTATTTCTTCAGTTCAACTTTCCGCCACGGCATTACTTTACCTTTATACTCCATGCTTCGAGGCCATAATAACACTTAGTCCACAGAGTATCTATGTACTTATTCACTTCGTTCTGACGTATATAGTGAAGTCCACAGACCACAATTTTTTTTGTAATGTGGCATACCGTAGTGATTAATTACTCTGTAATGTTATCAAGTTAAGCACAGAGTACTTAAAAGTCAAATTCAAAAGGTCCTGTTAATTTAATTTTATTGAAAGGTATCTTTTAAGTACAATAAATCTAAATCCAAGAAATTGTATCAAATTCCCCAGTCTAATCACCCAGTTCAAATTATATTTTAAATATTATATCACATAAGTTCATAAGATATTTCATTGTATGAGACTATGGGATTATTTCCTTTTCCAAGAATAGAAAGATTTTGCTTTTGCACAAGAAATTTAAAATGCGCAGCTATTACAATAATTATATTAGGAATGGTAAGTTTCATATTACCAATGTATTAAATATGCCTCCCTCCTGAGCTACGGCTAAAACTTAAGTAGCCTATTATGCATTATACATATTTATTTTCTTTACATACCTAATTGTAAGATATTACAACACCTATTTTCTTTTTCAGATATCAAGCATTCATCGCGTTGCTACTATATCAAAACCACAATGTAAAAATTTATATAAATACAATAACCCCATATTGATAGTGCTTTTGGTACTTTTGTATATGTTTTTTCTGTTTGAAATATTGCTATTATCGAGTGGCTTCGCTTTACTTCTAAGCATATTTTTTAAAGTAAGTATACCGATTAATAATTTATTATATCGATAATTATACCGATTAATAACTACATTTACAATTTGAAATATTTTATACTGACGTTTAGTAAGGTAGAAAATTAGGTTTTTGTCGTCATTGCAAAAAAAGGGTTTTATTAAGGGCTTAGTTAAGTCTATTTTTTATGAAAATAGATGAGCAGCGTAGAATGGTAAGCATTCATCTTGTCCATAGACTTTAGCATCACCGACGCAGAAGTAAACTGCACCAAAAAAGAAAAGAGAAGAAAAGGAACGAAGAAGTAAATAGTAGAAAAATGATAAGATTTAGATACCTAAGTAATAGTGGGATTAGTGGTAAGCCTCCATCCATGAGTAAGCGATGTTCCTTCCATCTGCTTCTCGTAAAAAAACTCCTAATACCAATTTTTTGCAGTGTTACCAGTTCCATTAAGGTAGTGAATAACTCTTCGTATTAACTCTATTTATCTTTGCAGCCCATCACTCTTGCAGCAGATATCTATATTTCCTGTGCTATAATAACAGCAGTAATATCGATTATATTTGGTTCCGTTCAACTAATACAAGGAGTAGTCGCCGATTGCGGATTTCAGGCGGAAGTGCTAAATTTTGTCGTATATTTTGTAAGTAAGTAGAATGGTATTCAAATTTATTAAGATAATCCAAACAAAATTTGAATTTTGAATACACACCTACATATCTCCCCAATAAGTCTATCTAATCCAGTTAACTTTGAGACCTTTGAGTTTCTATGTTAGTATTCCCTGGCCCAACTTTATTACTTAAATGGGCACATTTTTGGGACTAAGTTACACTGAATTTCAAAGTTACCTAGGTTGGCTGTAGTGATATTTCAATATTTGTATTGTATTTCAGTGTGGACGTACTTTGTGTTTGTTATGAACTCATATAGAGATGAGATGACTGAAGAATAACGCACGACCTTTAATCTGATAAAAAAGTAGGTACTGAAGAAAATAAGGGTAGGATTGTTGTATCATAATTGTACAGCAACATCGCAATTAATAAAATATTACTTTGAATAAATAAAATGTTTTTCATTAACCTTAACAACGGTATTAAGTATAAAAGTTAATATATGGGTACCAACTGAAACGCCCATGATGGCAAACATTTCTTCAAGCGCTTTCGGGTGCACGTATCAGTACCGGTTGATCTTATTAGATAGCAGTCATTAAGCCATGTTAGAGACGTTCAGGCAGCATTCTTCCATTTTGAAACCACGTGGAAACCACTACCCTAAAACGTAGTGTATAAGTTCTCTGTCCATTACCTACAGCATTGCATTACACTGTATCTACGTGGATGGATGGATGAATGGATGGATATCTCCGACCGATTTCGGCCATGTACCTACCTATTATTACACCTACCATATATTTTTATGGTGGCATTTCAGGTGATATATTCGGAATTAAACTGGTGGTTCAGAGCCTAGCAATCTCCAATAGAAGTGATGTCTGTGGTAGTGACCAAAGCTTTATAGATCGTTTAACGAAGGTAGCTTATCTAGGACACAAAAATAGAGCCCCTAGAAAATTTAACGTTGAATGGCTACTGGTGCGACAATCTTATCTTAGTGATAAATTACAAACTGAAACCTTTGGGCGTTTGTTATAATTTTTACGTAGCTTTTTATTTCAATGAAAAAACTTAAATGGTCTATGGAAGATTTTTGCATTTGTCATAAATTGCTGTCATTCTTCTATCAATAGAAGGGCACGTTTATAATTTTAGCTGTAAAAAGTTTAATAATATTCAATTAATAATGAATATATTTAGTTGTTTGCCGAAGGTGGAAAATTGTTGCTTTTGCATTAGTCTAAAATGGGGATCTATCTTAATTGCTATCTACACAATGGTACTTTATGAAAACCTTTTCTTTCTTTCCGTAAATATAGTAAAATAGAGCCTCAATTTCACTTTTGTGCCATACACTTGTAGGTTATATACGTACATTAACTTACATGATTTGATGAAACTCAGTCATTTCAAGGAGCCATTATATTTAATTTAAGGGTAATTACTACAGTTTGTGGTTCAATTACAAGGGTAGTTACGTATTAATTCAGTTACGAGGGTAGCACGATCCCTGATATCTGAAAAATTATGTGTCCATGGTGTAATTGCCTTATAGATACTGCAGTTTCTTATTCATTTGAATGTTCAAGATAATTATTGTATTGCAGATAAATTTTGGAACTTCCTCCGCAGCTTCCTACTACACAACATGCGAAGGTGGCGGTAAATACAACTCTGTTATGGACATAATCACATATGTGATGTTGGCGGCCAATTTAATCGCATTTATAGCTAGTATTGTATTCCTGTTTGGAATTATAAGGGTAAAATACAGATTCTTAATATTTTTTTATATCAATGCCTACAAATCATGGAGAATAGAGTAGAAGAAGGGTAAAGTTGAAAAATCTCATATGAGGGAAAAGTGTCCAGCTGTTTACTGAAAATAGAGGTTCCAATAATTACCATTCCAGAATGGCGCCACGCCAATCCCACGCCGGAAGGGTGTCGTAAAAGGCGACTAAATCCGGCCCGCTGGTGGTAGGGCCCTCGGAGGGATTATATTAGTAGTATTGATTTTAATTGTTAATTAATACCATTATTACTATTATTATTTCTCCAAGGGTTCGCCTGGATAGCTACCACGCTCGAGCATGAGTCAGCCGCCAAACGACTCGTCGTGTTCCGGCTGGGGGCTTGAGAGCCAGTTCTTTCTTTCTTTTTCTTCTTTCTTTCTTGGCCGGCAACGCATCAGTGATGTCTTTGGTGTTGCTGATGTTCATGGGCGGCGATAGCCACTTACCATCAGGTGGATCGTCAGCTCGTTTGCCGGCTATTTCCATAAAAAAAAAAATGGCGCTAGTGTCTGACAAATAGATATATGACCATGGCTGTTGTAGACGGAGTGAAGTTTGCTGAGTTATGCCACCTGTAATGAATGGCGCTAGTGTTTGAGAAATAGCGATATTCGAACATAGCTGTTGTAGACCGCACCGTAGCGCCACCCGTAATTGGACACGTTTTTACGGACACTTTTCGTAGACAGATGGCCCTTCTTCTACGTTCTATACTCCATGCTACAAATGAGAAGACATCGAATTGTGTGTTATGTGTTTAGAACTAGTCAAATTAATAAATAATTAAAGATGATTACCATACCATAAATAAAGATGAACTTATCTGTTGAGTAAAATGGGACTCGAGTTCGATTCCTGACTGCTTATTTGTACCGTATATGTGCCGATTTTTTTAATCAGACATTTTTCATTCTACTAGCTATGAGTACCTATTGATAGAGTCTTCAATTATGTACAATCTTTAAACAGCTTTAACTTTCCAGAACATACCAGAAACGGCGATAATATTTATGTACGCACTTTCTCTATCTCTATTGGTAAACCTAGTGTTCATAGTGCTGGCCATTCTGTTTAGTATCTTGGATCCAGATTGTAGCCGCTACCCCAGTATTATTGTGCCTACTATATCGTTCTTAGGTAAGTATTTTTGGTACGTCATTTAGGCATGACTATGTTTAATGAGTCAATTTATTGAATCCACCAATCCGCACTGGAGCAGCGTGGTGGAGTATGCTCTAGGCCTTCTCAAGAGGAGAGACCCGTGCCCAGTAGTGGGCCATTAATGGGTTGAAGCCAAGCCATGTTTAATGAGCATTATAATAGTATTAGTAAGACTATTAGTATTATTGGTAAGAGTATTAGTAGTATTGGTCTTTATAATAAAAAAATATATAAGACAATAAAAAACGAGTCATCCTAAGTATAACCACTGCCTATGACCAAGGAATTGATACTGGTACTGGTGATTGCACTGCATACAGGCCTCTCCTAACTTGTAACTAGGAATTAATATATTATGCATATCGAATTGCATAGCATACTTCAAAGCAATCTACCACTTAGGTAAGGAATAGATACTCGTACACCGAAAAAATTAGATTTTTGCACAAACTTACCTATTTGTTTATTTTTCAGTGTGGTTATATTTCATAATAGTAATAAACAGCTACGAAGAACAGATGTTAGATTAAATGCAACAACGTTTAGATATAACACGGAAGTACATTTATCAAATATCTGAGGATTTGTTATTAACGGAAACATAAAAAATGCTGATGTCAATTAAGTAATTGGAATCAATTTCGTTGCTATCTTTATTTAGAGGATGTGTTCGTTAAAACATTGTAATTAATGTTGTCGCTACTGCACCTGTATAATTGTTATAATATAATGTATTTGCTCAAAATAGTATGTTTTTATTTTATTATTCCTACCCGGTGATATCTAAATAAATCATCATCATATTATCAACATGTAGAAAAATCTAATAGCAATACATATAAGACAATTTTGTTTATCTGAGGTAGAACAACTGTACACCATCTTATTGTTAAGCCAGTTGTTTCAAGCGTATTTCAATATTAAGCGTTTTGAGAGCCAGCTGGAAAATACTAAAAATACTAGGTACATAAAATACTAGGCATATTAGGTACTTGCATTAAAGCAAAGTATCCATAATGTACAGAGATTAGTCAACAGTGCACAGCGGGTCGTCGATTCCGTAAAACATAAAAAGGTAACTCCGATCATGGATGGAAAATGTTAATTAAGGGGCCCTATAGAAGTACCCGCCCTCGTTCATTAAGCCAGAATCCTCGCATCAGCATAAATGTCACTCGGTGTAGAGGTTTTAATTATCGCATTCCAGCCCGACCCACCGCGTCGATCTACTCGTAAAAGGGTTACATCATTTGAATAAAACAAAACTTTGTGCACCCTAATCTCCCGCCTTCTTACAGGGAATATTTATAGCCCTGCGCAATTTTTATAGATACTGAAGATAACACGCTATCATTGACGATCTGTGTGGCGTTTTGGTTACCTTGCCGGACGCGCCGTGCCAAGAGTCCTGCATTCGTTCCCAGCGAGACAGAAATATGAATGAAGAGTTTGAATTTCTGTTCTTGGGTGTGTGTTCTTGTCTTTCTGTGTTGTCTTGTCTATGACACTCCCGACACAAGGAATCCTAGTGTGGAGCTATGAGTGTTTAAAAATATATTTTTAATGTGCGTTTGTTGGTGAACGTGTTTACTGTAGAATTTTACCTATTGAGGACACAATTCAGACAATTTATGTTGTTAAGATTGCCTCAAATAATGTCTTTCAATAAGATGATGTCCGCTAAAGTAGGTCTAGATTTCATAGCTGATGTCCTAAAAATATTGTTATACAGGCTCTATGTAGAGACTAGTTGGTACTGACTTCTCACCTTTATTTTATGATCTACATTATGAATTACCTACTTTCACTTGTGCAGGGAGTGAATGGTAGGTTTTTTTTTAATTGAACTATTTTTAATGGTTCGCTTGGGGCATGTACATCATACTTTTTAATTCTTCAAAGAATTGGTCTTAAATCTGCTGATTAGGTACTAGGTGCTATGTAGGAGTATCTATTGGATTGGAAATATGGCTATGTTTGAGCTGGGAAATATTGCTAGCAGTAACTAATTTAGGCACACTAATTCAAATTTGAATACCTTATAGAATTTTTAGGTCCGTGCTTATAGGTAGGTCTTTACCAGTTATTAGGAGAAGATTATGCTTTTTGTGGCATCATTAGCTTGTTTCATAACGATTCCAACGACATAAACATTACATATAGCTCTCGTACTATAATTTTGAGATATCATACTATATAGCGCGCGCGTAATAAAATTTTCCAAAATTTCCCCTCCCCCGCGGATGGCTCACAGATGAGAGGTTAATGGCCCACTACTGGGCACGGGTCTCTCCTCTTGAGGAGGCCAAGAGCATACTCCACCACGCTGCTCCAGTGCGGATTGGTGGAGGGGTTAGTGGCCAACCCGAGTGTCGGAAGTTTTTCAAACCGCCCGAGGGCCTCCGACATGGCTTAACGACTGTTATCTTATGATAACAACCGGAACCGACGGCTTTACGTGCCCTCCGAAGCACGGAAACGCTCAAGAATTTTTTGCCACTAGCGGTCACCCATCCAACTACCGACCGCGCCCGCTGTTGCTTAACTTTGTCGATCACATAACATCGACGCAAGCCGCAGGGCTATGAACACTTCATAATGCTTTTTAATAATTAGTATCTTTGCAGTAGACTTAGGTACATAATGTTAATTCTTGACTTGTTAGGTATATTAGGTAATAGGAAGATTGTAATAAATAATAATACTTTCTTTCTTTTTAGTGCCTAAATATACCAAACCAAAAACTAAGCGCATTATTATCTATCGTGGAAAGATGACAACAGAATCATACGAAAAGCAAGCGAGACGTGTGTAAATTTGTAATTTTATCACGTTACCTACACAATAAGTTTCAACTTGAATTTTCTTTCGAGCAGGCCGTAAATCTACGTATAAACCTACCTAAAATTCTTCAGGCACAGCCAACATGAAAAGAAAAAGTCCACTTCGCCTGAATGTGTGTGTAGGAATATTAGGAATTTCTTCAGAAATATCGCCATCACGTCTGCGTCCCCGGCGGGGGCGTAAAAAGAAAAGTGTATAAAAGCAAAAAGAAAGTATAAAAGTATATAGAAAACTTCCCTGAGATAGCGCGGTCCGCCCGGCACCGTTGGCTTTTATGACTCGCGCCGGGCACGTGACGTGAACAACGATCTTCGGAATGCTCTCAGCTCGAGTACATAACAATATTTCAACTGTCCCAAACCTTGTGGGACATAGCTCGAGGAATCTTCCATGGATATTTAATTAAGAAATAGAAAGTTAACTATTCAACGATGTAAGGTCTAAAAGATTAGCTAATTGGTCTTGCTTATTAAAAGCTTGGTTAAAGGATTTTTGACGAAAAAATTAATTTGATACTTATTCGTATCTTAATGTTCGTGACAAACCGATTTAAATCATAAAATATTTTCTTAGTCCAAAATATTCATGTTTATTATACCTGTAAAGTGTACGTGTAAGTTCATTCTCAAGATAAACTGTAACATTCATTTTCTAGTATAACTAAAGTAATTATAGGGAGGGCCCTACAATTAGAGGCAAGCTGAGTTTTGCCGTTGTTCATACAGAATGAATTCAATATTTTATGGGCATAAATAATGAATATAAATGTAGCAGTCGTCTTTGTTGGTGTTCGGTAGATCGGCGTGTCTGCAGTCAGGGGGATATTTTTACAGCGGGGGCGACGAACTGTTCGACATCCTCTCATTTTACTATAGTTTATGCAGGTAGGTATATAAACGGGAAACATTCAAGCAGAATACATCCTGACAAATGCTTTACATTGTTAGTTTTGGGGACTGCTTGGTGGTATTTGGTGGATTTCGGTATTGAAAAAAGTAAAATTAGATCTACTGGTAACTGCCGTCTCTCTATTCAAAAGTAAGCAAACAGAAGTCAGCTCATCGGTACATAATATTTCAGTAACATTTGTATATCTCTGTTTTTTACGTTCCTCCAATTTTTTTTTGCTTTTGCATAACAATAAGGTTTTTTATACTTTCATACCTTTTTACACTTTTTATTATAAAAAGGAACTCAGTGTTTTTGGTTATAAACTTATTTCATGTTAATATTAAAATGATAATTTGTTCCAAATGATGAACTGTTACCTCGTACAATGCTTCAATAAGAACAAAACAAAATGCAACATTAATTGTCCAAGTTTATTAATCTGTGATCCAAACCGACGACGGTGACATGTTATTGTCATTTGACATTCGTACGTCTGTGACGCTTGGTTTACTTGGAAAACTTCTTCTTAGTAGTCTGTGTGGAAAACCCAAAATACAAACAAGGTGGGTGTTCTCATAATTTTAGTAATATTAATTAGTTTTATGAGTAAATGAAATACATGGCTCAACAATTACCGTGAGTATAGACTTTATTTGTTAATAAAATCTGTTATGTTCAAAATTTTTCATGAAAAAGAAAAAAATATTATTGTGAATGTTGTTTATTTTTAAAACCCTGCTCCCGGAGGAATGATTTGTGATTGTATCGTAGGTTTCAGTTTTACTATCTATGTCTGTGGTTTCAGTATATAAATTCCTAAAAATAAGTAAATACTTTAATATAAATTTATCTGTTTTTAAACCTTCTCTAAGGGGTAGGTACCTACCTACCTACAAATATGATAAGCATAATTTCCGCGCGCGAAGTGAGGGCAACAGCTAGTGGTATTATAATCTCGTTATAATGTGATTGAGAAAACATGTTTCAACCTTGTGTAGCAAAGGTTGAAAGGTTGAAACGAATGCAATATTTGAGAGAGCTAGTAGGTATTCCGATGCTGCTAGATGATAGCTGCCTGCTACCCTTATATTTTATGTCGGTATTTCTTGGTTCAAAAATATACAGATTTATAATTAAAGTTTAACAGTTACTTTTACGCATTCGAAAATATCCCTGATTCCAAGAAGTCAACGGTTCCGCGGATGAAAAATATCATGACACTTTAATCAAAATGAATTTAGTGGTTTTTTTAATGCTGAAAACCGGTAATTTTGGTACTTGCAAGAAAGGAATAAGTATAGTCGCGAAACTTCATTTATTGCGTTATATTTTATCTTTTTATGATGCGTACTTTTAAAGAGATAACTTTTATACGGTCACAGGAAATAAAATTTCACGGATTGCCTTACTTTAACCTTATATTATACCCTCCTATAGTGAGTATTAGTTAATAAATTCTAATAATAATATTGGACCATATTTTCAAATAATAATTTTAACAATATTTCGTATTATTTACGAAAGTGATTTTCAGTATTGTAGAGTTAGGTAAGTCACCCAATTAAAATTTTTGACTTCAACCCATTAATGGCCCACTACTGAGCACGGGTCTCTCTTTTTGAGGAGGCCTAGAGCATACTCCACCACGCTGCTCCAGTGCGGATTGATGGAGGGGTTAGTGGCCAACCCGAGTGTCGGAAGTTTTTCATATCGCCTGAGGGCCTCCGACATGGCTTAATGACCGGGACCCACGGCGTTACGTGCCTTCTGAAGCACGGAAACGTTCAAGAAGTTTTTGCCACTAGCGGTCATCCATCCAACTACTGGCCGTGCCCGCTGCTGCTTAACTTCGTCGATAACCTAGAATGTACACAAGCCGCCGGGCTACGAGCGATTCATTTAAATTTAGCTGCAGAATATTACTTACTTATTTGTTTTGTAAAACCTAGTTGAAGGTAATAATCTTTTATAATCATACCTTCCATAAGTGTTAATAATCCCCGACAAAGGACGTAATTTTCAAGCGTTTTTGCTAATTATAACTATGTATAGGTACCAACTCTACAACTAACAACAACTAAACCAGAAAAGGGGGAGAGCTTAAGAGAGGGAGAGATGTAAGTATTCGTTCCAATTGGAATAACAGAGACTATCCTTGCTGAGAAGTTACGTACTTAAGTATCTTATAAATTATCTCACACCTACCTATTCATTGTAATCATATAAATCCGATGCAGTGATGAATTAACCAGTAATATTAAGTACGTACTCTTTGGAATTGACAATTTGCAGAACTGTTTATGTAATAATCAAGAAAATATTATAAAATAACGTTACCCGACGGAAAAATGCCGTCGGGTAATTGCAAGAGTAAGCGACGCGCGACGGCTGGTGACTCTACCTTAAAAAGTGGTAGATTGCTAAATTATAAAGGTTATTTTTTAATATTTTGGAATATCTTATAACAAATATTTCTTTATTAACCTACTTCAAAAAGGAGGAGGTATTCAATTTGACTGCATTTTTTTGTTTGTTACCTAAGAACTTTTGACAGGGTAAACCGATTCTGATGATTATTTTTTTAATCGAAAGCTGGTGCTTGTCATGTAGTCCCACTTAAAGAGCGAGATTTGACGAGTAGTTTTTGAGTTATCCATAATTTTGAAGTCCGTTATTTTTTGTCAAGAATTATTTAAGAAGAATTTACCAGCACTCTACCTTTTTCGCATTTTCCAGCATAATATGTAGGTACTGTATTCCTAGGTCATGGTCTATCTAGCTGTGTGCTAAATGACATGAAAATACCTTCAGTAGTTGTTGCATGAAAGAGTTACAAATATCCACACAAAACTTACACATTTATAATATTAGTGAGATTAATTCTTTCACAGACACCATTTAAATACATTACCTACGTAACGCCCTAACTCAGAGTCACTAATGGTTACTTAAATTGCTCCTTAGTACCTACATAATTTGTATGGCGATTCTTTACTAAGGAGCGATTAAAGTAACCGTTAGTGACTCGTGAGTTGGGGCGTAAGTATAGGTATATTATAAGTATTGTAGTCTCAAAGAAAAATGCCTTCCCATTTTATTCTATCAAATGTAATCAAAGGAAAAAATAATTATTTAAAAAAATAATTTTATAAAAGGAGAATGCCCATAGCCAGTACTCTTAAAAAAAATTGTGTCACAATGATTTTTGAACAAAAAATTTAATTAAACTATTTCAAGTATTTTACCCTATTTCCTAAAAATCCTTATTGGGAATAATTTTTTGAAATTAATAAGTAATCTTACTTCCGTTTTACAAAAGAAAACCATTGGGCCATTTATGTTTGGATAAGGGCCAATCAGGAATATTTTAAGATCCTTCGGGCCAATAGGTTGCATTGATTCGATTATAATTATGATACAACATACAACAAAGTCAACAAACTAGATGACGTAAGGGGCCTGTCAAATGAATTAGAAAATTATTATAATCAGCCAGGAGTAATAGTGTTCTGTCATTATAATACATTACAAACTACATGGTGTTTGGGGACTGTCAAATGAATTTGAAACTTAAAAGATCGACATTACATACTCAATCGACTTTAGTACGCCTGCATAGAGTCCATATTACTGTGAGTTTACTATAACCTAAATTCGAACTAATTTTGTTGAAAATCTCGTATTTCTTACTATTAACATTGGCTAAAGTTAGTATGTGTAATTTATTAAGATAACATAATCAAATAATACTATGACTATGATAATTACTTAATACTGCTCACAATGACTTTGACATTAACTATAAAAATAAAAAATAATATAAATAACAATAATATAATAGTAATAATAATAAATATTAATATTTAAAATGAAATATGTAATTATATTTAATTATTAATCTAACACTAAAATGAATCAATAGAATTGTTAATACTGAAATTATAACCAAAAATTGTAAAAAAATATATAACACGACATTGTTAATAAGAATGTACTACTGATAAATAAATAGTCAAATTTTATAATAAGAGTGATAATATCTAATATTAATGTAAAAATTTAAAATTTAATTTAATGTTGCATAAAAAAAAATGTTTTCTTTGTGGAAATGTCAATATTGCAAGAAATAAAAGGCTTTTTTATTTTTTTTATTTTATTTAATCAAATAAAGGTATTTTTATCAAGACACAAAAATGTTAAAGTCAGTACATTTCTCCATACTAAATGGGCATTCTCCTTTAGATTTTATTAAAAAAAAAACTGATTATAACTTTTAAGAAACAAATTTTTATTCAAGCCCTTGACTTGTCTATTTAAGTATTACTGCGTAAGAACAAGCCCAGTGGGGAATCAAAACGTGAAACTTAAATTAGTCCAATTAGACCAACGCTGGGTACATTGTTTCGATTTGATCTTAAACTTTTACTACTGATCTCATGATCATTTGCTTGTTTGATCAAACTTTTGTGTGAAATAATGGGACTTGTTTCCGAATGTTTGGGGGATAAAGGAGTCCATCCACCATTGAGTCTAAGTCATGTGTCCAAGTCGCCTGCTCATGATGCGCTCTGCTGAAGAACTGACAAGACATGGCCCCAAGTCCCACTTCCTAGAAGTGGCAAGGTCCATGGTCACGGCATACTTGGAAGCTGACCTTAAAAAGAGGCCCATTTCTGACTTCATAACTGGCCATGGAAGTGGTAAACCTGCTATGCTAAGGTAATCTATGACAAAATTTTCAATTAAGATTTAGATACCATTTGAATGCCAAATCAGAGATCTTTAGAATTTATTATTATATCACTCACACGTATCTTGCGCCAACTTACTCTATGGCACGAACCTTTAAATCTCTCAAAGCGCATGCGCGACAAAGATGGCCGCCGATCGATACACAATGCCACCCTGTCCTCTCTCCCCAACGAGATCCAGCATGTTGAAAGGAAATTATGCTCTAAACGCCGTTAGTAAGGTCGAGATTCGCATAACACTAAAGGTCTTGATATCTTCTATTTGTATCCGATAGATATTTACCGTAGTGGATATACTTGTGTAGAAGTATGGAAGTCGGCTATACTTAGTTATAGGATTTATACAAATCTACACAGAGCACTCTGTGAAGTTGTGTATCTTCGCTACGATTTATACCTGCATTGTTTAGCTAAGTAGGATCGTAGGTACACCGTACAGGTACAACCTACCTATGTGATATTAGGTTAGACTCAGCTTATTTGATGTTTTGATTAAAAATTTAATACTTATTCTTAAAAACAGTCTTAAAATAAACAATGTTTTTTTATTTATAGCTGGCAAGTACCTACCTACTAGTAGGTACTTATTTTAGTATCTACGTATTTAGTAATTAAGCGCTCATAGCCCAGCGGCTTGCGTCGATCCTAAACGATCGAAAAAGTTAAGCAGCAGCGGGCCCGATCGTAGTTGAATGGGTGACCGCTAGTGGCAAAAAAATTCTTGAGCGTTTCCGTACTTCGAAGGGCATGTAAAAGTTAAAACCATCGGTACCGGTTTGTTATCATAAGTTAAACACTCGTTAAGCCATATCGGAGTCCACTCCGCACTGGAGCAGCGTGGTGGGGTATGTTCTAGGCCTCCTCAAGAGGAGAGACCCGTGCCCAGTAGTGAGCCATTAATGGGTTGTTTTAATTAAGTAAATTAGAATCGTTCCAATCCAAATTTAAATTTTCAACTGCCTAAGCTTCAGTACTAATAAATTAATAATAATTTACATCAAATCTTAGAATAGCGAAGGGGTTTGATTCTTGCATCCTAAAATATGTATATCTCAACCATAGGTACGTCGGCATATCTAAGGCATCGTCTACTTTAAAAATGAATTTTCCCCCAGTGAACATTGTTTCAACCTGGAAATATTCAGGTATTTAATATAAAATGTTTCCTATGCCTGTAATATCAATATCACATCACATACTCTTACGTACTTACCTACCTACATTTTAAAATACACTATTTGTACCTACTTTGGAAAATTCTATAATATTATAATTAGAAAGAGTTCTACCTCTACTCTACTCTACCTCTTGTCATTTCCGCTAAAGTTAAACCCATCTTGTCTGAATTTAGGTATAACGCTTACATTTTAGAACTACATAATATATACATATGTTCTTACCTTCTATTTATCTAGATTCACTACTAGTATTAGCCATTTTACATTGTGAGAGGAGACTCGAATATTATGGGTGGTGACTTTAACTCTGATATCCATCTAACATTCACATCGAGTTGCCAGGTACAGGGTTAGCACTTAGTATTATATTTGCAGGACAATTCTACTAGAGTACACAGTCTTTCAGCGTCTTTACAGTTTCAAACATGTCGCTCCTTTTGAAAAACCGAGTCGCATGGGCGCTATGGGATTTTCACAGTAAGCGCCCCTTGCCATTTGGCGTTCACAGCGACGCGGACAGCTGGGATACTAAAGTTACTTACTTACCTACCTACTGGAAACGGGACGAGACGCAAAAAACTTTGATATTCTCGGATTTGCCGATATTCTACCAACGATCCAAATGAAACACTCTAGCTTAACTCTACCACAGTTTACAGACTGGATATTGTAATGACCACATCATATTAACTCGGTACGTAGTAAATACCTAAGTAGGTAGGTAGTATTTTGCTAAACTTAATTGCACCAGTAATGAGTTTCTAATTAGGTACAACTGTAGGTACCTATAGGTAATTTAGTAAATTTCAGCCAATATAAACATTGGTAGAGTCCCTCTAGCGGTTACGTTCTAAACTACTGGTATTAAACTGTTGTGTACCTAACTAAACAAGAGGATTCTATCCATCGTATTTTTAATAATCTGCTGCAGAGTAGGTACCTAAATTTTGTTGCAGATACATATTGGTCAAGCGAGTATCCCTACACCCTTTTATTTAAATTATATTGAATCTATTCTACCTACTTCATTCAAAATGATAGGAAGAAAATTTAAAATTCATTATATATAAATAAATATTATTTTTATTTATTCTTTATTTTTCAACAATAGAATTTTGTGCCCAACATACGTCAATCGGTACAGCGCCATCTTTGTCACAACATCTGAACTTTTGATACAGCAACCGAACGAAAGGTAAATGGACTTCTAGCGACATCTGTTGTCATAAAGATAAACTTTTATTCCATGAAGGTAGCCAAGGCAAGAGCTCTGAGGATTGGAAAGTTCGAAAGGGTCTTTTATTGTTAGGTGCCTTTCGAACTGCTTTCACATGAATATGATAGATGGCTCTAATTCATGGCATACAAGATGATATTTCTTGAACGAATATACCTCTACCTTCCTACCTATTTTAAATTATGAAGAAATCGTAAAAAAGAAATGTATCTGACATAAAAAATATTTTTTAATTTAAAAGTAGGTATTATTATATAAAATTTATGGCTTTATAATATTATATTTAATTTCGTAATACTTCCATATTATAATTATAAAATATACACTGTATACTAATTTATTATGTATCTTCAAAATTAGTACATACTAAACTAATCCAAATTATTATAAATCGATTAGTGTAAAAGATAGGTAGAATTTCTATTAGATCTTCCTATCTCTGTCTTACAAACAAGAACAAAGGGGTGGAGATTCTCTGTATAAGCGGTTGGGCATCCTTCGGAGCTTTCAAAGATGGAAAGTAATACCTGAGATACTATTGGTGGAATTTGACGCCATTTGTAAAGGGCCGTGCTAAAATTGGCCACGCCCTCACACCGCCCGTCACGGGCCCGCCTACGCTTCTGCCATCTTTGATAATATCCATAAGGCGGGAACTTCAGAACAGATGAGGTGGACAGTTGTAGTAAATGGAAAATCTACATTTTAAATGAGTGAATTTTATGACATTTTAAGAAAGTTCGAGAGTAAATTGCGAAAACTTATGTTAGAGTTCTTCATAAAGTTAAAGTGTGATTAATCCGCACTTGGCCTACTTTATCTACCTCTAAAATTAAAAATATACAGGTCTAGAGTTAGGTATTTTGTCTACTATGAAAACTAATAGGAACCTACCTACCTAAATCCAGGTAAATAAGTGGAGTAACTACCTAAAAGGTAGGTATAAAAACAGGTAGATAGGTACAGTATTATTATTTTTTTACTAATTTACTCATTGTATCTACATGCAATATTGAAAACGTCAGACAGTAAACTTGTGTTATGAATAATTTACCTACCTATCTACAGGGAGTTATGAAGCTAAAGTCCGATTTACACGAGTTAAGTAGATAACTAAATTTCAAGTAAATTCAGTAGCCGTGATTACCCGCGGATTATTTTGTTGAGCAGTGCTGCAGCAGGTTATGTGGATTTTATAACTTATAATATTTTGTAAATGATTTATTTAGTGTAAATTTTATAACTTGTTGCAGTGCTTAGCAAAATAAATAATTTATTTATTTCTTTCTAAATTAATACGTGTAAACGGACAATTTACCTACTTAGTTACTTTTTAGGTAAAATTTAGTTATCTACTTAACTACTTAATACGTGTAAACAGAACTTAAGGCACAGTGCCGCAACCGGCAACAGAAACAGAAAACAGAAACACACTCATGCAAAGTAGGTATTTCCCAATAGGTACCTATCTACCAGGTGAGTAAAGACAGGTTTGTTTACACAAATAAGTAGATATCAGGTAAGTAAATTAGAAAATTACCTACTAAATTTCTCATTTAGGTAAGTATCTGCCTCATCTGGAAATAGACCTTGAGTGTTGGCTTCTCAAGCAAAGACCAAAATGTCGATAAAATTGTTTCATTCATGGGTTGAATGTAAAAGGCCTAGACCTAGGTGCCTACCTAGATGGTGAGGTCTCCGGTGTCTTATGAAACGAATACATTTTATACATTAGGCATTTTATTTTTTGTTATAGCAGCCATACAACACACACTGAAATTTTGAAGTGTCTACATACTATAGGTAGGTAGGTAGGTACTTCAAAAGATACCTGAACCCCAGCAACAAACAGACGGATGGACAGTTCCCTTTGAGTAGGTATAGAATACTATAGATCCCTTTGGGTAAAGTCAATAATGAACCTCCATATATTAATTATGTCCTTAAAATTGTCGACGCGTCATACCTACTTGCGTGCGATTGTTAGGTACTGTACTAACTACAACAATTTCAGTTAATTAAACTTTGAGGTGAATAAAGGCGAAGAAAATACTGTGGCGCTGACAACAAAGCAAGCAGAACAATAAAATGCATTAGAACTGTCCGGCAATGAAACCTAGGCCGCCGCGGCCGCGCGTAGAGCCAGGGTGCAGAGTAACCGCAAACAGAAATTACATTCTCTCTCACTTCATGTCCAGCAATAGGGCTGCCAACTGATTATTAACATTATTATTTGGATGTTAATCAAGTTGAATAACTGCTTTCAAAGAAAGAGTTTCAGGTTCGATTACCGGCCGGGGCACACATTCAAGTGACAGATAAATGTTTCTTCTCCAATCGTAGGTGTTAGTGATAACTTATTTTGAGTGTACCACCCGCGATACTTGAAAATTCTTGAAAATCCTAGTGGGGGTAAAAATAGTTATTTATAGAATTAAAAATAAGCGAGTTTAAATTACTTTAACGTTAGATAAGGAATAACGGAAAACTATTAATCAAAATTTTACTTAAAAAAATAAACAAATAGGTAGTCTACAAAACACACATCCCTACCTACATCAACATAAAAAAAACACCAATTTGTATTTGAGGAGATCCTTCTTGCCTCATCAGAAAAAGAAAATCTGGAAGCATAGATACTTCCTATCTTTCCATCTACCTTTCTAAACCATCAACCCTTCAAGCGGAAAACTAATCTTCCAAATCGATTGATAAATGAGGAATCCTAAGATAGGCATCTAACTGAAAAAAACTATGAAGGCATGCCTCAAGGCATTAAGTCCGCCCTTTGTAAAAACCTGTTTTAGGTCTTGCAAAAAAGATTAAATAAATAAAAATAAAAAATAAGGTATTTTTTCCTTTTACTTTAAATGGCAGCAAAATAAGTTTATGTATTTAAACAATAAAGTCGACAACCCTACATTAGTAGGTAAGTATGTATGTAGCTATACACACCGCCACAGGTAGTATCGGTAGAGGGTTCCCTCGCGCCGGCTCTGTTAATTTCCCGCTTAGTTAACTTTACTGCACACCACTGATTGGATATTGATTAGAATCCGCCGTTTTCTACTTTAAACGGTAATTCTTTTCAGAAAACATCCCTCTGCAAATTTACACTCACTACGTTATTGTAATTACCTGTGTGAGGTTTACGACCACTCCTGATTAAATAAAACATGGCATGACATCGTTTTATGGTGGAAATCGCTGATATCGCATTAAATTTTAATAATTATTGTAGATACGTTAAATTGGTTTATTTATTTTGATAATTTGAACATTACCTAGATATGACGTTGTTTGTTTTACTTTTTGGAGTTGGTAACTGTTTTTATTGCGATATTGTCCATTCAGTTTGGCATTCAAAACAGACGTTTGCTTTGGTTATTTCGTACAATAGTAATGGGTGACCGCTATTGGAATAACTTCATGGGCATGTTCATTTTTTAAGGAGTCTGCCTATTACAGCGTACTATACGAGTACTATGACTCTACAATGCCCATTGAAGCGATGGCCCGTATAAGTTTTCCAAGACAATTTTTGACGGCGTTGGGAACAGTCTAGTGGGAAAAGTGTTAGAGTCTCTGCACACGGCGTATTTTTATGTTGCCGAAAATGCGCGTATACGCACTGTAAACGTGATCGAACGCAGAAAACCCAAACACGTACAATAGTTTCGAACGCGCCGTAATTTTACCCGATACAACGCGCCGTAAAGTTGTGTACGTTGCCCCGGCAAATTTATTGGATAATTTCATCATTTAAATTAGACAGATAACATTAGTTCCAGCTTCTGTAATTGTGAAAATTTATTACTAAGTTTTTGGAACTGTTAGAAATGGTTCTATTAAAGGGCGTTCAGTTTACTTGAGTAACTTCAAAACGCTGCACAATTTTTGATTCTTTAGTGCTGTACAAATTAGCACTAATTAATTTTATTATAAGTAAAGAAAGAAAGAAAGAAAGAAATACTTTATTCCAACAGTTACTACAGATAAACAGTATAATAAAAAAACTAAAACATTAAGATTACACTTAAGCTCTCTGCTGTAAGCACTAAGGAAATGGATCGCACTCAGTAATTGCTATGGAAAACCACAGTACTGATATTTTGTGCCAAGCAGTTTTGGAGTGCAGTCGTGTACAAATAAATATTGTGTTCAGCAGACATGCAAAGATTACTTTCCTAGATTAACCAGATTCCCAGACGAAAAAAATCTTCTGGCTTGGGTGGCTTTTATGCTAACATAGCCGTGATAGTTTTCCTTGTAAATTCATCATACAATCTATTTTTGAAAATTTTTTCACTTGTCCAACTCCAACCGTTTAGCCAGAAGGGGGGGATACTTGACTCTAACCAAAATTAGCATTTTAAAGCCAAATATTTCGCAAACAGATTTCTAATTTCAAAAATGGTCTTAGAAGACCCTTAATATTTTTGATAGACCTTTTCAACGATACCCCACACTATAAGGTATGCCACAAGTGATGACAAAAGATTCATCCTCACGTTAACCTGGAAAAAAAAATGTTTTTCAATATTTTATTCTACGATTATGGAATTTTATTCAATATGTATATCCATGCCAAATTATAGCTTTCTAGCACTATGGGTCTCGGCACTTTGCTTTGGACAGACGGACAGACGGACGGACGGACATGACGAAACTATATAGATTCAAATTTTACTTCGGAACCCTAAAAATGACGAAATTCCAATCCATCTAGCTGGCGTAACGTACACGTATTAATACAGGACGCGCGAATAGGTAGTTACTATGCGTAGCAAAGAGTATTCTTATACAGAAAGCTCAGACCTCTCATCAGTACCTAATAAAACGACATTTAGATTTTAGTAGGATTTTGTACAAGATCATGTGCATAAACTACTTATATTGGTACTCCAAACCAAACCTTAGTTACACCTACTAGGGACCACGTGTCTCTGAATCAAACTCCATCAGTTTGTTATAGGCACTTCCTCGTTGCATAACAAACTATTAACATTAAAAATGCTTCAAAGCCTATTCCAATGTATGTAAGTAAATCATTTAAATCTGCCTCACATTCGCTAAATGAATGACAGGGGACCATAAAACCATAACAGTCTAGCTTCGATTCACCCACGTGCGAGGGCCATACTTAAACCCTGCTCTATAGGAGCCTTATTGCCAGGTGATATGGCCTAAGTTCGTGTAACGCGCTAGTTCTTTTGAAACTGCAGTGAACGAGACAGTTTATTATGCTTTATCTATCTCCACATAAAACTAGACACCCAAGTAGTGGATTAACCAGCTATGCGTCCTCAGAGTTCTTACGCAAGTAAGGTACGGACCCTATTGAGCTTCGGCAGCGCTTATGTGGTATTTTCTGTAGCGTAGTCCTTCTTTACGGAGTTATTTAGACTTCTTCAATTTAGTTTATGAACTTACCTATTAAGGTTTTATTAGTGTGATGAGGATAGCAGGCGAGCTGCAGTGCCGGCATTCCCAGGAACTGTAATCGGTTAGTAGGTCCTTTTTGAGAATGTTAGTAGTTTTATTGGTTAGTAAAAGGACCGTGGAAGTCATAAATTCTAGTGTACGTTGGTCCTGTTTGCAAATATTGGTTATCATTAGTATTTGTCCTACTTGAAGTTAGTCACAGAAGCGTTGCTTTTGTCCCGAACACAATTGTTTATAGGACAATATTTACACGATGACAATTGCTACGAAACATTTAAGATTGTATTCTGAGTTCTGACTCTGATTCGGAACACTTCAAACCCGAAGTTTTCAAGATTCCATTCAGTGCAAGTGGCATGGACTACACAAATGAGACATCACAAACAAACATAAGGTACCTATATCTATCACATTCTGTCTGTCTTATATCCGTCTGCCGCGCTCTCAGGAATCGAACCCGCTCGCACTGCAGACAGTCGAGTCACTACCGAATAAAACTACAAAGTCGTCGTTGGCCGATCCAGTGAGTTACGTATATTCTAATTGTTTGAATGGCCTCTTGTACCGTAGGCCTGATTTAGTCTTGTTTCATTTAATTTGAACAAATTATTTTTTCTTTCACTAAAGGAAAATGTTGCAGAGAAATCAGCATAGTTGAGGATTAACTTCTATTTTATTGAAGGTGAGTGAAGTAAGTAGTAAACTAGGGACAACCCTAGGTTGTAACGAGTAATATAATTGTAAATCCGACTAATAGAAGAGCCGTACAATAAAGTTTCACGATTTTTATCTTTAGATATAACAATAGCAAGTGTGCGTGCAGTTAAATTCAAACAAAAATCTACTGCAAATTATTGTCTGTACCCATTTAAGTATAATGTCATAGAACAGACATCTCGAACAAAATGTGTGTCCCACCCGGGAGGTTCTATTTTCAAAATTGAACCCCCACTCTCCTTTCAAAATCGAACGAATCCATTGAAGATTGAAGCCAATGCATTGGGACATACCTACATGGTGTTCGCGGTGTCGGTTCTATGCGCTAGTAATAATACTTCAATGTCTGTACTATTTAAACCAACAATGCCTCCTGATCTTCGAAACTGATCATATTATTAACAATTGATCTTCAAACATTATTGTAACTTCATGGAGATTATTTTTGGAAAATTATTAAGTATACCTACTTTTTATTTGCAAGAATTTATCTACTTCCAGATTGGTATCACTGTCGTTTCTGATGGTGGGATCCATGCGGAATCGAGTTATTTTGTACGTTTTTCGAAAACTGTTTATTGTTTTTTATTATAATTTCACTGGTAAAATTTTGGTTAGCTGTTATGTAATTATATTTAGCTGACCCATGGGGTGAGAGTGACGGAAATTAAGTACTCGTTTATAGAATTAAGTATTACCTTGTCCTACGACAAAATATTTTATAAAATGTGACTGGGTGAAGTTAAATCACTCCAGATTTAACTTACGTTTTATAGACTTAGGTGCTACTGATGCGTGAAGCATAAATAAAAAACAATACCTACATATTAGTTGAATGTTTCCTTCGAGAAGCTTTACAGGCTTTTAAATTAAAAACGTAAAAAATTATGTATCATAATTTTCTGCAAAAGAATTTAGATACTCGTATGACAGACGATAAACCATCATTGTATCTTAATTGAATATTTTTATGAACCTACTTCTTTCATCGCCGTACGTTCAACAATATAAAACTAATGATGTCCACTTTCAAAATTTATATTTATTCCTCTAGACAGCTTGTCAGAAATCCAAATAGTCTGTGTAAGCGTAAACTAATTCGACGAGACGCGTAATGTGACGTCGGCCTAATAACCATAAAGCTATTTTGTTCAGACTGAGGTCAATTTAAAGAGAACGTTTATGATTTGTTGTTATTATCCGCTGTAGTATTTTCACGTAGAGTAATTTTGATTCTGTGTCTCTCCTGATCGTACCGTACAAAAGATTATAATTTATTTGTACGGCTAAATAGCGTCCATGGTCACCATTTCACTTATTTATAATTATAGAAGTGTTTTACAACACAAATTTTACTACCGGCTTATAATAGAACCTAATGATCTAATTTATTTACGAGGAGAATGCTAAAATGATTTCCTCGTCGTTTGAAAGAGTGTAATTAATCATTGATGTAATAACGGCCCTATTATCTTGTGTTGCAAGCAATATCCCAGACAGCGGTTGCAAATGTCGCGGAAGTTTGTTAGGTTCTATATCAGAATACAATTAAAAAATTCAACTATGACTACGCGGATTGGGACGGCTTAGAATACTAACCCCTTTCCCATGCTAACATGCCAGGGTGTTGAAAGAGGCGACCTGCTCCCTGCTTAGTGGTATCTTAGGCAAAATAATTTTGTTATTATTAAGTAATTAATACTAATACCTGCTGGTGTTATTAGCTCTCCATGGAGCCTCTATTTATTTGGAAAATTATAAAAACAAAGGAAAGGCACACAAGACAAAAATATGAAAATTTTCTTTAGCATCAAAATATCCTCTTGTCTCTGTATTCCGTGAAAATACCTATCTATTTTACACCTAACTGTCGGTAGGTTCTAACAACAAAGATTTATCTATACATATTAATAAAATTGAAGAGTCTGTCTGTGATTTCGAGATAAATGATTTTTTCAAGTTGCAAATCGTTACTTGCACGATACCAACACCGAAAAATGAGTTTTTAAAATTTTTGTCTGTCTGTCTGTTTGTTTGTCTCCGCTAATCTCCGAAACCACTGAACGAATTTTAACAACACTTTTACTAGGATATTGCAAAGTGTTCAACTTAACAACTAAGCAATGTTTTAGGGTTCCATACTAAAGGGTTCCTTAGGGATGGTTTGTATGGAAAATAAAAAAAATATCAGCTAATTTGTTTTAAACTATTAAAATCGTATTTTTCGTACAAAAAGAGTTATACCTACATGCATTTCTTAGATTTTACTTACATTGCATGGACAGGCCATAAAATGCATTTAAAGGTTATTTTTTTCATTAATTGAAATCCCTATCACTAAGTGGATATTTATTTTTGTATTTTGTTTTTAAGAGCATATTGTTTGCGTATCTATGTCCTCCAATATAATTTCAGCATTTTATAAATTTCACCTGGGAAAACGCAAATTACGTCTGTATGAGTAACCGATATTAAATAAATAATCGATTACTATCTTAGCCACTAGATGACTCTGTATTTGTTTAATCACGCCAACGACTTTAATACATACACCTTTAATACATAATATAATTATGTCTGTCTGTGATTTCTAAATAACTGCATTTTTCATGTTATAAATCGTTCCTGCCATGATATCAAAACCGAAAAATTAGCTTTTTAATTTTTGTTTGTCTGTTTGTTTGTCTTCATTAATCTTTGAAGCTACTAAACGGATTTCAACAGGATTTTACTACAATATCGAGTCTTCAACTTAAATTATAGGCAATTTTTTAGAGTAACATAACCATAACAAAGCGAGAAAATAAAATACGATTCGATTTGTCTTAAACATACAAAAACCTTTTCTTCACACAAATTGAGGCATAGGTACATACATTTCATAGGTTTTTTTTTTATATTTTGCAAGGTGGAGCCAAAGCAAGGCACTGGAGTACTTATTTTTTACTTTACAATAATTCAAATACACAATAATATAATTGAAGTGTATGTCTGTGATTTCGAAATAAATGATTTTTTAAGTTGTAAATCGATACTTGCACGATACCAAAACCGAGAAGCGAGTTTTTAATTTGTTTTAAACTTACAAAAACCTTTTCTTCACACAAAATAAGGCATACATGCATTTCTTAGTTTATTTATATTTCGCAAGATGGAGCTAGAATATGGCACTGAAGTTTTTTTTTACTAAATATGTATTTTTATATTCACTTTTTTAAATCATTAATTGCGTATTTATGGCCTCCAACGTAAGCATTTTTTTATATTTCACTCTGTAAAGGGTTGAAAATCGTAATTTAGTGTTGTACAAATAGTAGACATTGAAAAAATTGAATAATTGATAATAAAATACATAACTCCACTAAACAAAACGTATTGCGGCGTGTTGAATCAAGCTTAGGATTGTTCTTTGAAATAACTAAGTGTTCCGTGATTTTTAGAGTTCGTAGTAGTGATGTTTTAGTTCTGTTATAATGCAGTCCTGAGGAACATCGTGTTGAGAGTGCAGAGTGCTGAATATTCTCATTTTCTGTGAAGCAATATCTTCCCTTTATTGATTTGCCAAAACTACAATGTAATATATGCGAAAATGTGTTGCACCTTTATTACCATTAGGTATCAAATAACTCATCGAATTAACCTTAACTCTCTCTCATCGTTGAACCAATCTTGATGTGTTTTGGTATAGACATAGATTGTACCTTGGAGAACGATATAATTAAGACTACTTCTTTTTTTAAAGTCTGGGTACCTAATGTGAAATACTGATGGATCAGCAAACGTCATCATACAATTTATTTATTCAATGTTATTTAAGTACTAAGGAAAAAGGGAAGGGTATCGTAGGAAACACAAAATTTTGAAAATACTATGATGAAATAATAATAACAAGTAAAAGCAACCGGCTCAGTGCGAGCTAGGGTTGTTGAACCTTTTTTTTTTTAACGTGTGGAAAGACCTTCGTCTCGTCCATCCGGCCACGGGAAGCCGGACAGGTATGTGGGACTTGAACCCACCAAAACCACACGGTGTCGACGCCTACCGCATTGGTGCCGGGACTGTGTGCTATTCTCGCTCCACTGCCCCGGCGCGGCGGCCGCTACCACAGCGGCCTCGGCACGGCGCGCTCTCTAGCCCCTCTCCATGCCGAGAGGGTTGGAGCGGCCAGCGGGATGGCCCGTCCGCCTACTATTTCCCGCTAGGGTAAAGGCGCGCTCGACACTGGCGCGCCTTTCAACCCGAGCCGTTACGCCGGACGACGAATTCCCGTATCCGTCACCCGACCGGCTGTTGTTATGGGGCCAAGAGGTGCAGGCCGTAAGCCCGCCTTCTTCGCCCTGTGCGCCGGCGGCGGATGGCGAGGTCTGTGGTGTCCTCTCGCTCTCTCTCCGCCGCCTCTTTGCGGAGCATGACGCACTCCGCAAAGGCCTGCACCGCTGTCCACGACGTCTCACTGTCAACCATGCATTTGATCACGGTCGGCAGCGAGAGGTCGTCCCCAACGACCGCACGTAGTTGTGCACGGTCCTCCGCCCAGGCTGGGCAGTCCTCTAAGGTGTGCTGGGCGTCCTCGTCCTGGCATCCGTCACAGTGGTGGCAAACAGCAGACGGCTCCCGGCCCACAATTCGGCACAGATACCCCCCGAAGCAACCATGCCCGGATAGTATCTGTGTCAAACGGAATGTCAGGGAGCCGTGTCGCCTCGCCAACCATTGGCCTAAAACTGGACGGATCGCTTCGACGGTCCTACGCCCAGCAGTGGGCTGCTCCAGCCTCTGGCTCCACTCCAGGATGGTGCGCTGACATAGCTCGTTGCGGCGTCCTGTGATCTCTCTCGGTGCCGGTCGGTCACCCCGGTCTAGTGCCTCCTCGCGCCAAGTAAATAAGGACGCGAGGATCCCGGCTTCCAGGTCCCAGGGTATGCTACCGGCCAGCACGCACGCAGCCTCACATGAGATCGTGCGATATCCCCGAGCGGCCCTGATCGCCATCAACCTCTGCGGTCGTCGCAAGAGGGCGATATTTTGGTTGCTCAGGGCCTCAGCCCAAACAGGGGCACCATAAAGGGCCATTGATCGCACGACCCCCAGGTACAAGCGCCTGCAGGACGCCTCCGGCCCTCCCAGATTCGGTAGGAGCCGCGTCAACGCACCAGCCGCCGCCATTACACGCGGCACTAGCGCCGCAAAGTGGGCGCCGAAGTTCCATCTGCCATCAAGGACGATGCCTAAATAACGCATCGTCGGCTTGATGGCGATTTGAACACCGCTAACCAGGGTTGTTGAACCTAACTTAACTATTTAGTAAAACCTAACATAGCTACGTAACGAAAAGATAAACGGAATTAAGAAACAAACTTAACTTTGCCGTTGAAAAACTGTTGTCCCCATATAATATGTATCGACATAGGTCCCGATCAAATTACCAAGTTCTGCAAATAGGTTAATTTTTTTTTATGTGATACTTACAAATTCACAGTTTTAAGATTTTTTATTAAACCTATGTTTTACCTAAGACATAATTATCTTCTAGCCGAATGTTTTTTGATTGCGTTGACGATACAGAATATTATACGTTTTCACAGCTCCTAGAGATTGCAGACCTGAGTGTTGGATTAATTTTAATTTGTTACCTTCACGCGTTCCTGAGAAAAAAGGTCTTGAAATACAAACAGACAGACGGGCAATGGAGTAAGTGATCTTAAGGGAACCGTGTTTTTTCTTTTGAGGTAATGAACCCTAAAAATATCGAATCGTTATTTCGAGTATTGAACTTTCATAGTAACGTGGTTCTAATGAGCGATCATGCTGCTTTTGAGTATGTTATGTAAGTTAACTAAAGCACCTAAGATTTTTTCCGAAGCGAAGCGAGGGCAATAATTGCTAGTTGACAATAAACTTAGTTTCGTTGTTACTTGTATACTACTATAATGAAATTAGTGTGTGTATTACCTTATCTATCAATTGTTTACTCGAGGAGGCAACACTAAAATCTGTTTTAAGTTGATGCAAAAAGTGTACCTAACCACTGAAAACTTGTTTCATGTTTCATTTTCATTTGCATAACTTTCATCAAAACAATACTTTCACTCAGTTTAAACTACTTTGATCAGAGAGTCGTAGGCACTAAAGGTAGGTAGGCACTAAGTACCTTATATGGATAGCCTCAGGGATCTCAGATTATTTACAATAAAAATACAATTATATTTCCTGTTTATATTTTGAATATTTCCATTAATACGATATTTTTCTATATTCTAGCTTGACAATGAATGACAATCGTGTTATTCTCAAATACTATGGTAACCAAAACAGGGTTGCTTATCTACAATACACAAATATAGGGTCACTACATATTCATTTATAAAAATAGGCTTACACTTAGTTATAAAAACATACCTCATATGTAGGTAAATATTACCTATATACCTAAGAAAAAACGGCAAAACGAATAGATTTAAATTGATTGTTTAAATGTTATAAATTTAAATATGTAATTGCCGTTAAGTTTAATTTATTAACCTGCGAGCACTCGCGCTATGAGCATTTTGCTCACAGTAAATCATTTAATCAAAAACAATTTCTTGAGTCTCGTACATTCAGTAGCTGAGTTTTATATGTTCCCTCTTCCTTACGTAAAATTACCCTTCCATAGTGCCATCCAATCGTTCACAGGAGATTTATTCGCCGGCTTATCATCGCGCGGTGATTTGCTCATCGCGCGCGTGGTGACATTAATACTTATGGTAACAAAATAAATATTTAAAACAATAAAAAAAATGTGTTTAATGTTTTTATTATTAATTTCATTGTAATTATTGTAAAGAATATATCAACGTATTTTGGCATGGTTAGAACTCGAAGAAAATGTTGAAGATCTGTCTTTTAGAATGGATATGGTTGAAAATTTTTCATATCCTCTTCAGCAAGTTGCGAAACGTTTTGGTAATGAAACCGAAGCACCACGACCCGAAAAACATTTGTAAAAAAGGTATTTGTGTAGTGTCTCCAAGACTTGTACAAACGTAAAACAAAATATGCGATATATTGAAGGGTCGTACATACGATGAAGATTAATGTTTTTTAGTTAGATTGATGAATTTTTTGTCAAAATTTTTCTTTATTTCTTAAAGAGTGCCTTAGAAGACTGGCTGAATTAAATTGATATAAAAATTCAAGATGGTCTTAATTTAAAAGTTAAATAAATATGAATATTACAAAATTATAAGTGTTTTATTCTAAAAACCATAATTACGAATATTAATTTTTTCACTAAGGCATTTTTTCAGCATTCAAATATTGTGAGCAAAATGCTCTACACCCGAGTGCCCATGTGATTTTTATTGGCACGAGTTCTGGCGGGTTAAAATTATCATGATAATCAACAAGATCGTAGTTATACCTAACATAATACCTATATCAATATCCCGTTGCAAGTTTGCTACGTTTATCGAGTATTGAATAAAAATATTTTTTTATACACAATTATAATAAGGGCAATATGGTTTGGTTAGGCTGCTAATTTTGTCAGTCAATTTAATTTAATTTAAAGTACTAGCGGGCTTTTAATAAACAACCTAGCTAAACCATATTGCCCTTATTATTGTATAAGTATATAAAAATTGATTATGATTCAATACTCGATGAAGTAGCAAACTTATAGCGGGATCTTAGACCATAATTATTTAGTAATTATTAAGATCAGCTTATACAAAAGCAAATTAATAAAATGAGAAGTACCTATCGATTTTACTGATCTGATCACATACAAATTGATAAATATTAGTAACATAATCCAGATTGATTTATAACACGCAATCAATCTCACTTCCGTATAATTATAAAACTTAATGTCAGAATGTATCTCCTGTCTTCCACCCATTATGGCCGGCTATAAAACAATATATTACTATTGGGCTACCTTATGTCTATGCGATAAGTACAGATCAGTTTTAAACCAACAAACCTCCCGTTAGTTTAGTATGATTGCATTTTAAAACATGATTTAGTTAGTCTTGGCACGTATTTTGTGGATACCGTTGTATTTGAGATGGACAAATTTTACTGCAGTCATTTACTGTTATAGAATTTGCAAATAGGAAGGTAACACAAGTTATAGACTAACTACTTATTATAACTTGGCCATGCCTACTTTACTAGGGAATCAAATTCGATTTTCCGCTAAGACAGATATTTACATGTTAATGTTTGTTTTAGGATTTTGGTATTCATAACGTTTGGTTGCTCTCCGTGTCATAGCAGAACCTGAAGCTGTGCTGGAAATGTCAAAATGCTTTTGTTAAACAATAATATGTAGAGCCTCTGTGTCCATAGATAATACTTGACAAAAACAATTAGCTATCATTATTTATGCAAAAAAATCTATGGTAGGTATAGAGAGTACCTAGGTGTGTGTACAGGTAGGTAAGGACACAAACAGACAACGAATTCCCCTACAATAAAGAGGCTGATTGTGAATTCATCAGCTTAAAGGTCGCTACATAAGTAACGTGGACGGGACGTGGACGGAACGTGGACGGAACGTGGACGAGGCATAAATAAAGGAAGGGGGGGCATAACGGGGTCACGGGGCATGACGGGGTCACCCAAAAAAACAAGTAACGATGCACACTAGACGTTTGTTGTTTTCACTAATAAATGACCATTTTGTATCAGTATTTAATCCGACAGTGACCGGCGACTAGACTGCAGTCGTTTGGTTTTTACGAAAATAAATATTTTTTGATGTGATTTCATCTAATTTTGAGTGAATACGGAAACACATGTAAAAAGGTAAGTGTTTTCATTACTATTATTGTTTATTTGTTGTGTTTTTGTAGAGATATTATTTATTGATATGTTTTAAACAAAATCACTCTAACTGTAGATTTGTTTTTTTTTTGTCAATTATTTCACATAATGATACCAGTAGGGGCATGAAGGGGTCATGGCTATGGGGCATGACGGGGTACTCCATTATGTAAGGTAGCCTAAAGGAATGATGTGAATATTTGATATTGGAATTTTACTTTTGTTTTAGGTATTACATATGGTACGAACATACAAAAAGAAAAGTTTGAGAGGCAATACATACATTATACAAAACTTAGACGAGGATACTTTATGCCTGCATTGCCTTGATGAGAAACATACATATTTAAAGTCTGCGGAGGGTTGGGTGGCCTGCCAGCTATGCAGACGATGGTGTAATACAGCCTGTGCTCGTGTTGACGACGAGAACCCAGAAGAAATTCACATCTGCACTTATTGTGAATAAAATAACCATGTACCCCATACTGCCCCTACCACGGGGCACAACGGGGTTTTCATAAGGGTTTCGTAAAATTAAAATTTAAGCATTATTTGATTAGTTACTTCGCCAAATTCTAAGCCAAATGATAACCCTAATATGTAACCAAAGTGTTATGATTATAATAATTACTTAATATATTTTGTTTATTCTGTTAATGGCTATTTCCCTTAACGTCCCCGTTATGCCCCCCCTTCCCCTATATGTGTGTACCCCTTTCCCGTCCAATATGTGCCTCCGTGACGTATGCGCTATCATTTATATTTTCTATGAAACGATGTTTCCAAAATATCACGTCCCGTCCCGTCCGGGGCAAAAGCACGTTACGTATGCATCGACCTTAAATCTTTAAACTTTGAATGTACACTTCAGGTATAGTAGGTTTTTTTTCTATAATAAATTGACAAATTATATTTGAATTACAGCTTTACTTCGGTATAGTCAAGTAATAATACTTATGAATTGAATATTCAGAAACTATTCTCAGTTTCTGTGTAGGCTTTAAATAGCAATAGTAACAGTAGTACTTAGTAGTAACTACTAATAGAGCTATTCTAAATTATTTCGATAACTCATTTTGGATTCATGACCTAGAAGATACCTAATAAGAAAACGTACCTGTGCTCTAATAGTATCATTCAGTTAATAAAATAAAATTGATAATACGATGAGCAGTGATAGCCTAGCGGTTAGAACGTTGGTCTCCCGAACGAAGGGGCCCGAGTTCAAATCCTGGCACGAACCTCTAATTTTCAAATATTACGTGCGTATTAGAAGTTAATTATCACTTGCTTCTGTGAAGGAAACATCGTGAGGAAACCTGAACACCAAAAGTTCTCAAAGGTGTGTGAAGTCTACCAATTCGCACTGGGCCAGCATGGTTGACTATGGCCTATACCCCTCATATTGTGAGAGGAGACCCCGAGCCCAGCAGTGGAATAATTATGGATTGCTACTTTGCTTTTGCTTTCCTTTAATACGATGAGAATTACTCTAGTCAGGAACTGAATTTTATTTAAAAACAAAAAGCAATAAATAGGTATCTAAATGAGAGAACGTTGTTCATTCGTAACGGTCCTCATCCCGAGCTAAAATTCAACGAAAAGTGTCGAATTGACAGACCAACACGAACCCGACACCCAAAGAGTTCCCGACGCTTTGTTTCCAATTCACAGCGGCCGTGTTTGTTCACAAACAGTGCGGCATGCGACTGAGTAATTATCACTTACCTGTGACACGCGATCACAACACTGCACAGATTTATAGTAGATAAACTGGTATCATCACTTTTACTGATGTTGTAAATTAATTATGAGCACTATTTATGGTTGCGCGAGGCGAACGGCCGATCGAGTCGGCGGTGAAACACGGTATGCGGCTAGCGCTCGCTCGCTGGGCGCCCTGGGCGGGCGGGGCGACACTCGCTCGCCTCAGAATGAGTTCGCTTGACGAAGCGCGCGCCGCTCGCTTCAGCCCTCTGCCCTCTGCGAATCTCATTTCGGGATCTATTTACTTTCTACGTTGATAGGCTATTTGTTTGGCAAATACACATCTAGCGTCAGGTTCTGATGTGATTGGTTTGGAGGTAGGTATTTCGGAATAAGAATGGATGTTTTTTAATAATACGTATGTCGTGTGTGTAAATATATATTTCATAATGTATGACTGAAAAATCAATCGTACAATACAATGCAATATTTTATATCTACTCTACATGTGTATTGTTATACACTCCTATTCGCATAAAGTCGCTGAAAATGTATTTTTCAGTGTTGTTTTGATTAATCCACACATATTTTTCAAGTCTTGTTATGCATACCTTCTCAAAGACCAATATAAAAATAAAAATAATATTACCTTAATTAAAAATGGACCTTAATTAACTTCAGTAGATTAAAAAAAAAAGAAAATTTTAACATCAAAGAAAAAATGTTCATCTAGTTATTTATTCTATTACGCGTGTTTAACAGTGGCAGCTAAATATAACTGTTTAATGCCGTTACTTATATTATGTGCGTAGGAACTGCAGTGCGGTTTACATTATTATATCTGATATAACATTGTGAGAGTATTACCTACACTTAACGAAAATACAGCTTACGAATATTTTCCCAATTTGGTATTCGAATGTTCAGTTTCAGGATGATACATCAGGACAGTTTCAATACAATATTATCTGCTTTAATTTTAACTATATATAACTATTATCTTTAACTATAGGTAGGTACTTATCTATTATTTATTAACGCAAAATAATAAGTACTTAATATGAGTAATATTATTAATGTAATATTATTAATGTAATACTAATATTATTAATGTAATATCTAATGATTACCATTTTGTTCATTTCAGAATATGTCGAAAAAGGTAACGATATAATCCAGCAATGTTTCTGGGTACGATTCCCTACCGAGAGTTTGTACATACTTATATAATTTCTTGGACTTGTATCTCATATCATCCACAGGAAACTATTGTATGTAAGCAAGAAAACTATAATGTTGGTTTTATAGTATAAACTAGCCATACAAGCACGCAGTAGATAACTTGTAACGATAAAGATCCTCAGCCAACTACCACCGTGTTTCAAAGTGCGTGCTACAAAAAAATATCATTCCGTCGTAAGCGCCGTCCCTTTCCTCAGCGTCCGGAATGTTGATTTGAATTCTTCAAAGGCAGTGGCCGCATCAGTTTATAATGTATAATTGCAGATTTACTTTATATACCATTGTTATCTCACATCTCTCCAAACTTAGGTGTTGTTTAAACAGTTTTAATGACGAGCTTTTGTTTTAATGACTCGGCGACGAAACCCCCGTTGTGATAATTATTTTATAGACACACTACTAGCAATTGTTTTAGGGCGCTATAGTTAGGTAATTGTTATAATCTTACCACCGAATGATACGGTCGGTAAATGTGAAGTTAGTTAAACCATAGCTTTAGTTAAGCAGACTATTGTGAGATTGCCACTTTTCATTAAATATGTACTTACTATCTTATAAGATCTTATATTTGCTTTCAATAAATGTTAAAAACATTTTATCAACATCAATATTACCTGTAATTATTTTCGATTTTTTTGATAATAATTTCGTTAATATTCCAGTATTCTCCTTTATTTATATTTTATTGCATACAACCCTCGCAACTAGCATTATTTTGCTAATGATCGCAAGTTAGATATCAAAATAACACTACTCAACAAATTTTTACCTAAGATCGCATACGCAGTCGGCGTAAGACACAAAATTACACAAAGTGTGTTTAAGGTAACAACACTTAACCATACGTAGGTGTTACTGGTTTACTAGACGCAGGCTCTTGCTAGCCTGTAGGTTCTACGCCGCATTCCACGCGCTATTGACTCGCGAGCGCGCCAGCTCCGCCATAGTCACTTGTGATGCGCCTGCGCCGCTTCTACGCGGACCTGGTACAGATAGCAAAATAAATGAAAAAAAAGTTTTGTTAGAAAAGCACTCATCGAATATTGATAACATTGATTATGAACTCTGCTGTAGATAGTTCTCTGTATTTTTGGACTACAGAAGAAATGTCAAAATTCTTTACATTAACTGAATAGATAATATTCTATTAATCTAGAAATTTAATTTAATAATAATAATTGATTTAATCAAGTCAATTCAAGAAACACACGGATTCTCGAAGAAAATTCGCAGTGATAGAATCACAGGATAGAATGAATTTCAACAGATTTTATGTAAAATAGGTTGCTAAGGCTTTCAAGCTTTAATGCTTTCGAATGTTAAAAGTTATCCGATCTCATGGAGATCCAAGCGCCTTACTCTACCAGCTTTTGCTCTACAAACCTTACAGTTTGGTCAAAATGTATTGAAGCGCTCATAGCCCTACGGCTTGCGTCAATCCTAAGTGATCGACAAAGTTAAGCAACAGCGGGCGCGGTCGGTAGTTGGATGGATCAATTTCTTGAACGTTTCCGTGCTTCGCAGGGCACGTAAGGCCGTCGGTCACGGTTGTTGTCATAGGATAACAATTGTCAAGCCATGTCGGAGGCCCTCGGGCGGTTCGGAAACTTCCGACACTCGGGTTGGCTAACCCCTCCACCAATCCGCACTGGAGCAGCGTGGTGGAGTATGCTCTAGGCTCAAGAGGAGAGACCCGGCTTAGTAGTGGGACATTAATGAGTTGAAGCTAGCCAGTATGGTTTGTCCGTCTCGCGATTGTCTCACATACATTCCCATGAACTTAGTGTAAGAAAATAATGTTGTTATGGTAGGATATGTTCAGAGCTACGAAAGGAAAGAGTTCAGAAAGAAAAGGTAAGTTAGATAAAACTATTAAGGATAGTTATCTGCAGTAGGTGAATGATAGATAGATATAGATAGCCTATCTAGTCCTCGAACGGCAGTTGTTACTGATGTCCATGGGAGATGATAGCCACTTACCATCAGGTGGATTTTAAGATCGCTTGTCGTCAGGTTACATGAAAAAAAAACTTTATTTTCCCAATACATAGGTAACATTTTAAACCTCGTAAACAATGTAAAACCTCCATAGAACACCCATGACTGACATTGACCGTAGAGTGTAAAAAATAAAGTGTTATAGTTATATGTTGTATGTCGAACAAAGAACAAATTCCGTCACAGAAATGTCTGTCCGGTCAAAACTCTAACCCATGAACTCTCACTTCGCAGGCAGGATCTCTACCATCTGGGCTATGGGATTGCGTTGGGTTGAAGTTCAGGGCTGTTGGACAACATAAAAATTGTTAATGTTTTAATATGGCAACATTCATTCACGACCATTTAAATTCAAGCTTCGTGTCGTTGCTACCGTGTTAAGTGTATAAGTTTATAAAACTGTCTTTATATGCAATAGAGGTGCATGTGAAAATTCCGGGTTGTTTTACGCCGCCCTTCGATCTACCAGCACAACATACTTACAGTCCACTCCATCCAGTAACATCTGGGATCATTACTAGGTCTATTCTTAGTATATTTTACTTATAAAATTTAATATGACATCAGTACTTCTCAGCAGGTTGCGCAGAATGGCGGTGTTTACGCAGTGCGCGCTAATTGCTGACGACTCTCGGCTGCTTGCACTGTGCAAATCGCTGCACTCCGCTGCATAATCCACTTTACCTATAATGTTGTATCTTATAAGGAAAATAAAATCCATGTGCCTAAGTGCCTTAAATTTTGTTGATGTCATCGAGCGCACGTTCGAGCCTCGTCCGGGATGCGGACGTCACACGGTATAGCTTGAACGGCATCATATAATATGTTAGTGAAGTTTCGATCCGTGCCTCGTCAGTGCCTCGCATGGGGCAAGGTTCGTGCCCGACTAGGTCTAGCATAATTCATCCCTAACGCTGTGACAGTGATTTGCACAACGCGACGGAATAGCATGGGGGTTTAGGATTGGCTGAACATTTCATGAGGCATACTTTAGGAATTCTTAAAATAACATCCATAGAAATTTATGTTTTATTACAATCCCATCAGATAATTCTATAATTATTATCTGGGCAAATCTAATATATAAAAATCTTATGTCAGGGTGTTTGTGGTTGTACTCCGCCGCTCTGGCTCCAACCAATTTTTATATTTTTTTTGTGTATATTTTATAGGTCTCTAAGTATATTTCATAACGCTAGGTGATCCAGAGAGTTTTTAACAGAACAACTTTGCCGAATTAGCTAGTCCTTTATAATAATACGTCTACCGCCAGGGCGCTTAAAAAGTCGGTGTGAATGAAAATTAATAAAAAACTCTATTAAACTAATTTATTTAAACTGACTTTATACAATAGAATTACGTAGTGGTATCTACAGTATGAAGTACATAATATAAAACTGTACAGAGTACGTACCTATAAATACAGCCAGTTTGGTATACGGTATACCTACTGTAGGTATATCATTAAACACAACATCTTACGAATCTCATTTCAATGTATAATGTCAGTCCCTATCCCGAGTAATCCCAAGCGAAGTGGATTGTTTTCCTTGGGTCCCCGATTGGATTTATTTCGAGTTTTACGGCGTCTCGCATCCCCGTCGTAAACTTTATGCCGAGTCCGACCAGCTACCGCTCTCAAGACTCGATATCCTCATTTGTTATTTTGTTTTTGGATGTTTTTGAATGATTAAATTAATGTTATAACCCATTACATTTGCTCCTCTGCTAGGTATTGGTTTCCTCTTAGAATGAAATAGGAGACAATATTTTCACTCTGTGGGTATGGATATAACCAAATGTATGATGTACACATCTGAGTATAGATGTGAGGATAGGTACTGCTCACTTTAAAGTACGTAATAATCATCGTTATTGGTAAAATTAGCCAGGTTATTGAAAAGAGAAATTAATTATTTGAAACTCCTGAATTTTTTTAATGGTTCGCCGACAAACGGTGATGACAGATGAACCACCTGAACTCAAGTTGTGTCCATCGTCCGTGGACATTAGGCACACCAAAGTCATCATACATGCGTCGCCAGCCAAGAAAAAAACGGGGCAAGTGCGTGTCAGGCCACGTGCAATGTAAAGTTCCGAAGTAGTAAGTTTATATCGACTATTACTCATTAACTACTTATGCTAAGATAGCCGTGATAGTTTTCCTGATAATTTCATCGTATAACCTATTTTTCACTTGTCCAACTCCAACCATTTAGTCAGCAGAGGGGCACTTTAATTAATAAATATGTATATCCATATTATCCATGCCAAATAACAGCTTTCTAGCACTGAGGCACTTTGCTTCGGACAGACGGACGGACGGATATGACGAAACTATAAGGGTTCCGATTTTACTTCGGAACCCTAAAAAGAGAGAAGAAAGAAGGAAAGGAAAGAACTGGCTCTCAAACACTCCAGCCGGAACAAGCAAGAGGGTGGTAACTAACCAGGAAGACTTCACAGGATAATATCACACAGATAATAATCCTTACGTGAAGCCCTACGATCAGGCGAGAGAGACACCGTGGTCTGCCAGCATGCTTTTGGAGCTTCTACATGCAGTAAATCAATATTTCTTTCCACTTTTTCAAGCTTACAAAGATATTTTTTCATTTATGTAATTAATAAGCGTACGTAGCAACTAGCAACTCTACAAGAAAATCATTTGTGAGTCACCAGTCCATAACGTACCAGTAATCACATGTGGGGCAAGCAGAGTATGGCCTCAAACATAGACAGAATATAAATATTCTCATGAATCTAACGTAGGTAACGCAATATTAATCTTTTATTAGTTGAATCCTAATCTACGGCTCACAACTTATTCAAACTAGAATTGTTTTTCATGGAATCGAAAGACAAAAGTATAATATTTGTCTTAGCACCCAATTGGACACATCAAACACGAGGCTGTGTCAATAGAGATCAATAAACAAACAGAGCGCGCCGAAAGCTGCCAAAAGGGTTGTTGTTCAAAAAAAGGTCAATTCGGTAGTCGCGCTACAAAAACCTCTTTTGCATGGCGTAACGTAAATATTGATCCCGACAATAGCAAAGGAAGCGTGACCATCTACACAATATGTCTGCAGTTGGCTTTCACTTTCAATTTTTTGCCATATTTTAGGAAACCCTTCCATAAGAGCTACTGTTGGCGATACTCATTTGCATAACAGTGTACAAAACAATAAAACACGCGTTTATTTGAACGCGAAAAGTGAAAACAGGGTTCAAGGTGAATACTTGTGTTGTTGGTCAGTCGGTGGTTTGGTTTCTGTTGCTTTGCACGTTTCGTTAGTTCAGCTAGTGAATAGATCCATTTTATTAATCACGGCAAATAATAACAATAGATATACATAGATTCAGTGAGGCAGTATTGGCAGAAACATGGTTTTGTACCGTCATCCAGTTACAGAAGGTTTGGTTTTCAATCATTACTTTTTTTTATGGAAATAGCCGGCAAACGAGCTGATGATCCACCTGATGGTAAGTGGCTATCGCCGCCCATGAACATCAGCAACACCAAAGGCATCATAGATGCGTTGCCGGCCAAGCAAAAAGAAGAAAAAGAAAGAAAAAAATTAAAATAATCTTCGTTACGTATTAAAAAAATGACGTGCATAAGTGTATCAGTGATACCTATATGAATAAAATATTTTGACTTTGACTTTGAAAATAAGTTCGTAGTTACCTTGTACCAATAAGAAGGTAAGCAACTACCCTGTCATATTTATGTTCCATGAGCTCCTTGCGTATCTTCGAAAATATCTTAAGTGGTCAAATCAGCTGTTATCTAGGCGGGTATTGTATAGGTAGCAATCATGGAAATTCAACAGCATTGAACACTTGTGACGTTCAGAATGTTAACTTGCAAGCATTAGCTACAGTAGTCTGAAATGTACTATTCAATGAAACCTGCTTATTCTATTGCACCCTCTTGTAGCTTTAGCAATTACTAAAGCTTTGTAGGCAAGTGTAAATGTAATGTATGAAGATAGTCCTAAATACAAGTTTTGATTTACGACATTATCTTTCAGGTGTAGAGCGTTTTTAGTAAAGTTACCTTTTAGTAACCCTTTAGTTACCTTTAGTCAGATTATTTTGTTGACAAAAAATACCTAGCTAACAATCGCTAACAATAAATCTATCAGCTGATCGAAGCAATCTTGTATTTTACGACATAGTCACAAAATATCACAAATTAGTCAAACGTTAACTCGGAATGAATTACTCGTAGGTGCAATAAACGCTGCCTGGATCATCTTACTGCATTTTGAAAGGTATTCTTAACTATGGTTTGAATTTCGACTCAACGCGTAAATCCTAAAGCTGGTTTTCTATTGAAGCTTCGTTAATATATACGTCGTTTTAGTGTTTTCGATCGCCGGTGGTGAGGACCTGTTAATAATTCGGGTACACACAGCATGTTTGCACGTTTTGTTACATCATTTTGAGCTGGCTTAACGAACTCGCGTTCCAATATTTAGTGTGTATGGAGCTTTAACACCGATATTTACTATCAAATATTTGTTTATTGCTCACATGTTTGAGTCGCCGAAGCCGTTACACCTCGAAATATCAAGGTTTTTTGACGGATTCTAATTATGTCTCGTTTCAGCGCTACTTAGATTGAAGTAAGATCAAAGTAGGAGAGATTTACTTTTTTTGTACTGAAAGAAATTTTTTAAGATAGGTTCGGTTCGGACTTGGTTCTCAGATATTCAAAGGTTCTTCTACTGATTCACTCTTAATAGATTTACTATGGGACGTGACGTGGACGTGTATGGGACGTTAGATGTGGCATCTAAACACACACGGGTCTTACTAAATTCCAGGCTGTAACTTTTGTACCTATCTCAATGTGTTTGTATAAGTAAAGAGACTAAAGAAAGATGTTTATTCTTAGAAGTTCAATAATGGCAGAAATTAAGGATTATGCAATAATGATGGTTACATTGCAGTTCGAAATACGTATTAAAGGTAATAATCAAATACAATTATTTATCAGTTAATTTTCCAGTGTACTTTGATTAAAGGCAACAAAGTTCGTTAATCTCCAATTAAAAATGAACGGTGCATGCTACAGAATTAGGGCATCGGCCTTAATTTGGGCCATAAAGCGATTTTAAAATTCAACGTCAGCTGTTAAATTCAGGCCCGGCCAGTGGAATAATAGATGCGGTTTGGTTTATTGACGCCTCATATAACTCAGACGAGCTCACTAATACTCAGTTCTGTTAGTTCAATATGAAACACATTCGAGAGTAGACATCGTACGAATCTTGTTGAATATCTGTTGTGAATATGTGAATACGTGGCTCCTTTACTAGTGCTACTTCTAATACCGCTGGATTGAAGGGTACGTACCTATTTAGTCATGAAAATTTACGATCAAAGACCATATTACCATTTCGTAACAATACGGTAAGTAAGTACCTAATAATCACCACCAGATAGATAGACATGCAATAACATTAGTGATATAAAGCAGTAAGTTACAATACAATACAATACAAATTATCTTTATTGTACACATAAAATTACAAATGAACACAGATACATTTGAACACGAACGTACAATTGGCGGCCTTATCACTAAAACAGCGATCTCTTCCAGGCAACCATTGACTGGAATTATTGAACTAACATACACAAAGGACAGGGTAGTGCGTGTACAGAAAAATAAAAATAATAATACATAGTAATGAATAAATAAATAAATAAATATAATATAACATTAGTGTTAAAGTATGCCAGCATAGCATATTATATTGTAAGTTGTTGAACAAAAGTTGGCGATAAGGGAGGAATAGGTATTCTGATACAGGTAGAAGTTTCTTTATCAGAAAGATCATGCCATGCCTTATGCATCAGTTGTTCTCTTTAGGTTCAACCAGAAGTTAACAAGCTGAATAAAGTTTTAAATTTCATCAAAATATTTTTACTCCAACCAACTCTCTTTTAATGGATAGACCAGCCAAAACCCAGTTCTTTGACAATTTTTCAGAGCTTACTTGTAATATAATTAAAAAAAAATCACTGTACATTTATAATATTCATGATTAAAAATTCCTCTAAACGTACGTTTTACACAAGATTATATTATTATAGAAATTCTGTCAATTTGATCTTTCATTGGAAACCGGAAAAACACCATCAAAAGCTGTTCTCGTCTACCAAATAGCAGCTGCTGTAGGCGCATCTTTTACTAAATAATATTAAGTATAAGCTGCGCCATTAAAGAAACGAATCTAAAATGGCGGAAATTATCATTCCCCCTCACTCGCACGTTATTCCTGTCTTTAGCGTGTGAGTGAGGGAGAATGATAATTTCCGCCATTTTAGATTCGTTTCTTTAACGGCGCTACTTATACTTAAATATATTTTAAGTTATAAATACCGCCAGAGTCGGGGACAAAAAATAGAGAGTAGTCTCTCTATATTATGGTTACGGAGAGTAGATACCAACTAACTGAAGACAGATTTATGCTGTTAGTTAGTAGACAAAAGCCTGCTAGTGCTAAAGTGCTAAATCTTGCTCAAGTATCTATTGCTCGTCTTGTTATAGCAACAATGTAGAAAAACACAACTCTTCAATAAACTTTCTATTATCAGTAGGTAGGTATTGGTACGTACAATGTAAGAAAATGTGTTTTGTACTTAGAAACAAATTTCACTATGTCTATGTAACACATGACGTGGGTATGCATTTGATGCATTTAATCCATCAGTAAGAATTTTTCATTCTAGGAGAGGCCTATGTCTAGCAGTGGACTTCCAAAGGCTGCTGGATAGATGGATGGATACAAGCATTTTTATAAAGTTCTACTTCTACTTAGGAAACTGTAATGTGACAGTATTTTTTTACTTGAATTTTCTTAGCCGCTTATTATTTACTTGTGAATTCGTACCCGAGAACGGTGTTAGCTTTAACAATTTCAGAAAACATCAGCAACTGCTTGTAAGACAAATATAGTCACTCCAAACGGAAGGTTCGTTGCAATTTAATTCAAGTTTCGAACGAGTATAACGTATGTAGGTATTATTATGTAAATACAAGTATTCAATGAGCTAATATTTTTATAGCTATATGAAAATAATTGGAATTTTTCTTCATAGCACATTGCCCATTTACATTTCAAGTCCCGTACATAAAATCACATTATCGAATAACAAGTGTTTAGCTTAGAGCATAAGATTATTAAACGTAGCGTTATTCATTATTCACACACAATTCTTTTTGAAATAAAAATTCAAATCATTAGATACCTACCATTTTTTGCACCACTTGATATTTATCCATTTCCAAGAGTCGCATTGGCCTCTATATCTTGTTTCTAATCTGCTCGAATAATTTTAAGTCGATAAATTTGGATGTCAGGCCACATGTGTAGGTATGGAGATAAGGGCAGCTCACCCCGCCTTTAAGCCGCCGTGAAATATTATCATCCTGCCCGAGACATTTATGACCAGTTTGAGATAGGTGCCGTGGAAACATGTCTAGAGCCGTGCATATCTATATACATTTTAGGTATGTGTCTTAGGTAGATACAGCAGGATGTATTTAAATTATGTATTTAAATTATCACAAAAAATACAAACTTGCCATTTTAGTTTTCTTCGTATTTGGAAGTCTTTGCTAGGAGGATAATTGCTGGCTAATGCTAATGCTGTAGCACTTTTTAAATGCATAATATACACACCTAAATATCAGTAAAATGTACCTAATATGTAGGTATATAATACGTATAAAAATTTATGTTATTTATGTAAATTATATTACAAGATTTAAAATGTAAACCACTGTATCGCTCTACATAATCATATGAATTGCAGTGTCGAGTATGATTGGACGAGTATTTTTTTAGGTCAGCGTAAAAATTTTCTGACACCAAAAAAAAACTAATGATCTAAAAAATATTTAGTATCCAGTTGAATTAATTTTTCCATACTTCGCGGGAGAGATCCGCCCAGCTTGCCTGTCCGCTAGATCGTAATGATATGAAATGTGTTTATTTCACAAGCATGTCTATTTGATAAATTGTGGTCCGTCATTGTTTGATCACAGGACCTTCGGGTGCATTGAATCGGCTATCATTCCACTCATAAAATCTCACTAATGTGCCATAATACATCGTTCGCTCTATATCTTTATTAACAATTCTCTCACCATAGATTCTTTTCAAGCCATTCACAAAATTTATGTGCAAAGTTACGACATTCTTATACTTTCCTTTTATCCTCAACTATTTTCTGAAAACACTGTTTTCTTTATGCGATTTAATACGCCATATTTTCGTTAAGTGACTTCGAGGATATGTAACTTTGTTGCGAATAATAAACGAAATAAAAAGCAAAACGAGTGCGAACACAATCCTTGCTAAAGGCGGTGCGTATAAATCAAAGATGTTTCAGACTTTGCCTCGTTTCAAAGCTTTAGTATAGGAGCATATTTTATTGTAAGATTAAATAAAATTCAAGCTCGAGTTAAAATGTGCGTTACGAATATAAAAGAGGCAACATTGTAGTTTAAATTTAGTTTTAGAGTGCTCAGAAATTAACCAGTTCTGAGGTGTTCGAGGCGTTATTTATTGCCTTAGTATGTAAAGTTACGTACCTACATTCGAGATGCCTACGTACCTATACATATATTTATGTGGATGTATAAAAACCTCCGATAGAATGAAAGGCGGGGTGTAGCAAAGATTTTTTTCTCAAAATCTCAAATATGGCGTGGGAATAGGCATTCGCCGGCTCGCCGCATTGAAATAAGTAGTTAAAATCCTTGGCGATCTTTGGTTGTCAAGTGGATTTCTTTAATAGTGTGGGCGCATCTATGTTAACTTTAATGCTTTTCTAATTCACTTTCCTGAGTTTTTAATAAAGTTTTGAAAAAATAACAAACTAAGGATTTTCTACCAATAGAAATCAGTTTGGTTTACTTTCATGTACGTATTTTCAACGTTACAATAGGTAGGTCCAATCTATATTTACAAATTCGAGCTTCTTACACCAAAATTGGAACACTTGATCCTTCAGATAAGTCTTACTTTAGAATATGACTCTAATTCATATACTTATTTCACAATATCACAAGGTAAGAGTTTCAATAATACCTTTTAATTACTGTGAGTATGGAAGCGAAAGCTGGACAACATTTTATGGTGTAGGTAATTAATTGCGTCGTAAAAAATTGCATTACAGCGTAAGTAGGTAAAAACAATCCGCTCGTAAACGTAACGCAGTTCATTGCATTAAACTGAATAATTATCTACATTACTCGTAGTTTTTTAAGAACAGGAATAAAATAACATTTGCAGTTGTCATTTTTGTCTCGTCAGTTGCGAATTATTAAGAAGTAGGTTTGTGGTACTTAAATTAAGATACAATATAATATTACCAAAGAATCTAATAAGCTTAAGTGAGGAAGTTATACCTACGTGTCTTTTATGTTTCAGGCTAATAAGAGAGGATTCCCGGGTTGAGGTTCAGACTTCATAAGTAATAGAATAAATTGCATGAAACTCCTGCCCGAATTTAACAATCCATATTTTTTATTTAAATTATTCAATTTAAAAACGGAACTGCAGTGCTGTACGTTGTAATATGACCCAACGACGAGTCGATCTCACGACCGCTATTCTACTCATTGCAGTCATAAACTCATTAAGTCACATAACCGGCCAATCAAGCTTTCCAATCATGAAATTAAAATTGCGTCCCCTTTATAGCCAGCCGTTACGAGCTGCGAAAAAAGGGGGCATAAATAAAAAGGGGGTATAAATAACACACCTTCAGATGCACGCGAAGTAAACCTTGGGATATATACGCAGTCGTAAATTATACGCTTATAGCCCCGCGAGCGATTAATACCATTCATTAAGGAAAAATGTATCCTTTAAAGGTTTTTCGTATCGATCGTTCGCGGTTTTAAACTGTTTCGAGGATACACGACTATAAATCATGGCCGGTAAGTCGTGTCTTATCCGTTACTTTAAATTTACGTGCTGGCCGGCGCTGGGCAGGTAACATATGAGAGCTGAAATGGTAGTGCTTATAGAGATTGTATTTAATTTTGTAATACCTTAATATTTATGGTTTTACCAATAAAATCCATATAAGTACTTACTTATGCGTCAGAATGCATACTTTACATTGGTGTTCGGTATTTTGGGAATTTGTTTGTCTGCTATACTGTGCTTACTGATTATTTGAAGTTACGATATCGCCTGCAAGTTCATTTATACTCTTAATAGAGTTATTAATTGAAAACGTTTGAAAAATTCATTAAGTCACTATAAGAGAATAGCTTCTCATTCATTAAGTTAAAAGAAAAATGTAGTAGGTACTTTAATAGGTAAAAAAATTAATGGGGAATTTTCCCCAACCTCAAATATGAGGAAAAATGGAATGCTTGGACAGCCACAGCCTTCTAATCAATAAACTTTTAGAATTCTTTAGAATTCTGTAATATATTTTTCACATTTCATGTTTCTGTGTGAAAGAATCTTCTGTAAATATAGCTCTACCTCTAACAATGTTTAAATTTATTTAATAAAACACAAAAATCTCTTTAACTATAACAATGATTTCTATAAATATAAAGTTGTATTCGTCTTTTTGTATAATTAACTCTTACTAATGTAGCTAAGAACGTAACTGTAAAATGTAGAGACAGATGTAGGCGTTCTCTTTTCGGAGGGAGGTCCCGGGCCGATCGATGGAGCTCTGGCTACTTGAAGAACTTACCTCTACGTTTTCTTCGAGTTGTGATGATAATAACGATATTTATGATAATAACAAAAGTACCTACAGTAACTTGATAAACTTGCACCTTCGCGCTTCGGTCACTCGTGCCTCAGAAATGTTTCTCAAAAGCACCTCCCTATACCAATAGGTACGTTTATATTTATACCTATAAACTAATTGGAACTCTGTCACAAACGTGCTGTTTTAGTCCATCCTTCTTTTTTCTTTGGGTTGATAATTTTTAAGACTAATATTGCAATCGCTAAGAGCACAAAATATATTTTCTGCAGGTATATTTAAACGGATTACCTCCCTTGCATTATAGGTATTTCTACATGTTACCCAGCAACTAATTCAAATAGTAAATGCTTACCTAATATACTACTGTGTGGAAATGAAAAAAAAAACAAAATTAATAATTTCAATTTCATGACATTTTAAAACATGCTTAAGGGCCTAGAGAGTCAATGTGTTCAAGATGTTTTCAAAACCCAATAAACTCGAACAGTCGAAAGTGAAACTCAAAAACGAAGCGACGCGATGCGGCGGCTGCGTAGTGTTTTTTTCGGTAGATTTACATATTTATTGGGGCACATTTTATGGACGCACCAGAAAAAAGCTTCGCTCGTTTAATGGACGAAAAGGGTGGCTCCATGTATATTTATTCTGTCACATCCTTTTTACGTGCAAAAGGACGAAGCTGTGTATTTTTTCGGCACCGACGTGCCACATTTGGCGACGCACTTTGCATAAAAATATCTGATCGTAAATTCTACGTCGGACGGATCGAGCGCATGTGTGGAAGGAAAATATTAAAATCGTATCAGCATAGAGTTTAATGTACCTAGTCACATATGATGCGTAAATTGAGTTATGAAAGTGAATTTTATATGCTCGAAGCTTCGAAAGCTTATGAATTTTCTTTAGGTAAGTACATATTTTCATAGGTAAGATTACCTAAGATTTTTTGCTCGTGAATTACAAAAGCATAGGTTGAAACATAAGTTAAACGCTTTGTTAATATTTTCAGCATAAATATTCAACAAAATTCAGTAAATTTAATTCCAAACGAAGTTTATTTGGTAATGTTTATTACGTGAAAAAGGTTTCTGCTGTAGTTTATTTTGCTAAAAGAAATCATTAAGGAGCGTACTACTTATTATGAGACTTAATATAGATACCATACACACACGACCATAAATATCATTACAATGAAATGTTAATTTCCTGCTTTAGTTACAAGATTTTTTTATTTTCATCACAAGATTTCTGTTTATTATTGTTAAAACTTATCGTTTAATTGTACACCCATAATGGGCAGGATGTAGCGATGGAAATTTCAAAAACTGTACCACACCTGTTTACCTACTGTCCACAATAATTGTTTGATTGATTGATTGATTGATTTTTTGCTTTTCCCTAGTCTGTAAGCATCAAGTTTTTTGGCACATGGAAGGCATAATACCACCTACTGATAGATACCTACGTAGGAAGGTTCCTACTATTTAGCCACCTTGCCTAGTAGCTAACATGCATTATTTATTTACAACCTCGGGCCTATGCAAATCGCATCCGCTATAATATTTAATTAAACATGGTAACCAGTTCCAGAAACTGGGGTCGAATAGGGACTGGGATCTTGAGGACCCCTTCATAAATTAATGCTACGGCGTAAATTATCCACTCACGTTACGATCAGCACCTTCATTTAATTCATTAGAAGTTTCGACCCGTTCATATATTTTGTATCAACGATAATTTCAAAATTATTCACTAGTAATTTATGACGGTGCCAATGAATATCGGTTTTCTTTGCCATAATTTATGAAGCGCATGTGTGATACGAGTCGCGTTTTATTGTTTTACAGCCTGGGTGGGCTGAAAGCTACAGGCCATTGATCTAAATAACCAAGATCTCGTTTTAAGTTCCTGACTCATCTTTAAGGTCCCATACGTTGGGTGAAAATTCATGTGTCTCTGTTTGCTTACGCGTTACAGCTTTTTTTCGTTAAATGGTCTAAGAAAATTGTAAACATGTATGTTCTTTAGCTGAAACTGATGGCGGTAGTTGCCTGCCTGAATATGATCAGGGAAACAGAAAAGATTTTGTTTAATTCAATAATGTTACTCAAACATATCATTCGTCGCGGCATTAGTAGGTCTAATCTACCCATTATAGTAACACATTCAATAAATTCAAATATATGTGTACAACAATCAAATAGTTTTTTTTTTATTTTTTTCTGCACTTTATTGGTATTTATAAACAAAAACATTTTTTGTTATGACACTTTTTTCTCGAAATTTTCTCACATAGTACTGTTACCTGTTGTCCTTCACAGTTATAACGTACATTTACACCGACATTATAGTGCTGTCATCCTGGGAATGCGACAGTAAATAATCTAACATCATAAAGCTTAAGTGCTCTAGGAGAGTGGTGTAGCGGTTAGTAATGTCTGGAATTGCGTCTTATTAGTCGAGGGATTATTGTCATTAGTACATAGTAGTATTTTGGGTTCAATTTTCTTAAGGCGAAAGTTCTGAAAGAAAATTAAATGATTAATAGCGAAAACTGGTTACCATTTTAAATAAAAACCTCGTTTAGTAACTTCTATCAAATGAGGTCATGTAAATTTATATAATTATATTTTAATAAACCTAAAACAAAATTATGACAAAAAGGATTACTGCTGAGAGCGTTCTTTTCGCGTTCATCTGATGGTTTGACCTAGTTACGTATTTACGATGGTTTTGCTATCGGGTCATTTTTACGTTCTATTTTTATGATGCAATTTTCTCAGTTTCGGTTCACGTTTTTTTCATTTTCATGAAATACAGTAATATATCTGGTTACGACGTTGGTATTTAATATGTATAAGTAAACCTTTTAGGTACTCCTATGGATACTAGTTTTTGAAGAAAAAATCCTATGTAATTAATATTAAGTACCTATATTCCTTTAAAGGTATTGATATTTCAAGAAGTATATTTACCAATAAGTTATGTACTTATATATTTTTATGTATTATATTATTAAGTGTGTAAGTAAATAAATAAAAATATGTGATTGTATTCTATCATAACTTGAGTATTAATTCCGTGATTCATTTACTCAAGCAATACCAAACAACTGGACAGTAATCTATTGTAAAATTGTAACCCGTCACTGTTAATCTTAACCATTTAAATTGTATGCGCCGTCATCTCAGGAATGCACTAGTAAATCATCAAACATACTAAACCAACCCTTTACTGCCTCATGCGTACTATGAGTGGTCCCGCGATAGTGATGTGCGACTCGAATGATGTAATTCACTCACTGTTTGAATCGAATACACAAAAAATGTTACTAAATCTATAAAAATTAAACAAGGCATGCAATGCATTTTCTGTAATTTATATTCAGTAATTTATCACAATTAGGAAACATTATTTATTTATTTATTTATTGGTAAGCATCTAAAACCATGACTAATTACGTTGTCGTTTCGTCGTCGATGTGTCGACTCGACGAGCGAAAAACGGTGTAGGTATTGCAAAATATTATATGAAACTTTAGGATTTTGGTTTATAAATATACATTAATTAACTAATCACTTTATTACTGAACCACTTTCCAGAAAAATGTGCATATTTAAATCGAATAGAATATTATTCATCATCGTGAATGTAATCGAATCTAATTCGACACTGGCTCACCTCTAGCTATAAGTCGCCTATATGACTATTGTACATCGTAAACTTGTAATTTTCTTGAAACTAAATCCACAGACTTATCCAACACGCATTTTATCTAAAATGCTTTTAAAGTGCTAAGATGTCCCATATCTACGGCATTATGGACGAAGCCCTCTATCGCGTGAGCATGGATAGGGTTTTCCAAACAGATATATGGCCCTGATTTGTAAGCTATCTGCTGTCATAAAAGTGTCTGGGCAATCGTCTCTTCAATTTATTGTTGTTATGGAATAGCGGGCCTACTATAAACATATAACTGCTTCTTTCTTTCCATTATCTCGGTGTGTACGCCTCTATAAATCAAAGAAAACGTTGCATGTATTCGATATTTTAAAAATACGTAAACGACAATGAAGCAAATATTTCATATTAAAATTAGCATTACGTGTTTGATTACTTGTTGATGTCTATAAATAGGTGCCTAATACCTACGTCAAAGCAGTCCACCACTTAGCAAGATTAAAACTGACAAAAGCCCTGGCGTTCATTAATCAGCAGATTAGATATTCGGATTATTTACGAGGGAGTCGAAAACGTACGGAATTTAATTTCATTAGGGGATTTTAGTGGCTCCATGTTGTCACCCGCTGCGCCGGAGCGGCCGAAGCGACGTATTTCACCCAGCTGTCACGCGCCGACCAATCGTAATCGAGAACCAACCGCGCGTTCCGAGTTTAAAAATGGTGGAGATAATTTCATTGTACATTATATTGTGACAGGTCGTTATTTTGAATTTTTATCGGTTGTGCTTTCAATATTTTGTTGAGATTCCGTCTTCAAGATTTCTTTTTCTTTTTAGGTAGGAGTTCAGTATACTTTACTTATTTACTTTTTAGTTAGGCACCTTTTATTCTTTCTGTTTTTTTAACTTTCCGAAACTAAGTGGTAAGAATTCTAAGATTGCTTAAATTTTGTCTTCTTTTTTGTTGCGATGTTTCCTTTCCAAGCCTTTCCTTAGTCAAAATTAACTAATATTCTAAAACTAATGTTTCCTTGGAGATTCAAGTACCTATAGAAATACATATCTTAGGAAAGTATATATTAAAAGGAATAAAGATTGCCGTTCTATATACTTACCCGAACAAAGTCAACTACTAAAAAGTTCCATAAAACAACAATTTCAAACGGGCCATTTCGCACGGGAAAAACAGCATCTAGGGGTGGGACTCCCCGTGAGGTGGGGGTCCAAAGTGAAGCTTGGTTTTATGCCGCGGAATTACGACTTAGACGTTTCAAACAATAACTCTCCCCATAAATACGGACCCGATTTCTTCACGCGTCATAGCGCCGGTCCTATCGCCCACCCGAATTTTGCTACGAGCTCTACGTAATGAAAAAAGCGAAGCGAATTGTTTTTGTATGCCGTCTTTTGTGTTATTAAGGACTATTTATTTACGATGAAATCGTGATTGCTATTTATGATACCAACCACTTGAGTTTTCTTTGGCATGTATACCTACTGCGGCAACCAATCATTTTAGTAATCAATTTCTATTGAAAACGAGTGATATTTTAGATGCGAGACAAATCGTCAGTCATATTAATGAACACTATACCTACCTGATACGTGATTGGACCTGATGAGACACTCTTATAAATGTTTTATATCTCGAAAATTTCAAATTCATGTAGTGAAATTATTGGACTCATTGTAAAATTTTCATTGGTGAACACCTAATTTTTATATTAATATTGCTTTTCACTCATTACTTGAGGCGTTGATTCAGAGACATTAAATAAAACTAAATTATTATTTTGAATTAAAATTCCAATGAACCAATAAACGCCTAAAACGCTCGTGTGACGTGCCACATATCTGCCTTTACAAATTCCATAGCTGCGCGCCGTCTGCGGTCCCACTCCTAATCTAGAAAACGTAATAAAACTCCCCGTAATAAAAGTGCACGTTTTCACGTAGCCCGTAAAAATATGATAACGTTCACGGAGGTACTCGGTAAGCAGCGTTCATACGCACTTGTTTTGCGCAACAGATAATTGTGTTAGAAAAAAGGTGTAAAGCGCTCTCCTAGATTGACTTTGCATCAGCGAATTCTTGTTCCCCACCCACATGTTCTCTTTTGTTTCGAGCGGGAAATCTTTCAAAGATACCAGAATGTAGACGTTGCGGGTTGAGTGGGATTTCTACCCACTAAAACCCTCTCGGCAGCTATGGCTGCACCCTTTACACGCCTTTGCTTCAGTTGCATAATTATGGTGAAGCTCATTGTATAAGCACAGGTATAAGGTTCTATGCTGCTGTTCACAGATACTTTTATATAGATACTTTTCAAAGTATCTATACGTATATTATTGATACTTCAACTTCTATTTCGAGAGAATATCCAAAGTAACTACATAATTTAATTATGATTGTGCGTTACAGTCAATTTTATTATATTTTTCTAGGTAGGTACCTATTGCCGTTAATAGACGTATTACCTAGACGGCCTTGTTTTTAGTTTTTAGTGCGTGTTAGTTTTTTTAGTGTATGTTAATATACAGGTAAACGACACGGTAATTACTGTACTGTATAATCTACAAGCTACGAATTGAATTGATTTAATATTTTAATTTTTGTAGTAGCTATTTAAACCTGAATTAATCAAGTAATTTTTTTTTACTTTGCGTGACGATAATTAATACTATCAGAAGCAAAATTCGTGGAAAAAAAGAAGCCTGGAATTTTCATCGCATTTGCACAATTTTCCAAATTAGGTAGATATTATATACCTATTTAGTTCGGCTATCTAATCTAGCAAAAAGCAAATGCACACTTAATAAAATTGTTTACCAAGCAAATACAGTTATATCCCCACGACATTTAACCATGATTTAGTACCTCCATGCGGAAAATAAGCAAACGTATGTATCCTTCAAATGAGGCCCCCTCTACAGAGGAACTCCCTCTACAGAGTAGATGGATTAATGTTGCCGAAAGCCCAACTTACTTAATAAATATAAAAGCCTTCTCCGCTCGTGGTCGTAAACCGCCCACTGTGCTCCAAGATTACTTATATCGCGACCAGGAAAATCTAACCTCCCGGTTTTCATTACGGCAGCCCAGCGTTTCTCCAACTGAGAACAAAATATTTTTTCGGCGACGGAAAATCGAAATAGCTCGTAAATGCAGAAATAAATACGTAATTTATGTATGTACAAACTTATTCCGTACTTAGTGATATCTCGAGGTTGACAAATTGGATATTTCATGTTGATAATTAAATTCGGGTTTATCCATACAGATAACCTGAATAAAATATCAATTACAGCATACTTAATATTTTAAGCTAGTTGTGACCAATCTGATATGATCAGATTAATTAGATTTAAGCTTGTAAAAATCCCACCTAGCTACCTAAAATTATTATCATCTACAAACGTTAAACAATTATAAAGATGATAATATCTTAACTAACTTCGCTACAAGTCGATTATATTACTGAATCAATCCAATCTCAGGGTGCATGATACCTTGAACGATTCAGACATGCCATTTAAGACCGGGAACCTTGCTGACCAGTTTAAGAATAACTGGAAGCAATTTCGTTTTCTTCTACTGAAAAGTTGTGTGCCAAGTTACGCTGGTTATACAGTATCAGCGCTATGTAGATTGCGCACTCGCCTTGCTTTCTCCCAGATAAGGTTTTATGGCCGCCTGGAAGAAAGGATAACGTCCCCCTTTGATGTAAAGAGGGAATTGGAAGCCGTCTCTTAGTACAAAGATAACGTTTGCAATGTTTTATTATATGTATAGCGGGTTAGAGAACTTAAATATTATTCCATACTACAAGAATAAATAAAGGTACCTACTCTACAAAAATCGTAAACCCTAGTAGAAATTGGAAAATAGGTATTTAGGTATTAATAAAAACCATGAAGCAAGGGTAACGCTAATGATTCTACTTATTTGCCAAAGGAAGGGTCTAATCTAAGGTAACGCACGGCGGATACTGGTACCTACCTACCTATGTACCTATATTATCTTTCCGTGAGACCTAAGCTGCCTGGTTAGTTATCACCCTCTTCCTCTTGAATCAATCACCAACGTCTCGTAGTGTTTTTACCAGGGGCTTGAAAACCAGTTTTTTCTTTCTTTCTTCTTTCTTCTTTTATCTCATCTTTCTTTCTTTGTTATCATCAGGTTACTCATTTGCTCGTTTGTCGGCTATTTACATCGAACATACCTACGTATAATTATATTAGAATTTATAAATCTAAGAAACCAAACTTAAATACATATTGCTCAGTTATAAAAAAGAAATGAGTACCTATTTAAATGAAAACAAGAGTTTTTAATCATTAATAATTAATTCCAATCCTCAACTGATAAAGCATTTATTCCAATTAATAAAAAGTTTTACGCCTATTTAAAGCAACTAAGTAGTAGTAGGGAAATCACCATAAAAATAACACTTAATTTCATTCCGCAATTACGAGCTCGTTAAAGGGCGGTTGCCTGGGACCATTACTTTCCATACTGACATAGTGGGAATCGTACGTTCTTGCACTTAGCTCAAGCCGACGGTGTCGTAAACCTATCGCGAAAACGATAAACCATGTCTACTGCAGAGCTACATAATAAAAGGTTTGCACATTCAATGTAGATTTTATCTTGCTTTTTACTCAATAGCTAGGCAATGTTAATTAAAAACGCATTTCTGCAATATGATTGTAAGAAGTTACCTGATTAGATATTTATTTCTTATGGTGATATTGTAATGGAACCTTTAAGAGTAAAATGTAAGGTAATGCTATTTTTACTTTAATCCACCCAAAAAATAAGCGTTGCAAGTAACTATTCATCACTTGAAATACCAAATAAGTACGATACGATTGTTATGCGAAAAGCGATTAACTAAAATGAGAGTGACACTAAAAACGAACTTAGGTATACAGAAATCTGGTGACGTGATCTTTGAAAGGGAAAAAATACTCAAAAATAAAGTACTCAGCAGGTTATATTTCTATTAAATTACTAGTGAATACCCAGTGGGTGCTACTACGCAAAACATTACTAATAATAATACAAACCATCTTCGCGTTATTACCTTTCCAATGAAACCATTTTGAGACATATCGGTTGATTAATTTAAGTTTATAAAAGTCATCAGTATAAAAAAATTGTGTTTTATACATATACATACATAGATAAGAAAAAATTTAACAATATTTGTACCGACAATTAGGTATAATTAGGGAGGTGAATAACTTATTTGAAACTAAATTATACTCGTACGTAGGTAGTATGCATCGAATTAAGATTAATTACATAATGGCTTTTTTATTTACCACGTACCATAAAAAATAAATGAACTTAATTTACACATACAAAGTAATTTATTCGATAAGATAAACTAATAAGCCGGTATTCATATCAATGAACGGAAGCCTGCATAACTCGTAATTTAATGCCCAAACTAGTTAAGATACTGCGAGATACTTGTTTATTGCCAAACATTGTACAAGTATCTCTCAGTATTATTAACGGCACGTGACATCCTAAAGAATAACAGTCGTAATTAGTTTTATGTTTAAACTAGGAAATCGTCCTCGCTTCGCTTCGGGAAAAATAGTGACAAAAAAATATAATATAGCCTATGTTACCCGGGGATAGTGTAGCTTCCCAACAGTGAAAGAATTTTTCAAATCGGTTCGGTAGTTTCGGAGCCTATTTAATGCAAACAATGAAATCTTTCCTCTTTATAATATTAGTATAGATAACAGCGACCGCTTCTACGTGTAGCATCTATTCGTTTATTTATTAGGTGAATAAAATAGGTATATGTATATACTCGTATTATGTATAAAAGAGTGTCTAACAATAAAATATAGCATAATAATATAATAATAAAATATATAATAATACACTGAAAGCCGTGTATATAAAGATCAACTGCGAGTCGTCTCTAGTGAATCGATAGTAAATATATTTTACTATCAATTCAGCGCTTGGACTAAAAAAAACATGGATTTTTTGGCCTGAAAGCCGTAGAACACGGTAATTAAAGTAGCATCGGCAACACTGCTTTCGTAGCACCGAGTTGCACTGTTTCAAACATTCTAGTGTGTGTGTATAGCGTTATTTAAGTATTCGACTCTGATCTTTGTGCACCCGTTGATCTACCGAAGATGTCCCTGACAGACAGACAATCCTAAATAGAGGGTAAAAGTTGGTATGAGTTTAAAAATTTTCCTCTGATTCCCTTGAAGCTCGGAATTTACTCCTGAAGGCACGTACTCAGCATAACTGCAAAATCCAACATTAATTCTATACAAAATTACTTCCGTATTTTGTTAGTGACTCGTTCATCAGTGTAATATATGTATCTAATACTCATCTAGTGATGTATTTTCTAATTATATTAATTAAATTATTAACAATATAGGCCAGAAAAAAGTTTACAACGTGTGTTTTAAAGCATTATTTATTTCTCGATAATTTCAAGATTAGGTATACCTACTCAGCTCTCCGTTGCGGCGTCGTCTCTATGATACAGGGTTCAATAAAACCTCCAAAATATGTGCCCGCACTAATGTGCGTCATACTCCCTAATACGATCAAATAACGAAAAGTAACGGCCTCGATAACGAGAGCAATAAACTTTGTGTCGAGTTGACTCGTGGGGAATTTCACTTGAGTGCTTTTCCTGGGGTGCGCTACGATTTCTCGAATGCTTCATGCATAATTATAGGGGGAGAAAAAATATACAAGACGCATATCTACGGAAGTAAAAAGAATACAAATCGCTCTCAAACAAAAGCCGAAAGATTGTATAAAGATTACAAATAACTTCCTACTGTAGGATAGATAGGTAAGATTATTAATATTAAAGTTTGTGAGTGAGAATAAGGTCAAAAAATATTTGCCCGAATTTCATTTCACCGAAAACTTTTCAACTATTTATTATTGACATTATTGTTTTGTTTTTTTACTTCATCGAAGTCACGTATGCCAGTGTATCAGTTGACATAGTGTCAATTCAATTTTTTTCGTTACTCCGACGCGTCTTTCGGCCGAAAAACTTTATACCGAAGGTACACCTTTTAATTACTTTATTTTCATTTCACCTAACGCTTAGAAAGTTTGTGCACACTATTTCATCTCTTGTCTGCATACAAGCAGCATTCAAACAGGCATGCATCATGCAAATAAGCATGCAACATGCAGCAAGCATTTGTTTCTGTCACTGTTGGGAGTGCTACTTATATCTAAAATTATGTAGGATCTTTCCTTCTCTTCTTTCTCCACTCGGAAAGCACCGTTAATGCCGTTGGTGGTGCTGACATCTATAGGTGTCAGTGACCACTTATTAACGAGTGAGTCGTCTGCAGATTGTTTAGCTATGGGTTCAACTCATTAGTGGCCCACTACTGAGCACGGATCTCTCCTGTTGAGGAGGTCTAGAGCATACTCCACAACGCTGCTCGAGTGCGGATTGATGCCACATACTTATTATCAACATCAAGTTTAAAATGCCTGATACAATAATGTAATGAAAAATAGCCTTTGAATCAACCTTTTTTCAGCTGCTGGCGGAAAAAGAGAAAAATTGGATTGTAACATGTAATTTATGTACAAAAAGCATTGCTTAACGATATTCTTTATAAGACGCGATCAATACACATACATACCCTACTGATAGACAAGACACAATTTTTTTTTTTCGGGCGGGAAAATGCATTACGCATACCACTCGGGCGCATGGGGCACCCAAGTGGTTATGTGGGACTCCCGTATAGGCTAATGAGACCCACAGTATACCCACTAAAAACCCCCCCATCTTCCTCCTCGCCGCCTTGTGACGGGGTTATGGGAACGCTTTCGCACACATCCGCGACCCCGCCAGCGGCAGCCGCCCACAAGCGGCTCCATCGCGAAAGCCCGAAGGCCCTCCACGATGGGCGCACCAGATGGTAAGGTGCGCCTTCCTCCTTGGCCTCCACCAGTACTGTAGCAAACTCCCCCCGAGTCTGCTACTAGGAGGCCATGGATACCAGATAACTGGTACCCGGTGGAGGATCAGGTCTGTGGTTCCTCCACCAACCACACCTCAGCCGCAGAGGATAGGGCAAGCGTCGCACCGTAATACCGACATGCCTCTTCCTCTGCGGCCCCACCAATGCCGTTTCGGCGGAACGGCCCCGCCAGCTCACAGGGGGTAGGGAGAGTGGCGCACCGTAATACCAACACGCCTCTCCCATTGCGATCCCTCCACGGCCGCAGAAGATAGGGAGAACGGCGCATCGTAATACCGGCACTCCTCTGCTTCTGCGGTGCCACCTCCGCGCGCGTCCGCAGCGGACTTATTGAGCCCGCTGGAAGCGCTCTCCTCGGGCCAGCCGGCAGCCCAAACAGGCTGGCCCTGGTTGCCTCTTAGCTTCACCGTGGGTGACCAGTCCACGGTTACTAAGCCCCCCCGCCACGACAAGGCGGGCAACCCCCGGGGGGGAGACAAGGCACAACCTAAACCAGGCAGACCAACAAGTAAAAGCATAAAACTTTGTGCAGCGAATCCATGTATTGGGATCCCTACATCTAGTTAGTAGAGGTTAATACTTGGAAGCGACATCATTTTTGATAACATCGTCCCTAATCTGCAAGTATAAAAAAGGATTTAGAATCCTATCCGTAGACTGCCAAAAACAACCAACAATAAATAGCCAAAACGACAAGTAATATTGCTATAAGCGCATTCTACAACACAAATCAATTAAATCTGTCTAGTCGGATACTTTTGTTGATCCAAATAATTACTTTTAAAAGCATGGCAAACGTTAGCGTGACGTCACGGCATATGTCGTGATCAGCGTACATAAGACTTCATGTGTTACAGAATACGCAGTTTTACAATTAGGTGTATACGCAATAATGCTCATGCTCTTGTTTATTTTTTGGTTATTATAGTAATACCACATTTATGAATCAGTTGACGATAAAACAAAGTTGTTCTCGTTTTTATCTACCTTTCAGCTTAAAAGCGTTCTATGCAAGTTTTATAAGGGTGAATTTCAACAAACACGAATTTTGCCTAATTACAGTGGCGAATTTAAATTTGCTGTTTCTGATAAATTTTTTTGGCCTAAATAATAGATAACGAGTAGTACTAATAAATCATATACTAGAGATCGAAAAAAAATTATTAGTACATGAGATATTTCCATTTGAAATTATCAAATGCCACCGAAATTATTAAAGGACCACCGGAATTAAAATCCAAGCCACCGAAATTGATTAAATTTAAACTTGCTGTTTCTAATACACTTTATTTGGCATAAATAATATGTAAATAGTAGTAATAATTAGTCACATAGTAGAGATTGAAAAAAAAATTATTTGTTCCGGAGATATTATCAAATTACACTATCAAATGCCACCGAAATTAGGACCACTGGAATTAGAATTTGATCCACCGAAATTGATTTATGCCCATGAGAAATCATAAAGGCAGGATCATTTAATACCTTAAAGATATGTACATTTTGAAGAATAGGAGTCTAGATGAACGGACTCCTTTTAGCGGTGATTAGACAGGCCCATTGCACTTCTGAGCCACGTTTATAAGCTGTTTTCGAGGGTCCTCACAAATCGCATTGCACGCAGGCTTGACGACTTCCAGCCTCCCGAACAAGCAGGTTTCCGAAAAGGCTACAGCACCATAGACCATATACACACATTGCGGCAGATTATACAAAAGACCGAGGAGTATAATTTTCCATTATGTATAGCCTATGTGGACTGTGAGAAGGCCTTTGATTCTATCGAGATCTGGGTGGTACTAGATTCTCTCCAGCGGTGGCGGATCGACTACCGGTATATCGAGGTGTTAAAGTGTTTGTACTCATCCACTATCATGTCCGTCAGAGTACACGACACAGCAACGAACCCCATCCAACTGCAGAGAAGTGTCAGACAAGGATGTCATATCCCCAAAACTGTTCACCGCTGTGTTGGTGACGTGTTCAAGCTGATGGAGTGAAAATAACATGGCATTAACATCAATGGCGAATACATCACACACCTGCGATATGCCGATGATATAGTCATCCTGGCGGGTTCCCTGGAAAAACTTGGTACAATGCTCGGGGACTTGAACAGCGCCTCACAACTGGTGAGTCTTAAGATGAACATGGACAAGACGAAAATAATGTCGAATGTTTATGTCACACCCGTATCGGTTGTTGTTGACGGCGCTGCTCTCGAAGTTCTAGACGAATACAATTACCTGGGACAAGTGATCCAGATGGGTAAGTCCAACTTCGAGAAAGAAGTCACTTGTAGAATCCAACTCGGATGAGCTGCGTTCGGGAAACTCCGTCATATATTGTCGTCCAAAACACTACCTCAGTGCCTGAAGTTTAAGGTGTTCGAGCAGTGTGTGTTGCCAGTGATGACACAGTGATGGCGCTCACGTCTCGGAAAAAGGAGCATAGGACGCCCCCGACCAGGTGGACTGACGACCTGAAGAAGACAGCGGGCATCCGCTGGATTCAGAAGGCTCAGGACCGGTCAGAGTGGTGCAAGTTAGGGGAAGCCTATGTCCAGCAGTGGACCTCCAAAGGCTGATGGATAGATGGAGACACGCTTGTGTTTCTATGGCCTATACTTCCCTATACGCTTTGATTTGCCACCGGAGCCACCGAGATTGCGCCACCGGACTTAGAATCAGAGACAAAACTTGAATTTTAAAGAAAACTTTTAGTCACAGGTTAACTTTTATTTCACAATTATAGCTGAAAACCGTTAATGGAACCCTCCATAAAATTTCTAGATAATCTGCTTTGTACTTTTACTAATATACATGACATCGGAATTGGATGATTTTGTATTCCTGCGCCACCGCAGTTAGTACTTACGTGTTTGGCAGGAAAATTACGCAGCCAGTTGGTCATCCTAACACGCAGTTTGCAAGAGCACAACTGAACGGTGCGGGGAGAGCCAGTAAGGTGTCTTCCAAATCGTGAAGTAACAAGTAATGAAGTATACAAAATGCGCCACCGGTATTGCTTTTTTTTGTAGGACATTTTTTAAAGATGTTTTGAGAGCTGTTGTTTAATCTTAAATTACTCCATAAATATATATTAGTTGTGTTATTTAATGTATTTCTAAAAAACATTCCCTTTCAATAAAATTTATTTACCAAAAAAAATTAAATTAATAAAATATGTAAATAAACGCAGTTTGGACAGTACCTACACCGGAATTAGATTTTAGGTCTTAGATATTTTTTTATTAAGAATCTATGTATTAAATACCTCTGAATACTTCACTATCATGTAGATCACTACTTAAACTACCTATATAAAATTATGCATAATTGTAGTTTACCTCCACACATTAATTTTCAACCTCGCCGTCTCAAAAACGCACTTGGGAAATTCACCCATAAATACTTAGGTACTTTATTTACAATACAAATAGAAGATAGAAACTAAAACAGTTTTAGTTTTAAGTTATCTGTCTTTGGAGTAAAATATAATAATTTACTGAAAAAATAATTAATGTTTAATCATATAACTTGCACTTGCAAATTATATAATAATTGCTTACAATTTTAAGCACATTGCCCATTCAGAAGGACACCATTTTCCAAACCATTGGCAGCATATTTTTTAACCAACGGATAAAAACGGAGGGGGTCTCAAAATTATTTATTTACTGTTTCATTAACAGTCTTATTTATTTACTGTTCAGTTAACATCTTAATTTTTAATACTATTTAGTAATCTTAATTTTTAATACTAATATTTAGTATTATATTAAAAATTAAGATCCTAAATTAACAGTAAATACTAAATAATTTTGAGTGGTATATTTTATTTTACGCTTTTCAGTTTTTTTCGTTGGTTTAATTTTTTGTTGAAAAGTAATTATGGACTATGCATAGGAATCAGATGAATTTATTGTATTTCTTCATTTCGGTTTCTCCATCGAACAGTTCCAGCCGAAGTACGGCGACTATCCGTCCTTTTGTTCTAAACATCCCACCAATCCAGACAACGCGTCTTCTAGTTTTCAAATCTGTAAAAGAACATGATGATTCTGAAAAAACATATTTTTTCTTTATAGCTCCTGTTTTTTGTTACAGATTTTGCACGGATACACACAAAAGGACGCGTTTTGTGAAAAGAGAAAACGTTTCAAGAACCAAGCAATCAATAAACAGTTGCTCTCGCCCTTTGTTCCCGTTGGCATCACAATTCGACCGGATTCAAATTCATTCCAGTGTTTTGTTTCTCTTTCACACATACGAGATAATGAGTGCATCTCAGTCACTCACCAACATGGCGGATGCTGCAAGGGGGTAGCGGGGGTGGAACGGTTTCCGCAGGGTGGCTGGGGTAATGTGCCGGGGGAAACAAGGAATTTAAGGGCAAAATCGGAGGGATGTAATCAATATTTAGCAGGGCTGTTACTGGCTGTCTTGAAAGTTAAGTTTAAAATGTAAATATTGATTTCATTCGGATTTGTAATAAGATTTAGTTATCTGCATAGCTGAAATTAAGTATGGAATTAACTACTTACATAATTACGTCTCGATTAATCTTAATATTTTTTAATGTAAGTATCACATTCATCATTATAGATTCTCACAAAATTAAGATTAAAGTAAATAGAAAATAATGGAATCAAGATGAATTACCTATACACTTAGGTTGTTAAAGTTGTATGTTAAATTAGTTTACATGTAGAAATAGAAAATACATACCTATAAATATCTAGCGATGTAATGATTATAATTATTCCTATTATGTAGATTTTAGGTTATAAGTGCCTACTTAGTTCATATTTGACATACACACATGCACACAAACACACACACACACACACACACACACACACACACACACACACACACACACACACACACACACACACACACACACACACACACACACACACAGAGGGAGAGTCTGTAAAAGAGCGCTGCACGAGGTTTCTCGTGCTAGCAGAATATGACTCTTCCTTTGCCCACAATAACTAGATATTATGTAAGTTGGTAGATAAGTGTTAAGTTTATTTTTCTTTTTTTTTGTTGTTGTGTTGCAATAAAGCATTATTTTTTATTTTTTTCACTCTATTTCTGCTGCGGATTAACCGTTAGGTATATTATGTCGGTAGGATGTAGAATTCTAATAATTATATGACTAGTTGTGACTGTATGTGACTGTAGGTTATTTTCAGCTTAAATTATCAATATTTGGTACGGGAGCTTTCAATGTTAAATTAAAATGTAAATTTTGTATTGGTTCTTATCTTATTTATAAGTAAATTTCAGAATATAATGTGTTGGGTATTGTTTAAGTACAAATTACTTATTTGTACCGTACGTTCTGTTTTTTGTTTTATTTCCCACTTTTCTATGTACACCTCTACTCGTACAATTTACTTGGATCCTTTCTTCGCTAAGATTTTATAGTCCACGAAGTGTAGAGCCCGCTTTCCCCTCACATAAAGAGGCTGATTAGTGAACCGGGGTTTAACGGCTCTTAGCTTGATTACCTGCGCTACACTTTTGTAGCACACAGTCTATTCTATGCTGCAGTTAAAACCTAGTTAGATAACTACAACAGGAAACATGTTGAGTAATTAACAATGTTACTATTAAACTACTACTAATACAGATTTAAATACTCACCTACATACTTGTAAAACATTCAATCTCAAACAGAACTACTATTTGAGCTCGGTAGGTCACAGTGCTTGAAACTAAAGTTTATTCCCACTTGTCCTGTTGAAAGTACTAGTGGGAAAAAATAAGCATGCTAATCGAACGTCGCCGCTACAAGTATTAAGCAAACGAGCTTGCAATACCACAACCTCCTGCCGCCCTTGGACATCTGTGACAAACCTTGAATAGGACTGTAGGAGGGTGAGATGATTGTAGGACTGTAGGAGGGTGAGAGGATTGTAGGACTGTAGAAGGGTGAGAGGACAGTAGGACTGTAGCATAGAGGTAATACCCGGATAATTATCCAATGGAATATAAATATCACAGATGTCCCTGGTCTTAGCGTCATTCATATACCTAAAGCATAACCATCAAAGGTTTTAATTCCATGCAATTCTAAATATAGGTTCCTACCTAAAATTATTCACTGAGCATATTGTACCTATATAGAGAGGTAGGTAGGGTACTTGCTTAATTTTGAACTCATAGCGCTTTTCCTAAATGTCGGAAAGTCCTATCTACCTCGGTTTTACTCCACTTGTACAAAAGGCATCACCACCCATAAAATCAACCAAAAACTCCTTTCATTGAAGGGATAAGTCATTTTCTAAAGAAGTATCTATTAGGTTGGTACGTTCCTCATATATTCTATTTACCATCCCAAAACCAGCATCTACCATCTTCGTAGTTACCTATTAATTAGGTAGGTACGTACAGCTGCTCCTTATTTAAATACTGAGGGCGCTACCCTCGCCCTCTTGTAATTTGACCCGTATCTGGCTCTATAAATTAATCGTGTGGGAGGTCAGAGGAGATTGTTCTTAATACTGGCCACAGGACAATAAGCACGTACCTGAGGGTCCTTTATTATTTATTTAGAGGGTAGCAAGTTTGTTAAACTCAATTTGTATTAGTGTTATAGGTATGTAAGTAATTAAATAAATTTACCCCATGTTTGCGTAATCTGTACATAACATACCCTACCTTTAGATAAGTATATCGAATCTTCAAAGACAAAATATGCGAAATGTTTTCTACAATGTTACCTACCTACCTATCTGGTAAGTATAATAAATATACAATGTAACACAAAAGACAAGAACACTGAAAAAAACCTTCGAACGTTGCCGCGGCGCGGCTATCTGTCATAGTATCTAACCATTGGGGTCACACCACGGATTAATTTTCAGGTCCGTAGGTCACACATTTTAAAAATTAGCCAGGCAGGCTTAAAACGGGAAGATATTAATAATATTATAAATACTATTAATGGCTTTTTGGTACTTTTTGGATGGTAGATAATCTCACACCCGTAAATAGGTGGACAACATGGAAAAGCAATTTTTTTTTGGAATATCCGACAATCGAGCTGACGATCCACCAGATGGTAAGTGGCTATCGTCACCCTATTTATCACTCCTGGCTATCTCTCCGAGGGGCTCTACCAACATTGGGCCGGATCGCCTCGGTCGCCTCTTACGACACCCACCCAACATGGTATTGGTGAATGTAGTATTCAAAGCCGCTCCAATATGGCGTAATTATTATTAATACTATTATGTAGGTATTATAATTATTATGGATTTATCAATAGGCCGTATAGGCCGCGGCCCGTCCTAGGGGCGGCAGATTTCAGAAGAAATAAAAGATGATTTTAAAAGATATATATATTTTTTGATTTTGATGATATTAAAGATGATTTTGCTATTAAAAAGTGTCACAAAAAATTGTAATTCTTGTTTTTTTACGCACTTTCTTAGTGACTAATTCAGTGCCTTCCTTACTATGAACGGAAAATAATTATTTTAGAAAGGAAAGGGCGGCGGAAATTAGTTGGCCTACACTCATAAAAGATATAAATCCGGCACTGGAAGACACCACCAAGCAGATAGGCCGGCTTCTGTCGCCTCTTAAGATATCCTGGTCTGCTAGAATGGGATTGGGTTCAGTATTCTAGGCTGCCCCAATATTTGGCTAAATAGGTACGCCATAATGTTTAACCAAAGGTTTAACACAGCTTACAGCTACCATGGAGGATAGAGATACTTACTTCATGATATCCAAAAATGAGATTGTTTTGTACCAACATAGTGAACATAGCCAACAAATGCGACGAATGCGACGCTGTCACGGCACGGTCGTTTCTGACAAATGTATGACCATCTTTATATTGCCACCGGAAAGATGGCGCTGTAGACCAGGTAAGTAAGTCAACTGCACCTTATCTATATTGGACAACTCCATCTGCAAGGCTAACTTAAATATAAAATATTTTTGTTATATTATATGCTCTAGTAGAGTGTAGCAAAATTTTTTTGCATCCATTTATTCTCACAACACATGGTTAAACCACAATTACAATTTAAAGCTATGGGTGGCTATGGTTAACCTTGATAGATGGCGCTCAGCTACAGAGCTGAGCATTGTGCGCCATCTATGAAGAAAGTTGAGTACTATATTCTAGTAATATGAAATTCAGCGCCATCTACAATTTCATCAGAAACCTTTTACAATGCTTGGTCCCAATTTATCAAACTTTGAAAGCTTCATGTTCTGAAAGCTTGGTCAAGTTACTCTATGAGCTTGGTATTTGTAGTTATTAGTTTAAACACTAGATGTCGTAACTTTTTTATCAAAGTTTCCGATTCTACAAGGACAATAACATTTTTATATTACTTACATGTTTATAATTAAAAGAGTAAAATAGTAATAGTAATTAACTTTTTTTTCCCTTATAATTGGTTGGTATTTAGTAGAGTAGTCGCATTTTCTGTATACCCGACACTATGGGGTGGTACCTTGAAAAAAATATTCTACCATTTTGTAGTTTTAATAAATATGTATATCCATGCTAAATTAAAGCTTTCTAGCACTAGATATCTCTGAACTATGCTTCGGACGGACGGACATGACGAAACAATTTATAAGGGTTCCTTTTGACTTTGAAACCCTAAAAATGCACTGTTCTATTGTAACACGGTTGTGAACGTATTGTGCGAAATTACATGCAATTTTTTTGCAGATGATAATACTTTTTTTAGAATCTAGCTTTAACCGTTCATAAGTAGGTAAAGGGTAAAGAATACAATACCATTCATTATATAATATATCGCTTCCTTAGTCGCTGGGAGTCTGCAGACAATACATCAATAAAAATAAAGGTTACGTAAATTATGACTGATGTTTATTGCAGTTGTAAATTTGATTGTAAAGTAGTTTGTAAGTATTATTCCGGTCATAGTTGTCCCAAACAGTAATCATTGCTTGTATTGTGTACAATTTGCCTCTGTGAAGAACTGATGTGCCTTATTTTACGTAGATACACTCATAAAATATTTTTAACTACAAAAATATTTAAAAGAAATCTAGCCACTTCTATTGTTTGCGCGTCTTTTTGCCTGGATACGTTTTTGTTAACATTAAAAATAACAGATGGATCACCTCATGTCGATATTTTATTTTTATACTAGGATATCGCCCTCGCTTCGCTTCGGGAAAAATATAATATAGCCTATGTCACCTGGGAATAGTGTAGCTTCCCAACAGTGAAATTTTTTTTCAAATCGGTTCGGTAGTTTCGGAGACTATTTAATGCAAACAAACAATTAAATCTTTCCTCTTTATAATATTAGTATAGATAATGGAATACCTATCTTGACTGTTGTTTTCAGAGGAAGATGATCCTTAATGAACCTTCGGTAGGTACGTTGGTGGATGCAGACCCAGCAACAGTCTCTATTTCAGTTGTCAGCCAACACTTGTAGCATTAGATGTGGTGGAAGATTTGGAGAATTGGTCAACTAAACTTACCAAAGTCTACTAAAAGGTTGGGGACTTCTACGCCACTAAATGATAACTCCAGTTTAATTCAATAAATAAGTTCTACATATCTAAGTAAATTCGATTATCATACCTACTGATGTATCGTTATGAACATTTACATCCATACACACACATCTGTTTTTAATTCCACCACTAGAGTCATAGAATTTAAAGATTATTATAGTAGTGCTACGACGATTGCTACAACAATGCTACGACGCCTACGACGTCTTCTATTAATTTTACATTTCTTATTTACATTGAGAAAATAAATATGTGTAGCAGAAAGGGGTATTCTATGGTGTTGGTTATGAAATGATATTCCTTTTACTTTGCACCATGATATATTTCCATTTCTCCTAACGTTCACATGCCAATGCATGTTCAATGCCTTAATATAAATATTCATGACATTTCTTATATGCCAGCCTCTGCATCAGACAAGCACTGTAGAATAAAAAGGTCCGCCCCTGGACCTTCACTGGAGATTCATGGCCTCACCGATATATACTTAGGTACATACCTATTAATAATCTTCCTACCAAAGTTCCTGACTTTTTCTACCACAGACCTAACAGACTAGAAACATTTAATCAGATTATACCCCAACTTATTTACCTAATAACTTACGAGTAAGTAGATGGCTAGTAGGTAGGTACCTAACCTACTAATAAACTTTAACAAAGTTTAGGATTGGGACAGTTTGGGACATGGTGTAGTAAAACCCCTCTCACCTGGCCACGAACCATCAAATTCGGACAAAAGCCTTCTTACACTTCGTGCCGTAATTTTATTAGCACTACACAAAAAGGGTTATATAAATCGTCGCAGCTGTATTAAATAGAACCATGCTTAAAGCGATCAGTCACAATTTAGATACGGTGTTGTCAATGTGCATCTATCAGTGTTATTGAGTCAGAATAATGTGTGTTATAAGAAACTTTAAAACGAGCTCTTTGAGGGACCTCATACGCCAAAGTATGCTAATCAGCCGCTCCATCCTGATCAATCCACAATACACATATACCCAGGTAGGTTTGCAAATAATTAACACTTTATTTTGATGAGAGCCTAATAGAATCATATTAAAACATTTTCATTTTGACTTAAATTACATTAATGCAGCCAGTGAGGAAAAAAGCATTAAAAACCTTACTAGCATGAGAGCGTAAGGAGTCTTCCCAATAAAAAGATTCAAGGAGTCATTACTTCTTTTTGACCAGCACGGTGTCTATTGTAGAGTCAAATATTGTTATATTACAGATAGAAATCATTACATTACATCCAAAATGGGATGTCTAAAAGTATTTTGAAAACAAATGGGTACTATACTACATATGGTATACTCTACTATTTGTCAGTACAGGAATGGAATACTTACTTAGTAGGTAAATGGTGTAGGTAAGTTGAATTGGACACGGTAAAAATATAATTTAAACTTACCAAATAATGTTGCTTAGCACTGCCTGAAATGACTCGAAATAATTTTGGAACTACAGTTACAAGCAACAAAGTTGGTTTTTTTCTCACATCTATGCAGTCTGGATTTCGGCGGCCATTTTGAATCGAGCTTTTACTGCACAAGCGCGCTGTGATACAAAGAAAGCGCGGGGTATTCGACGAATCAGAGTTCGTTTTCACCGTCGCCATTCCTAAAGGGCGGGCAAATAGCAATGGAGTATGGAGATCGATAAGCTTTGGATTGAATAGGGTTCGATTCGTGTAGTCAGGAGTCAGGCCCCCTATAGCTGTTTAGCCACTTTGTCCAAAATACTTTTTGTCACATTTTAAGTACAATGGGTGAATTTCCGATTGAAAATTAAGGTGCTTTTTCGATATAAAGTCAAAATAAGCCGAAAAAAGAAATATTTTAAATTAAAAAAAATACAGTATGTTTGGAACATAAAAAGATAAGTTTTCACCAAATTTCGTGAAAAAAAAAATATTTTTGTGAAAGATAAAAATAAAAAATCCAAAACGTGTAAATGTAAAAAAGTGTAAATACAATAGTTGTAGGTCTTTTTATTATCTACAACTTTGCTATTTAACTTTTTTCTATAGGGCTTGTAGTTTTGCTGGAAATTGAGATAAACCGTTTTTTACCCTTAACCCCCCCTCCCCCCACTTCCCGACCTCAGATCGCCCGTAAATTATTTTTCCTTTTATTTTTGTTACATTCTCTTCCTTTTGCAATGGGTTTCATCTTACTATAAGTTTTTTTGATTTCAAAAATTATTTGCATTGGTCTATCAATAAAATCTTATCAAAAGTAGTTTGTCTCCATGCCGGTTAAACGGTTGGAGCTGGACAAGTGAAAAAATTGACAAAAATAGATTATATACCTAATGAATTTACTTGGAAAACTATCACGGCTATGTTAGCATTACTTAGTAGTTATTGAGTAATAGTCGATAAACTTACTACTTCGGAATCCTACATTGCGCGTGGCTTGACAAGCACTTGCCCGGTTTTAAATTACAAATTAGACGATAAAAAGACCCCTTAAGATTTTTAATAAATTCCTAGGTAATTCTTGCTACCGAGTTTGTGAGCCATTGTCATTCGGTAGGTTTCATAGCTAAGAAACACCTATTTATGTACCTAGTTGGATAATTAGCCTACCTACCTATCTATTACATAGTACTTATGTATTTACGATCGGCAGCAATATCCTCCCCAATACTTACCTAGTTTATTCTTATTCTAAGCATACCTATATGAAGAAAATATCTATTTAACGTTACGTTATCTTGCGCGTATATTTTTACGTCGATGCACGATGTCGTGTTTATGTCTCGTAGAGCATGTACGGTTTATGAGCGATAATAAATACTTAATTGAAGGAGACGATAGCAACGGCGACAGAACACGTCCGCAGTAAATATAAAAAAGCTATACGGAAGCTGATATCGACGGTCCTTACGTACGAGTATAAACCCCTAACTACAAATAACAAATTATAAAACGCGTGAGTATAGTTACCTTCGGTACCTACTATGTGCTTGGCTGTACGTTTTCCTTATTTACCCTCGCCGAAACGGAGTGGGTATACCTAATCACAGACATACCTAATAACATCTAATAATTAGATGTTCTGTGAGTATAATTAAGCGTTGTTTGCGTGTTTGTTTGTTTGTGCACACTAATGTTGCCATTTATCTCCAAAATAATATGACTGACTGATTCGATTAAGGAGCGGTTTTCTGTGCAGTATAATTCTTAAATAGTTACTAGTGTCTAGAACTTCTTAGATCTAGACACGCGGCAGCGTATCCAGCCAAGTTCAAAGGAAAAAACTGGTGACGCAGTGACGTCTGTAACGAACATTTAGAGCTACTTTTGAACCCATCATAACTCGAGACATATTTAATCTACATACATGAAATTAGGCACATTTACTAAAGCCCTTCCACCAATCCGCACTGGAGCACTCCACCAATCCGCACTGGAGCAACGTAGTGGAGTATGCTCTAGGCCTCCTTAAGAGGAGAGACCCATGCCCAGTAGTGGGCCATTAATGAGTTGAATCTAATTAAAGCCCCTTATTTATATTTTAAAACTAGCTGTGTTGCCCGCAGCTTCGCACGCGGAAATTATGCTAATCATATTTGTACCCCTTACAGAAGAAAATTTAAAAACAGGTTAATTTATATTGAACTACTTATATTTAGGAATTTATATACTGAAATCTACGATACAATAACAAATCATTCATCCGGGCGGGAGCGGGTTTTGAAAAAATACAACATTAATATTATATAATTTGTTTTTTCTTTTTCATGAAAAATTTCAAAAAACTCGAAAAATGATTTCCTTCAATTAAAGGAGGAACGTTTTTTGCAAATTTAAAGGAAATATTAATTAAATAATAATTAAATATTAATTAATAATTTTCCATACAAAGTTTCATCTTGTTTCCGGGGAAAACTTTTATTTTTTTTCGGGAAGAAAGGTTTCTAAAATATGACCCAAAGTATAAGGAACAACTTAACTAATTTCCGTCGAAATCAGTTTAAAGGTTTTCATGTGATGCCGATATCAGAGAAACAGATAGATAGACAAACAAATTAATACAAATTTTTGTTGGTGCTCTAACACGTTATTAAAGTGGCCATCCCCCTCTCCCGCTCCCGGTCCCTCTCCCTCCCCCTCCCCTTCCCTTCCCCTCTCCTCCATTAGCCCTACCCTCCCCCATCCCTTCCACTCCTCTCCCCTTCCCACACCTCCGTTAGCCCTCCCCCTCCCCTCCGTTAGCCCTCCCCCCCTCACGCTATCCCTTCCCTCCGCTCCTCCCCTCCCCTCCCCTTCCCTTCACCTTCACCCTCCCCCTCCCCCTCCTCTCCGCTCCCCTCCCCCTACCCCTCCCCTCAGTCTCCCCTCCCCTCCCACTCCGCTCCCCTAAAAAACCTCAACCTAAAACTATAAGTTAAAAGTACCAACAAATTACATTCACTGATTATTAGGCGATACGAAATTCGCCAAGACAGCTAGTGTTAAATATTTATTTAATGATGCCAAAGAAGTATAACTTCTCACGCGCGTACATAAGTATACGTTTCTTTTTTTTTTGTGAAAGCTATAAATTACTATAATTTTTTAGCTTACACAAAAAAAAGATTGTGTGGTTTTATGAAACCACGTTATAAGTGAAACTTTTTTTCGTATTGTAGACATTTAACTAAAAATTTTTGGATAAATATTCGATTTAGGGTATTAAAATGGCATCATCCTCGTTGATCAGTTTTTCGGACTGACTAACTGTGTCGTTGTTTATCAAAAGCAAGAAATAGCAACATAAGTATATACCTGGGCATCATCAGACCTTCAGAATGTATCATGTAGTAGCACCCGTACTCAATCAGATAAATTTTGAAAGCTAGGTCATCCTAAGTACTTCCGTTACTAAGAACCGATAAGTATATACCTGGTCATCATCAGACCTTCAGAATGTATCATGTAGTAGCACCTATACTCAATCAGATAAATCTTGAAAGCTAGATCATCCTAAGTACTTCCGTTACTGAGAACCGATAAGTATATACCTGGTCATCATCAGACCTTCAGAATGTATCATGTAGTAGCACCCGTACTCAATCAGATAAATGTTGAAAGCTAGGTCACCCTAAGTACTTTTGTTACTGAGAACCGATAAGTATATACCTGGATATTATCAGACCTTCAGAATGTATCATGTAGTAGCACCCGTATTCAATCAGATAAATGTTGAAAGCTAGGTCATCCTAAGTAGGTACTTTCGTTACTGAGAACCGATAAGTTAAGAACCGACCGTCACGCGACATGCGACACACATATGTACCAAAAAGTTTGAGACGATGTAATAAAAGTTTCACTTTAACTTCAAAACTTTAAGGGATGAAATTCCTAAAAAACTTAATACTTCCAAATTTTGTTTCTAATCTGGACCTAATATATAAATTTTTATGTTTTTAACTTAAAAAATGACGAAGATGCGTAATAAGTTCCATTGCCTAATTTTGGAGCTTTCTGGATTATTGGAGGAATTTCTAGAACATTTTATATTGATCAGAAAATTTGCATACAATCTAGATCATTTAAGAAATTTCTAGGTCATTCTAAAATCTAGAACAATTAAAATGTTTTTATATTAATGATAATCACACATTTCTAGAAATCACATGCTGTTAATTCTTTAGAGGAATAACTGGTTGTTGCAGCGAATAATTAAAACTTTTTCGAGAGCACACATTTAATTTCTGTAAGAAAAACACAGAGAGAATGAATGCATTCAAATTCAAGCGACGGTCGATAGATAAGAAATCATAATTTTGCGTGGGTAGCATCCTGGTCATCTACCAGCAACACGCGGCTCTAAAAAACATTGCTCCCACGAAAAAGTAGGCGTTTCAGTTTCAACACGTTTCAACCCCGTATCTTCTACACCCTTATAGGTATCAACTTGCAACCACCCTTATCTGAGATTTGAGCCTCGTACTTATTGCGACATATACACACTATGCGCTTGCAACGTGCAGTATTGGCTGCAAAGTGAAATATAGGGACACACACGTCCTCTTTTATATATATAATAGATTTATAATTTAATTTATAATTTAAAATTTCATAAATATAGCTTGAGCTGTAGCATTTTTATTATAATACAGGTACTCATGATATATGTATAATATATTTTATACGCCGATATTTCAGTCATCCTAAAATTTTGTCACAATAACAAGTACAATATTATAATTTAAGCTCTACATTTGACTTGGCTAGTTTTCGTGTACACTTCTACACAGAACTTGGCACCCATAACGACTTATTTGCTTAGCGTTTTTAATAGTTAAAATATTAAAATATACATGAATAAATAACGTTAATCATCTTAAGTGTATACTGTAGAACATATTTGTCCTTTGCATTATATATTAAGCTTATTCTAAGTCAAGAATAAAAGTATTATATGTTTTGAACGCATCTCAACTTCCTTTTTTACGTCGTTCCATTTTACACATTGCTGCTTAACTTAATTCATCTCTGTCTCTGAATTTTATATATTATTTTACGTTTTATTTAATCAGTAAAGATTTCTTTATTAGTTTTTGTAAAATACAGACAAAAATAACATGATAATTAAATCATGAAGTTGGTTTTTATGAAAGTAACTACCAACCCCGATTTTTACCCCTTGGATAAAATTAAATTTCCAAAAATCCGATGACCTGTAACACTCACAAATAATGTGGCTTTATTGGTAAAAGAATTATCAAAATCGGTTCATTAGATCCAGAGATTACCCTCTACAATCTGACAAACTTTACCTCTTTATAATATTAGTACCTTTAGATTTGGTAAGGGCAAATCCTAACCTAAAAAGTAACATTAATATTTTTTGGACTTCGTAGCGCTTAAACCGTAAAAATGACTATATGACATTATTTTCTAAGCTTACAGGTAGTATTTTTATTATACCTTATAACTATACATAACTTTGGTTTCAAATTTTTTCAATGTTACCTAAGTGACCATTGTTCTTTAATTGTGGTGGCGGTCATCAGTAGATCAATATAGAGAGCGTGTTTGGCGGAGTGTCTGTAACCGTTGCTGGGATTTTGGGACGGCATCTGCTAATATTTAAATAAGTAAAATAGGGATCCACCAATCCGCACTGGAGCAGCGTGGTGGAGTATGCTCTAAGCCTTTTCAAGAGGAGAGACCCGTGCCCTGTAGTGGGCCATTAATGGGTTGAAGCCAAGCCAAAATAGGGATCTATTTAGGTATACAAAAACCGAAGCAAAGCATTTTAAATTATGTTTTTACCCTACTGCCAAGGAACGTTTATGTTTTCTGTACAGTGTTCCAGATTCATTGGCGATTATTCTTAGATATATAATTGTTACGGTGTTAACTCGATAGGGGGCGGAGCATTTATAAATGAAGTTTCTCCTTTATCTCCAGAACTGTTTGACTGATAAATATTGCATAAAATAAAAAGAAATATGACTACTTTTTAAATGAGTTTTCAGAGTTCAAGATCTTTCATCGCTGCATTTATTACACACGATCTGCTTAATACATTAAAAGGGGCTTGGGTTATGGCGGCATTCCATTATTCCCCCTTAGATACTATTTTATTTTCACATATCTCTCGTACTACACGGAGGAGCAGCTATATCGAGATGGGAATTTATATCGATGTGTGGCCTTATTAGTTCAGGCTTATACGGTTCACTATAATAGGCTATAAAACTAATTTGAGATTTACGATATCGTAAATAAATATTGTTTGATACCTATTGTTGTGATAAGGAAACGTCAAGACATGGCGATAAATCTTATTTGACTTGAATGAAGTTCTTATTCTAGATATATTCTGAGTAAAAATTTGGTTATTTCTATATTTAATAATAAATAAATAAAGTAGGTAGGTAGAGAACACATACAAATAATCTCATGTAGGTGCATAATATTTTTTTCCCAGCAGACCTTGCATTAAAGAGTTATTGTTATGGAGAATGAAAATATAAATATTATCCAAGTGAACGTAGATGGCCTAGATATTATAGAGAGTAGATCCCTACGTACATATGTACTTACCTAATAATGATTTCATATTGGTTTGTATAATATTTTATCAAATTGGTTGTACAATAAAGACTACTAGCAATATAATACGAAAAAATGGGCCTACCATTATGTTTCTCGTAGCAGATTTCTGAAAATCGTGCATCGAATATTATCACTAGTTCACCTTCCACATCCCGTGCAATCGTATGCAGAAAACTTAACGAAAATAATATTTTGTTATTGTTGTTCTTGAATATCTAAGTAGTAATACACACATAAATAGATAGAAGGAAGTAGGTAGATAAACGCACTTAAATACAATCAATGTATGGTACGTAACGGACGAATTATTCAAAAAACTAATCCGCGATATTATAATATATTGTATTATATACCTAGTCTTGCCATAAATACTGAAACAAAGAAAAAAAATTCTATTACAAATAACATTTATTACTTTTACAGTGTGTTAGTTTAATACATAAATATAAAACAAATTAAAATATAAAAAGCTTATTCGAAGTGGTCTCCATTGGCTGCAATGCCTGCAATACAGTCCTTTAAACGTTATCAATAGAAGTCAGTTATCAATAGAAGCATGCACTCTTTCCATGGGAAAATTCTTCACTGCCAATCGTACGGATTGTTTTAGGGACTCCAAATTATCATGGCGTTTAGAGCAAGCCATACTCTCTAAAACTGACCATAAGTCATAATCCAGCGAATTAAGATCAGGACTAGACGACGGCCAGTCTTCAGCTTTGATGAAGTCTGAAACGTTCGTTTCCAACCAAGACTGCGTAGACCGATCTTTATTACCCGGCGCCTTTATACCTTTGAAAACGATAAAATGTGAAAAAAAATTAGTAGGATGAAACCCATTGCAAAAGGAAGAGAATATAACAAAAATGAAAGAAAAAATATTTTACGGGTGATCTGAGGTCGGGAAGGGGGGGGAAGGGAGGGTTCAAGGGTAAAAAAGGGTTTATCTCAATTTTTGCTGGAAATCTTTTTATTACCTACAACTTTGCCATTTAACTTTTTTCCATAGGACTTGTAGTTTTGTGGGAAATTGAGATAAACCGTTTTTTTACTCTTAAACTTACTTTTGAGTGAAAACATAATAAACTAATAGATTAATCTAAACATTAAGCATACAGACATTGTTATGTCTAGATCTCGTCCACAAACTCCACTATTCTGAATTCACTCGTAGCTGACAGTTATGTTATTTAAGAAAAATGAATATTCGCCATACAAACTGAACATTCGGCTGAAAACGAACTTGCTTGAAGAGGGTTCCGTACGTTGATTATGTATTTACCGTTATTTTTCTATTTTATTTATTTTTGGCATTTTTTTAAGACCATAGAGTTCTTAATATGTAAAGAACTAATCTCTGTATTTTTTTCAAAATTCTGCCGTTAGTAGTTTTGGAGATAAGAAGGAGAGGGGCATGGTCAATTTTTGGCTTTAATCTTCGTTCTTTCTTGAATATTTTTGAAACTGTCCATTCGATAGAGTTTGAAAAACAGTTTTTGTTTAATTTTCATTTTGTTAAATTTTTTTTCAAAAATCAGTTGTTTATTATATACTTTCGTCTTTGAGTCACAAAAAAGTACATGAGTACCAAACAGCTCATTTGGTCCACAGTAGTTTCGGAGTAAATTGGATGTGAACGGCGGTAGGTAAGTACCAACGCGAATATTTTGGCGCATCCCTAAATATGACTTTATAGTTTATACAAATGTTCAATTACATTTTTAGTAACAAGATTAAAAGCAATCTGATTACTTACTAGTTACGAAGAAATGGACAAAAACATACATTTTAGAGTTCCAATAATATAACTTAGTAAAAGATAGTACCTAATAATAAGTATATTCAAATTGTACCAGAAAAAATTTATAGAAAATCAGAAGTATGAAAATTGCCGTCCTCTTTGATAAATAAATATACTACCTACCTATATCTATCTACAGCAATTCTGACAAGTTCCCTCTTTCTAGATCTAGATGAACCGACAGATAAGATATTTTGTACAGTATCAGGTGATATCAGCCTAGAACTATGGCCTATAACGTCTCCGCCTTGGCCAACAGCTCTACAGTGAACGTCAGCGGACTACTCGTTTATCGACTTAAATTTTAACTAAAACAGTTTGAAGACAGATAATAAATAATATAATTAAATTTATTTTTCATAAAATGATGCAAGTTTTACATAACAATAAAACTTGTATTATTGGCAGAGACGATGCACAGCATCTGTGAGAGTGCGTCAACTACTTCCCTTTTATTTTCAACCAATCAGAGCTCTTTCCGCTTTGTCCCAGCCAATCAGCGCAGAGTATTGTCACGTGGTCTCAGGTGATCGCCTTCGTCGATAGTAACTTACGGATTTGCCTCATAGAAGTCTCTCACCAGGAGACCTTAAATGGATGCTGTGCATCGTCTCTGCCAATAATACAAGTTTTATTGTTATGTAAAACTTGCATCATTATTGGGCATGTGACGATGCACAGCATCTGTGAGAGACGTGTTTATATCTCCTGGTGACCACGAAACGACGCTATGTGATAGATCTCGAAACAGGGTAATAATGAAATACCCTATGAGAGAATAACAACATTATATTTATATATAAAGAGAAAAAGAGAAAATATAGAAAACAAAATTATGATAAACAACATTTGATTTCGCCTAATCATAACACAGATAAAATTAGAAAATTAAAAATAAGTACATGTATACAAAAGTACGAAAATTAATTAACCCATCTATATTATAACTATCAAAGTGGTTCAAAGTTAGCTGCAAGATTTAATTGCGAGGGCCTAGCTTTACCTATAATCTGTTTATGATAAAACTTTGCAAATGTATATTAATTAACTCATCTATATTATAATAATCAAAGTGGTTCAAAGTTAGCAGCAAGATTTAATTGAGAGGGCCTAGCTTTACCTATAATCTGTTTATGATAAAACTTTGCAAATGTATTTTGCGTGCGCCAGTTACCACGCGCAAGTATCTCTTCTGTAGTGAAATTATCATACCAATTCAGAGATGCTACTGCCGAACGCATACTGCCAGGGGAAGCAAATATACCTGCATCTTTAAGTATAGATTTTATCCAATTCCCAATAACTGTTCGCGTAGCAGCTTTATTAAGGCCTCGTATTGTAATAAATAAAGCATTATGACACTCGGCAGTGCGTCTCTGGGTACCCAAGAGAATAACCTGTCTTATCCAAAATACCGGACATATACTTTTATCGTTATGTTGTAAAAGCTTCCATCCCGATTGTCTGTGGGTAGAAGAGTCTGTTTTAGAGCCAAAAATTGGGTAAAAGATACAAAAATCGCCTCCATCAATGTAGTGGTCCGACGAGACGTTTAGTAATGTAAGGTCATGGATGCGTCTGCCTGACGCAAGTAGAAGTATGGTAGCTAATCTGCGGGAAGCTTCAAACAGTGTATAATTAGCTGGGGGATTTGCTTGCAACCAAGCAGCAAGATCGCTGGGATCCCAAATTGGAGCTTTGTCTAACTTTGGTTTCTTAAGAGATATAGCTTTAAGAATATGTTTAACTAAAAAATTTGAATTCAAGTTTTCGTTATTAATAGGTTTTCCAAAAGTTAAAACCACTGACTTGTGCAATAATATTGTAGGGTAAGCTAATCCCTCGTCGATGAATAAGTTTGCCAAAAATTTTGATAAACTGACACCGTTTGGATGTTTGAAGTCGAAATTATTTCTATGACACCACTTAAGCCATCGATTCCATGCTGGTTGATATGTTTTTAGCGTTGATTCTCTCCAACTAGACGCGAGCAACGATCTCTCAGCTTCGGACCAATCGTTGGTAACATCACTCCAGCCCCAATTTTCCATACATATAGCTCCATGTTCTGTACTTGAGGTGGCGGCAGGCCGGTGCTCTGGTCTATCAACATTTGATCTAAATTCTTGATTTTCATCGGCTTGCTGAGGGATCGACGACAAAGGTCTGGTAACCAGAATGCTCTCTTCCACATTGGTGCTACTATTAGGAAGACTCCGTGTGCCGAGTTTAGATGTTGTAAGACACGTGGTAGGAGGCTCGGAGGTGGAAACACCCAGGCTAGTTGAAAATTCCACTCGCGGCTGAAAGCATTGCAGAACTGGGCTAATGGGTCTAGACTGTCTTTTGTTGCGTATCTTCTCAATACCCTTGTTTCCCTGCTGGCAAACAGATCTATCTGGGGAGTGCCGAAATGACGGAATATTCTCTTGACAGCCGGTTGTAAGAGGTGCCATTCGGGGGTGACCTTTCCCCTCGACAATTTGTCCGCAACCTCGTTGTATTTCCCCGGCAGATACTCTGCCGAAATAGTTATGTTCCACTTGTCCAAAGCAGTTAGAAGGTGATAAGTCATATTGAGAAGAGCCATGGATCGTGTGCCTCCTTCTTTTTGAATATAAGATATAACAGTGCGATTGTCCGATTGAACTATTAAATGGCCCCCGTGCAAACGAGATTTGAAGGCTCTTACCGCTGCTATGACCGCATACATTTCCTTGCGATTGCAGTGCCAACCTTGCTGATCGGGTTGCCATCTCCCCGATATCGATCGATCGTCTAGTTGAGCCCCCCACCCGTAATCGGATGCATCTGTTGTCAGAAAATGTTGTGCCAGTTGTGAATGTAGACTGCTTTTCAATCCTGACGTTTTCATTGCTGCTATCCACCACTTTAAATCGTTTAAGCATGCAAGCGGTATTTGATTTTGTTTTCTGGCTGCCAGGCGGCCTTTGATCATGCAAAATCGTTGGAGTTGACGGCAATGCAGCCGTCCTCTTGGTATAACAAAATTCGCAAAGTTGAGGGTGCCAAGAATTATCTGAGCTTCCTTCAAACACATCTTTTTCTTGAGTAGAATTCGTGTTAATAAAGCTGATGTGGTATGTATTTTTGTTATTGGTAGGCTTTTGAAATTCTGAATGGTGTTCCAAACTACACCTAGGTATTCCAGTTCTTGTGTTGGAATTGTGATGGATTTCTTGTAGTTTACAGTCCACCCTAATGTTTCGAGGGTGTTCAGTACTATTTGCACTTGAGATTGTAGAAGGATTTTGGACTGGTTGGCTATCAAGTAGTCGTCCAGGTAAACGATAATTCTCATTCCCTGAGACCGGAGATACTGGGCGACCCAATTCGTTAGTGCTGAGAAATTCTTGGGTGCACATGAGAGGCCGAATGGTAGGCAGGACATTTGGAGCACTTGACCCTTGTACACTAATCTCAGAAATCGTCGATGACACTCTGTTATGCTTACGTGGAAGTACGCGGAGGACAGATCGATCTTTACCATCCAGTCTAGTCTCTGAAGGAAATGCGGAATCTGGAAGTGTGATATTAACTTGAAGGGCTTTGGGATAATGTATTGATTCAATCTTTTTAGGTTGAATATAGGCCGGTCGCTCCCATCGCTCTTTTTTGTTAGGAACATCGTTGACAAGAAACTGGGTCCTAGACACTGTTGATCTGGTACCTCCAATACTCCTTGGTCCAATAAAAGGTTGATTTGATCCGTCATTCTGGGCGATTGTGCCGTTTCGAACCGGTGAAGGATTTTTGCTGAAGGATAAACTAGCAGCGGTTTGGAGGTAAATGGCAGACGCATTCCCGAAATCATTTCGAGAAGAGCCTTCGGAGCTCCCAACGCCTGCCACTGCTTCCGATATGCTCGGAGGCAGCCCCCATAGAAACCGGTCATGTGTGTCGGCGAGTCATTTATTAGGTTGTTTCTTACTGGCATGGGCATTGGAATCTCTTTTGAAAGAATTCCTAGCCTTTGTGGATTGTTTGAAATTGGGCATGTTGGGCTTAGCTTTTCGGTTGAACACTTCCTGATCTCGTGATCGAAAGGACCGGTCTCTAGCATTGCTCTTACTTGCTCTATCCGAAATCTTAACGCTCTGTTTGGATGGTTCCTTTCCTGGAATGAACCAGGGCTGAACCCATTTATCAATGCCGCCCGTGTTCTGTATATATGCGCGAAGTTCGGTTTCATAGAACAGGCTTTTAGAACTTGGAGGTATCTTACGCAGACCCTCTCGCAAGTTCTTATTGGGAATTTCGCACAGGATACGCTCCCGGCGAATTTCAACATATTCGGCTCGCTTTCCGCAAACAAGCTGCATTATGTCCTCACTAGTCTTGTGGAATTTAGAGTTAGGTTGAAACAATCCCGATATTTTATCAAAAATACTAGAGGCCGATAAAAGGGTATCAGGCGATGCAGCCCAGTCAACAAATTGTTGTAAATTACGGTGAAGTAAATCACGTTGCTCCAGTATGGCATTACTCAGGGCTGCTAACATATGCTCCGAGCTAGCTATGTAATCTTTCCCTTTTATAAATTGCCGAAGTTCATCGTTCACCTCTAATTCCACAAATCCTGGAGAAGCATGGTATGATTTCAGAGTGTCATTGTACCTTACGTCCTTCCAGTACGACTCGTTAAAGCGTTGGAGAGCCTCGAGCTTCTTAACGCGTTCAGGGTCCGCCCTAGGGACCTTGGGATCCTTCACCGCCGTATTTATATTGCTCAAATGTAATAAATGTGAATCAATTGGTCCACTAGGCAGAGCAACGGTCGGTCGAGTCAAGTTGAAGGTCAAAGACTGCGAGCTAGGGCCGGGCACCGGTTCGGGACCGGGTGCAGGCTCTCTTGGGAGCAGCAAGGGCTCGCCAGGCAGCTGTGGTGGCTCGGTTACATTAGATGTGGTAAAATATTTATGCCACAATAAATTCGTCAATGTGCTCACTTGATCGGTTAAATGTTGTATATCGGACTTACCTTGCTTGCCCCGTTTTACCTGGGGTTGTAAGTCATCCATACTAGTAGAACTGGATTCGCTTGATGATGATGATTGTCGGTGGCGCTTGCGAGAAGCTGCCGCTTCGTCAGGTGATTCTGCAACCTCACATGGTGAATCTGATAAAGCACTTGGTGCTGGTGATCCACTTATTCTATTACCACTCATTGCAAAAAATAACACTTAATTGACGAATTTTTGAGAATAAGTACACTAATAAATTTTATGCACTTTAAAATCACTGAAGTTAATTTGTAGAACAGAACTATTAAAAAGTTCCCAAAACACGTGTTCACTGTTCGAGAAGTAACGACGCTATGAGGCAAATCCGTAAGTTACTATCGACGAAGGCGATCACCTGAGACCACGTGACAATACTCTGCGCTGATTGGCTGGGACAAAGCGGAAAGAGCTCTGATTGGTTGAAAATAAAAGGGAAGTAGTTGACGCACTCTCACAGATGCTGTGCATCGTCACATGCCCAATAATAAGCATGTTTACAATTTCATGATTGTTGTTACAAAGTGCGTGTTGTTCCTAATAAGTTTTTGATGTCAACTTGAGATATTTACTATTTATTTATCTTCAAATCTCTATAACTTCAATATCATGTATTCGACCAATAACGATAGCCACTTACCACCAGGTGGATCGCCAGCTCGTTTGCCGCCTATTTCCATAAAAAGGTAGTTTGCCAAAACTCATCAGACATCAACTTCATAACTTTATTTCGGTTCTGTTAAAATGTTCTTGACTGTGCAATCATTATCTCTACAAAGAAACCCCGAATCAGTATGCAGTGAGTCTGCAGACCACATTGTATTAAAAAATAAGACGAAACACATGAAGAAAAATTGAGTAGTGCCGTTCGCCTTGGCACGGGACATTGGCTTTTAGGCTATAAAAATCTCCTTATTTTTATTTAGATTAGGTACCTAAAGTATGAGCAACTTGTTATTTTCCGAATGTTATTAGTATTGGCGGTTATTGGGGGTATAAATAATCTTGAATGGCAAATCCCAAACGCAATTTACGACACGAACACAATGGGTATAGAACATTATGCAAGAAATGCAATTTTCTTACAGACCTTTATTTCCTTTTTATGGACGGTCTACTTGAGTAATGAAAAACTATTAAAGTGGTCGGGGGTGATATTGCGAGGGTCGTTGAGACCTTCCACTTTTATTATATCCCGACGAATGGCGACGTGCTATTTTTACAACCCCGCCAATTTCACGAGCCTTGCTAAAAGGCACCCCACGTTTACGACATGGAATAAACATAGTCCACGCATACCTACATGGGTATATGTGGGTATGTAGATAGTATGTACTTACTTACTGGGTAAATACCAGTTTTTTCTTTCTTTTCTTCTCTCTTACTTGGCCAGCAACGCATCAGCTATAATGCGTCTGATATTCATGGCGACGATAGCAACTTACCATCAGGTGTACCATCAGCTCGTTTGTAGGTTTATTTCATAAACAAAAGAATTAGACCCGAAGTTGCTGGTTTTACTAAGTATTTAGATACAGACTTATTTTTACTCAGTAACTCATATTAAAGGATTTGAGTCAAAAAGATATTGGGGTATTGAGGTATCTAGCTTTTCTGTTCTTTGCAGAAGCTAGGATATAACATAGCCAAGTTTGTCGGTCTAAAAATCCCCCCCTCTCCCCACTTCCCGACCTCAGAGCGGCCGTAAATTATTTTTTCCTTTTATTTTTGTTATATTCTCTTCCTTTTTGAAATGGGTTTTATCCTACTATTTTTTTTTCATTTTTTACCGTTCTCAAAGGTATCGGCACTAGTCAGGTGAATACAGTCGACGACACAGATTTAAATATGAAACTTGCAAATAATTCACAAAGAGTAATAAAATAATAATATTATATTGATATAAGAATTCTGCAACAATATTATATAAAAATAACCAGCCAAGTTTGTCTCAGTGTTTGTGTGCGCAATGTAGAGTTCCTTAGTTCCAAGTGAACGAATATACTATGTAGTTCATTGTTGTAAGTTCATCGACCATTAGGTTCTCAATATAATAAACTATAGTAAGCTAACCTAACTGTGAACGTTTTTCTTTTAAATTAATCATTAGGCTATCCCTTATTTTTCAGTGTTCTCTTTTAAAGGCACGTCCTATTAGGTATGCTGTTAAAAAAATAAGACAGTATACTGACGTCGAAACTGCTAGAATGGTTTATTTTGCATATTTCCACAGTATTTTGTCTCATGCCATCTTGCTGAGGGCAAAGCAGCCAGTATAGAACAAATATTCATAGGTACTACAAAAAAGAGCTATCATACTACAAAGAAGAGCTATTAGGGCTATATTTTATAAACTTAGGTCTCGGGAAACTTTGCGTGAAAAGTTTAAAGAAATAGGTATACTTACAGTAGCTTCACAGTATATTTTATAGTAATGTATAATAGTTTTTATACGGAATACCTAATATAAGCGTGTATAAACAAAATTGTGATATTCATAATCGCCCAATGACATTATAATCGCCAAACGAATTGTAACCGAAACCAAATTAGTAACGTCATCTTACCGTCTTTGTAAAGTGCAGCGATCTTTTATGGGGCTCGATGTACAATTCTATAATAAAATCCCGAAGTTAATACGTGACTTGCCAGTGGAATCGTTTAAGAAACATGTAAAATCTCAACTCTTAGGCAAAGGTTACTATAATGTAGATAAGTAGGTACTTAAAAGATAAAGACGCATTGATATGACTAGCTAATTGTAAGCCTAGTGTCATGGTAATTTTTTGAACTAGACAACATATTTTGTCACGTAACATGTATTTTTAAAATAATTTTGTTTTTGTTGCAGCTCGTAGTTTTTCATTCTGAAGGAATTTTCATCTTAATAAGGTAAGGTGGGCTTTATTGAAGTGTTAGTTAGAAAAGTAACTTTAAATAATAACCATATCTACCATACGTATTTTTTTTTTCAATTTGTACCTAAATGCAGAAATCCGGGTAAATAACGAAAAAAGTTTAAATTGCAAATATCTCCACAAGTAGCAAGATTATTTTTTTTGCTCATACAAATGAACCCCATTCATCAGCTCCCGCCAGGAATACGTCGAGTTACAAATAACCCTGTATACAGGCTCAATTTTTTTTATTAGTCTTATTTAGAAACAATTTGGTACAACTTTTTATTCAAATATTTTAAATTAGTTAAAATACATATAGTAAACAGACAAGATACCTATTTTTGGCATTATATGAATTTTTGAAAATTTTAATTATTTTCTTTTTATGCCCGTCTTATTTTAAAAATACAAATTATGATACAAATAAACTGTAGGATTGTTATATATATAGGGCTCATCTATAAAATTAAGTACTATCTATAACTGGTTAATATAAGTAGGTAGGTAGGTACAACGTGTTCCTGAGGTTATACAGTAACTTCGGCCTGTATTCAGACCATTAGTTATTTTGGTAATTTTTCATAATACTGGTTCAAAAAGTTTTCCGAGGTAGGAATGTAAGAAATAAGTATTTTTTTTATATTCTTTCGATAGTGGTACTATCTTCGAGACGAGAAACTCTCTCCGTCTAAATGGGCTTTTATTGACAAGTCGATTCAATAATGACATGATATTTAAAATAAAACAGGTAAGTATAGTTTGAGTAATTATGACTGCAGCAATATATCATAAATAAATACACTTTTACAATATACAACCAAATTAAATGGAATTAGGTAAAAATAATTTAAAAACTAAGCTTTATAATGCACACTAGTTCCCGTACCTATGTTCAGTAAAAGTTATAGAATCAATTGGCAAAGTTCCTGCACATCCTCAGGAGCACGTTGTATGTACCATTGTACCTACTACCTATGTGTATACTGTATTAAACCTTTCTGGTATAAAGGTAGATACAAAGGACGGACGCACGGACAAGAATGACGTCATGAGTCATGACGATGACGCAAGAAACTTACATTCCAAGAGCCGGCGCCAGCCACACCATCCTCATTTTATAAAACCTGAAACTTTCTGTGTGACTATGTCCCCAACATCTAACGGCCTTATCACACTGACGGTTTCCGAGCGGATTCAAATTCGCTGCGCACCCGTTCCGCTTTGAATCCGCTCGGAAACCGTCAGTGTGATAAGGCCCTAAGGTAATATCACTCCGGGACTATGAAGTTTGAGTGATGGTTATTTTGGCAGATACCAGGTAATAAAAGGTTATAAACCTTAAATTAAAACTTAGGTTAAAACCTAAAATTGGACCTATTTTCATTAAAGTATAAAGCTCAGTTGATAATTTCTTCGGAAGAATAGGTATAAAAATGACTTTATCCATTTGCCAGGGCCGCGCGCACTTTGGACACGAATTCATATCGTACGTATACTTACGATCGTGGTCGTACGAATTGAGTGCGCACAGTGAATACGTTTTTCTCCGTCAAATAGGTAGTTTTCTAGTGACAACGCATTTGTAAAGTTCTTTGGTTGGAGCGCGATGAAATAATCTGTATGTTCACGATAATTCTCTTTATAACACTGCGGTGGCGTCGTCGCTGTCGTAGAACCGAATGGGTGCGAGAAATATATTTAAAAAGACACGATTTTGGTGAATTTCATCATATTATGGAAGACTTATATAATGACCATACACTGTTTCATGGTTATATACGTATGAAAAAAGAAAATTCATTAATTTATGTCCGTAAACATAGTTAATGAATGTGTTTTAAAATCCCAACAAGTTCGGATTGTGTTCGGACGTCGGATGTACACGTACGTATACGCACGACTAACTCGCGCCCAGTCTGCGCGCTCCCATAGTACTTGGAAGGTCGGGATCGTTCGTGCGTGTTCGTACGTGTACTGACGAGTAAAATTCGTACGAAAACGTGTCCAAAGTGCGCGTGGCCTAATCCTAAGAATATGGTTTCTAAGAAACACAATATTCTTAATCCTAAGAAAATGGTTTTTCTAATTAATGTTTAAGTTTATAGGTGTCTGGCAGGGGTGTGTAATAAATATTAAATTTATTGTGTAATGTTCCCGCCATTTTTGAATGAAATGCAAATAAATTGATTTGAATTGAATTGAATTGAAAAAATCATGAGGCGTGCTTACACACTTGGCAAGCCGTAAGCGTGTTAATGGACAAATAAATAAGCCCGATAAGAATGACTATAGTGCCTATTCTTTGGTAAATAATAAATTATGTGTATTACATTACTCAGTGAATTCAATTAAATATTACCTAAATCAAACATTTGGAAGAGCTAAAGATTTAGAGTCGTTGACTGTTTGTCGTGGTTCGGCAAGTGTCTTATACAAAGTTACTCTATGACAAGTGTGTAAATCACCTTCTAGAATTTGAAAAAAGAACGCGTCCGTCATCGCGGTTTCGGAACACACATTTTGTTCGAGATGTCTGTTAACGTAGTGATTAAGTACTCTGTGGTCTGTTCTATGCACGGGTTCTAACTTCTATGTCATTATACCTACTTCAATGCACAGAGTACTTAATCACTACGTTCTTCAATGAATATGATTTGAAATAACGTTCATATGATATTATTTCCGTATGCCATAAAAACAAATAACTTTCATTTGATCTAATGTTTATTTCTTAAAATGTCATATTTTATACATTTGCTCTAAAACTAAATGGTTTTAACTTTCTTCAACAGCCAGCCTCAGAAGCTGCTGCGGCGAGCGTTAAACCCACCTCCTCAGCTTGCGGGCCGTATCGTGGTATCACCCCTCCGCGCATAGAGTATAATATTACAGTAAGCCTCCGCGCCTATGCGGACTTAAGGTCGTAGCTGACTTATACGACACCGCTCCCATCCAACCAAAGTATGAGAATTCAAATATAAACTTAAAATCGTGCTCTGTAGGTGCACTTTACAGTAACAACAAAAATTAGCAGCCCGCGCGCGGGAAGCAAGCTAACTAGGGCTTCCAAATATTCGATAAAATTGATATTCGAATATTCGATTTTTTTTTGGGAACTATTCGAATATTCGAATATTATTCGAATATAAAAAAACTTTAATAATCACGTCTATTAAACTTAGGAGTGATTTGCAAGTACAATATTTTGATTTTGTTCGTGTTAAATGAAAATTAAGGAAATTTCAGAAATTTAAAACCGGAAGCGATCACCATCTTGTAAGAGGCACATTAAATATCGACCTGAAGCTGGAACGGTCACGTCTGATGAAATTTACGCTTCGCCCAACACCTACCCAAATCCAGGGAGCCGAAAACTTTCAACTTGAACTGCAAAACCATTTTGCGTGCCTAGAATCGTGCACGTGAGTGGACGAGTTTAACACCAGGATGGTAACAACTGTCCACGAGGTAGGGTCGAAGTATTTCAAGACCTACCTTAGTGGTAGATCTCAGGTTCTCTCAGAACAAACTCTCGGTTTTATGAGGGATCGACGAGAACTATGCGTGCAGTCTCCAACCTCTATGAGGGAATACCGACAGCTCAATTAACAGATCTTCAAGTACAGGCGACGCGATTTGCGAAAAAACAACGCAAATCGTGTAAAAACCACAATTGAGCAAAACCATGGCTCAAAAGTGTTCACCAGGGATGTGTCTATTGGGCAAAGTCGACGAGGTTGAAGACCGTGGTTTCGTCGAAACCCGAAGTTCTGAGGGAAACTGAGAGATACTACGGATGGTTGTATGCCTCCTCTCAAGCTCCACCTTCTCGCGAGGAGAGCGACAAGCGAGCTAAACTGACCTGACACTACACAGAGGATTTCCCGGATGTCAGCCTGTATGAGATTAGAGAGGCTCTCAAACAGCTTAAAAACAACAAGGCACCGGGAGATGACGGAATCACAACCGAGCTTCTAAGAGCTGGAGGAAAACCCCTTCTAGTGGTGCTCCAAAAACTGTCCGATTCCGTCATCAACACTGGAACAACCCCGGAAGCGTGGGGCAGAAGTGTGGTGACTCTGTTCTTCAAGAAGGGTGATAAAGCCTTTTTGAAGAACTACAGGCCCATTACACTTCTGAGCCACGTTTATAAGTTGTTTTCGAGGGTGCTCACAAATCGCATTGCACGCCGGCTTGACGACTTCCAGCCTCCCGAACAAGCAGGATTCCGAAAAGGCTACAGTACCATAGACCACATACACACACTGCGGCAGATTATACAGAATACCGAGGAGTATCTGCCGCTATGTGTTGCCTATGTGCACTATGAGAAAGCCTTTGATTCTATCGAGACCTGGGCGGTACTAAATTCTCTTCAGCGGTGCCGGAGGTGTTGAAGAGTTTGTACTCATCTGCCACCATGTCCGTCAGAGTACACGACACAGCAACGAACCCCATCCAACTGTAGAGAGGTGTCAGACAAGGGGATGTCATATCCCCAAAACTGTTCACCGTTGTGTTGGAAGACGTGTTCAAGCTGATGGAGTGGAAACGACGTGGCATTAACATCAATGGCGAATACATCATACACCTGCGATATGCCAATGATATAGTCATCCTGGCGGGTTCCCTGGAAGAACTTGGTACAATGCTCGGGGACTTGAACAGCGCCTCACAACGGGTGGGTCTTAAGATGAACATGGACAAGACGAAAATCATGTCGAATGTCCATGTCACACCCGTACCGGTTGTTGTTTACGGCGCTGCTCTCGAAGTTGTAGACGAATACAATTACCTGTGACAAGTGATCCAGATTGGTAAGTCCAGCTTCGAGAAAGAAATCACTCGTAGAATCCAACTCAGATGGGCTGCGTTCGGGAAACTGCGTCATATCTTGTCGTCCAAAACACTACCTCAGTGCCTGAAGTCGAAGGTTCGAGCAGTATGTGTTGCCAGTGTTGACATACGGATCCGTAACGTGGTGCTTTACTATTGGCCTAATCCACAAGCTCAGAGTAGCGCAGATGGCTATGGAGAGGGCTATGTTCGGTATTTCTCTACGTGATCGCATCAGAAATGAGGAGATCCGTAGACGAACAAGGGTAACCGACATAGCTCAAAGAATTAGCCGGCTGAAGTGGCAATGGGCTGGCCACATAGTGTGAAGGACCGATAACCGTTGGGAAAGAAAGATCCTCAAATGGCGCCCACGACTCGGAAAAAGGAGCATAGGACGCCCCACGACCAGGTGGATCGACGACCTGAAGAAGACAGCGGGCATCCGCTAGATTCAGAAGGCTTAGGACCGGTCAGAGTGGTGCAAGTTAGGGGAGTGTTATGTCCAGCAGTGTCAGCATATTATAACAACACCAGCGGAACTATACAGGTATGCCAAGTTTTAACTTCATGGGACTATTCCCTCAGCAGTTCTGTTAAATAGCCCTTGGCTTCATCATCAGTATAGCTCCTTGTCACCAGGTTTCCCGGATATTCCCGAAGTCCGAACCCTTCCATATTTTAAAGAATTGCGCACTCTCACCGCCCAAAACGACATTCTGAAGGTCACGCGCCACGGCGCTAGCTTGAAAATTGTATTTTGACTATTTTGTGCACATTGGAATCCGAATTTTGTGTTGAGTTAGGTGTTGTAGAAATTGATCGAATATTCGAATATTGCAGTTCTTGTATTCGAATATTCGAGCCAATTTATTATTCGAATTATTCGAATATTCGAATATTCGATGGAAGCCCTAAAGCTAACCGCAACTTTGCCACTCAATAATTGTACCTACAGTGCACGATTTTAAGTTTAAATTTGAATTCTCATACTTTGGTTGGGTGGGAGCGGTGTCGTATATGTCAGCTACGACCTTTACATTACACTCTAGGGGTAGGGCAGACAAGACAACGTGGAGTCGGTTTTGCACCGATTCGTTTCTTTCACAAACGTAAACTTTAACATTTGGCCAAACGACAATTATTTGGAATTTACCAAAAATATAAACAAAGTAAATTTGAAAATTTTATTAAACTTTAGTTAAAGATTTTGAATACTATAGTAACTGTAACTCATAATAAACTAATTGTATATTTGTCAAATCGATGGGAGAATTTTACTGGTTCTAAACACGTAGTGATTAAGTACTCTGTGGTTTTAAATTCATGCTGGGAAGCATTTAGTAACACAGAAATTCACAGAATACTTAATCACTTGGGAAGTAATATAAAAATGTGCATAACGCCATCTAGAAGCAACATACTCAAACCTTTTCTAAAAGATGTTTGTATGGGAAGTCAATTTGAGATGGCGGTGTGTGTTTTATGTTGCTCCATGGATATATTACTCTAACTGGATACATAACTTCGTAATGGTACCTGAATATGGATGACGTCACAAAGGCACGGCGTCACAACAGTGACCATTTATATCCTTCGATTGTGCTAAACACAAATTATTTTTATAAATACCTTTCACATAAAATAAAAGAAATATACCGTAATAAATATGACATTGTATTGTTTCATCTCATTATCACTTTGTAAAAAAATAATCATATAAAAACATCAGTTTTCATGACATAATGATAATTTAGAAGAAATTATAATAAAATGTGTTAATTCAATATTACAATTTTTTCCCACCATAAAAATCATTAGAAAACATTTTCAAGAGCTATATTAAAATAGAACATGTTTTTTCTAAGTGTGGACGCTCTACAATTAAGTAGTACCTTAATCCGGCCTGTAGTTGGTTGAATAGTCATTTATCCAGTTAGAGTAATATATCCATGATTCCACTTTCTAAATTCTATCATAGACATTATTATTTTATGATTCTGTGGATTGTGATGGTGGAAATCTTTTCTTTAAAATAAACAAAAATATTTTTGTCTATGACTCAGAGCGTTTTCCTATTGGCTAAACATTTTCTTCTTGTTTTGCTTTGCCAATATGGCGCTGCTAGTGTTATGAGATGACAACATCGCAGTTTGTGCCCTATTTGTCATTTATTAATTTTAACGTGGATATTATTTAACTAGGTACCTCAAAAGTTCAAAGAAATTGTATAATTGTAATGTAAGTTGTAAATAAGTGAATAACGAGTATTCTTTGGATTACACATTCAAATGCGTCCGTGAGAAAAGTACCTAGCTACCGTAAAAATGGCGGGTGTGTTATCTTTATGGGTTGTGTTTTCATTGCAATAGGAATCGGGAGAAAGTCGATAAATGGTCTTGCAGTGGTAATATTTACTGTTATCTGCTAAAGTGATGTCTAAAACGTTACGAGAAAGCATGTGCTTTTTGTTATTTTGACATTGGAAAAGGTGATTGGTTTGACGAGACGGTACAGGTGTCATCGTTTTTGATGAAATTATCACCATGGCACGCTGGGGCAGAGGCCGTGGCGGCAGCGTGGCCGTGCCGTTGGATAGTGCCCTCTTTAGGGAAAATAGCAATTGCCCGACAGCGGCTCGCTCCGCAGGCACTGTGGGCAAATGGGGAATTACGAGCTTCACATCTATCAGAAGCGCTCCGTACGGTAAATATATACAAACACTATCTTTTTTGACCTTGAATAGAGACATGACTGTGTTTATTTCGTTTAGTTTTATAATTACTTCTCAATCTCAGTGTTTATTGATAAAATTTCATTCTATAAAAGTAATATCACTGTACATAGACATCCCTTTCACGCCTACTAATACTCTTATTGTTTCTTCTTATGTTAAGGAACCAACTATTACAGTGTATTACGCAAATTAAATTGTATATTGATAATATTCAATAGAATTTTCTTCAAATTTTAAGTGCAAGTTAAGTAATGTTTTGAAATATTCTTATTTAGACATCTTTCTATATTTTCAGCATATCAAAACAACATTGTTAAAAAGCCAGTTCAAGATCAAAATAGTCCACTGACAGTTCCTGCAGTCGAAACAGAACAACCTCCACCCAAACCAAAAAAATTTTTCAAATCTCGAAATTCTGAGCCTTACCCTCCAGTGCCTCAGATAACATATGCACCTCCTGTACCAGCAGCACCTCTTTCTCCAGAACATCCATCAAGTTCTAAAGAAAAAAAGAATAATAAGAGAAGCAGAGTGTATAATAGGGATTCATCATCACCAGAGCTACCTAGACGTAATTCTGAAAAAACAAAAACTAAAAAGGGATATGTACCAACCAAAGCAGCTAGAAAAGAAGATCCATATGCTGAAAATTCTCAGCCACCTAACAAACGATACTTAGTGCGCAATCGTGATAAAGTTGTTAACTATGCTGAAGATGGTAGCAATAGCCCAATACCTGACTTTGCTAGGTATGAAGCAAATCCTCCTAAAGTGCCTTCACCCAAGGCTAGTCCACTGGTTACATGTCCTTCCTCACCCAAAGCTGAGGTGGTCAGTCCTTCAACAAGTAAAGATACAATTAAAGACACTAGTGAGGAACGTAAACCTCCTCCCATAGTTCTTAGAATATCTAAAGGTACATCTAGAATTGTAAGTACTGACTCAAATGAGGGCTTTACATCTCCTGGTTCTGATAGACATTCATCTATGGACACTCATCTGGATTTGGGTAGTGACCACAAAAAGAGCCCATCCGTGGAAACAATATGTTCTCCAAAACATGAGGGGATCAAATTAACTATAAAGTGTGCAGGCCTTAATCAAGAAAGTAAGAAAGAAAAGAAAAAAGACAAAAAAGATGGCCATAAATCCCATAAACGACATCACAAGAATCATGATGAAGATTCTGCTAAAAGGGCTGCCACTCCTGAGCCTGGCTCTAATGCTTATGACCTCTATAAAACTTTAGCATCTCCTCCACCTGAACCTGAGAAGGAACACAAAAGTAAAAGTATAGATGTCATTGCAGCTCAGTTGGCTAAGTTAGACTCAACTGAACGCAGAACTGTGGTCAAATCCCCGGCCTCAGACAAACCACTAAAAGAACCACAGCCAGAACCTAAACCCCCTGAAACGGAACGAACCACAGGACGATCCAGAAGAAACAGACCAAATATTAATTACAGTGAAAATGATGACTATCTGGATGCCATAACATCTAAAGTTTCTAGTAAACCTGTTACAAAGACTGTAAGTGATATTAAACGCGAAACCAGAAAAACAAGAAGAAGACTTGAAACTTTAGAAACTCCAGCAAATGAAGAATTGCCTGAGATTCACCAAGACACAGGAAATGAAGAATCTCATGATGAAAACAATGATATAATAGATATTCAACCTCCCATAACTGACAGTGGGAAGTTGGAAGTTGGCAGTCAAAAGTCAAAGAGTCATAAAAAGCAAAAACATAAGCATAAGCATTCCACCTCTGAAGAAATTCCAGTCATACAAGAAAACCCTGATGCAGAGCAAGCTAATACTGATTCTGTGCCTCAAGATGATCAGATGGATGGGTTAACAAATGTGCAGGACACTTTAGAAACTCCAATGCAAACGCATACTCCTTCATCAGATTCTGCATACAATAGCTGTCACAATGAGTATTCTGAAGAAGAATCACAAAAAAGTCAATCAGATGAAGTTTTTAAGTCGCCTCATAATATTGGTGACTCTGAGGAGCATGTAGAGGATAAGCCGAGTGTGAAACTTGTTATAACAAAGAAAAAGGGTTCTATATTTAAGAGCAAATCTTTGATGAGTGACAATTCCAGCTCTCCACTACCTGCCAGAAAGAGAAGACATCTTTATAGACATGAATGGGCTAATGATGTAAGTTAAAATTTCAATATCTATTATTTTCTGTATAACTTATGCCTCAACTCAGAGTCCCTAATGGTTACTTTAATCGTTACTTTAGTTCTTAGTAATGTATCATAATACAAATTCTTTACTAAGGAGCGATTTAAGTAACCATTGGTGACTCTGAATTGGGGTATAAGTCTAGGTGTTGGTAAAATTTTGTGTTCCATACACAACTAAGTATAAAATTAATTTTATATTAGTACTAAGAATGCAATAAAGAGTCTGATGAAAGTTGATAGTCAAAAGTTATTAATTGTTAGTTAGAGTATTACGTTAACATCCATATTATTATTTCCATAATATTAATTCACATTCTAAAATAATGATTTCAAAATAAAATAATGTTCTAAAATAAAGTATAATGATTTCAATTACAATTCAATATAACTTAGTATAAGTACAGTAAACAAACAAACAAATACACATAATGATCATTACTTAATCTTTTGTAAAGATTATATTATATAAAAGGTAGAACTTGGTTAGTATGTTGACACATACAATATTCACCAATTCAATACTATGATGTGATCGTAAACACCCCTGTTTATGATTAAACCCCTGTTATCAAAGAAATCACACTAGGTGTGTTTTATAACATCTTGAAGTTGGTATTTTCTATGTACAGCATTCTAGTGTATAGCATTCATTTACTAGAATTTTCACTATCTTGCCATAGTATGGTGTTTATTTATTTAATTAATATTTTTTTGTACCTTACAATATGTATAGGAAAGGAACAAAAGGCGGACTTAATGTTAAAAGCATTCTCTCCCAATCAACCTTTGGGCAGTGGGAATACTACGAACAATGTTTACAATCCAATCAAATTCATATAGCAGAAATTTAGCTAGTTGTCTTATAAAACATTAATATTACAGAAAGGAAATGAGACACCTAGACCTGAGGTAGCCGAAGCTAGCAATCCAGTTACACAAGTAGCGGAGGAGCTCACAAGAGTGACAAGATATAAACCACCGGACCCTGTTATGGATGACTTAGACACTTCCCAAGCTGTTAAGCCATATACTAGTGTTAGGTGTGCTAAGGAAGCTAAAGAGGTAAGTTTTTTAAAACAAGCAAATTGTTTTAAATGGATCTGGATTGTATAACCACTTATGCCTATTTACAAATACCTGCTAATCACAAAAATGGGCTAGTTAAGTTAAAAAATTATTCAACTTTCTTGTGCAATTTTATTTATTATTTATTACTAAGTTATGATTTATTTAACCAATGTTTTTTTTACAGTATTATACAGTTGTTAGAAATGTGAAGAAAGCCCATCAAATCCAAGAATTTGGAGAATTCCAGGAGTTTAATGATGATGTGGAGTATCTACTTGATGCTTTGCAGGTAAGGAAGATTACTGATTGTTTATGAACTTGAATTGTTAAAAAACTATGTAAGATTGCCCCAGTACACTTTTTCTATATTTGACAATATCAATAACTATTATTTATAATAAATAATAAAAGCCATTAAACAAGTTGACAATCCACCTGATGGCCTTATTATCTTATGGCCGATTGGCCATGGACATCAGCTACACCAAAGGCATCAGTGATGCATTGCCGGCCAAGAAGAGAGAAGAAAAAGAAAGAATTTCCCATGGTGTTCATCAGAAACTAATAATAAGTATCTGTTTTGTCAGCAATTCTGTCTGCCTAAAGATTTAATCATCATTCATTGCAGACATTTATTTGGCAGATGTTTTTTCAATGTTCATGTTCACATGCATTATAAATTTATTTTAAATGAAATATAGTTGTTAATAGATTATTATAAATAACAATATTATTTCACAGGGCAACAATCCAATATCAACCCGATGTCTATCGGCCATCACATTGGCTAGCAAATGTACGGCGCCTGCATTCCGCATGCATTTAAGAGCCCATGGCACTGTGCAGAAGTTCTTTAGTGCATTACATGATGCAACTAATGATCAGGTAATTATTATTTAATTGATGATGATGATATGAAATAGTTCATCTGTTTTGATTTTGTCTATGTCATTACTTAGCATTATTGTTTTCAAACATAGTCTACATAATATTGTCTTCTTTTAAATGGATGAAAAAATTGTTACGGAAAGATTGGTATTCATTTTATTATTATTTTGTGTTGCATTTTCTGTTTGGCAATGAATGTTTTTTTTATTTTACAGAGTCTGGGCTTATGTACTGCTACTGTTATGTTTGTTCTATCGCAAGACCGATTAAACATGGATCTGGATAGAGAATCATTAGAATTAATGTTGAACTTATTAGAATCAGACGCATCACACAAGTAAGTTTTCCTACAATATCCTAATTTCATAGAAATTCCTAATATCCTTAGTACAATAACCAATAAATTTTTAAAGTATTATTGTTATTATACTGTTTTTCATTTATCAGAAATGCCCTTGATGACTGTGGATTGACGACGACGCAACTGACCAAAACCCAGGAACGAGTGAGGGAGTTGTGTGCTGAGATCAAAAGCCAAGGGAAAGCAACACATTTAGATTTAGATAATATAACTGTAAGTAATATTGTTTATAATTTTTCTTTCACTTTATTGTATAATCAACTAGTGGATACCCTTCGTGTTCCACTACACTAAAAACTTCTGATGAGAATGACAGATCAGTTTTTTTATTGACTTCGATGTTGATATTTACATTGATCTTTTCAAATTATCTTCAAATTTTTGTTTGGAAAAGTGGAAAATCGACTTTTTCAATGGACCGAATGTGCCTAATGCATTGTTTTAGTAATCTCAAACCACCTTTGGATTATTACCTTTCAAATGAGGCATATTGGTTGGATGGTTTCAGAGTCTATAATATAGAGGACAACCGTATAAACATTTTTTGTGTTTTATATACTTATATATAGATTTTAATTTTTGATTATATGTAACATCATCTTCTGATAAATGCTCCAAGAGTTTGACTCAGTAATATATTGTGAAGATTCAAGAGATCACAAGAGTTATGTATATCAAGTAAAGTCACATAAAATACTATGTCTATGTACTTTGACTATGTCAGTTTCTTGATGATTTTATGTTTTCCTTAGGTTGGCCACTTGGCAATGGAGACGTTGCTATCGTTGACATCGAAACGCGCCGGTGAATGGTTCAAGGAGGAACTGCGGAACCTAGGTGGCGTGGACCACATTGTGAGGACCATACAGGACTGCGCTAGCCGGCTCGAGTCCCCGGCGAGCACATGGACTGATAACGAGATTGATGTGCTTAGGAAGGCTGACAGATGTATGCGGGTCTTGGAGAATGTAAGTAGTCTTTTTAGTATCAGCGTCAACCTACCCAGGTTGATACCCAGATGAGAAATCAGTGATAGAAACAGATACTTAGATATTATAAATTAATTGCTTTACAGTTTAAGTTTGATTACTGAGCTTAATATTACTGTATAATTTGATAGTAAAATTGTGTCTGTATTTACAGGATGGATTTATTGAAACAATAGTATAGTGTGTTTTCTAGTCTCTAAAATTAATTCATTTGGATGGATAGGAAATTAACAGATGTAGAGCACCTCATTGTTAATGTTTTTATAAGTTAACAAGTAACACAACACAACAGAACAAAACAAACCAGTTGTAGTACATCACTAATATGTTGACCCGCTTTGTAGGCCGTTACTGAGTGGTTTCTTACTGGTTTTATTTTATTTTAATAATAAGTAGCGCTTGGCTAAGACTAAGGCTCTCTTTCATGACCATTTCCATGGGCGGCGATGCCATGAAACAATGAAACTTGCACATGGCTTGGTGCACTCCTCACTTTTGGTATGATGTTACAAGTAAGTGCCGTGTTCGACTTGTCGGGCCGATTTCAGAAGGGCTGTCACGACGTGTCATACATTCTTAATCTATCACACAATATGTAATTACAAAGAATAAGACAACCCTGACGTTGTCAGAGAGGACAAGAGTTATGATTAGAAAGAGCGGCAACGTCTAGATGTCAATGTCTGTTGACGATTGGCGCTGTGCGACCTGAAATGAAATGAAATAAGTTTTATTCGAAGTAGGTTTGTTACAAACACTTTTCGAAAGTCACTCAACGCCATCGCTTCAACAAATCCCTACCGTGAGTGGTCCCGGGAGAAGAAGCGGCAAGAAACTCCCGGGATTTTTTTTCCTACTCACAGTTACAGACAGCACTTAATACTACTTATTGCAATATTTGATATAAAAAAAACTCATGTCCAAGCAGTCTTGTCATTTAAATACTCATCAACTTTGTAATATGCTTTCTTCATGAGAATACCTTTTACATGAGTTTTAAATTTACAGTATGGCATTTCTGTTAATTCTAACGGGATTTTATTATAAATTTTCACACATCTACCCATGAATGAATGACACTTTATTGTGTCGGAGCATGAGTCGCTGTTTATTTAAATGATTTTGCGGAGTGACTCTGCTGTACCCTATATACCGGAGTTGTGGAGTGACTCTGCTGTACCCTATTTATCGGAGTTGTGGAGTGACTCTGCCTTACCCTATATACCGGAGTTGTGGAGTGACTCTGCTGTACCCTATATACCGGAGTTGTGGAGTGACTCTGCTATACCCTATTTATCGGAGTTGTGGAGTGACTCTGCCTTACCCTATATACCGGAGTTGTGGAGTGACTCTGCTGTACCCTATATAGTCGAAGACCTCACGTCACGCCCCATCCGCAGGTGACGCAACAGAACGAGGCGAACCAGCAGCACCTGGTGAGCGGGTCCCCGGGCGCGGCGCGCACGCTGGCCGGCCTGCTGAGGCGCTGCGCGGGCGAGGCGCGCGCCCTCCCCGACCGCCCGCTGCGGCGCGCGCTGCTCGACGCCGCGCTGCCGGCGGTCAAGGTGCTGCTCAACTTGTCGCACTCGTTTGGGACCACTGGTATGTTAACGCGTAATGAATATTATTGTTATTATATTAATTAATACGTAACGAGAACTTTATTTGTACTCTTTTTTGGAATTGTTTAACCCTTTTCCGGGCAATACTCATTTTATAGATAATTTTGATATTAAATGTTTTGAACGTTTCTATAAATTATTTTTAAAATATTAGCGATCAATTTTAGCCGACTACACACCCTCTAGTTTTTATGGGGCATGGCAATATGCTTGCCAATGCCCGATAATACCCTGATTAGTGGCTGAATTGTTGCCAATGCACGACTTCATTTTTCGCGTTAGCAAATATTTTGCCAATACTCGCGAAAAGGTTAAGAAACATGTAAAATCTTAACTCTTGCCGGCGCCAGATACAGCTTCAAACATTTGAACACTTCTTTGATTGATATGTGAGGCACGGGACTTTGGATATGTGTTCAATGTTTGAATGGTTATGTTTTTCGTGCGTATCTTGTATGTATGTTTGTATGTATGTATGTATGCATGTAATATTATTTATTACGTCATATCTTCCGAACCGCTGAACGGATTTGTATAATTACAATATCGTTAGATTTGTCTTGATATCTCAAATGTTCTTAGATAAGAGAAATAAAAAAAAAAACAAATATGTCAGTTTTTATTAGTTTGGCTGATCAAAGGGATCATGTTTCACGTAACCTAATCCAGAACTTGATTTTTTTCCCATAACAACTATTATATCTTTGGTCACGTCATCTTTGTTTGACATCACAAACATTTTTAAATCAAAAATAGTCAAATCAGTTTGGCCGTGTATTCACTTTTTGATTACCAGCAATACTAAAATTCATTTTTATTTATATAATTATAATTTATATATTTATAAATATATATAATTTATATATTTGGTTACATGAAAAATAAAAGACTCGACATGTCTTGTTCTATTATAATAATAGTGCATATAGTTAAGGAATAGTCATGGATGAAAATCGTCCATACTTCATGATTCAGAGAATCTTAGCAATAAATGCCATATGATGTTGATATATGACAATGATCCTTTGTTACAGCGTCAATTGGAGCTCAAGTAGTGGGAGACCAGCCATCGGTAATGGAAATCTGCTTAATGATTCTCAACAATCAAGGCAATTTCATTCCTGACAACAAGAACTTTGAGTTCAATGTCTGTGTAAGTAATTATTGCGATGTTCTCTTGAGGTTCATATAACAAGACATATCCGTTTATTAACAAGATCACATATTGCAAACTACATTGAATCAATATCTACATTCTATTGCACTACATAGTACAATCAGAAAATAGTCAATTCAGAAAATTCAGAACGCAGTTATGAGTTCGAAGTTATGGGTTTTGATCCCTGAGGTACTAATATTTTTTTATTTCAAAAATGACCTCATCATTAGCTGGTGCTCAGTTAAGATAAGTGAGACAGTTATGAGTTGTAATTTATAAATTGCCATCGGGTGGCTCGTCTGAACACAATCACTTTCCCTGGCATACAACCAAATACCTCAAATTCACTATGTTTAACTGCCCCGCTGCTGGATATTAGAGGTGTAGAGACCAAAGTCCACCACGCTAGCCATGTGCAGATTTGCAGATTCAACACACTTGAGAAGAATACTGTCTCCAATCCCATGCCAGGTATACGGTATACCAGGGTGTCGTAAGAGTCGACAGAAGCCGGCCCCTCCCAGTTGACTCCTACGGCCATCGCCTTACTATGTCATTATTAATAATAATAATATCGTTTATTTGCTCTCACAAGGTCTTAGGCTAAGGCTTATGTACTAGGACAGTTAACGTTTTATAACCCTTCTTAGCGAGAGCCTGGTGCCTGTTGTAGGCTTTTTCAAGCCTGTGATACAAGTCACCAGTGCCCTCCCAGGGACAGATTATATAATTAAGTACCTAGAAGTACTGCAGCATGAACAAATTCTTACTTAATTCAAACTTAATTTAATATTATTTAGATAACAACTTATTGTAGTAATATAAAAAAAAAGTTTAATATTAACAATTGATTGATATTGCAGGTGTTGTTGCTGCTAATCAACTTGGTCCAGAACAACGAAGCGAATGCGCAGCGGCTACTGAACGTACGCATCCGGGTAGACAACGAACACGACATCATATCGCGGAGCGTGTCCGCCCTCGATCTGATTGTTGATCTGTTTTATAAGCGGGAGGATCTTGCCAGGTTAGTGATGTCTCGAGTTGAGATATACATATATTATAGTTAATTACTGTCCACAGCGCTTTATTTGACAATTGCAATCGTATGAAGAGTGCTGACTCGAGTTGAGATATATTATAGATAATTACTGTCCACAGCGCTTCATTTGATGAATGCAATCGTATGGAGAGTGTTGTCTCGAGTTGAGATATATTATAGATAATTACTGTCCACAGCGCTTCATTTGACGAATGCAATCGTATGAAGAGTGCTGTCTCGAGTTGAGATATATTATAGATAATTATTGTCCACAGCGCTTCATTTGATGAATGCAATCGTATGGAGAGTGCTGTCTCGAGTTGAGATATATTATAGATAATTACTGTCCACAGCGCTTCATTTGACGAATGCAATCGTATGAAGAGTGCTGTCTCGAGTTGAGATATAGATAATTACTGTCCACAGCGCTTCATTTGATGACTGCAATCGTATGGAGAGTGCTGTCTCGAGTTGAGATATATTATAGATAATTACTGTCCACAGCGCTTCATTTGACGAATGCAATCGTATGAAGAGTGCTGTCTCGAGTTGAGATATATTATAGATAATTACTGTCCACAGCGCTTCATTTGATGACTGCAATCGTATGGAGAGTGCTGTCTCGAGTTGAGATATATTATAGATAATTACTGTCCACAGCGCTTCATTTGACGAATGCAATCGTATGGAGAGTGCTGTCTCGAGTTGAGATATATTATAGATAATTACTGTCCACAGCGCTTCATTTGATGACTGCAATCGTATGGAGAGTGTTGTCTCGAGTTGAGATATATTATAGATAATTACTGTCCACAGCGCTTCATTTGACGAATGCAATCGTATGAAGAGTGCTGTCTCGAGTTGAGATATATTATAGATAATAGGCTAGTTGACAGAATTTGGAAATTAGTTTAAAACTATAGCTTAGCATCTATTTCACCCCAAAAATATATTATTCTAAGAAAAATAAGTCTTTTACATCAGTATTTTGAGTTTTTAGAAATGAACTTGAAATTGACCGCGAAAAAGGCCAAGACTGTCATGGCGTTTTGAATGACGTCACACCTCGCGAAACAGCCGTGTTTGTGTATGACAGTCAATTGTGTTTTTTAATAAATAATGAATTCCTCGTATTATAAATACTGTATAGTGCCCCAATGTAAAAGTACAACGATAAAAACGCCAAACAAATTATTCATATACGTTCCAAACAATAAACAAATACGTAGAAAGTGGTTAAATATGGCAAGGAGGCAAGATGCTCTTACTTTATCAACTGATTCCACAATTTATTTCTGTGAAGATCATTTTGATGTAAGTAATAAACACAACTTGATGTATCTATTTATAAATGTATAGTAAAAGAAATGAATTTTGCAAAATCTACCATAATATACCACACATAACCTATAAAATGTTATGACTTGAGTAGGGTTTTATGATTTATTTGAGTTAAAATATTATTTTGGTTTATAAAATGTAATAATTCATACTCTTCTTATTTTTTTAGTTGCCAAACGATATGATTAATTATACAGAGTATCATATTATGGGTAAAGTTTCTCGAGTGCGCATGAAACCAGGTTGTATACCTTGTACCAACTTTGTATTCGCTAACCTCAAAATCAGTTATGTATTTACATTCCATAGTAGGTAAATGCGACTCTCTGACTGGTAACTGCTAATTAAATGAGACTTTGTTTGTTCTTCACATTATACTTACTTACACAGAAGTTTTAACATTGCGGAAATCCGATGAACAAAAGTCGGTGTTTATTGCAAAAAATTTGCCAAGCATAACGGCGTCAATTTTGGGCAAATTACTGCTGTTTGCTTTGTTAAATCCTGATTCCATAGCAAATTATATCTGTTTTTCAAGATTAAACTAAAAACGAACTGTATTAATTTAACGAGAATTGCTGAAAACTCCAAATAACCTGTTCATTTTATACGAAAATGACAGCTACAACGTAGTGTTTCGCGAGGTGTGACGTCACGCTTCCATGCGCTTCACTGATTGATGTTTAATGTCACGTGATTAAACGCCTCAATTTGTCGATTTTATTTTCCAAAAATATTATTAATCTTTTATTATTTTAATAGAAAAGCTGCATTTTTGTTTACTAATTATCATGGTTAATCATTAGAAACTCTAAGCCATTCGATTTATTCTAAGTGGAAACAAGCCTATTACTGTCCACAGCGCTTCATTTGATGAATGCAATCGTATGGAGAGTGCTGACTCGAGTTGAGATATATTATAGATAATTACTGTCCACAGCGCTTCATTTGATGAATGCAATCGTATGGAAACTTAGGCGATAAGCAAACGCGTAGATACCGCTCCGTGGACAGATATCGTACTTTTAGTATGCAAGATGTAAGAAAGCAGCAAGATAGCGACAATGAACGATAGCATACGTATGACATGCGTCAACTTAAACAGAAGGCCTTAGTTAGAATTTGCTTTGAAATAAAAATTGTTGTTAAATTAAAGAAAAAAATGTAATGAATACTATAATATAATATATATACTATAATATAATATATAATATAATATATATTATACAATAATAATATAATATATATATTATAAATACTATAATATAATATATAATAACTTTTTATATTTTATAGTTAGTGTCGCAGGAATGATCCAATAGTGATAAGGGTGCTTTTCCACCAGAGATGTGCTATGCAGCTATGCTGCGAAGATGTAAAATCCAATAAATATGATTGGTTCAATAAATTGATTGATTTCCACCAATGAATAATGATTGGTGGATGTCAAACGCATCCATAGCAACATAACATAGCACATCTCTGGTGGAAAAGCAGCCTAAGTGGCATTAAAAGACATATCTTTGCATTTTCATGACATTTGAACATTTAGAGTATGTGTTGATATAATTGACAGTAGTTAATCTAATTATGAATATTGTTATCAAGTTTGGTAATTTATTATTTGTAAGAGATTCATCAAGATCAATGACTCCAAGAATTGTATGAAACATTACGTCATTATATTTACACATTTGTAATTGTGTAAACAAGAAAACAAGATGGAGTGACGATATTCGTCAGACCTTGGGGCCTTACTGGACCAGAGTAGCAGAAGATAGAGCTCAGTGGAAAGAGCTGGAGGAGGCCTATGCCAAGAGGCACGCCGAATTGCGAGATCTTCTTTAATTAATAGAACTCTGTAATATGTACTGTAAAAGTTATAGCGATTTCGGTAGAAAAGGGCTTTATTATTATTATAATTGTGTATCTGTTCCAGGCGGGCGGAAGAGAACACGGACGCGCTATTAGACGGCGAAAAAGAAACTGACGGCCAAAACGATAAGAAGAAACAGCAAGACGACATAGACGAGACAGTCGCTAAATGTATGTTCCAATAATTATTTTCTATTTTAGTTAGGGCTTTGTCCGCGGTCTTGTCCGCATTTTCCGGTATGTAAAGTACTCTGTGTCTTATTCCGTCTACCCGTGTGCTAAATTTCATGAAAATCCGTTCAGTAGTTTTCGCATGAGAGTAAGAAACATCCATACAAACTTACTTCACATTTATAGTCTTAGTATTTCCGGCACATTCGACTTGGGAAATATCCTTTCGGGCGACTTTTTCTCTTGATTTGGTAGATAATCTTGGCACTACTTTTTATTGAAATATTAGTTTAGTTAAAAAAAAATAGTAAACATTATCATTTCGTGTCTGGCTTATTGAACGGTTTTTTTTAGCTTGTTTGTTTGTGTCAAATCTTTCAAACATAATTGGATCTACTTCCTTCTATCCTAAGGAGTTGGGATTTTACAAATAGCTTTAGTTCTGATAACAATGCATTTTTGTGATAAACATGACCTAATACTGCACTCAGGTTGGGCTCCAGCCGAGGAAACTCCTCAACGGTGGACAGCACTGTAACATTTTTTTGTATTAGTTCCTAGATTGACACTACAAAAACGTGTACTTAGTTTTTTTTACTGTTAATTTTTAAATTACAAATAACGATAAAAATAGCCTGTAAGACTTGCTAATCAGGACCAATAAAAAATTGCCTATATTTATTTTCTCGGGTTTTCTGAAGATGTGTTTAGCGTGTAACTTTACCTTCCCGTCAGTGCTAGCGCGCGCCGGCACGCACATGGAGCACACGATGGTGGGCGCGTACACGGCCCTCCTGCTGGGTCACACGGCGGTGTGTGCACGGACGCTGCACCACGCCGTGCGCGCGCGCGTGCCGCAGTACGCGCCGCTGCTGCCGACGCTCAGGAAGTACTACGCGTTCCTCGAGCTCACTGCTAGTGTGAGTGTGGTTTTAACGTGTTTATTTAGTTTTTGATGACCTGTGTCCATGTGTGTGTTACCATGGCGGATCGCCGCGCCGGGGGTTTCCAGGGTTCGATTCCCAGTGAGGCGGAAATTTGAATGATGAGTTTGAATTTCTGTTCGCAGTCTGGGTTTGAATGTTCTTGTTACCAAGTTGTGTGTTGTCTATGGCACCCACGACACAGGGAATCTTAAGGTCGTAGCTGACTTATACGACACCGCTCCCATCCAACCGAAGTATGAGAATTCAAATATAAACTTAAAATCGTGCTCTGTAGGTGCACTTTACAGTAACAACAAAAATTAGCAGCCCGCGCGCGGGAAGTAAGCTAACCGCAACCTTGCCACTCAATAGTTGTACCTACAGAGCACGATTTAAAGTTTATATTTGAATTCTCATACTTCGGTTGGATTGGAGCGGTGTCGTATAAGTCAGCTACGACCTTTAGTGTGGGGCTATGAGTATGAAGCGTTTATTTATTTATTGTTTAGCTTATTTTGTTGGTCAGTTTGTTAGCATGTAATATGTTATGTAAGTGTAAGTGGCTACCGTCGCCCATGAACATCAGCGACACCAAAGGCATCACTGATGCGTTGCCGGCCAAGAAAGAAATTTGACGATGGCAGAAAAAAATTGTGTCGACGCACGACTGAAGTTTAACGTCATCTTGTTTGCCATCGTCAAATCAGTAACAAGATTATTACAACATTATCTAGTTTGCGATTGTCAAATCAGAATCTAGATGGTGTTGTTACTGATCAGATTCTGTGTTACGAATTACAAATATAACACAACGTAAAGGAGAAAGTTTGATTTTACTCCTCATAAATCTTCATACCCCGGACTTAAATATGAAAATTGATTCTAAAGGAGTTAAACTCCAGAACGTGTGTTGACGAACGGATTAAAAAAGGGGCCTGTAATAATGGAGGGCTTTCTTTGAGCCAATTACATTCTCATCAACTAAATAAATTTTTATTTAATTCCAGGGCGAGGCGGCGATAATGGCGCACGTGAAAGCCACGCACCGGATCATCCAGTTCATGGAAGCGAGCGACAAGGAGGACTCGGGGGCTCCCTCGCAGGGTTCCGAGCCTTCGCCCTCGCCGCCCTCGCCGCCTTCGCAGTCGTCGCAATCCCCCGCGGCACCCTACTCTGTCAACGCGTACAGCCGATACTACCAAACCTCGCCCTCTGATGTACCACAAGACATGTCACTTAGCAACCTCAACTATAGTATGAACTATAGCTCGTCGAGCTCCGATAGGATATCCTCAATGGAAGTCGACAGCTATCACTGAACAATCGACAGGACGTGACTGTGCTTTGTGAATGCAACGGTTACTACGGGCATTCTGGTAAGGTGATAGATTTGTTTTATTATTGATATGGAAGTGATGTTGAGAATGTAGTTTGTATCTGGAGTTCTCAGGTGATTGCAGTTTCTCAAAGTTGTCACGTGCTAATTTGCTATTGTCAATGAAGTAGGATCTTTTGTCACAAACTGTCAATTTGAATAAAATTTACAGAATATAGTTGCGTTGATGATAGCGAACCAAAGTGGTTTCTTTAAAATGAAGACTGCTTTGTGAGAGACGTCTCAATATAAAAATCGCAAGTGTGGACACTCACTGATTCAATGTGTAAGAAAATGGAAGCCTTCGAAACGCTTGACAATTTGTTACCATTTCCTTATGTATAACTGGTTTCCTCATGCTTTTGTGGACAGTGGTGTACACAGCAGCTATAACCTGATCTGTCTTGTTCCCTCAACTTGCCTTGTCGCAACGTTGCAAACATTTCCAAATAATAAAATAATTTGAGGTTGTATCATAGATGATATACACTGTCTTATACCTAACTCGTTCAGGGTGATGTATTGGAACGAAAAGAATTCCAGGTTACTCGCAACATTAAGCAAAGCATTAAGCTCGCCATTTGTACTTCAATATTTTATATTGTGGTCAATAAAGTATACATAAATAAATAACATTCTTCTCCAAAACAACATTTATCGGCCGTCTATTCCTCTCACTCCGTAAGGTCCAAGTTTCTACCTCATAAAGGAATATGGCTCTAATTAAGCGAGTTTCGATCATTTTGTATTTTGGTTCCTTCATATTCTCTCGCTTGTCCATAGCAGACCTTGTAATCGCCATGCGTCGCTACATCTCGTCTATGCATTCGCCATGGTTTGAGATAATTGATCCTACTCCTCTTTATGGTGAACAAGAGCTGTATTTATATTTATTTTAAGACTAGTTACTGCTCTCGCCCACGCATTTAACACCAGATGAACTACATCCAATGTGCTACTTCCATATTATTAAAATAAAATGTCGCGTTAAATAAAACTTTGTACGGTCGCGTTCTGTATACAACTTGTTTGACATTTGACAAGTATCTTAGCACCAGTATAAAATTGTTGTGTTTGTATGATAACAAATGAAAGCATCACTAAAGTATTGACAAATAGTATGCCTGATTGTTTATCTATGGCAAAAAATATTGGAATATGAAAAAAAAACGCAGGTTGACCCTTACAGTTTTGTTATGATAATTGTTGAAAGATACTGTGGGAGTAAAAACTGAGGTTGACTAACGAATTCGGAGAATGAAATTCGGTGTACGAAAATATTACCCCTATTTGTCTTTGGGTCACTTGTGATAAGACTTGTATATAATTTATATAAGCCAAAACAGAAAAAAATCTTTGTACATTGCATCGATTAGCACGAGGCACGTCATTTTATTAGATAAATTAATTTTCGGTAGGAGGTCGTTATGCGCACGCGGTTACCTCAGCTCTTTGTATTGATACTTCTTCCTTCTCTAAATCATTTGTGTAAATATAGTTCGCCATTGTTAAGGAGTAGTTAGTCGCATTAATCATTGATATGGGTTATGACATCTTAATTAAATTGAGATATTTCGAGTTTAAGCCACTTAACTGGCAATACAAAAGTGCAAAAATAGTCGGATAAGTGTATAATAGATATACTTTTATGTGAATATTGTGTCTGCACTTTTTTTTGTATTATAGTGTTTCAGAGGGGGTTTAAAAATATCGTGTATTGTTTTACTGAGGCACAATTCTTTATTGTAAATAAATTATTAGCTAGTTTTAATAGGTTGGTCTGTTAAGTAGTATAGACAAGGTTATTTGTATTGAATACGTGAGACATGAAAGTTGTATTCAACGTTTATCCTAACTGTTGTTTCTAAACACTTCACTTTTACACGTTGACTGGATTTCCATTGAGTGAGTCCTTCCTAATAGTGTCCTTATGATTAATGTTAGAAACTAATTCACAACAGTTTTGATGGAAGTTGGATTCAATACACAAATTGCCCGCGCGCCAATATCAAGATGTTAACACAAAATGTACAAATGTACATGACGTCACTTGTTGGTAACAGAGAGAATTATATATTATGCTTAAATATTTAATAATAAATAAGACGATATTATGTTGGACTTTTAATCAATATCTAGTAGGAACTAACTTATACAGCGAATGCATTGTGGGTTTGTTTCATATTTATTTATATTCCATATTAATACGCAAAAGACTTCGAAACCTGACTGATTTATTGTTTTACAAATTCTGTTTCAACGTTTCTTTACGCTCTCTCTATATATTGGTTATAATTCACACCTAAATAACGAACACGGTACAAAAACAGTGATCAAAATTGAACGTCTCTTAAAGCATCAGTGATGTGTTACATATATGGACTGGGGAACTGGAGAATCATGTTATAATTTTAGCTTTATTTTAGAACGTAATTTACTTCGACTTACTAAATTAAACATTTGAAATTGTGTAGCAATATGAATTTTGATAAGGGGATTTATATAAGAGAAAATATATAAAAAGATGTTTTTTCGTTGTAGGATAAAAAAGTGTCCTTTGATCTGTATTGTTTTTATTTCAAGACTTAAAACACCTATGCGATTTTATTGTGAACACCCTACTGTTTAAATAAGCATTGCTTCATTTTGCATAATATATTACGATAAAATGTGTGTTTACTTAATAAAACATAATTAAATTATAAATAAATGAATATATTAAATAAATTTATATATCTTTATACAATTTATGTATAATACATTTCTAAAGTTTTGATGTTTTAAGGTTTTTATATATTTTCATTATTATGCCACTGTATGGAATTATAAGTAAAAAAGACCGCCTGCAGATTATGTAAAAAATATATATGGTGAATTTTACAAGTGTGCGTGGAAAGCCAAATCCGAAACTACGAGGAATAGCAAAAAATACTTAAAGGAGACTCCAGGACAAGAGAATGCGGGGTGTTTCTTTTTTTCAAAATCAACGGGTTCGATTCCTGGCCTGAAATATTGACTTATCGTATGTCATAGCTTCCCAAAATTCGATCCTTGTTAGCGACACTATCGAATGGTTTAATAATACAGGATGTTTTTTTTTTCAAAATTAACGGGCTCGATTCCTGGCTAGAAATATTGATTTTTAAAAATTGTAATGATGCAGTTTTAGTTTTCATCAAAATCGGCCCCGAGACTCCCTTGACCTTTTTTCTATATTCCTCATAGCTTAGAATTTAGCCGTCCACGCACACTTGAAAAACAGGAACACTGTAGATGCGTATGTCTCAATATACCATAAAAGTCCCTTTTTGGAGGGAATGTAGGCAACCATTTTTTTTTAATAAAACCATACTGACAAAAATTCAACAGTGGTAAAGTTGATTATTCGTAAAAATTTTGTATGGGTTTCACATTACGTTTTGATAAGTCTAAGATAAAAACAAAATGTTCCCTAACCTGATCCTACTGGTAGGACACAGTAGGAACATTATAAGTGGTAATCAAAATCGTGTTGAAGCTGATGTAACTACACTACGCCCGACGTATCTTGGCGCATCTGAACATAGTCTTTGCGAACTTTAGCGCATGTAAGACAGAGATAGCGACATGAACATGCTAACGTGTGACCGAGACATAGACAAGATACGTCGGCCGTACTGTAAAATATTGTGACTTTGACAGTCCCTTGCGTAATACAGAAGAGCATTGGGACCGGCCATGAGTCGACTTTAGGGAATTCCGAACTATACCTCTTTACTGACACATAACCATATTTACCACACAGTAAGTAGCATCTAGTATGCTGTTAAATTTTCATTTTTCAGCATTGACCTCAAAAAAACGGTTTTCGAGACAGCTTTACTTATATTTTAAGTTTCAATAAAGTCTTTATTTATACTTGTATTGCACTTTATGAATTATTTCATGAATAATTTTAGCCGGTGACCTTGGGATTTGTAGTTTTATTATTATTTAGATTATTTGTGTTTGTTGTACAGATTAATCCATATCGCCTAAATTATATTTACGTAATTTATTGACCCATTAAGTATATTCTAAGCTTAGCTCCGTACGCATTTTGTTATAACTTACTTTTTATCACACTTTTTGTTCTTAAAATAGATATTGAGGAACTAGTGTCAGGCACTACAGAATTTAAATGTGAAACATTTCGAAATTGCCTATTTTGGCAATCGGAATATTTATTTTCGTATTAGTTTTATTTTAGAACAAATTAAAGTATTCTGTAGTGTCCTCATTAGTGTTTGGAGTCTAACAATATTATTGTGTTTGAGACTCACGAGGGTTTGATATCTTGAGAAATTATTATTGTAAATGTAAATGTACCGTGTAATTATGTTATAAAGTATTACGTGTAATTATTAAAAGAAGGACAATTTAAATAACAGATAGTATTATTTTACTTAAACTCTCTTTTTAATTAAAAAGTGGTTGACAATTTTAAAATATTAAGAAACTATTCAAAAGTTTCCAACGTAACAGTTACGTGTCGCAGAATGAACGTCTCCACTAGGCTGTGCTTAGTTAGCTTGTGGGAGTTTTAGAAAAAAGGTGGAAAATCCCCGCCTATATGGTTTACTTGGTGGGGATTTATGGACAGTTATTTTGTACTAGCGGCGCTGTGCTAGGAGCATACACACATCCGCAATTACGCGAGTTTCATCGTTTGCCCGTATGCCCGTATCCATAACTATCTTTCGTTTGTATAATCTGATAAATTATGATATACGTCGTAAAAATACAAAGTATAACAACAAGAATATTCACATGATTTAAGTAATTCAGATACCTAAGTAACAAAGTAGCAACAAGAATCCACGACAAAAATATAAAGTTTTAAGTAGTACAAATAAATAAGGACCAAAACATGGAGGTGTATTCTTGCTAACTCAGAAAATAAATTAGCTGTTAGATTACATTACATGATTATTACAAAGATTGCTATATTTAATTAGTGACATTCCGAAAATAAGTCGAAGTTTGTAGTGTACAAAGTTCGATAGCTTACTGAGAAAACCTAAATTAATGTTTTGAAGTTCAAGTCTTTAAGATAATATAAAACTCTCGATTTTGTTAATCGTTCCTACGACTATTTTGGTCTTGCTACTTTTGTAATAAGCTTTCTACAATATAAGAAGGTACAATACAAAGAAATACAAATTAATTACACAGGTACCTATTAAATTAATTACAACAGTAACCATTTTTAAATCATCCGTCCATAGCATCCAGCCTCGTCTTCGCAGGTACTCTAATATTTTGCCAATCTCCTGATTCTGTGAATCGTTTGTTCACGGCCATAAGCTGTTCGAAACTTGCCTTAGCTAGCTTATGTTTATTTCTTACTTTTTGAACCAACTCTTCATCATAAACTTCCTCTGGATGTTCCAGTTTAAGATGAGCTTTCATTTCTTGGACCGTGACTAGGAAACAGTTCCATGGAGACCAGTCTTCTTGAACGTGCCAACGACACAATCGTAGTTGTGACATATCGTGACATTCGCTAATTGCTGAATGAGAATGCCAAAGTTTTTCTACAATAAAAAATACATCTTTCTCTTGAAGAACGAATGCTAAAGATCCCCAACATTTTCTTCGACGCTCGTCTCGTTGGACCGCCCGTAGAATAAATTTGTACGGTGTCATATCTATCCAGCTTCTTTCCGTGACGTCCTTCCATGAACATGAATTGCAGACTAAGAATCCACTCATCTTGGCATTTAAAGGGAAGTCAGCGTAACTCTTTACTAGATGACACATCTCGCATAAATGTAGTCGGCTGTTCTCCATTTTTCTGTATTCAAGGTCCTCATTTCTTTTGGTAACGTAAGAGTTAAGTTCGGAGGTTTTGATAAGCTGAAAGACTGACGCTGCTATTCTCCGTCTCAGAAATTCTAACTGGTGGTCATTCGATCTCCTAACGAGCAGATCGCATTCTCGATCAAGCAACGTTATAATATCTTCTGCTAGCGCATGTCGAAATTCCTGCAAAGCAAACTTCATTTGGACTAGCAGTTCAATACGTTCATTAACTTCCATATCTTCACGAAGAAAGGAATTGTACAGTTCCTTGAGTTTTCTAGCCTTTTGTATTTCTATTGTATCCATAAAAATCATTTTGCCGTCACGTCCGTACCATGTCACAGGTTTTGATATTTCCTCGAGAAACCGTTTTTCTTTAATTTTTTGGCTGTCCTCTTTAACTTTTACCCTGTAGGCTTCGATACAACGAAGAAGTTCTACTTCCTTATCGAGCAGCAATGTAAATTCGGCAATTTTGGGGCCTTTGGAATGAAGTTGGGAAATTCTTGCGATTTCAGCGTGTTTCCATCGATCCACCTGTTTCACAAAAGTTTTTGTTTATTCAGAGATACAATATACGGATACGGATAAATGTATTTAAAGTGTACGAGATGATACATCTATTGAATGGGAATCACACAACCAGAATTACAATGGATGGTGAGCCTACTGTAGCACTAGGATGACGAATATCGCTCAAGAAAACAGGAATCCTGGATGGTACAGTTTAGTGAAGGTACGTTGAATACGTAATACCGTAATAGGTATTTAATAGTAAAGTCTGATGTTTCATTTAATAAGTAGATACTTAAATGTTGCTAAACGTCATGCGTACCATTGCGTACAGTTGATCAAAGTCTTCACGTGTTTTCGGAAATGTTTTCGTAACTAAATCTTTCCGTAGACGTCTCTCCATGGCTTCTCGTTCAAGTCTCTCCTCTTCTTTCATTCTAGCTATTCTTTCCCTGTAAGAATATGATTTGATAATATTAACCAAAATTAGGTACTCTCTGATTACCTACTAACGTGTACGCTACAATCACAAAACAATAAAAAAAATGAATTTAGATTTTTAATTTATATAAAAAATGAATAGATTTTTTATTAGTACCTACGATTAAATGTATTGTTGAACTGAATACTGAACACCCTCCTATTTTATTTTATTCTAAGACACGACAACTCCGTAGCCGTGACTGCCTGCGAATCGAGTGGTTCTGTGTTCGATTTTTTTTATGGATATAGCAGGCAAACGAGCTGACGATCTACCAGATGGTTAGTGGCTATCGTCGCCCATGAACATCAGCAACACAAAAGGCATCACTGATGCGTTGCCAATGAAGAGAGAAGAAAAAGAAAGAAAGAACTGGCTCTCAACTCAAGCCCCCAGCCGGAACACGACGAACCGTTTGGCGGATGACTCATGCTTAAGGGTGGTTACACAGGCGAACCCCATAGAGAAATAATAATAGTAATAATGAAATTAATTAGCAATTAAAGAATTAATATTACCAATATGTATACAGTAATTAACTAAACGTGAAAGAAGTCGTGGTTAAAAGAGAGATACTTAGGTACCTATAGCAATATCGTCAGATTTCATTAAATAGCATTAGATAGATACTCACATGCATATTTTAAGCCATTTCTCAACTTTTTGTCTAAATTGATGATGCCTAAAGGCCTTTTGTATGATGCTGGCGTAATGGTCATGATTTAGCCGCCTGACCATTTCTTCATACGTCTCATACGGTTTTGGTACGATGATTTTGTCATTTACATTAGGTATGTAAGCTTGAACGCTGTTCATTTGTGTTGCTCTACTATAAGGCGTATCCTGAAATTACAAAAAAATTACAATTATGGACGTGAATGCTAATTTGTGTGTTTGCTTAAACTATTTATTATAGAGATTCGTGCTATTTTTAATTGAAGATTAGACTGTATCTGGTTTTGCTTAGTGCGTATAGTACCTATACTATAGATGGAGGAGGGTTTAATTAGGCAGTTAAGCCAGCATAAGGGTCGATAGTCCTTGTACCAGTCGAAGGAGTTCATATGACTTAATGAATTCTTAATAAAACTGATACAAACAATGATTTTAAATTCACTTAATCAAAAACACTCATGTTATTTACAATTACAACATCGTAATTAAGAGCACGCACCTGTGAAACTAGGTCATCTTTATACATCTGTTTTTCACTGCGGTTCCCTTCGCAAACGTAACCTATTTTCCCGTATCGGATTTAATTGACAGTGTTTATTTATCAGTGCTTACAATATTTAATGACAACAACATAATAATATCACTATAAGAACTACCTTCCCACCTATCTTATTAAAACCAGGTTTTAACTTACACATTTTAAAATTCGACTAACTTCAGAAAACTGAATTCTTCCCAAAAATTTTATATAAAAATAAATAATGTTATCATTTACCTGAAATTGTATAATACATAATCGTATAATTTTAGTACCTATCGGAAAAAAGATCCCAACCTATGGTAAAGTTTCTTAAATTTCTTAAATATACATAACTTACATATATTTTTTCCCGCTCTTCAGCTGTCTGGGTATCTCTACAGTTTTTCTTTTCGGGCGGTAACTTTTCCGGCTTTTGAGGAGTTTGTGTGTAAGCATGATGATAAACAGTACCTGTAATAAAATAATGATCTATTTTGTAGCTCAGAACTAAATTTTGTAATCGAATCTGCGTATCCATTTGAGGCAGGCGCGGATCGAACAGCTGCCTCGACCCGAGGCAGAGTAAGTGGAGACCGCGCCGCGAGTCGAGGCTTGCCGTGACTTGAATCAAACCATGCGGCCACGCAGCAAGCCAATCCATGTCGGTAAACGTCTGTGCTCAAAGGCGCCTCAGAGAGAGTCGTGTGTTCAGTGTAGACGAGTGTTCAGTACGAAACACAGTACAGCAGTGATAGCCTAGTGGTTAAAACGTTGGTCTCCCGAACGCGGGGGCCCGGGTTCAAATCCTGGCACGCACCTCTAATTTTCAAATATTATGTGCGTATTACAAGTTAGGTAATTATCACTTGCTTCGGTGAAGGAAAACATCGTGAGGAAACCTGCACACCTGCGAGTTCTCCATAATGTTCTCAAAGGTGTGTGAAGTCTACCAATCCGCACTTGGCCAGCGTGGTAGACTATGGCCTGTACCCCTCACATTGTGAGAGGAGACCCCGAGCCCAGCAGTGGGACAATTATGGGTTGTTGCTTTGCTTTTTTGCTTTGCAGTACGAAACTGTGGCTCGGCTTGATGCTTGTTGCCTCGATGCTCTTGTATGTGGCTCAAGTGGAGACGCATGAACTTTCTGCAGCCCGCAACATGCTCACAATGAGGCAGCTCGTCACGACTATCACGAGACTGCTCAAGTGGATACGCAGCTATTAGATAATTAGATAATTACCAGTGTAAACGTTTTTGTAACCACCTAAGAAAGGTTTGTCTATTGGCTCTGAAAAAATCTCTACATTAATATGCTTAAGCGTAGTGCCGAAAGGAACCATCACTGTTAATACATCATTAACGGGGTTTTCTCTGTACAACCTGTCTAAATTAAGTTTTTCATTATTTTTCATTAGTAGCTCTACATCGACTATTCCATACTTATCATAATCGAGATCCATAAGAGCCATGCGATCTTTAAGAGGCCGATCGTCTCGCAATATAACTAAGTTATTAGGGTCCACTTGAAATAATCCCGACAAATTCTTTTTTATCTCATGTATCTTCATAATGGAATGGTAGGAGCGGGTAAATACCGCATTTTGATTGCGCAATTTAAATTTAATTGCAATAAACGGCATCGTCTTTTTCTTGGGTATCACAGCTTGCAAGAGTTCATGAACATAGGATTCCTTTGGGATCGAAGTTAACGAGAAGTCCTCAGAGTCTGTTGTATAGACGTCGATGACTAAATTACCAAGCGCGTCAGGCTTGAGATCAGACAATATACTGGTTTCTTTTAACACCGTCCGGTTCTTGGTAAGTAAAAGATTGTTGATTGAAATTGATAGCAGTTTTGCTAGTTTTTTCTTTACATACTTCATTGCTGTGTTTGCAGGAAACACTTTAGTAAATACTTCATTGGGATGCCGAGGAGATTTGAAGGTGATTAGGATGTGACTAACTGGACACTTATATTGTTCGAGATCCCTAGCACACGGTGCAGTTACAATTCGCGATTTGGTTTCATCGTCTATCGGTGAAGATACTCGTTTGTAAGGTGGAGCTGTGAGCAATTTCTCTCGACCCAGATCGCACTGACATGCTATCACTTCTTTTACACAGTCTGGATTAGGTGCTATGCCAACCGTACGCTTTATATCCATTTTTGTAAGGTTCACTTGGATTTATAATTTTGTACTACAAAAAGAGATGTATGAATTTTAGAATTAAATTCTTTGTTAGCAAAGATTTCAATAGGCTTTGAATATTTACAACGCAGGAATAATTAAAAGATGGATTTTATGTACAAAAACCTTGTAAAGCGTTGACAGAAACTTATTATATCAATGTTTGTTTTGTTGAGCGACGGTTGCTATGCGATTATTATTTTTCATAGATTTCTGTTTTGCTCCATTATCTATTATCTCTGGCTTTTTTAAATAACTGAACAACAAAATATATATTTCGTTAAAATGTTACATGAATAGGGCAATAGATTATATTAAATTTATATCTAGTTGACTTGAAGAAAACTGTACCTATAGTACAATGTTTTCTAAATGCTTTCAAAGGATAAAAAATAAGGAAATATCTGTGATGATCTCTAGATACATGTCTGTGGTGATGATATAAAATAAAAATAAAACATTACATGTTTAATTACCATCGCGCAAAGCATGCGTTAGAATTCAATATTCATTTTCTGCGTTAAAAATAAGTAAATTAGGCAAGAATGAACTCGGCAATCCCATCATTGCATGAAACAGCACTGAGCATCAGACATTCGAGTCTAGTGTTACAGTTGAAGGAGATTCGCGCTTTGATGTTGTGCGTGCGTTGCGTCGTCGAGTGCTTAGTGCTATTGTATTGCAACCCTTTTAAAAGTGGGGAACATTCGTGTGTAGGCACTAAAAGTCTATGACGGTTATTTGATGGTCACCACAATATTTTTATATATAGCTATGTACCAATCGTTAGGTCTGTTAATGATTGGATACCTTTTAGAATTTAGGTCGAGTGGAGTGATCGATTGCCGTACTCTACCTACAGGAAAAATTAAAGAAAGAAGTATTTTCCCAGGATTTTCTTATAATTTGAAAAAATTACGTAATTGTAAACCAATAATCTGATAGGTCTTAGAAAAAAATATCAGAACATCTGCTTTTTTGTGGACTCAACAGTAAATGTAGGGTAGAGGATCAGAATTTTCGAAATTTTATAAAAGGTGAAAATCTCGAAAACGGTGACACTAAGGTAATTTTTTGACTTCTGATAGGTAACCCTAAAGTTATCTTCTCTCTAAAGGTTGATCCGCTACTTACGGGAAACCCCGTGTAATATAATCAGCAAGAACATTCCGGCTCACAATATCTAGTCTTCTAGAATGTCTAGTGTATTAAAAAGTCCAGTGTCCTATTACGTCCAGTCCGAAAATATCCAGTAGGTATACTAAATAAAACATCCAGTATCAAAAGGTCCACGGTAAGTAGGTAAGTAGTGTAAGTACTAGCAGTGCCGCTTTTAGCACTACCAGCGCCCTGGGCGAGATTTCTACGGCGCCCCTATCTGCGAAACCCAGCCAAAAAATAATAATATGTAAATCCATACCAAGTTACAGCTTTCCAGCACTAAGGATCACGACGCTATGCTGCGGTTGGATGGATGGACGGACGGACGGACAGACATGACGAAACTATAAGGGTTCCGTTATGGCTACCTGCGGCGCCCCAACCAGGCGCCCTGGGCCGTCGTCCAACCACGCCCTACCCTAACGCCGCTACTGAGTATCTATTGTGGTGAACGCACATTTATCGGCATCGTAAGCGCTGTCAGCATCGCATTTGTATGAAATCATATGAGAGCCCGATGCGGATGACATGCGTCGGCATCGGTCTCTCATATGATTTCATACAAATGCGATGCTGACAGCGCTTACGATGCCGATAAATGTGCGTTCATCATTAGTGTAGTGTAGACCAACCACCATAAAAATTCGTTATTGTTCCTACACCAGCACATTACAAAAAAGAAAAAAGGAAGGGAACACGATCAGTTAAAACTTTTAAAAGCCTCAGAGGCTTATTGTCTGAGAGGCGATCAAGAACACGAGATGTGTCCCACTTTTGTATGAAGGAGAACGACGGGGATGCTTTGATGTCGTGCGTGTGTTATTGCGTTCTTACAGTTCTTGGAGTTTTAAGTCTTTTATTGTAAAGCAATAGCGGAACTTGAAAAGTAGGCGTAAGAAACTTAAGCCACTTAATCTTGAAACAGAGAAAAGAAGCCGCAACGGTTTGAAGTTTTAGATGTACCTAGGTTCGTAGTTCGTAATACGTACTCGTACGTGTATTATTGAGAGAATTATGGCTAGTTTTAAAATTTTCATGGATATTTCATTTTTATGGATATCAGTGAATTGAACATATTATTTACTATTCAATGCAAGTACAATCATATTTTCAATTCTTCTAAATAAATCCTAGATGGTTTCGCCTCCCTTTGGAGTAAAGTAGTAAGTAGAAACACGATAGGCGATTTAAAAATCTAAAATTTTGTTTAGTGTAGAGTTACCTATATTATAGATATAGACATTCCCGGGACAATTCTAGGGTAGTTGGTCATTCAGCGCCCTTTAGCGTCCTTTAATCGAGGCACGCCGTCACTTAAACTTTCAAAAGTGACGCTCCTAAAAAGCTCGCGAGCTCCGAGCCGCCCTGACGCTCTAGAATTGCCACAGTTAGCCCTGAGCGACACTCGAATTCGGGCACTACATTCTATCACTGGATATAAAACAAGACGCAACTATCTGGGATACTTCCGGGTTACCCAGCCCTCTGGCAACCCCAGGTTAATCTATCTATATTAATCCAAATAAATTGTACATAATACGAAAATTTAACTTTTTTCTCTGAATCATGTCGTTTCAAGGTTCAGTAAAGGACCACAAGTTGAATTTAATATATGTATTTTTTGAGTAGGTACCTATCTATATCTACTTATCTGCACAATACGTGCAAAGGATTTTATGTGCACGTCTTTACAAGTGTGTATTTCTCCGACAAAAGCTGAGTTGGAAAAACGGCATACGTACTTCTCCACTGAGGCATAAAACTGAATTGGTTTGTTTTGTTTTGGTCCGTTACCGCTTTCATGTTTGTGTATGCTACAGGATACCCCCGATGTACACTTTATATCGTAAGGAAGCAAAATGTACTGACAGGTTATCCGAGCCGCCGAAAAAGGGCGATGAATGTACGAAATGTGAAGGACTTTACATTTTAATACCATACCTAAGTATGGCAGGCTATATCGCTTAAAAATTACCGATGAACTATTTATGTTATAATATAATGAACATGGAAAAGACGAAAATAATGTGAAATGTCCAATGTCCGTGTCACACTCGTACCGATTGTTGTCGACGGCGTTGCTCTCGAACTTTTAGACGAATACATTTACCTGGGACAAGTGCTGGAGAACTTAGGTAAGTCCAAAGAAGTCACTCGTAGAATCCAACTCAGATGGGCTGCGTTCGGGAAACTGCGTCATATCTTGTCGTCCAAAACACTACCTCAGTGCCTGAAGTCGAACAGAGTGTTCGAGCAGTGTGTGTTGCCTATTGGCCTAATCCACAAGCTCAAATTCGCACAGCGCAGGGCTATGGATAGGCCTATGTTCGGTATTTCTCTACGTGATCGAGTCAGAAATGATGAAACCCGTAGACAAATAAGGTTAACTGACATAATTCATCGAATAAGACGGCTGAAGTGGCAATGGGCTGGCCATATAGTTCAGAGGACCGATAACCGTTGGGGAAGAAAGGTCTTCGAATGGCGCCCACGTCTTGGAAAAAAGAGCATAGGATGCTCCCGATCAGGTGGACTGACGACATGAAGAAGACAGCGGGCATCCGGCCTATGTCCAGCAGTGGACCTCCAAGGGCTGATGGATGGATGGACTATGTTATACATATACCTAAATATCGAGATGTTGATTAAACTGCCTAAATTTGCGGTGTCTTGACCGGTGACGGAATTCTCATAAATACCTATCAGATCAGTAATTTCTTCAGAACATTTACCATTATAAGTACAAACAGACTGCAGAAAGCACACAGAGGCTATTTATTAATCGAAAGCGAAACGAAAACGTAACGTTACAACAGGCGTTAGTAAGCATTAAACTCAGTAGCGGTTATACGTTGTCGAGCCTCGAGACATGATGCCTACTGTCGCAGATGATGGAGGCTCCCGCTTTGATGTCTTGTGTGTGTCGGATTGTTAAGATTCTCTCTACTACTGTTTTGTATTGCCCCACATAGAGATATACCATATATTCGTATTTGCAGTTATTACCTACGTTCACCCTGTATATAGTTTGACAAACTTTGGGATCTGCTCAAAGTTCAAAAGTTTATACCGGTTCCGCTCTTGTATGATTACAAGGTGGAGTATTATTAATTGATTGAATTGCTGTGTTAATACTGCATAGTGGGCTTTCGTAGCCTTAGGCCATGCGCACTTTGGACACGTTTTCGCACGAATTTTACTCGTAAGTACACGTACGAACACGCACGAACGATCCCGACCTTCCAAGTACTATAGGAGCGCGCACACTGGCAGCGAGTTAGTCGTGCGTATACGTACGTGTACATCCGACGTCCGAACACAATCCGAACTTGTTGGGATTTTAAAATACATTCGTAAGTCGAAACTTAAAAAATGGATGTAGAAAAATTCATTAACTATGTTTACGGACATAAATTAATGAATTTTCTTTTTTCATACGTACATAACCATGAAACAGTGTGTGGTCATTATATAAATCTTCCATAATATGATGAAATTCACCAAAATCGTGTCTTTTTAAATATATTTCTCGCACCCATTCAGTTCTACGACAGCGATGACGCCACCACAGTCTCCGTGTTATAAGAGAATTATCGTGAACAAACAGATTATTCATCGCGCTCCAACCAAAGAAGACTTTACAAATGTGTTGTCACTAGAAAACTATCTATTTGACGGAGAAAAACGTATCCACTGTGCGCACTCAATTCGTACGACCACGATCGTAAGTATACGTACGAGATGAATTCGTATCCAAAGTGCGGGCGGTCTTAAAGTGGTTTTAAAAAAGCTTAAAAAATAAAGTTTTGAAACTTATTCCTTAATGAGGCGAGCCTGTGAATTCCTCCGTAGCGCAGCAAAAGGACTTGGCATAGTGATCTGTGTGACGCAAATTGAAATGCCAGAAACCGTGTCTAGTCCACTTATCCTAATTTCCAAAAAATACTATACTTTGGCTGTTTTCGTTACATTAATGTTGAATAAAAATTTTATATCCCAAAAGATATTGATTACTGTTTAATACCTTCTTATATTTTAACGTTATGGCTATTAGGTACCTATTTTTGTATACGAATTTTAATAATCTTAATTTTCATAAACCATGATTTATTGTAGGTATACTACTTGGCCTTTTATATTAGATATTATATTAAAAATATTAAAATATGATATAGGTATTACGATTTGTTTCTATAGAATTAATTTATAACATAGCTACGAAGGGCTACGAATAGGTAGCTACGAATAACACTGTATAAACTATCTAGGTACCCATCCGTAAGTATACTACCTATATTTCATCACTTAATTCCACACTATCACGGTGATTACTCAAAAGCATGTAAATATTAAAATTCAACGATGTCCTAGTCAAGGTTTTCCAAACACTCATGTAACTCGTATCAGTGACAAACAAAGTGACCAACCAATGAACCAAAATGAGCTATACAATACAAAGCGTTAATTACAGCAACGGCATCAGATGAGTCAAAGGCTCTGTGTTCAATAGTCAGTATCATTACAAGCAGTTGAAAGACTGGTGTGAGAGGGGGCTGCTTGTTTGAACTGCGTGCGTGAAAATTTGCTATTTTTACAGCATATTAAAACTGTACTGTTATAAAGGGTTTTAATTCTGCACGCACAGTGCACACCGTTTATTCGAAACATTACACTAGACAGTAAGTAGAAGGTACTTAGCAGTAATTACTAATTACGTTACAACGAGTGATAGGTATAGAACGTATGAATACTTTTATTGTTAAAACGTTAAAAACAGATAAAGCATATTAATTTGCGTTAAACAATAAGACAAATATTATGTTGCCAGATAAAATGGAGAGGAAATCAAAACCTTCGCTCCGCTGGCTGGCAGGTACAATGGGTTCCAGGATCATATCATTCCATACGATCTACAGGTATTCTATACCTTTACCTAGGACATAAGCTCCGAATTGGCGACAGACCTACATATGTAAATGTGTGCGTCTGCTACGCCTGTCGCCTAGTGTGTCGCGACCTACTGCCCTGCTTGTGTAAGTTGATTGCGTAAACACGCTTTGATGTTGTTAATTGCCTGCCAAAGAAGGTACCAACTTAATAAACCTGTATTGATAATATCAAGAAAAGTATACCTATGATATAATTTTGATATACTTACATTTACAGAGGTTAAATACTAATATATCTTATCATCATGGTGTATCTTCCACATGTTTTGATAATAATAATATGACAGAGAAATGTTTATGGAAGATCAGGTTCAAACTTGAAACGTTTATTATTTAAATAATTTAAATATATGTCTGAAACTAAAGTTACTTTTACATAATGCACTTTAATAGGTGGCGAAGTTGTGTTACCACACTTACCACTGTTGATGTAGCGCGGCCTAGTTCGCTCGCATCTACGATGCGTACGTAGATACAGATTAATATAGATGGATATGTTCTCTTTCGCTTAGACCGAGGAAGGGCTAAAGGATTACGCAATGAAATCCCAGTCATCGTGGAGTCTAAGTCAAAGCGTTATGTATGCGACAGTCGACATAATTACAAACAGTTGAAAGACAAGCGTTCACTGAGTGCTGATGCGTGTGGGTAAATTCATTGCTTATAAGTAGCTTTGGTGTAGATAATTGGCCGTAGAAAGGTTGATTTTTAATGAATTTTTGCTTTGAATGTAGACTTAAAACTTACATGTTTGCCAGTTCACTCGTTCTTTAAGTTCTCCACATTACTCTTATTTACCTGTCTTAGCCAACGATTACTCATCTATACTAATATTATAAAGAGGAAAGATTTGATTGTTTGCATTGAATAGGCTCCGAAACTGCTGAACCGATTTGAAAATTTATTTTACTGTTGGGAAGCTAGACTATCGTCGGTTGACATAGGCTATATTATACTATTAAAAAAATTTGGGATCCTTATTAAAACTCCAATAATGTAACCCAAGGTGTAAAAAATAAAGAAAACCGAAGCAAAGCGAGGGCGGTTACTCGTATTCTATAAAGAGTACTGACATTTCAAGATAGTAGAACCACATGTCTAAAACGAAACTCAAATGTTAAGAAGAAAAAAGGCTGCGGTATTGGCCAAAATTTGTAGTTAATATTAGTCTATTATTAAAAAAATTATTAAGAATCTTCTACTCATTTAATGTAAGTATAGCTAAAAGAGAGTCTAAACTACAGTCCACTTGACAGTGACCCTATACCTCCTATGCGCGAGATAGGTAACTTGAGTTCAACCCCCGGGGTGAATATGGCCTGAGGTTCCACGTTCGATTCTCGGCCAAAGTAGACATACGAGTATTACAGACATGACAGATAAAATATGACATCTGAATCTAAAATATGTTATCTGAGAAATATTATTTGTTTATACCTAATGAGGCATTAACAAATTGTTATCTGAGAAATGTCTCAGATTATATTTTTCTATAATCTGACCCTCATTTATTTATTAAATTTCAAAGCCCCGTTTGTAAAAGTTTAGTGATTGTGGTTCACAAAAAGATCTCGTAATCTTTGTTAAACAAACTAACCCTTTTGCATCCTTCTACAAAATTGGTTTCTTTAGCGTTCATTTAGTAAATTGAATTCGCGTGTATTTGTATATCTCATTGGGTTTAAACCATAAAGAAAATACTGGGAACGCCTCGGGGCTTGCTGCGAATTAAAGTGTGCAGAAGATGCACGGCTTTGTATAAGTTATTGTAGAAAAAGAATAACTTTGCTAATCTTAAAAAGCTGTAAACTCCTTTGATAATAGTTAACATCTTCCACGTAGTGCAAGAAATTATAAATTATTAAACGGTATTCTTCTATGAGTTTTTTTTTTTAATGAAACTAGTTATTAATTTTAAATTAAAATAACATTTCGTTTTAATTACTTACTTTTATATTTTAGAATCTTCACTTTCTACGATACGGAAGTTAGAACTTTATTGGATTTTTTATAACCGAAATCTAAAGAGTTTTGTACCTCGTTGATAGTTAATAAAAATTGAGAAAACAATAAAATTACAGCGCAATAAAATAGCGAATGTGCCGAGCATAGCTGGCGTCATATTAAATTCCTTGTGAAAACATAAAAATGATTTTCGATCGTAAAACTATAATTTACAGACGTAAAAATGCGCTGAGTTATGTGTTACCCCAAGTTTGAACCACTTTATGATTGGTGAAATATTTCAGGACAACCTACCCTAGAGGTTTAATTACTTTACCGACCTTCTTAACAAAACATTAATAAAATTAAGTATTAAAGCTTTAGGTTTAAACTAAGTTAAAATATTTCAGTTTAAAAAAATCTCATGCCCGCACTTTCAATAGCAACATTTAATATCAGTCCCGGAAACCCCGTGTATGTATAAAAGCAAAAACATAAAAAATTTAAATGAACCCGATTGCAGCCAGCAAACCGCTTTGAGTTAGTTTGTTTAAAACATTTTAGGGTAGCAACTGCCTAGAGCGCTGGTGATATTAGATATCAGTCGAGTAAGCCGCTGTCAACAAGTCTAAAACCAACGAACTAGTATTATTGCTTTAAACGTAGAGGACGTGCGTTGTGTAAACACGTATTTTAATCAAGCCTGTTGCTTCACTTCCGTTTGCTGCGGCCAGTGTGCGCTCGGCAAAGAAAAACTTTGCATGTGTTTTATTACGACGGATGCGGATTTGCCGCGGGGCTTAATTTTGATTCCAGGCTGACCGCTTGATTCCTTTTATCTAAAACTAGATATAAAATATGCCGTATATCGATAACACTTTAAATCCGAAATCTGGTTCTGGTTGTTTACAGGTTTGTCATTTCCCAAACGAGCATGGTCTTTCCGTTGTTGCGATAATCGAGGTGAACAAATTTTATTGTGCCCGCGGGTGCGGTAGGCGGCATGGGGCGGCGTGGGGCGCGGTGTGCGATTCATTCGATTAAAGCCTGCTGTACACGGAAATTATCAAACGAAACGCACCGACAGCTCAGCGGTCCGTGAGAGCCTCTACATTAATAGTTTTTGTTTCCCAACTCGCTTGTTTCGTCGCAGAAAGACAAAGTTAGGTACAGAGTTTTTCTTTGTGTCAGCGAATTGTTTTCCAGCACCTCTCGTTTTGTGACACTTTTTAAAATTTCGTTCATACAAACAATACAAAACATGGATTCACAGATATGTAGCCGTATGTACCCACTCACACCGTCCGGAGCAGGAATTTTCCATTAAACTTTTCTTAATACGTGCAAATAAAACTTTATAACAGTGGCTCCTAAATACTTCTCATTTGCATTGACGAGTACCTACCAGTAATTCACAATTGTTTATACCTACACAGAAATTGTTAAGCGCTGTCATAAAATAATTTTATTGGATAATTGTAAGTTAATTGTTCTTATTTAGGTAATATTTGTTTGTACTAATGATATTTGAATCGTTATGGTGAATAAATAAATACCTAACTAAATTTAGATGCGTTAACTAAATACAGTTTGTTTTAGCGTTTGTACAGATTTTCCAATTGCACCTCGCGTTAATTTGTTTGTACAAATTTTGCAGTGCCCACAAACGATTCGATTAAATTTTATCTCTCTATTCCATCTAGACAATAGTCGATAATCTGTATAGGTATAATATGTAAAGCGTTTGGTCTAATCTATTGCGTTTAAATCATTAGGATTAGATTAGAAACGAGCACCTCGTAAATTCATTTTTCAGACAATTTATGATAAAATGAAACAGTGTGTTAAGTGAACGAATTTCTATGTTAAGCTCAGCATTACCACACTTTCTGTAGCTGTTTCATATCAAACACAAACAATTGTAAATGGAAACCGAAACGTCAATATGCGTAATGAGTGCTGATTAGCGCTACTGCGGCCTAATTAGCGACGCGTCGCGACGGCGAAACGTCAAGTCTACGTGCAGATTGATTTATAGCGGTACTAGTTGTAGCCGCATGGAAAACATAGTTTCAAAGTTAAACTTTGCGACTTTTGAAGTGTTAAGGATTGTGATGATAATGTAATTTACGTAGTTTTTAGCTACACCGATGTCGTAGCTAGGAAGGAACCTACTAAATAATAATTACAAGAATAGTTCATTCTTAGGGGTTGCCTCGGGCACCGGTTAATATACAACAGGTGGTGAATTTGCTTATGGACTGAAAAAACTTATTAGGAAAAAAATAAGTTACGTCGATTTTCAGGCATAAGACCAGACTGTACAAAAATATTATTGAGTAGGTACCAAGTAACATGTTTACGACCCAATTAAAAACCTTTTAAAGTAAGTACAAAAACGGCTCGTAGGTACTAATCTATGTACAGATAACTTTATTTTTCATCGTGTTTATTTCGTTCAAGTTTTGTGCTAAAATATTGGGTATTTATTAAAACTGTTTTTCTTAGACTTGAGTAGGCGTTCCAAGGAAAAAGTAAGAAAATTCAATTATTTGCGAGCTAATTAAGCAAATGTTTTATTTTATTATAGAATAATTACAAGTTGTTTATTCCTTCTAATTTATTTTGGGTAATTTTCCATTAATACGGATTTGACCTTTTCTTTGAAAAGCGGATGTTTTCCTCACGATTACCAAAGCTTGTAAATATAGATTAAAAGATAGGTAATAAAGTCTGTCAATCCGCTTAACTATGGGCCTATGGTTTAACCATTGTTATGCTAAAACAGGTTGGCATTAGCAGTGGGATAGTAATTGGTTTTAAAATTCAAAATACGCATACACACATATACATCATAATACAAGAAGCGCTCATAGCACGGCGGCTTGCGTTGATCCTAAGTGATGGACAAAGTTAAGCAACAGCGGGCGCGGTCGGTAGTTGGATGGGTGACCGCTAGTAGCAAAAAATTCTTGAGCGTTTCCGTGCTTCGGAGGGCACCTCAAGCCGTCGGTCCTGGTTGTTATCATAAGGTAACAGTCGTTAAGGCCCTCGGGCGGTTTGAAAACTTCCGATACTCGGGTTGGCCACTAACCCCTCCACTAATCTGCACTAAAGCAACGTGTTAGAGTATGCTCTAGGCCTCCTCAAGAAGAGAGAACCGTGCCCAGAAGTGAGCCATTAATGGGTTGAATCCATACTTTGGGTGATTTTAACCGCGCGGTTTGTTCCTATGTATAAGTGACAAGGTTTAGATTTTACAATTGTGCGATTTATGAAACCATGTGATGCGTACATCCTATAAATACTTATTAGGATTTTTAGTTATCTAATAAGATTCAACTAAATAAGGCACTTTCGATGCGAAAAAGTTCGTCTGTATTGAACAAATGTAAATAGCCATTGACGACTGACATGGAATGAGTACTGTCTTTGAAAATGAACACCCTGAAAAATATATTTTATTTCTCCTTATAAATTTTTCATGACAATTTATTATTTATAAAACAACCAAAAAATTAAGCTTCGATTGCGCCATCATTAGCAGGTATTTAGCCTTTTCCCGATTGCGGTTTTCAGTCAATTTGCCGAGTGCATTTCCATCTGTGTCCTGCGTTCGCCGAGCCAAATATGCTGTATTAATTATTTATGAAATTAATTCCAATCGCAAAAACAACATGTCCGCTGTATCGGAGTAGTGTGTGCCCACGATCTTTATTGGATTACTGGATCAGTTAGTGTATGAATTACTGACGATTTATGCTTTCAAATAGTTATCGTCGCGCCCCTTTTAATTCGGCTGCAGAGCGATTTTCCATTCGGTTAATTGATTTCGTTAAAAATGTCAACTCACCGGCAATCGGACTGATAAAAGGTATAGATATTTTTAATGTTGGTAATTTGTTACGGTTTACCAAAGCTTTCGGTCAGAAAAGCGGGTTGAATAACGGTATACATTTTTAGTAAAGTGATCAACAGAGCGATTCGGCTTACTTTTTATTGATATAGAAGTAGTAACTGAACATGCAGTCCGTTTGATATTGAGTGACTACTGCGGTTTATGAAGCTTAGGTAAAATTAAATTATAATACAAAGTACAAGAATACTGTAGGTAATTCATAATTTGGGAATTTCTGACGACAGATTAAGCCGTATCTTTCTGTAGGCGTTGTCGCCCGCAACACTTTGATAAAACAAACCACATAGATAGCGTAAGACAAACCATATAAACATATATAATTTTATAATAATTTAAAATGTTCCATAGATTTTTACGATTTATAAACAAATTTTTAAAAGTTTTTCAACGGGCACTTCCAGTAGTGAAATTGAGAAGGATCTCTCACAAGAACATTTTTCTATTCAAAGTTACAATGATAATATTTTACTAATGCACTATTTATAACACATACATAGATATAATAACTAATTTACGTTACTGACGTACTTTCTTATTTTTTATGATATAATTATTCATAAAACAGTCTGTGATATGACTTTTAAATCGACATGACAAATTCGTGAAGTCAGATGGAATTTTACTTTACAGGTTAACTGTATAGTTAAGTTCTGAATATCCTACGCGAGTTCATCTCATCACATATGCATATTATGACATAACTGGACGAATTTTATTGCGCTACTGACAGACGTGGGCAGGATTGGGGAGCAAGCACATTTCGAAACGGTAGAGGATATTATTATAACACTTACCTCAGGACTGTTAATTCACTCTTTACGATACTCAAAACTACTTGGAAGGAGGGATATTCAAACTTTTACGATCTTACGTTTCCATGAGAATATGGAGTCAATAAACAGGTTAACTGTTTTAATGCATGAAGTCATAATTAGTTTTAAGTAAAAATTGTTTTATTTCCATCTTTTCCTACACGAAAGAATAGCTTAACAAAATATAACCACAAAAAACGCCACAACGAACAGAGTTGCTCTTGTAGCAAGAAATTAGCTGCCAATTGCATCGAAAATACTATTATAAGTTCGGCCATTGTTTTAATGTTTTTAGAATTCGTATGAAGTTGGTTTAGCGTCGTTAATACTTTCCTAGGTGTTTCGCTGAAGATTGTTGAGAAATTTTTAATTGAAATCTGGTTTTTTCTCAACCTTGTTTTATGCAAAATAATTTTAAACGTAGATTTGCCCTTTTTATATTGGGAAATTGGTTGATTTGCACTGCGTGAGTAGTTCGTTACCACATAGCCGGCACACAAAAGATGCTATCACAGTGGTGAGTGCTTTAACTTCTTATTTCGGGTTTAAGAAATGTTAAATATCAATAACTATACAGGGTGTCTCGTAAGTAGTGGATCAACCGTAGAGGGCAGATAGCTTGAGGGTGAATCTACCATATGTCAAAAATTACCTCAAGAAAAGTGGTACTGTTCTTGAGATTTTGACCTTTTTTAAAATTTTGAAAATCTCCTTTACCTTACTTCTTCCTGTTGAACCCACAATTTTCAAAATTTTAAAAAGGTCAAAATCTCAAAAACGGTTCAAAATTTTTTAAAGGTTTTTTTTGACATTTGGTAGGTCCACCCTCACCACCTTCACCTGCCCTTGACGGTTGATCCACTACTTACGGAGACCCCTATATGTATAATAGTCACATGACAAAACTTTTATACTTTACAAAATATACGCAAGATCAGTTTTAAGTATAAAAATAGACAAACGGTCGAAAAACATTACTGTAAAGATTCGAAAATATTAATCCTCTTATCTATATCGACTCGTGATAATTGGCTTTGAATTTAAACTAAACCTTTGGCTTAACCAAATGTGTCTGAAACGTAAGTAGGCATAAAGAAGTAGACAAGTGAGTGGCCAACTCAGGTGACCAATATTCGTTGGTCCAAAGGCATTCGACAAAACGCTGTAAGAAATTAATTGCGTGTCCTCTAAAGCACGGAAGCGTCCATGAATATTTCGCGGTTTCCTGACAGACCAACTACTACGCACGACTAAGTGTTCCAATTGGCACAATAATGTTTTCTTCTGAGAGAAGCTCTTCGAATCTTCGACTGCGCGCACGTGTTGACTGTCAAACGACTCGAAAATTGAAGCACCCAAATTATGCTATTCATCTCAAAATACTCTGTGGAACCAACTGTGAGCCGAACATAATATTTTGCGTTGACTCGTTTCTCTACAAAGGTCGAAGTCGGCCTTGACATCAGGTAGAATGTTAATAAATATATTTTTAATGTCACAATCATGAGGCAGGTGCTAATTATGTCAAATTAGCTCGAAAACTACTTTCGACTTGTATTTCTCATGTATTTGAAAATATTTTTAATATAAATTGTACCGTTCATTTTAACGTGAGATTCTGCGTGGAGTTTGAAAATATTTTGCCATAGTTCCACATTTGAATGTTTTTTTAACTCATCCGAGTTATAGGCAGGGTGAAAAAATGAAAGTGTTTTAATATTAATAGCAAGACCGACAAACATATTAGTACACGCAGTAAGCCTCGGCAAACGCGGTCCGCGATGTGCGTGACAGTCACGTGATCGTTGGGATCTAGGCGTTGTTGCTACGCAGCTACGCAGAAAATGGATGACCATTCCACAGCTTTTAACGTTTTCATTTGAAAGCTGTTCAATATTAAATGCTCTAATATTAGAGTGTGAGGTGGTGACAGTTGAGTTAATTATTATTTGTAAATTATTTGTAAGCACTGTAACCAAAACAAGAATGCAGTCGTACACGACATTACCTTGTAAAGGAGTTAAAATTTTCTATTTATCTGTAGTATATATGTATGTAGAATGAAACAAAGCCTTTAGGGCAATAGGGTAGGACTTGGGCAATAAAACCGCTTGAGTCAGGATCAAGTCATGTAACTTTTTACTACATGGATAAGCAATTACCATTTTAATAAATATTTACTAGCACAGTGCCTGCCGCTTTCCCCGTGTTTTCCGGGATAATAAGTACATATATAACATAGAAGGATTTATTACTTTTTTAAAGAAATTTTAGTTTATACCTGCTAGATATCTCACCTTCTTAACCTCGTAGGTATTTAAATAAATGTAAAATTATTTAAATTTTTTAAAAGAGTGAAACTTGCCAACCAGAGCTATCGAACTCATATCACACTAATAAATTATTGTGTGTGCGTTTCATTGGCCTGGAGTGGTTAGCTACGAAATAAAAGCCTGAAGTAAAAAATAAAGTACATTAGAAACAACCCTTAAGGTGGTCTACGAAATAAATTATCTACTTTAATTGGAAGCTATATTTAATTATTAATTATATTAATTATGTACTTTAGTTGGAAGCTATATATAATTGGAAGCTAAACTCTATTTAATTTTAGGTTCGCAGATGTAACATCTGCAAGCAAGGGCATATGCATCTGCAAATCAGATCTTGATTAAATATCCTTCGCGCCGTGCGTTGCATTAACTAGTCTCGAATTAGTAGATGCTACGCACTTACGTACTTATACGGGATCTAAAACTTGCTACACAAACATGCCAATGGAATAATAAGAAATAGAATAGTATAATGTTGGTTTTGCATGATTACCTAAAATCATGCAAAACATATTCATAAATGTACCTATACCTAAATAATTACACATGGTAGGTATGAGATTCTATAAGATATTCTTACAGATCTACTTAAGTTTTTTATAAATGATTGTGTATTGCTGTAATAAATATTTTGATTTACCTATACGTTATGTGACAATTATCCGATGCAGAGTTTAAAGCAGTAGAAACTAACGTAATACTTAAAACTTCCTAGTCTGTTTTCGTAAACTTGCCGTATCTTGATATAACTTCAATAACTGAAAAGTTATAAATTATGTGTTTTTGATGGTCCTTCGTAATTTCTGTCATATTTTGTTTCACATTAATTCTACATATTCCTACATAACGTGATCTAGTTACTCTACTCTCTTACTCGTACTTAAATAAAACACAAAATATTATAACATATGTTAAGTATAAACAGATACACATTTCTAGGTATGTTATCAATAAACATAAGTAAGGCCTTCAAACATATTAGTTCACGCAGTAAGCTCTGGTCAAACGGATGGCAAGCGCGCGTGATCTGAGCGGAATCGTCGGGATCTGTAGCTGTTGGCATGCAGCAATCGCAAAATTATCGTACTGGTCGTCTGGACTTAAGATATAAATGGAAATGGAAAAATAATAAGCAATTCATCTGACTAGGCCGTAGGTAAAAACCTATCTATAAATATGTTGATCATCATCGCCCAAATTCTTTTTAATAGATATTTAAAAATATATTTCATAATAAACAAAGTTATATCAATAGCTCCTGTATACCTTACTGTATAAGTCGAAATTTGTCATCAATACTTTGTCAATAAAATCTCTTCTAAGCATTTCCCTGATTTGTTACGTATCGAGCACCTCTGAATTACCATCGAAAGAGACTTTACTTCATAAAACTGCACGATTGTTAATAACAAATGAAAACATTCAATTCTTGATTTCGCACATCCTAGAGCATTATGGCCAGGCCAACTACCCCAGTAATCCCTAGGTTAACCTGGAAAACAACGAGAACGCCATGGCACCCAGTAACTCCTGTTAGATCAACCAATTTGATCTTGCTATTATTCTAGCACCGATTATATCGATAAAAGTTGTTAAACCCAAAATACTTTATAATATTATTGGGTAGGATCAAAAAGTTTTTGTGTCAGAAAAGTTTTTTTAAGATATATTACATAAAATCTAGTAAGTGTCAAGCGGGTAATGAATACGAAAAGCGCATACGCGAATCTACGAATCGCAGTAATGCAAAGGAACATAAAAATGTACGTGTTTACGGACCCTGCACGCCAATATCCAACGGACTGATTGCTTCTTTACTGTTACACGATAAAAATTTTATTAGATGCTCATAAAGTGTACTCAGACGACTCGCGAGACCCAGTAGCCAATATATTTCAAACTACGCTGTAACCGACCTTTCATAAAACTTATAACGTTAATAGTTATATTAGTAGTTACTTACGAGTATGTGTTTGGTATCTAAAGTTATTTTATAGTTTAGTTTTTAATCAGTTTTTTATTTAACTCCAACAATCCAATCCAAAAATAAATGCCTATGTTTTAAACTAATCCCTAAAGCGCGTGTAGGATGCCACGAAACATTTTTTTGGCTAAAAATCCCGTGCTTGGATGCGTAACCCGTCGAACTGTTCAAATCGTTTAGTAAGCACCGAATAGGTTGTGTACAAGTGAGGTACAACGATTTTAATCGAATGGAAACGGAACAAAGTGAAAATTTGCACCTCAATTATTCCAACAGTCGCGTGTGGACAAATAGCCAGGTGCCAACACGAGCGATAGTAATATTGAGCGAAGAGCCGGACATACTAATTGCTTTAGCTTTTATTGCACATTATAATTATATCGATCAGTTTATTCGTATTGGCTTCAACCTATTAATGGCCCACTAATGGGTACGAGTCTCTCCTCTTGAGGAGGTCTAGAGGCCTACATCACGCTGCTCCAGTGCGGATTGGCGGTTTTTATTCGTATACATAGAAAATAAATTACATACATTGAGTTATTCTTTTTGAATAAAGTACTCGTTATATCAACAAGAAATGGCTCTTTATGGCCTACTGGTTTGAACAATTGATATAAATTGTCACATTTGCTTCGGCAAGGAAAAAAAATCTCGTGCGTTTAAGATTTCTCCATAATGTACTTAAAAGAGCTTAAAGTCTGCCAAAATTCACTTAGCTGGCGTGAGTCAAGTTCTGGGAGCGAGCCCAGTAGTGGGAAAGTTATGGAGGGCTATTAGAATAATAATGAGATACCTATTGAAATGTGGTAATTTGATAAGTATATAAATAGTTATTAACGTAGACCTTTATTAATTTATGGTCAATTGCAAGGTAATTATAATAATTTAGGTACGACTTATTTTGTACTTTGCTTCATACTTTCAGCGGTGACTATTGCGGGACCACGAAGAACTTGCAAAATGACTTGACCTATTTTCGCTTATAAAGTACCTAATATTTTGTGCACTTACCTGAATATTGTGATCACGATGTCTAGCTGCATACGAAAAGTGGTATAACTTAAGAAAATGTACTTTTATAAAAAATTTGAAAGATGACTGAAGTCTGAATGAAAAGCGCCAATTAAACGGCGCTTTTTTCTGTTAATATCAGAGTCTATTATTGAGTAAGCCTCATAAAGAGAACTCAATAAAACATAAAGCTTTGGTCCCTGGCGTTTGGCCTCGAGTCGAGTCGTCTCCAATAAAATACAAATAGAGTCGATTGAAATGCAGGACGAACCGGGCTGTTTACTTGATGCCGCACCGATGCCGACCGAGGCAACGATAACCAAGATTGCTTTTTCAGTTTCCAATCATTTGTAAAATGTTATTGCGCAAATTAAAAACTTGAGAGCCAATTCCCTGTACTATATCAAAATAGAATTCTACATATTTTTTAACTTTGAATATTCTGTTTAGAAGTAATTAAGTCAAATATATTAAAGTTAGGGATATAAAATTTTTATTATAATTATGTCAACTTCTACGTTTCTGACGAATTTTTATAATCACACATATATGTACCTAGATAATAATCTTCATTATTATTAGTACATAATTGTTTAAGTTAGGTTTTATTCATTGTTTCTTTTATAGTACCTAATGTACAACAACTCAACCACTTCTACATGTTTAATATGTTCCATGTAAAGTGCTTTCAATCAATGAGGAGTTAATCAAATTACTGATTTTCATACTTATTTGATTCACATAAACGTTAATCACTCTTTTAATTCCTAATTAATGACCATAAAAAGCAGCCATATATAATCAACTCATTCCCCATTATTTGTTAATCTTGTTGAACAGCGAAGATGACGATATCGTTCAGTAAGTCCATTTATTTCTTTATTGAAATCTTTGATTTTCCGAAATACACTGTCAAAATATACTGTACTTCTACTTTATATAAATTTGTCAAAAATATACCTAAATATAAATAAAAATTACTTGAGGCCTAAAAATTTATTCAGTAACAGGATTTTCTTTGATAAGCGACTTCGTTATTGTAATATCTTATTACTTCTCACAATTTTTGTATAAGGGACGACGTGGTATGCTTAGAGGTGGTATGCCTCGTCGTTCGTTATGAACACAGCGAAGGACTGGATTAACTTACCTGCGTCGGCTTTCCCGCCTTCCTATGACGTGGACGTCTTCAAAAAAAGAGTAAATAGGCTTTTACTAAGTAAATGTGCTCCCATCATGGATCACATCCCTACTTACCATTAGGTGGGATTGTGGACAAGCATTAACTTATTTGCAGTAAAAAAAAGTATATTTTGCACAATGGCCTCAATCCACAATTTTTGTACTCAGTTTATTTAATGTTTTATATTTTAAATTTTATATGGTTTTTATTTCAGTTTTATTTACTTTATGTTCTTGCCTATATTTATGGATGGCTTGTTGCTGTCTGGCCACACAAGAATTTAATGGAAAAGAAGATTTGGAAAACGAAGCTAAACAAAAAATTACGAAGTTTTTACTGGATATGGACTCGATCGCGGCTAAACTAATGAATAGAAATCAAACTGTTTCTGATAAAATAAATAGTCAAGAAATAGTGACGCAAAATATACACGATATAAATGTCACAATGTCACCATTAATTTTGCATGAAGAGCATCAATCTTTAAAGTTAACATCCAGGGAAGACACAAAGCAAAATAATGATTCAGTTAATTCAAATACAGAAAAGGAATCAATTGAATTTAGACGACTTAGACCAACAAAGTTAGATAGAGGAATCAGTACCAAAAATAAAGAAAATTCCAGGGAACCCATAGGTCATATAATTATGCACCCTGATTTTCTTAACTTAATACAAAACCTTCAGGGCAATAATTCAGCAGATAAACAAATAAAGCAAATAAACAACGGAATATTGGATCGTGACAATACGTCGGCTTTACTTTATCAGTACAGAAATATAGAAATAAGTCCTAACAACTATTTGCTACCCTATCATAGCCAAAAAATTGTCATAAATCCTCATCTACCACGTTATTTTACAGGTTACAATGGGGTATATAAAAATCCTATGACGATGCCACGAATTTATCATGTGCAGCCAGTTCCTTATTTTAAAATTTGGACAAATAAATTGTCTAAAAATGTTGTTCGTCAGCCTCCGTATAACAGGAATGTTTATTATTAATAAAGTTTTCCGTGTTACGAGTAGATGACTGTGGTTTTAATGTTTACGCGATTTCAATGTAGTTAGTTATTAGTCACCAACAGCTAGTTAGCGAGTTTGAGCCCGAAACAAAGAAGCCATCCGCAATTGAAACGTGTTCAAGGATCTTGTTAGAACAGGCACTAGGCACGGAAGTTATCGTTGCTTTGTGAATTAGTTTATCAATTGCTGTCTTAAAACACTAATTATATTTCACAATGATAAATTAAAAAAACTTATCATAACATAACAATAACATCAAGTAACTTAAACTATCAATTAAAATTTTAAAGTATATCACTTATTTTTTACTATTTATTTCATAATATTGTTAGTATGGACTACGGAATAAATACCATTTTAAATTAAAAATAAGGACTATAAAATACGCTTTCCTGTGACCTAAAATAAAAACAACTCAGAATATAACTGTTTTCTGTTATTTAAAATTATCTTAGATGTGAAACACTTTTAGGGTTCTTTTCCAGCAGAGATGTGCTACGTTATGTTGCTATGGATGCGTTTGATATCCACCAATCATATTCTTTGGTGGAAATCAATCAATTTATTGGACCAATCATATTTATTGGATTTCACATCTTCGCAGCATAGCTGTATAGCACATCTCTGGTGGAAAAGCACCCTAACAGTTGCGTCACTCTGATGTAGTTAAAAGTATTTTCGTGAGAAGTGTGATGCGTTGATGACATACTTGGTAGAAACTAAATCGGGTTACACACTATCCGTGTGCTGTTTATTTGTGATATTTAGTATATTACTTATATTGTAATATATACAGCATTACAATACTTATATTCTGTCTAATGAAAGCTGATAGTGAGACAGAGCGGCAAGTTTAAAAAATCTAGAGCTGCTAACACTTAATATACAATAATATTCAGTTTATTATATTCTTAATATTATGATGCTGGGTACCTAATGGTTGGTAACGTCGTATGAAACGCGTGTGCATTAATTACGTTGAGTTGCGTACATTTGGTTTGGTTCGTAAAATATATTCTGCGCAATCACTTGGTGCTAACTTCAGACGGGCCACGACTCATCGGTGGTACTGTATCTTAATGTACTATTTTTATTATTGCCAGTTCTCCAAAATGCCACTATCAGCTGTCATTAGCCAGACTTTACCCTTTATACACGTACATCCAGCATTAAATAACACACGTTTTTGTATGTCTTTACATAAGTAGTTGGATAACTTTGCTTCCAACTACTTTTTAGTTCACGTACGGTAGATATACCTAGGGATTTCTAGGTCCATCCTATTGGAGTCATTTATTACCAAAAGCACAACGGCGGGCGATGCAGTTGTATGTAAGTATGGCTCACAATAAAAGTTCTTTATACAATAAAAGTTTGGTGAAAAGTCAACACTTTGTAAATCTTATTATTATAAGTATTATGCCAATGTAATTAACTAACGCGCGGACGATTAGTGAGTGCTAAGCTTTAACCGAGAGCTAAGCTTTGGGACCGTTGCGTTTAACGCTTACAAATTTAAAATGACTCACAAGTTGAAATACTATTTTATGTCAGGTTCCGACACCGACACCTTCTGTAAAACCGTGATAAGATTCGGAGTATAATTTGTTGCTTTAATTTTCACTTTGGTAAATCAAGACAACTTTTTATTCTCCTTTCGTACTCATTTCTTATTTCATAATTTTTTTTTTCCTCTTATAATTTTAATAACCATTTCAACATTTTTAAATATATTTGTGTACTAAGTTTTATGAGTAGGAACTAAATAATTTCATGTTATTTATAAGCGTGTTATTTGTGAGCTCAAGAGCTTGCGGGTGAAATATTTAAGCTTAACGACTGTTATATTATGTTGTTATAAATTAAATGATACTTCACACTCTGGAAATAATATTATACTTGACGCATTATCACGGCACGTACTAATCTGTTCGAGGTGCTTTCAATAGAGCTTCGCATATAGAAAAGTTTGGGTGAAAATGTTTCAAAGTTTGCAACGGAAACGCGTTGAGTGAAGTTGCTATGTTAATGTATTTTCCTCTTTGTATCAGAACTGTCTGCTTGTTAAATACGTATGAACGTCGAACACATAACCTACACACTAACGCATTAAGAGGTTTATGTGCTCTCTATAAAGTAGATTATTTGAAACTTCTACGTGCAAAAACGTTTTATGCAAAACTAAGTAGCATGTGCTTCGTTCTCTACACATTTTCAACAAATTCCAAATAGCTTTTGATTAACTTGATAACTTTTGTTACCTTTGACAATACTTATTTGGTTCGTATAATTTTCCCCTTAGTCAAATTTTATGAAGGATAGTTTTTCCAGAGATAATAGTCCCTTTTTTCGAATCTACAATGGATATTATGTAACTGTATAGGTGCTGTGTCATACTTGTTATGCAAATTGCCCTGATTAAATGCTCTGAAATAGAAAAGCATTTTTTAATTCATTTTGGTAGAGTTTTCTGTATGCATTAAAGTGAATTTTATTCGTATTTATGCAGTTGTATTATTTTTCAAATAAACCGCGAACTTTGAGTTTGATGTAGTCATAATCCTAGTGGGAACAAAGTAAATATTGTCTCATGTAGCACTAAGAAACTCATATAAATCCAATTTATTTTCCATTTCCCCACTTCATGAAACTTAAATATGCTTGCCAGGTAAACCACTTTGAAAGCAATCCTTTGATCGTGCTTATCTCTTTATGCAAAATTTTAGCAAAATTTGATACTTATTGCCTCATTTTTATGCATGTTTTTCTACTCTACGTTATAAAATGTAAATACAAATTATAAATTACTTAGATTGGTGTCAAAACATCAACAATTAACACGTTTATTAATAATATTACGCATGATTCTAGGTATACTAGCTGACTTATTATTATTCGGCAATATATTCAATTTTTTTTTATCATTAAGTAATAAAAATTATTTAAAAATTAATTATAATTCTAACGCATCATTGATAATATGAATTTGATAATATTACATAGTATGATATCGTGAATATGAACTCAAAATCATTGCCATTCGGAAGTTACAAGATTATTCATTGCAATGCACGACAGAGGACGTAAATTGATAGTCATGATGATAAAAAACAATAAACCTGTAGAGTGATACGAGTAGTTTTCTAACAAGGTAGACTTGTTAATGCAAATAGAAGCTGATCAGATAGATAAAACAAATTGTTTGCGCTTATCTTTCCTCTCAATATACTTGCATAGAGCTCTAGGATCGAGTTAATAAGAATTCAAATGGTAGAACAGGTTACACAGACGTTCTAATCTGGATAAGGAGGTAAAATCGGGAAGACGTAGTTTCATTACTGGGAACAACAGAAACTAGAATTTAACAAAGGTGTATTTAAACGTCACTTGTTTATAATCTGTAGGAAAACTTATTTCTATATTATCGATGTCATAGAATTGCTATTTAAATGGATCATTGTTAATTTTTATTATTTATCTACGATTAAATTTACTAATTTAATAATAATAATTCTAATTCTTCTTCGGGTCTACGTAAAAATTTGCTTCTTATAAGCCATCGCCCAATCCCTGACAAATCAGGGGTTGGTAGCGTTGGTACATATCTCACACGTATCGAAATAATATGGGGAACTTTCAGATTTATAAGTTTCCGCGTATTTTTCCATCGACTCAAAAGTACAACTGCTTAATTGTGTTATCTTTCAAAGTAAAACTTTTGAACTAAAATAAAAACAAAATGCCATAAAGTAAAATTTTTATTCACGGCAAGCGATGCTTCAAGCAAGATAGCACTCGAAAGTTTACGGATTGTGCATGAGCAGGAATTAACTTATAAAAGAAGTTCGACATGCTTGTCATATACACTCATACTACAGTTTCGCTGTGAGTGGAATCACAAAGAGCAAAATATTAACACGAGCTAGTTACTTATTTGAAAAGCTATTGCAAAGTTTTGTACAATTTTGTATGCTAGCAATTCAGTAACTTTAAACATTTCTGAGATTCGCGGAGTGTATAATTGTACGTCACGTCTGTTGTAGATGTGTGTAATATACCCAGTTAAAAAGTTTTTTCTTCATTGTAGTGGAAATGAAAAAACGGCATCTGGTGCCTTCATCATTCAAAGCGTTTATTATGTCGCTAAGTTATTTTCACTGTTGTCACGGGTTAACTTAACATTGAGCAAATTATAATACAAGGTGTTTTTGATCCCATTTTGTGCTAGATCTATAAATATCCACACCAACCTATATGTATGTATTTAAAAATATCAGAGTTTCAGTAGACACACGTTTCAATTCAATGTACCACTTATTGAAATGTATTTTGAAAGTATTTACATCCTAATGAATTAGAAACAATTAATTCATTAAGACAATTCTTAAATGAATATCAGATGTGTGTACAACAGAAATTATATTATTGATTCTTCAAAAAATTGCTTGCCATGAAAGAAACCCTACCATAGATGTCAAATAGGCCCAAAGACAAGACTTGCAACGAAAACAAGTTATCAGTTGTGAATCAAATCGAATTTATATGAACTCATTCAAATTGGTACTCTTAAATTCGAAATAAGCGCCCGGTCCACCGGCATCTCAAATGGAATTTTACTTCGACCGAGAATTAAGTTTGACAATTTATTAAGTGGACAATTGATTTTATATCACTTTGTATAAATAAGTTTACACATATTTATGGGGAGAATGAGTGTATAAGCGTGTTATATACCACTGAAAGTAAACAATAAATAACTTGCGCTTAAGTAAAAGTCCAGTCAAATAAAATTTGACGTTGAAGTTTACAATAGTTGAGACAATTATAGGACGAATATTGGGAACATCATTATAAATGAAAGGGAAAAGTCCCCATGGATTTCACGTCCACAAAATTCAAGGTGTTTGTAAATATTTTTTAAGGTTTTTTTCACTTTTTAACCGACTTCAGGAAAAGGAGGAGGTTCCTAATTCGGTTTTTGATTTTTAGGTATTTTTAATTTTTATGTTTTGTTCCCTTTGAATTTTTTCGTTTATGAAGCGATTTAAAAAAATATTTGAATATATACGCCCAGATCCATGAGGATCTATGAGGATTTCCTCAAATATAAAAGAGTTATTTATGACAATTTATGTATCATTTATTCGCTTATTTTTTGTGAAAGATTAATTATCGGTGAAACTGGATTTATCATTTAGTAATCTCAGAAATAATAATTATTCTTATAAAAACTATTTTTATAGATATTGATTTGTGACCTACAATTTTCGCCTAACATTTTTTAGTAAATCCGGGCTTTGATTCCTGACCGGGATAGACATAATTGTGACAGCTAAATATTTATTCTCGGGTCATGGGTGGTCATGATATTTTTTTTTTTGGGGTAAAGGGGTTTTGAGTAGGGGTTTATTTTTTATTTCAAAATGAAATCACAAAATAAATGGAAGGTTCAATAATTTCAGAGACAACGATTGATGGAAACTGAATGGTCCAAAACTGAATTTCTGATTTTAATTAAAGATGTTTTGAAATTTTTACGAGTGTTAACCGTTACAGACAGCAATAATGCGTACGATTTTATTATCAAAAGGGTTGGTCTGGCTAGGGAGAGTGAAGAGCGGCGCGTAGGGTTAGAGGTTGCCAGATACAGATTTATAATTTTCGGGACAATTCTACTAGTGGATCTAGGACAAATAAAGCTGTCCAGTCGCCGCTAGTGCCGTTACTATTGGCGTCCCTTTCATTTCAGCGCCCTTTCGTCGACGTGAAATCCGGAACCAGTCTAATTCCTGGACACTAATCAATTACGGGACAAGATATAAAATTCCGGAACAATCCCGGATTTTCCGACCATAGTTAGTGGCAAACCTAGTTAAGGATGATCTCATTACGCATATGAAAACTAGAAACCTTTGAATCAAATAATATTGAATTTTGAAGTAATCGTCATTCTGTGCAATATTTTTTGATGTAGACCATAATGATATCTGATTAATAATACGAGACTTTGGATTTACTTGAGTCACGCCACATTAAGGTAGGTCGACAGATAGGTACTTTAAATATCTAATCGCTCATGTGTGTCTGATAGCCAACCCATAAGGGATAAACGCTGGGTTATTCTGTCTTACAATATAAACACTGTCCTGTTATTATACTACTGATCTAAGTGGACTTATAATTAAGTTCAAGTTTCTGTAATTAAAGAAAATCATTTTAATTAAAAAAATAATTTTAATGATGATTTTTAGTGTCAAGTATAAATTAAAATAGAAATGCTTAACGACTTGCCTGCCTATCTTTTTTCATTGACTTCAAAAAGAGAAGTTGAAACCGGTTGAATATTTAATTTATTCATGAACTATGTAAATTAAAAATTTGATAAAAGGAATGTAATTCGTCTCCAATCAAAGAAATGAAAGTGGATGTCCCCAAGCGTTGTTTGTGTGGGTTGTGTAATGTTCGTTGCATCGGCTGGATGACGGTTTCATTACAGCTGAGTGTCACTGAACGATCTCTTTGATCGTTCCTGTCGAACGCTACAATCAGAGAGATGCTACGGTTGTAATGAGATTGATTAATTAAATTTTAATTTTAATTACGAAAAGAATTTAATTGCTCGACTAGTCCAGGTCGCAGTCTTTGAAGTTTTCTATTTTTGTTTGTACCGATCGTCGTAATTTACTAATTTATTTTTGGTGGGCGTAGATAAAGCGTTGATGTAGGTTCAAGAGGTTAGTGTGCGTTAATTACTGGACAGTATCTAATCGAAATTGTTATTTCAAAGTAGAATACTCGAAATAACATAAAGTTAATAATAACTGAAACATTATATTTAAATAGTGAGCGTCGCGAATGAAATTAAAACGTTCAGTAACTGGGAAACTGTTTGACGCAAATATGTATGTATAATAAAAGAAAGTTCTTCATTTCATAAAATCAGCATGTTCTCCATTACTTTGTATGAAATAAAAACTATCTCATTGACTGAAACATAATATGATGTTTGTTAACGTTTTGATATTTCATAAATTCTCTACAATTTTATACTGTCTTCTGTGTTAATATTATAAATGTGAAAGTTGGAAGGATGTATGAATGTTGGTCACTTTTTCACACAAAACTACGGAACTGATCTAGAATAACATATAGAGTACTTTTTATACCAGAAAAAGCGGGTAAGAGCACAGGCAGAGCTCTAGTATTCTATATGTCTCGTATAATACGGTGATTGTAGCGGTTGGGTCATTTAAAACCAATGTTTAGAGATCCAGTGATTGCAGGCGGGGGCGGAAGGATGCGCGCGGCAAATTTTATTGACACGCATCGACAATTGTTGCACGAGATTGGAGCTACTCTTGGAACATGCCTTTTGCTTCTTCAGCCCTAAATATCTACTTGATTGAATGGCATGTTCGGTATGACGATGGTAAATTGATATCGAAAATTTAACGCCATATTCGTTTATATTCGTGCTTCCTTTTAGAATTTTAAGATTTTGTTCTTTGTTTCATGACACTTTATTTCTACGTTTTACTACGTGACACACTACTAAAAAAACAATATTATAATCAATAAAATTCAAATGGATTTACTTATTTATTTATCACCAAAATCTTTAAAAATCTGGATACGAAGTTTTCATGCTGTGTAAAAATTTCTTTAAATATTAAAATTTTCCGCTAAATCAGAATCCTTACAACTTGTTAAGAAAATAAAGCTGGTAAAGATGCGCAACTTTAAGATATTCTTATTTTAAGAGGGCGCATACACCGCCGCAAAGCGTCTGTTACGCTTGTTTTTACAACACTTTTAAACAAGGCACTTACGGGTTGTGGCCACGGAGAGGGAAGAAAGAATGCACACGGGTTTATGTTTGCAGTCTTTCCAAACATTTCCACCGAAATAATTAAAAGTTTTTACGAGCACCTTGTCTAGCGGTGTAAGGTTCCGCGTAGCGTGTTAGTACCGGTTCCTCATGAGGTGCGAATATGATCTGCCCACTGCCGTATTTATGTACGTATGCCGTTGGTTTTCTCTGTATATTATGCAGTAATAATGGTATCGACGTATGTGTAAGAATACTAAAAGGGTATGTTTACATTTTTCTATCAATATTATTAACTGTAATAGGTAATTTCTTTCGACAAATACTTTTAAATAATCGAAAATAAAAATATATTTTTGTAAATAATAAATTTACGATCCCAACCCTGAATTTTTACCCTTATACCACCAACCCTTAATTTTTAATAGCGATATTAGTACTTTAATTATTTTCTACTCTCGGCAGAACTTAGAAATGTGAAAATAATATGTAAGCTTAAGCTTAATATAAGAGAGAGGGAGAGAAAGAACGGCTGTACCGATTTTAATGGTCTCTGATTTGTTAAAACAACTAAAACTATAAAAGCTTCATTAAAAGTATCACTACATTTATTGATTGTTAGGCAATACAAAGTTCGCCCGGTCAACCAGTAATTTTATAATATTTAGGATTGAGTCCTTAAAAATAGTGTAAAAACATTGCGCGTCTGAAGTGATATAGTTTTCTAATTAATATACATTTATCATGTATTTTCGTTAATTAAACCAAACAAATTATATAATACTGATACTGGATCTGGTAAAAATGGCATGGTGTTTCCCAAAATCCCACAAATTATTCGTGCTGCAGGCTAATTAGATCGGAGCGCGTCTGTATCGAACAAAGGCCAGTGCTACATTGGATTCTAATTACACTTTATTAGATTTGACCAACATTTAAAGCCTGGTCCACTTTGACCCGGAAATTGGATTGCTTAGCAGTTAGAATATAGTTCATAAAAACTGCGTTTGTTTCTTTATAGCGGAAACGTGTGCGAGATTTAAAGCGGTCTTCTTTGTTAGAATCTACAAAGGGGTCTGAAGAGCTCACTGGTAAGGGAAAAAGTTATAATCGGTTAATCTACTCCTAGTGGGTATTAACTTATTAAATAATAAATAGAAAAACAAAGAGGTATTTTTTCAACACTAGCTTTAAAAGGCTTATTTATAATAATCTTTCAGTCAAAGAAGAATATGATTAAAAATTTAATTACTAGCTCATGCCTGGTTCTTATGCAACAAAATATACAGTACTTGTTAAATTGATTACCTGGTCCGACTGTGATGTAAAACATTCAGGGTACGATTATAAGCATGTGACAGAAAAAGTGACACACAAAATTATATAAAGCATAATTAATAACGCTTCACACTCATAGCCCCACACTAGGATTCCCTGTTTCGTGGGTACCAGGAACAACACACAAGACAAGGATATTCACACCCAGACCGAGAACAGAAATTCAAACTCATCATTCAGATTTCCACCTCGCTGGCAATCGAACCCAGGTCCCTTGGTGCGGCGATCCGGCATGGTAAGCATTGCGCCACACGGATCGTCAAAAATTATCTTAATTGTGTATTTAACAGCGATATTTTTATTTGATACTAGGAAATCGCCCTTGCTTCGCTTCGGGAAAAATAATAAATATATGTATAATTATATAATATATATAGCCTAAGTCACCCGGGGATAGTGTAGCTTCCCAACGATGAAAGAATTTTTCAAATCGGTTCAGTAGTTTAGGAGCCTATCATTCAATGCAAATAATCAAATGTTTCCTGTTTATAATATTACTAGGAAATCGCCCTCGCTTCACTTCGGGAAGAATAGTAAAAAAAATATAGCCTATGTCACCCGGGGATAGTGTAGCTTCCCAACAGTGAAAGAATTTTTCAAATCGGTTCGGTAGTTTCGGAGCCTATTCAATGCAAACAATCAAATCTTTCCTCTTTATAATATTAGTATAGATAATGTGTTGTTGTGTTGCGATGTAATATTTACTGGCGTAGAGCCGTGCGTAACTCACGTAGCACCACGTAGCAGTCACGTAGCAATCGTAGCGGGTACACTGCCATACCATCCGCTACACGGATGCGCAATTAAAACTTTTTTAGACACGAACTTATCGGTAGAGCGGAGCTGTAAACGACTGCTGTAAACATTTTGCTTCTAATTGGATCCGACATGATTTAAAAAATTGCATTTAATGTAGACGCGGCTTTGCAATTAGTCGTGCTCTAGTTAGATCCTATTTACATAACATAATCACGTAATCATTTGATGTAAATTACATTGATGTTTTTCTGTTTCAAGTTAAGCTGCTTGGCTGCCAATGCTTTGCTATTTTTTTTGGCAATAGCGAATTTTTTAATTTGGTTTATTCATTTATTTTTAATATTGTGTATACTTTTACCTTTTTGCTTTTAGTTTGTTCTTTTATAAGTAACAGGGCAATTAAACATTATTAAATCGTTTATTTCACTTATTTGTATTATTTTGTTAGATGTATACGAGTAAAATTTCAGGAACAAAGTTTAGTTAATTTTGAAAGATAATATATAAAGATAATATTTATTGATGTTAACATTTTGCGCTTTATTACTTTACGATAATTACATTTCTTTTTGCTGGAAGAAAAGAATTCCAGATATTTTATTATTAATATTATAAATGTGTAAGTTTGTGAAGATATTTGGATGTTTTGGCTGAAATTTGGAATAGAGATAGCTTATAGTATATATATATTGGATTAACACATAGACTTCTTTTTACCCTGTAAAAGTTCAGGGTTCCCGCGGGATTTGTAAAAAATCGATATCCAAGCGCGCGAAGCCACGGGCATCTTCCAATATTATGTAATCCTAATCCATAATTCTACTTATAGGTGCACTATATTTTGATTTGGTTCTACAAATCTAAATTAATAAATCAAAAAATTCATTTCGAAATTACTCTACCGCGGACGAAGCCTCGGGAAAAAGCTAGTATGCCATATAAAAGTTAAAATCTATAGCATTTATCGTAACTTACAAGTAGTACAACAGGAAAATTATAAAAAAATACATGAGCATGTCGACTGTCATAAAGTGTAAACGTATTTGTAAGCATGAGCGTCGATGTCGAAGGCTTTGCTCGTGTTTACTTACAATAGTGATCGTTAACCTGTGACTGCTTTAGATATTCAAACAAAACTGTACAATAAGTTGAAATCCAGAGTAAATAGCATTATGATGTTAAAATATGCGTTATTCTAGTGGTTTACACGATAGACTTCGAATTCTGCAGTCAAATCTAGTATTTCAGAGTTATGCGTGTGTTAGAAATAAATTATCATTTGCTTTAGAAATCTGCAGTCAAATCTAGTATTTCTATATGTGTAATAGGAATAAATTATCATTTGCTTTAGAATCAAAAGTTCATTTCATTTGTTTTATAATAATAAACGCTTTAAAGTACAGACAGTACTACTTCAGCTGAGTAAACTCTGGTACTTGCCCGCGGACATCTAATGGACTTTAAACCCTCTAAATGTGTATTGAAATGAAAAAGTAAACAAACAAGGATTTTACAAGATGTTAAGAATAAAAAATCTTACAACGTACTAATATTATTATGAATGATTCATCTCGAAACTGGAAGCCAATAGTGCTATCTATCGAACCAATATCTAAACATCACAAACAGATTGTGCGAATATGACCTCAATCGGTCAAGACGTTCATATTTGTAACTAATGACACGCCCTCGCTTCGAAACACATGATCCCTATGTTTGCAAATAGCATCGCACTCGAAACCACTGTTTACTGTTTTCATCAGGCATTTTATGATGTTATTATGTACTCGTAATTATGTTATATATTTAAAAAAAATTATAACAAGTTGAATAACAAGTTTTCAATTACCTCAGTACTCTGTTATTTATCAACCAATTTTTAAAGAATATATTGTTTCTGAATGGATATATGTATTTTCTAGTTACATATTGGTCCCATATTTATCAATAGCCAGATCTGATGATGGGATCCGTGAGGAACTGAAAGAACTCCTACAATATTATAGGTATACTTAAGGCTAATTTCCTTTAAGGAAAACGTTATATTCAGGTAATTATTTTCTTTTAATAAACATTGATATTTTCTTCCTTCCTTTTCTTCCTGTATACCTACTATTTGAAGATACTAAGATTCGATATTAAATTAACATTAAACTCTATAAAAATACAATTAGTATTCATTTGATAATTTATCAACACTGTTCAGTATCCAATTGCGTTAATAGCTATCAATTATTATATCAGATTAGATAACGCAATAACATGGGGAGAGCGGATCGTTAATTTTATTGAATGTTAATTAGCACAGACTAGATCACCTGCTGCCGTCACAATCCTGTATGATAAGTATTGGTGTTTATAGTCGCATTGCCAATCAACGCAACGTTCAGATAACAATGCGATTTAGGCAGCGCGAAGTAATTACATGCGATATACGGGTATGAAGTTATTATATCTGATCCTACAGATCAATTATTGTGATCCGTCCTGATGAAATTAGAATTTTTAGTCAGACATGTGACGTTTTTTACTGTTTTGTAGTCAAAACGGAACTCCTATTAATAGTTTCGTCATATCTGTCCGTCGGAGATCCTTAGTGATAGAAAGCTGACATTTGGCAAGGATATGTACATAATTACTAAAACAACAAACTCGTATAAATTTTTTTCCAGGGGAACTACCCAACAGGTAAGTTGAGGATGATTTTTTCCCGTCTACCCCATAGTTTAAAGTATCGTTGAAAGTTCTTTCAAAAATATTATCTTTATAAAATATAAACCACCATTTTTCGATTCTCGGGTCATTCAGTTTTGGTTAGAGACAAAACAGGTGTTGAATATGTGAAAAAATCACGGCAGTAGTAGCAAATTAGGATGAATTTATTATATAAGGAAAACTATCACGGCTAGGGTTGATAGATGATAAAGTATGGAATTGCGCATGCCCTGACACGTATTTGGCCGAATGGTGCGAATGGATGAGTTTTTTTGATATTGGTAATTTGTACACGACTCTAAACACTGTAAATAAATCGACCAATTATTGCTATTCAATTACTATTGCATTATTGATGTTTTTTTTAATCAGTATGACACTCAAAAGTAATTTTGTTCTTATACCTGAAGTTCAAAAGTATTCTATATGAAACAATTTTAAGTACATATTTTATAATGAAAATTACGGCTCAGATCGTGTGTACATTTAATTTTCGTTTTTAGACTCGAATACCGTGAATTTACACAGTGGTGTACATTTGAAACGGTGTTTATTAAATACAAATTGAAACAATCATTGCAAAACGGTGGTGAGTAATCATCGAAATAGGATTGTCACTTTCCAATTAGTGCTACGTCGACTGAAACTCGCTCAATGATAGGTCCTTTCATCGTCACTAGGGTAAGGGAGCTTTTCAATGTATAATTTAAACTTGCCATTGTATTTTCACTACATCGACATTATTCTTTACTATTCTTGTTCTATTGCGATTTGTGTAATAAAGTCAACAAGTTAACAACAACAGGGTTAACAGAAAACAAATTTTCTACAATTGTTATGGGATTATAAGTAATACTTTACTTTTTTGTGTTAAATAAAATAAGGATGTATAATAGTAAGCGATTTAAGGGGCTCCAGTCATATTTGAATTTAAACTCATATCTTATTGTAGGCTACTGTAAAATCTGTAACTATGTACTGTGTAAAATCTGTATCTATAAATGTGTACAGTGACCCTGTAAAATCTAGCTTCTACCTATTTCAGTAGCTACCAACGTCATTCTTGAAATAACCATCAACAGTTCTCTGCCTCTTTTTTGGTTGGCAACTTGTCGACGTTACGGATATACATGGGTAGTAGTGAAATTAACAATCAATGGTCCTATCTGCTGGTTGGTTATTATTCCAAACATGTTTTTTAAACAAATGGCTCCAATATCCATTAATAATACAATGAAAACGACAAATATCAATTTTCCTACTGGAAGAGATTTCGTTTCGAAATAAGTAGCTCCCATGTGCGAATGTCTCTAAATTTAAGTTTTTCTATTTAAAATTGTATGGTGTGCTTAAATCATTAAATAAATAAATAAATAAATATACTTTCTTACAAACATACTACCATAAAGGTTTATATAACAAGATTATTTTATCTCTACTGATGGAGGAACCGTTGAACATATCCCTTGAGGGTATAATGAAATTTACGTGCTCCATCCAGATTTACCTCGCGATCGAACTGCGCAGTCGTCACTAAGAGTGCCCCTTGACCTCGTTGGATGGTGGCTGCTTTTATAAACAAATATATTCAATGTTTTGCTTAACAACATAGTCCTAGACATAGAACTTATCTAGCTCGTCATTGGAAGACAATGATATATAGATATACCGTGACATTATTTAGCATGTATACTTAGTAAGGACAAATAATCTAACTACTAAGATCATATGAAACGTAAAAAAGTAACACATTACCCAAAAAAATAAGTTTTTATTATAATTTTAAAACTCCTGCTTTGAATGGTCGGCTTACAAGTTTTATTTCTTAGGATATATTATAACAAAATGTATCTTTTTAATCTAAACAATATTCCATCCTCTTATTATAGATGCAAAACTTCAACATCAAATTAATCAGTTTTTTAAATAACTTCATTAAAATATAATGGACTTAATAAACCTTAAGGAAATACCTAAATAGGTAGTAATTATAACATGCTTTCGTTGACTTTTTCCCCAAGTGTAATATTTATTCAATTGACATTAATTTGTGAGCGTGTTTTTACTTTTCATGGTGCTTTCATTACGTATTTCATTGACAGGGATATAAAGATCACCGTAGTTTGGTGGGTATACTATTACCAAGAACGATTTTGAATTTCATGTAACTCGTGTGACTACGGTAAACTAATTTATTTACAACCAACAGTTTGCCTAAAATCTACAACTAAATGTCTTTGTTACCTCCTACATTTGGCTGGTTTTAGTGTGATCCAGCATCCAACGCGTATTCGAGTCCTTGTTATTTACCAACCAATTTAATTTCGAGCAACTCCCAGTGACCAATTTACTAACGCGTTATCTTTAAGCTGCTTTGTCATAGACCTAGAATAATGAATAGATATTGTTGGCTCACTGTAATTGCATTCGCTCTAATAGGAATGCTTCATAGTGGAGTGCTGTTATATTTTTATGCACCATACTTGCCTTATCGTGCATGGCATGTTTACATATTGGTAATATTATAAGATAATAAATGCATTCAAATAAAGATTGCCAATAAATACATTTTAAATCAAATAAAAAACACAATGATTTTCTATAGAAATATCAAAAGTGAGTTGTGAATGTAAAACGCCATGTTAGAACCAGCTTAGTAAACTTCTTGCATACAATGATACAAGATTGAAGTAGAAAAGTTACATGTATTCGTACGTGCAGCTGCGTAGAATAAAATCAATGCGTGTCTGTCTCAATGTAAGAGCACGCTAGTGAGATCGTAATTACAGTCACAAGGGGCAATGTAAGTGTGCTCTACGCCATTCAACATATATATATGCGCAATGTTACATGATGAAACCTTTGTTGAGGCATCTATGACATAATACAGCGATGCATTTCAAGTTTTTGAAAAATGCTCCATCCTGTATTAAATTAATGTTTGAATGAAAGATTAATATGCAGGGGACGAGAGGATGGAAGAGCTATATTATCCAACTGAATTGGAATCTACTATAACTTGGCAATTTTTAATTAGGTAAGTTATAAGTTAATTTTATAATTTATAATTTGAAATAATATTACCAGTATTCATACGCTAAAATTGTTTATAACCTGCTATACCAACTGTGTAAGGTATTGAAAATTACTTGGTCTTTGATATAATTAATAACATTTAGCTATAGTAAGTAATTAATTTATTAGCATCACATCAAATCACGTTGGTGGTAATGCATCATCAAATCTATAATCTATTTCCATTAAATTTGAACTTCCCAAGTTGACCAAGAATTATATAACACTACGAGTATCTGTTGAATCTTACCTCTTCACTTTGCAAGTCACTAAATTACTTGCATTTGCTATAATTATATTATTTTTTGATTAAGACTGGTAAAATCATTGTAATATATTATTTCTGAATGTATCATAATACAATAGAATACAATACATCACACATGGTTGAAGTGCCCTTTCTCGTGAAACATTTAACCCGCCGAACTAAATCCAATAATAAAAAATATACAGTGGAACATACAACCTCCTCTTTTTTAGAAGTCGGTTAAAAAACGAACTGTATTCATAGTAGATACTAAGAAGGTTAATAAAAGTTTAAATATATATTGATATCACTTGTACGGCCGAGCCGGCGTGAATTTGAATTAGGAAAAGCGACATAGCTTTCCCGTACGAAGGCCATCAGCACTCTACACTCGTAGCTAACAGTCTGGCTGGAGATACAATTGCTAATGTATTAATTCTTTAAAAGAACTGTAGTTTAAAACGAATAATAAAATACATCTCTTAGGAACATGAATTATCCTACTAAATGATGTGAAAGTTTTGTTGTTTGTCAATTTGGTTACACCCATTGACAATACGTAACAAAAATTTAAAGATCTGTAATAATAACAAAAATTTTATCAGAATTTGTGAAGAGGAACCTAGAGAGTAGTAGTTGTGTCGGGTATGTATTGTATATCAATGGCCTATCACTGTCTAATTATATTCGCATTAATCGGTCACAATTTTTGATGTGAAACATCTATAGGCGAGGGGTAAACCTGATTTTTGGCGCGGTGAGTGGCAACGCTTAGCTGCACTATATTATTATGGTAGGGCAATATGAAAAAAAAAAATAATAACACAATGTGGATAATCATAAATAAACTTAGTTTGATAGGCTGTAGCGTACAATAGGACAAAACTGTCTTCATTTTCTGGAGACAATTCGTAATATTGTATTTTTTCATCATCCCATATTTAGTTCCTGTCATAATCTGTACTTTTATGCCTATTAGTTGTATAAAATAATTTCGATGTTTCACATCTGCCAGCCGCCCCGTGACGGCTCACATTTTTTGTGAGAACTGTGCATTATGGTGTAACACTTTTCTTTTTAAAATTTCACAACTATTCTCTGTATAAAATTTTTGTCATTAGTAACACAAGAATGTGAAAGAAAAGATTGAAACAGTGAAATACAAGACTTTAGTACATGCATCCTAAATGTTGGTGTATATAAATAGCCTTATTTTTTCAATAGGCTACAGTACAAGGAGGACTTTAAGAAGAATTAGCCATAGTTAAATTAAATTTGTGATTTTCATACAACTAAGAAATTGAAAATTAAAATATAATATAATGATAACATTCGGCAATGCTTACAAAACTTCGGAAAAACACGGAATATAAAAACAATTAGCCATATAATCTGTATTTCGAAAGCCCGCCCCAATGACCAAATGTCTAGACTGTGTCGGTTATTATTCAATGTCAGTATTAAGACGTAATACTCAAAACAGAATAGAAGGTTGTTCGTTGTTGTTGCGCGAAATTCAAATCGGTAACAACAATAAATGGAATTGACGGGGCGTTACAAATTATGTAACGATTTCAGGCTGTCTGGAACGGCTGTATTGGGCTTAAATATTGGGCTTAAAATAACCATACGCAAAAACATGTTTATTCATAAAATTTAAAGCTACAAAAGCAACATGCACGCAAACCGTGTATACATGTTATGTGTATTCGTATTATGTGTGTGGTTACAACTTAGAAGTAGAATACACGATCATCAAATGTTACGTCATCCATCCTCAGGTACCTCTACGAAGATTGGTATCCGTTATGGTATTAGTTATACTATAATATAATATTCTAATTGGAACCCATTACATTACATTCTTAATTGCGACTGCCCAGTATTAGAAACAGTGTTTAATTAGGGATAGATAAATTTTATTTATCCACCAGAAATAAACACAGACAATCAGTTATATGGTGAACACATACAACCTACATACACATACCACACAAAATAGGCGGCCTTTATCGCTATCCAGCGATCTCTTTTATGCAACCTTTTGTAAAAGACACATTAGGAAAATGGGATAGGGCGAACAAGTTATGTATTGTAGTTTATTTTTTACATGCATTGAAAAAAAATTGCCATGCATCGGATTGAAACTAAAATTATGTAATAACAAAATATTGTATCGTTGTATTTATTTATTTATTCTTTATTGAACCTTACATAAGTAATGGAACAAAAGGTGGACTTAATGCTAAAAGCATTCTCTGCCAGTCAACCTTAGGTTTTATGTATTGAATCGTGTTTTAGGTATTAAGAGTTTAAAAAAACATCTGCAGCAAAACTAAAATCAAAGGTGGAAACATTGCGTTGAATACCATTAAACCCGTAAAATACAATTAATTGTACTATTATGTCTTCTGTGTGGTAAGTTACTTATTGATGAATAAAATAACATATTGGCGCGTGTGGCGCAATGGTTACCATGCCGGATCGCCGCGCCAAGGGTCCTGGGTTCGATTCCCAGCGAGGCGGAAATTTGAATGATGAGTTTGAATTTCTGTTCTCGGTCTGGGTGTGAATGTCCTTGTCTTGTGTGTTGTCCATGGCACCCACGACACAGGGAATCCTAGTGTGGGGCTATGAGTGTGAAGCGTTATTTATTTATTTATTTATTTATTTAAAAGCACATGGCAACCAAATTTGTTCGCTGTAAATCATTCTTTTGATGTTTAACAAAAACAAAACACTTTTAAATCTTCGTAGTAGCCTGGAATTTGTACGGTAGTAACCTACAAAAAGCTCCAAATATATTGTTACCTAGTTTTGCATAAGTGTGGGTATATCGGTAGGAAGTTTTGTGTTCTCGCAAATATACATTTAATAAAAATAGATATGACATAAATTACAGACAAAAAATGTCTGTATGGAACCTCAAATCTCAAGAACAACGTAATAATATACCATATATGGAAAATGAAGAACATTACCGCCACTGCCCATAACCATCTACTCCCAAAAAGAACATAAGGTAAATTAGTTAAATTTTAATTTAATATCAATTGACAATTAACACACATCTAAAAAAGTATGCACAAATATCATGTACATACATACAATTGCTGTTTTTCTTCATTGAATCAAGATTAGAATTTTTTAAGTAGAGGAAACGACATGTACATCGTAAATGATATTCAAACCACTAGGCGTACTTTACTAAGTTAATTCCGCAAATGTGTAAAAGATTTTTTTAATAATAATAAAATTGTGAAACTGATACACAATTCACAAAAAACATGAAAAACTACATCGTTAATATTTGCCTTACCAAATAATATTGGTAAAGTTCCTGAACGTTTCAACAAGTAATACAATTTTGTTGCCATTTAAAGCATTTTAGATTTATTCAACTGGCACAAAATGTACCCAACAGAGCCGCGCTCTATATACAAGTAAAATTATTCCCCTGGATATCGATGGTTTACGCACCGTCGATTCACTTTATGGTAACGAAGGAGGTACGTCGTAAGTATGAGAGGCCGTATGAAATATGCTGTGCAATATTTACCTACTTTGCCTTTCTGCCTCACACAATTACGCTTGACGACAAGAATATGAGCTAAGCTCTTTGCCGACCGAATAACTTCAATAATTGTGTGATATATGTATTGAAATTTTTATCACAGGTAACAAGCTTGAGCGTTGGTCTTTTATGCATACTTATTTTATAACAGTTTACTTGCAAGTTAAAGTGGTATAAGTATGTTATTGCTGTTTAAGGCATGGTAGGTTTTGTGTAAAATGATCATGACTTGGGAACGACCGATTTCCAAGTTTGGAGCTTTGATATTGATTTGAGGTCTTGATATTTCTTGACGAGACGTTAATATTACCTATGACGTACAGTGATATTTCGCCATAATAACATGCGGACAAAAAATAATAATAACTATACTCCAGGTACATTCGGTTTGGACTATAATAAACAAACTGTTGCATAGCAATCACAAACAAACAGGTGCATGAATCTTTTTGTCGTACTAAAGTGCATTCAAAGTCAAAGTCAAAATATTTTATTCATATAGGTATCATTGATACACTTATGCACGTCATTTTTTGGCTTTTCGGAAGGTGCTTTATCATGGAGGAGAAGAAAAGCCTAAAGAAACTCCTCAGCACATCTTTTAAAAAAAATATTACAAAAAATATATTATCATACAAAAGTTTACTATTCTGAGTGGAACTGGTTGCAGAGCTAATCATTTCCATGCGTCTTTGTCATTTAAATACTCGTTTACACTACAATATCCCTTGCCTAACAATTGTGTTTTTACACGTTTTTTGAAAGATTCTATTGGCAAGTCACGTATTATTTTTGGGATTTTATTATAGAAATGTACACCAAGCCCTATGAAAGATCGTTGCACTTTACTTAGGCGGAACGAAGGCGTAATTAATTGATACATTCTTTTTGTTTAGCGATTATTAATATCAAAATTTTGTTTATACGCGTTTATATTCTTCCTTATAAAAACTACATTATTGAAGATATACTGGGAAGCTACTGTAAGTATACCTATTACCTTGAACTTTTCACGCAAAGATTCCCGAGACTTAAGTTTATAGATAGCCCTAACAGCCCTTTTTTGGAGAATGAAAATTTGTTCTATATTGGCTGCTTTGCCCCACAGCAAGATGGCATATGACATAACACTGTGGAAATAAGCAAAATAAACTATCCTAGCAGTTTCGACGTCAGTATACTGCCTTATTCTCCTAACAGCATAAGCAGCCCTACCAAGTTTTGTCGCGAGATTTGTTATATGTGGGCCCCATTGAAGTTTACTATCTAAGGTCACCCCTAAAAAGACCGTTGATTCCTCCATATGCAATGTTTCATTATTTAGTTTAAGAGATTTGCTGACTTTTTTAACATTAGGTAGCACAAACTCTATACATTTAGTTTTTTTTGCATTTAAAAGTAAGTTATTGATAGTGAACCAACGTGATACATGCGAAAGAGCACTATTTACGTCGTCGAAATTTACTTTATTCCTTTCACACTTAAATATTAATGATGTATCATCAGCAAATAGTACAATATCCGCTTGGTTCTTTACATAATGTGGTAAATCATTAATATATACGAGAAAAAGAAACGGACCCAATATAGAGCCCTGCGGTACACCCATCACAGCCGGTGACCCCGATGACTTAATATCGTTTATGCTTACTTTTTGTATTCTATCACTCAAATAAGACGCGATCAAGCTAAGGGCCTTGTTTTTTATACCATAGTGGCCAAGTTTAAGCAGCAATGTTTCGTGTTCAACACAATCAAATGCCTTAGATAAGTCACAAAATACACCTATGGCATTTTGTGATGCTTCCCATGCTTCAAATATATGCTTTAAAAGCCTAGCCCCGGCATCGGTTGTACTCCGGCCTTTCGTGAAACCGTATTGCTCAGGATGTAATAATTTATTATTATTGAAATGGGTTAACATTTGATTCAGTATTATCTTTTCGAAGATCTTACTAAGAGTTGGTAAAACAGAAACTGGTCTATAGTTATTAACATCAGTTTTTTCACCTGTTTTAAAAAGTGGAATGATTTTGCTGCATTTCATAAGATCTGGAAAGATACCGAGATCTATACATTTATTAAAAACTACGACCAAATATGGAGCTATGATATCTATAATATACTGTATTATTTTTACCGAGATGCCCCACAAGTCACCTGTATTCTTTACCTTCAGAGACTGAAATGCTTTAATTAAGTCTCTAGTGGTTATATGTTTAAATTCAAATAAAATGTTACATTCATTAACATGATTTTTTAATATAGAAAGTGCTTCCGCCGGTGAAGAAGCTAGTGAACGGGTTAACGTTATAGGAATGTTACAGAAATGATTTTCAAACTCGCTTGCCACGTCTTTATCAGCAGTGATTATATTTTTATTAATCAACAATTCGTAACTGAAATCACAGGACTTTGCGTTGCCGTTCTCACTGCTAATTATATTCCAAATCGTTTTTATTTTGTCATCCGAGTTAATAATTTTGTCCTTTATATACATTGATTTCGCCTGAATGCAAACGATTTTAAAGATTTTGGAATAATTTCTCACATGCTCGTGGAAAGTTGGAGAAAAATTGTATTTTTTCTCGGCATAGAGGTCATACATTTTGTTTCTACTTTTATAAATACCTACAGTAGCCCAATCACTAAATTTACTATTTTTGGCTATATCTATGTAGTACCTAAGCTTGAATATTCGATTAAATTCATTATTTATGTTAGTAGACAATGTGTTATATAGTTTAATTGGATCTCTTTGTTATAACGATAACTGCGTTTGCATTTTTGAATGAATTTTTTCTTTAAAAGTTGAAATCTTATTTTTAGTTATTGGTCTACACTTTATTAATTGTTTTTTCTTATTGACAGAATTATACAAAGAAATTTTTTGTCCGCAGTGGTCTGACCTCAACTTACTGAATATCTCTTTATTTAAAATCTCACAATTGCAAAATATATTATCTAAACACGTAGCTGTAGTTTCAGTAATTCTGGTCGGCTCATTGAATAATGGATTTAAATTGAAGCATTTAAACAAACTTAATAGCCTAGTAGCCATGGTACTATCTAATAAAATGTCTACGTTGAAGTCGCCACATATCACTAATCCTTTTTTAGAGCCTAACCGTTTAAGTACATCCTCTAGTGTATCTTCGAAAATACTAAAGTCGCCAGAGGGGGGCCTATATACACAGACTATAATAAACCGCTCCAGTTCCACACAGGCTAGCTCTATAGTGCGTTCAATAGATAAACTAACAATGTCTTTTCGGTCTTTAGAAGAAATATTATCTTGCACTAATATTAGAGATCCCCCATGTATAGCAGTCTTTCTAAAGAACGCACTTGACAATCTATAATTATTCAAACTAACATGACCTTGTATGTTTGGTATCCAATGCTCTGTAATACATAATACATTAATATTGCTTTGTTTAGTAAATAATTCTAATTCTAATTCTTTGCCGGTTAAGCCTTGTATATTCTGATGAACTATATTTAAATAAGATGGCTTATCCGTTGTCTTTTTATTCAGTTTAAATTATTACTTGTACAAATATTAGTACATTTGTCTAAAAAAGAAACAGTGGTACTACTACCACAATCAATAAATGTGTCAATAGACTTTGTTACCCTACTTGTAACAGCATCATTTATATTGTAAGCTAACAATTTAGCTAATTGTTTTTTAAATTTTTTTGGCAGATAAATAATATCCCTACATACCCTACATGATGAAATAAATTTGTTTATGTCAAAATAAGATATTGCTTCCCTATGATTATTTGTCAAGTTATACAAGGATTGATTCAGTTTGTATATATATTCATTTTGTGTATGGCTTAAATTATTGGAATATGGAAAGGCATTTGAACTAAATCTGCAGTTCGGTAGCATAGAAATAAGACCAGCCGGCAAGACCGGCAAGCCGCGTTCCGTTCCCCTCTTTATAAATTCGTTCGATTATTTTTCAATACTTTAAAATAACACGGTATAGTTACGTATAAAAACGATATAGTTTGTTTTAAAATATTAAACATAAATAAAATGTTATTCGTGTATAAATTACGTGTCACGTTGTTTGTCCGCGATGAACTCCTAAACTACTTAACCGATTTTAATCAAATGCACACCGTGTGCAGTTTGATCCAACTTGAAAGATAGGATAGCTAACATCTCAATTTATAGTCGCAATATTATTTATGATAAGCATAATTTCCGCGTGCGAAGCTGCGGGCAACAGCTAGTTTCATGTAAGGGCCATTATAGCTGTGAAGTTTTCGTAGTCAATTATATTTATAGTCATAGGCAGGCAAACCTTAAAACAATAATTTTCTGAAAAGGTTTGAAGTCGTTTCACGTAATTAAGGATGTGGGAACGTGAGTTGTTCAATGATGAAAATTTTTTAAGATGTTGGTTTCACTAATTCACCTTATTTACAATTATTTTGTCCATTGGCATTCAACGTAACCTATTGCTCTATAATTAACAAGATAAAAGATTAAACAATATTAAATAAGGGGCCATCCATAAATTACGTCACATGTTAGAGGGAGGGGGGGGGGAGTCGATGTAGCGTGACATTGTGTGACAAGGGGTGGGAGGGGCTCTAAATTTCGTGACGTCACATTTCAAAATCAAATAATCGTTATGTATAGACAAATATAAAAAAAAATAATGAGAATTAAATTTATTTCTGAACTGCTGTTTTAATTTAATAATTTCTAGTTGTAAAATTTCATAGTATGTGACGTCACACTTGGGGGGAGGTCTCACAAATGTGACCAGCTGTGACAAGGACAGGGGAGTGATCAAAAAGTCATGAAATTAGTGTGACGTAATTTATGGATGGCCCCTAATGTATCTATTAAATTTTTTACCAACACCACTAAACGATAAAAAAATTCAACGTATCCTACCCACATAGCGTTAAAGACGCGACTTAAGTAAAAGACTGACAATGTAACTGCTGAACAAAAATATTCTCTCCTTACCAGAGATTTGGACCGCGACCAAGTCACTACTCCCTCGTCCGCTATGTGGGTTACACGTGCCTCGCTTGTTTTTGTGAGCTAACGGAAACTTTTATTATAATATTTCACCCCTTATGATTTAATTCAATCGTTTTCATTACTTAATATCTTCAATTTACATTATACCAAACATACTAGCACGAAATTTGGGTGTTTGTATCCAACCTGTTATTCCATTTCAGTATTTTGTTGACTGGTTTGGTTTAACTTTAAATTAAATCTATTCTTAAAATTATGAAAAAGTGTTTTACATACGTTACCACTTGATATTTCTGTAATAAAATGTATGAACAAATCGGATCTAGATATAAAAATAAATAAATAAATCATTGACAATTCGCGTTTTACTACATAACCTTGATGAATGTAATAATATATTCAAACGAACTCACTGACAAATTCTCCGGTCGTGGGTGTTTGTGATATCTTATTAATATTTCCCCATGCCGCCAATTCTATAGTGCGGCGGTTTAATACACGGCTAAATACACTGTCGGATACAACCTTTCATGAACTTCATACTATAAAGGGTGAATTTTTCAAGTGGGTTTTTCTACCAATTAAACCTTATCTGAACATATTCTGAAGGAAATCAATAATATTGTAATGATAGATGTAGTGTAATCTACGAGACGTCGAACCTAGTTATGTATTGAAAATAATGGCCATAATTTTGAACAATTAATCAGTTAAGGTTTCATGGATAGAAAACGTATTTTGTAAAAAATTAGCTCTTTCCTTAAGTTTGCTGTATGCATTACTTCCCAGAACTTGATCCTTGTTAGCCACATAATCGAATGGTGTAATAATACAGGGTGCGTTCTTTTTTCAAAATCAGCGGGTTTTATTCCTGGCCAGGAATATTGATTTTTTTTAATTTTTTTTAATTAATTAATTTTAAAGTTTTAGTTTTCGTCAAACTTGGCTCCGAGACTCCTTTAAGCAATTTTCGCTAATCTTCATGGTTAGGATTTGGCCATCCACGCCTACTTAAAAAATTCATCCTGTACATTGAATAAATAAAAAAACAGAGATGTATTTCATTTACTTTTCCTTCCCAAAAATTTAATACTAAAACAATAAGTCCCTAACGTGATATAGCTAAGTCTGCAATCGATTGCTAATTTTTTACTGTAGAAAAAGGAAAAATATACATTATCCAGTGTATGACTGACCAGAAACTTCGAAAGTAAAGTTACAACTTATTCGTTTTTGCACTTCGCTGCAAATACAAATAATATACTTATGTCTAAAGTTCCGCCCTCATATTTTTCTCACAATACTAATGCACGGATAAAAACTTTTCCTTCTGCTTTGCTTAGGTATACACAGTAACAAGCTACCATTCACTCCATTTAGAAGATGTGAACATGAATGAAATATTTTATGACGATTAAATAAGATAAAGCCAAATAAAAAGTGAGCACTAGAAGTCGAAATGTTTAAATTAATATACTTTTTATTTTTTAAAGTAACGTGAGACAATTTATCACACGACATCTCTATAATGAGTAAAAATTATTGAAAAAAAAGATTGTGTGAATTTACGATATAGGAATAATTTATATTGGAAAATTTATAGAGAATCCTTACCCTATTGAGAAACTCACTAAAGGCAGCTGGATGAGCCTGATTAGAGATTACAAAAGATTTCAGACACGTGTAACTCGGAGCGACGGTCGGTCTCCAAGGCGACCGCTAGTAGGCGGCGTCTAGCCAACATATTTGATAAAAGCTCATTTTTATTTTAGCTTACGACCTTAACGAACATTGATTCGATAAGGAACGCAAAGACAAAAATTTTAATTGGGTTGTGTTGTGTTAGTAAAATCTACTTAGAGCTCTAAAAAGCAAGCGAGCTTCACATGGTGTCGTGTAGGAAATAAAAGTTAAACCTCAGAAAGTGATAATACAGATGTTAATTGAGGTGTATAATTAATTAGACAATACACCAACTGTTAAGTGTTAAGTTTTCAAGAACAGTAGGGCGGGAAAGTGAGGCACGAGGCGAATGGGCGGGCGCTGCAGTCTCGCTTGCACAAAGTGCACCACCCCCTTTGCGAAATGCACTGCAATTGCAGTTCGCGTTCACGTGCCGTCGCAACTGCTCGCTAGCTGCGCTAGTCGTACCTTTCCGGCACTTTACGCGACCTGTAACGAGTTACCAGGATACCAGGCTCACCGAGGAGGTAAGTCGCCCTTACATTTCTATCTCCGATGTGCTCGCACTTACCACTGTTCCTTATTACCATCCCTCTCTTCCGGAGCGCAGTTAACGCGGTTTTCCCTTTTATTGCTGGAATGTGGGAAATCGGGTTTTGGTGTCCCAACTCTCTCTTTCAATTTGTAACCGCTTCATAATCGCTTAAAGGAGTCTAATGAGAATATTTATATTGTGTAGTCGTCCAGTTGGTAACAACAGTGCTCAAGTTACGTTAAGTTTAGTTGTTATAATTTTTGAAATATTTTCTGTAACTGGGCGCTCAGTCGCATTTTCCGGTTACGTAAAATTACAGGAGTGGGCTCGCTCCTACGTAACTGATTGTGTATCTCTTTTTAATAATCATTGGCAGATATTAATTATTATAATTACTACGTACTAATTTACTACAATTAAGTGTTACTGTGGAGTTTATTGTGAGTGTGTGTAAGTTTTATTTAAAGTATAATGTGAAAAAAGTGTTTAATAAATTTATTTTATAACATGGTTTATTTTTTGTAAATGTTATTCAGCGAGACGTGGAGGAGTAGCAAAATAATAGTAACCTGCCAAGTTTAGAAAAATATACGACACTCATTCATACTTTATCATGCTAAGTGTCAAACATGAGAAATCCACAAAAGATTTACAACCTTTCATAGAGCCAAATACCGCAACTGAAACGATAATAAAAACTAATTAATTACAAAGAAGTAAAAAATTGTGGAACATGCATTTTTTTTGCAAAGCATGTCCATCAGACAAATCTTTGAATATCTCGTCGAGTCAATGCCAAATAACACCAGGCGAACAGAAATGTAGAGAGAAATCCGTTACAGACATTCGCGTCACTTGGCCGCGAACGAATCGCTCCACCGCTCGGAACGCCGCGCCGCCCCACGAAACACCCGCCTACGCACCCACACTCCTAACTTAACCACGGTCCATAGCTCCAACGAAAATCAGTTTTTCTCTTACCCGTCGATAGTTTAAAATTAAATGTCATTCTGGCTGCGGTTAACACTTAATTCCAACAACGCATAATGTTATTACTTCGCAATTTAATTCATTACGTCCTGATGCGATTGTTGTGAGGGAGCAGGTGATAATGTCGAAAGCTTTTAATGAAATTGATATCAAAAGCCGAAAGTATTTCATGTGATTTTGCACTTTAATTACACGCTAATTAGGTGATTGATATAATCTGATGTAATCCTCTTAGTTTTTAATCGGAGGGATCTTCAGATTTTAAGAAAATCCGTTTAATTAGTTGGAAAAAACACTTCGTCGAAAGGTACTTAGCATTGAACGAAAATTTATTTCTATTTTCTCCGATTACTGAAGATTTTTTTAATCGGATTACATTCTAAACGATGTTTATAACCGAATGAAGTTTTTACGAACATCTAGTTACTAAAAATGTTTGCATTACTAAATTTGAAAATATAATACAAAACAATACGTACCTACCTATATAAACACATACATGTAATGAATTAGTAAATGGTACGTACAACGTGGAACGGTATGTTTAAAAACACAGCCACGTTGCCCAGCATCACACAATTTGGCTCAGATTCAAACCAGTCCTATGAAGTTCCATCGAAATTTAAGGAAGTCTTTCGAGTCGATTTGCTCGGTCTAGCTTTTAAAAAATTGTGGTCTAAGTAAATAAAAGGAAGTAAGTAATGTCATTATTCAATTGTATAAAATTTTCCTTCCATTTTTAAAAGCAGCAAATTGCACATTACCGGCATTATACGTATCTATTCCCACTGGTTCCCCTAGTCTCCCTAGTTGGGATTTGGACATCATAATGAATAATTAACAAAAAAAATAACCGACTTTAAACGAAGTACATCCAATGAAAAAGAATTATCGAAATCGGTTGGCGTGATATTGAGTTATTCATCCATTTATCGCGCACATACTTAATAACGGATTGTGACGTCACGTGACGTTTTTGGTGGGAAATTTAATAATGATTTTTATTTATCAATTTTTGTTTTTAAATTGAAGATTATTATTTTTATAATATTTGTTTCGTGAATATTAAGATCCTATCTATAAAATTAAATTGAATCCTAAAATTAGTCAACATCCCTATTATTTACTGATTAAATTCTTATCATAAGATACATAATAGTTTTAACATTAATGCCGGAAAACATACTTTTTTGATTCCATTGGCGTTGATACCTTTGTATAAGCCAATGTCAAGTTAGCCAACTCAACATTTTATAAATAGTCCTTAAATAAAGAAAGGTTTTGTACTATTTCGTGGTATTTCTTACAAATATAGTTAATATGCATCAATCAATAAATCCAAATAGTAATAAATCCAAAAGGTAATTTATTATGTAGATTATGCCCACAACATACTAAAATGCATAGAATCTCTTTGAATTCGATATAATATAAAAAAATATAAAACACAAAAACCCCGACTGCATAAAAAAAAGAAAAAGAAAAAATAAGCCCAGTAGTTTAGAATGTTGTTAAAAGTAATACTGAACATCTAAACCATAGAAGGATCAACAGTTAGGACCCATTTAACCACTACGCTACTCCAGTGCGGATTGATAAAGGGGTAGTGGCCAACCCGAGTGTCGGAAGTTTTCAAAACGCCCGAGGGCTTCCGACATGGCTTAACGACTGTTATCTTATGATAACAACCGGGACTGACGGATTTACGTGCCCTCTGAATCACAGAAACGTTCAAGAATTTTTTGTAACTAGCGGTCACATATCCAACTTCCGACCGCGCCCGCTGTTGCTTGACTTTGTCGATCACTTAGGATCGATGCAAGCCGTGCTATGAGCGCTTCTAGACTCATCAAAACCACGGCCAAAATTTTCAAGATCAAAAAGTTTTTTACGTACCTATTTATCAATTCAATAAAAAAGGAATATTAGAAAAACCTTTTACGTCGTAGAATATCGAACTGATATTTTTAATCACTTCGATGTTATACATACCTAATATATACGTAGAAGTTGGAAAAAGTTTGACTAGTGCCAAAGCGCTAGTTACTGCAGCACTTACACAGCTTTTATTGAATGTAAACTATCTCTGCGCTCTAGGTATGGGACTGAAACTCGGTTAACCTTTATATATTTTGGTATGCTGCGTGGTGAATCACTTTAAATGAAACTAAAACGAATGTTAAATATATTTATTTATGAAGCGTATCAAATTGTTCAAGACCTAATCTTTTTGCGTAAGAACACGAAATCTATATGATCCTTTTTCATAAAAGGAGATTTCTTTTTTAGGCGGGGCTTTTGTACATTCCAACATAAAAAGAGAAAAATATACTGATTCACATAAAAATATTAAATGACCTGTTCTCTGCAGAGAAATTATTTTCAATAAATTATTTTTACACACGACAACATTGACGGTTCCATGGAACTAGTTAATTATCTATTTATTATTATTTATTTATTATTATGTATTTATTATTAATTACTTGTTAGTTATGTATTTAATTACAGATATCTTTAGTAAAGTGAACCAAAATTTTTTGCATACTCCATAGATAATACTTTATATTCTTCTTCTTATCTTTTCCTATATACAAATTCCGGGTAGATTTTCCCAATACGGTCAAATTAAAACCTTTCGAACATGCAATAGTGTCTCGATACCGGTTGATTACAAAGCATAGTGACGAGTTTTTAAGGGGTCAGTGTATTGCTCTTGCCCCTCTATCTATTTATTTAGTTTGAAGTTTTAGGATTAAACTGTTCTAATTTTCACCTTTTAAAGGTTCTGTACCCAAAGGATACCAACGGGAACCTATTCCTAAAACTCTGCCGTCTGTTCGTCTGCACGTCGGTCTGTCTGTCACAGGACTTTTTCTCTTGAACCGTAATAGGTTGCACGCATTTACTTTATCCGAGGCCGCTATATCAATAAATAGTTACTACAAAAATGATCCTCATACACGAAATAGTTTTTTTTCGACGTTTTTCATCTTATCTTTTAAACCCTATGTGTACAAAATGTGTATTACTATAACTGCCATAATAAATGGAAAATAAAGGTTCCCCAACAAGAACCATGGCTTTTTTCGCTTAAACCTTTTTTTACCTCGATTGCGACTTTCCGCATACTCGTTTAACACAAATATTGAAAAAAATATTAATAAAAATACTATAACAAGTGTCATAATATAACAAGTATTATAACAAGTGTTTAAATATTAAAATATTTATTAAAACTCCAAAATCGTAGAATAAAATATTGAAAATATTTTTTTGGGTAATACTGAAATAAAATAAAAATTTCAACCTCACATTAGCTGTAGGGGAGCTACAGGTAATGTGAGGATGAAATTTTTTTTGTTTGCGTACCCCATAGTGTGGGGTTGAAAATGTATTTCAGAAATATTATCGGGCTTATGAGACTATTTTTGGATTTAGGGGTTCGTTTGCAAAATATTGGCTTTGAAGTGCTAATTTTGGTTAGAGTCAAGTTTCCCCTCCCCCCCCCCTCTGCCGGCTAAACGGATGGAGATTGACAAGTGAAAAAATCTCAAAAATAGGATGATGAATTTACAAGGAAAACTATCACGGCTATGTAAGTATAAGTAGTTAGTAAAGTAATAGTGAGTGATAGTCGATAACCTTACTACATTGCGCGTGGCCTGACAAGCACTTGCCCGGTTTTTTTGTTATCACATACATGCCTATCAAACAAGATTCTTTATTTGCAGCAATTAAGCTTCAATCTGCCCTTCCATTATTCCGTACAGTATTTCAAGATCTGATTTAATTTTGAAAGTGTTTGTCTTTCACCCTGAGGCTCAAAAATGATTGTGACTGCGATTATAATTCTCGGAATGCAGCTTCTATTTACGCTGTTTTCCTTTTCAGCATGTGTTTCATATCCTCTGTTAGCAATTTTTACCAAGTAGGTACTCTGTCAAATCTTCTCCAAAGTAATAATGATCTCTTATCAATAGTCTTTATAACCTTGAGTAGGTATAAAAACTTTATAGATAAGAGAGGGACGATATTTCTATGAACTTAGGTATTATAGTATGACTGAGGGATTTATAATTTCCTACAAATATAGCCTTCATAATCCCACGACTATAAAGTTTTGTTCTAGATCCTAGCATGACTATGCCTTCCATAAAATCTTATATATAAAATTCTCGTGTCACAATGTTAGTTACCATACTCCTCCGAAACGGCTTGACCGATTTTTATGAATGCATATTCAGTAGGTCTGAGAATCGGCTGCTATCTATTTTTCATACCCCTAAGTGATAAGGGTTGTCCACCCCTAACATTATATTTTTATTTTTTGGACAACATTTTTTTTAATTTTTTTTATAATATGGCATTAAAAAATACATACAACCCTAAATCTTCACCTTTCTGTCACCAACCCCTATTTTTCAACAGTCATTTTAGTAATTCAATCATTTTTCATCCCGCTCGATAACTGATCAATTGTTAGGCGATACGAAGTTCGCCCGGTCAGCTAGTATATTGTATTATTTTCTAAAATCCATCGCGAAATATTGATTCCGAGTTTCAGCCACAGTATCGAAGAGCCATAATTAACAGGAGCCCCCTGCTTGTTTTCTGGCCCGCGAAGTGTTAGTAATTCTGTTTACTTGTCCATGTGCGACAATGACCATGGTCACATGGTGGCTGGTCTGCACGTTTGTCGGCAATTTACATAAAAAATAACCCGGACATATTTCAGCTTCTACCAATAGGTACTATTATGTATTCTGTGTAGCTATGTGGGCCGCCATGAATAAAGCCTGCGGCGGCGGAGGGTGGATTTTTCGTCGGCAGCGGCTTGGCGCCGGCGGCGTGTCTTTGGGTCACAAAAAAGTACATGAGTACCAAATTTCAACTCACTTGGTCCAGTAGTTTTGGAGTAAATTGGCTGTGAACAGCGGTATGGAACCCTAAAAATCAACAAATAAATGACAAGTACGCTTATAAACCTTTTTTTAGTTTTTTATAGTTATTCTATTTCCTAGTTAGTCTATTTACTAGCGACACATGTCAATTCATAGCACACATAGACCTAGTACAGGTGAACTATTATAATCTTAAGAGCTTAAGTAATAATCAAGCCATTCACATCATAAACAGTTTGCAGCTTGCAACAAGAGAAAGGTTATTGTGTTCTTATTTTATAACAATACTTCCTCTCTGATGTGGGCAGACTTTGATGTGGTTTCTTACAATATTTTTAATAGACAGACAATATTAACACATTAAAGAAAAGGATTGTTCATCATCACTTCAATTAATTATCGTTTGGATAAAGTATATTTCTATGAAATGGTAAAACTATAGCATTAATCCTAAGTATTATAAAAACTCGAACATTATTTCAACGAGGATTCAGTTTGTTTTGAAATCCATCATAATTATGTTGGTGTCGACATTGCTTTCAAAGTTCCAAGAAACTTTAATCTCCAGCTTTTACAATAAATACAATGTTTTTTTTCTCGAGAGATATTTAGATTCTAACTCTATTTTGTACATTATCTACAGAAATATTATCGTAATAAGTTCTGTGAAAACATATAAGTAGGAGTACATTAACCTGTATATTAATAAAAGAAAATTACAAAATATTGTTGGTTTCCAAATTTAGTAGTGTTAGGTGGTATTTTATGTACAAATAGTGAAATCTCAATGCCAAATATATAAAAGTAGCTACGAGAAAGTATACATTTACCTAAGTACATTTATGAGGCATTATCACAACAAATTAATAGTTACATCATCATCTAAATATTATATTTATCATTCATATTTTAAATTCATATAAGACACATACATAAAAGAGTTAACACGAACTTAACATCTTTAATATTATAATATACTAATAACACTGCTACAGTATATAAAAATAAAATGGAAGAGCTTTTTATAAAAATGTATAAAACACATGATATAGGATAATACTTTTCATGTAACAGCTTCAAAGTAAACGGGATATCTTTTGAATTTAATGCGTCATTGGTATCGATTACAACCTCAATAATATAAAAATAATAAAATTCTTATTCACTGTCTCATTTAAAGTAAGTAATCATTCTCCTCGTATCACGACAATCACAGCAAATAGCACTAAATTGAGTTTAGAGAAGGTGTATAAAACGGAAAAATACTAGAAACTGTCCAATGCAGCCTACATTTCAAATATTGTGATGCACTAGGGTCCTCTAACAATAGAAATGAAATACTCTGGAAGGAATGTAGTCCGTGTGTAATCGGCTTTACTTGCCTCTCGGCTTCCGCTTCACAAAGGTGACGCTCTGTTCACGATTCTTTCAAAACCAACAAACAGCTGCTATATCTCTCTGTGACTCACATTTATCAGTTCAAACAGTATGCAAAGGGAAAATAAATACATGAAAGAGTTAACTTAATATTCGAATTGCGCTCTGATTGTCCTTACTTGTTAAAATAATGAACGAATCAATTTTGGCAAATCCTCCAAACTAATTTAATAACTCAACAGTGTAAAGTGAAAATATCGACTGCATGATTAATGTGTCCGGGTAATAAAATATGTACATTCGTTTAAAACAAAGGATAAGTAAGTTACAAATTCGACATTAATTTTGATATTAAAATAATTACCCAATACGTTTTAATGATTTTTATTTCGTCTGAATTACATTGACTTAAAGTCCATTTTAGCTGTTGAGCTTTAGCAGTACGTGTCGCCGCTGGGAGTACTAGGAGCCCATAGAGTCGCGGCGGTGGATGTCCCTGATCTTACACGCGCCGGATATATAAACGCAGCAGCATAGTTACATTGCACCGGTGAAGGCTGTACTCATTTACACGAACACTACCGCCTAGTTATAGTTGTATATGTCAGTACGCAGTGGTTCGGAGTCTACGCAGAGACTTTACGTAATTTGTAGATGAATTGCATTGCAACTCTAGTGCTTTTTAAGATCTAGTTTATAAAATGAAATCCACAATTAGTGCAATAAGCATATAAAAAGCATCTTCTGGGCTTGCAAAAGTCACAAGAGATGAATCTCGTATAAGCAGTCTTATTTTCACTTCTACACACACACACACACACGCACATACTTACACACACTTTCAGTTGCACACGCACTCTCACAACACACGCAAATGCACACACACTCACACACTCACACACTCACACACACATACACACACACACACACACACACACACATACACACACGCACACACACCAACACACTAGCACACACATCATACGTGCAAATACGCGGGAGTTGGGTCGTTAGCTTATAATATCAATTTACGTATTCATTAAAAAAAAAAGAAGCTAGTATACTGTTTGTTTCACAATATTTTGCTACTTTGTTTTCATATATATTATGTAAGGTAATATTCTGTAATGCTCCGTGGTTAGCCTATATATAATAACCGCTGTTTCGAATTGAAAAGTTCTTTTTGTGTTTCATATCATACTTAGCTAGAAATAATATAATATAATTAATATAAGATTAAACTACTATGGAATTTAAGTATTTAGGTTTTTTTTTATGTTTATTTAGATTTAGCTATTGCATAAATTACTTTAATTTTTAATGTCACTGGTCGAACTATGCGATTTAGGGTCGCCCTGAAAATCAGCGGTCGTGGCTTGCTGCGGCCCGTGCTGAGTGTGGCCCTATTTCGTCAAGTTCTTACTGTTACAAAAACATTTATCATAAGTAGGTACCTATAATGTAAGAATATTGTAGTACAGTGTTAGCTTGATGAAATTAAATTCTATTCTATTCTATTCTATTCTATTCAATACTCGAGTTGCTCGTTAATCAAATGATATCAACAGAAAGGTTTATTGATCCCGTTTTGCTATGAAGCAATAATAAACCAAGTCATTGCGTCTATCATTCCCTGATCCTCGTATTTGTTATCGTACTAATCAACTCAGTCATGTGATTTCCATTCCAGTATTCGTCATTATAATATTTTAACTGATTATATTCGTGAAAAGAGTTTCATGTTATTAGTTTCATAATAGGTATTAGTTGTTGAATGAAATAAAGCTAATTCTCCATTCTTCAATTTCTGCGCTTGGTTGTCTTTAATGTTCCATACATTTCAGTAGGTACTTCAAGAACTAAGATTTCCAAAAATAATTAGTATAATATAATTATCCACACCTAATTTGTCTTTTAACTTATGCTCTTGTCCCCTATGCTGTATGAAATCGAGTAGAAAATTTATAATAGCAAATTATGTTTTTATTTTTTTCTGTCTGTAGATAACGTACGGTACAGTATTGTACGAAGCAAGAGTTATTGAAATGATCCTAATTGATTTTTCCCGATTTACTGACTCACACTCGATACAATCATAGACAAATCGGTTTATGTTGTGACTTTCACCATTAGCGGCTAACCATAGGGATGGCGTATGAGTCTCTCCAGATAATGGAGAAGGCCTTTATTTTCTTCACCTCGCTGCTTCATTGCAAATTTTTGTATGTCATAAGATAATTATTAAGAAAGAAAAATACAACCACTTCGTCAATTTTTATCTTCAATAAACTAATGCAACTCATTTTCTGAGATCAATGTATTGGCCTAACATTCATTTAAATTATATGGCACATATTATAATATGGCATATATTATATACTAGGCACATATTATATATTATCTAGATCTTTGATCATCAAAGCATCCGTGATGTAATTAGTTTTACTGATGTCTGTGTGCGATTGTGACGATTTGGTATCTCTATTTACATAAAAATATAATATATAAAAAATATATGAAAATTATTACATTATTTTAATCACTCAAGTTCAGCTTACATGCAATAGAACGGAATAATTTACGCACTAATAGAAAGTAACGCGAATGCATTTCAAATAAAAAGATATTAACGAAAAGTAGCAGACTACTAGCAATCTAGTCTCTCGTTATCATTATGAAACAATGAATTTAGGATTCTTCGCACGAAGCAGCGTCGTGGGTTTTGGGCCGACGAGTCGACAGCTCTCTGATTTAACATTACATCGAAGCAGCTCTGCCAAATACTGTGTCATTGTGCTTGGACTGCAGATCAACTTAGTTATTTTTTAATAAATCCGAACGGATGGGGTAAAGAACCTACGAATAAAAAAATTGGTTGTCTGTAAAGTCGGTTTACGGACAATGGTTTTACGTGATAACGTCTATTTCGTAGAAGAATAATTTATGATATAAATAATGTAATGTAAGAACGTAATGGAAGCCCTACGCACGGAGCCGCGGTGCTACTCGCCAGTTGTGTCAGCTTGAACATGGCTTGACGCGCCACCGCGACCCGCGTATCTAGCTAGATTATAATATTAAATTTCATACTAACTATACGATTTTAAACATATTTGAGTTGAAAATTTGGTTTAAATCGTTTTAAATATCAGGAGCTGCGCGACATCTGTGATTGTCTTGACTACAACTAAAGTCCGAGTCGATGTACTGTGTAAAGTTCTTTCAAGTAGTTCATACCTATAAACAGAGATGACGCTATTGTAGATTTTCGTTTTCATATAATAATAATACGTACGAGCTACGAGAAATCATTTATTTTCAAAAGATTGTAAAATAAAATAAAAATGAAATGAAAAATGCCTTCCAAGCGGACCGATTACGCTTGAGTGGGAGAGAGACGGCCGGTCTAGCGTGCCTCTCTCTCTAATGCTGCGCGCGCTTCCGTAACGTTACTCCGGCCGTTACTCGGTTTTCGTGAATGCCTCTCAGGCTCATTGTCTTTATAAACGTTATCACGTTAAAAATACTTCACTTTTTATTAAGCTCCATCCATGCCAATAAAATTTATATACACAGTTTGTTTCATATTTTGGCTGTAAATGATTTATAATGAAATTGTCTTTTATGAAGAATAATAATTCTTTTAAAACTATAAACCCCTTCTGAGCACTGAGCGTTTCAATAATAAAGTGATAGATGCTGCAAACAATAGTACCACATGAAAATATTATAAATTGTGTTAGATTTTGTGATGGTTATGAAAATCTCATAACATTTTCAATACCAAATGAAGTGAACGTTGCAATCAATGACGATTTACATAATTACATGACAACTACTGCATCTACCAACCCTTTGTATTGATTACTTTGAATGTTAGATTGTAGGTGTAAGCCGTCAATATCGTAATATTGAATTGTAGTGGGCTCAGTCCAGAGATTACACCACGCCGTTTGCGCTTTTATGTTAATAAATAAATCACAAATTTCCATTTCATTCATTGTGTAGCTTTAGGGCGTATGTCAATAAAATGAAATGTCCATAAGTAATTTTATCAATTATCAATTTATGCTACCTCGGGCGTCGCGACGTCAGAAACTGGAGGGTTACTACACACTTTTATGCTTCATTGTTGGCTAATAACAACTAAGAGTACTCCAAATATAGTTATCAACATCAGTGATGACATTTAATAATTATGGTGATCACTTTAGTGATGATGCTTTGATTACATTGCATATGTTTAATTGTTTACACGTTGAGAAGAGCTGCTAGCAGAATTATTAGTGTTTACCCATCGCTGTACGACGTAAGATAATCATGTCTAATGTGAGGATTTGAAATTTAAATCGATGTTATTATTGAAGAATATTTACAGAGTTTTAATGAATATTTATAAAGTGAATAAATTTACCAAATGCTGCAAATATATCACTTATAAAGATAAATTTATGTTGTAACAAAACTGATGTTTTAATCGGAGGTGCTCGTTTTTACTTACAACGAAAAGCTTGGGAGCGAAATAAAGATATTTAAGATAAATACATAATTCATAGTACCTAAATATGAAATTTATGTTTACGAATATTTTAATTTCGTAGGAATCGGGCGCAGGAATAAAGTCATAATATGCGTTAGTTATGTTCAAAAGTGTTAAATAAAAACAGAAATAATTATGTATCGGTAAATAGTATACTAAGAGTTAATTAATTTTAATGTATGAGCTTAATGCAACCTTGCTTACCGTGTCATATACAGATATAAAAAAAATATGCTATGAATGATGCTGTCCTTCGTGCCCTAAAGGACTACCGGCAGGGTTTAATGACCTGTGTAACATAGTCGAAAGGAAAAGACTACTAGGTTGTCCTCATTGTCGATTCACATAAAACTTGGTACAATTTTTTTATAACACAGCCTACCATCATCGGCCACCAACGACCTTAATAACAAAAGTGTGCGTTCAAAGTAGAACGCATGTCTTTTTATTATTAAAAATTATTGGCATGTCAAGAAATTTCCCTATTCGTATTATTCTACAAAATGTAAGTTGCTGTAAAAATAAAATGTTTAAACGTTAAAAGAAAAAAGTCGGAAAAGCAAAATCTTTCCCACCATCAGTCAAACGTGTGTGTTCACATATTTAGGAGTGTCACAGTGAAAGGAAAGCAGACTTTGTCAAACCCCGACGAAGTTGCCGTCTAGAGCTCTTTTAATTACCATCTGTAAAGCATCTTTAGACACGCACGTATAACTTTACTTACTGCAAACAGTGGGGATCCCAGCGTTAATTACAATTTATACCAACATTTTTACGTTAATCTTTGACGACATAATAATATGAGTTTTATTATTATAATTCAAAAGAAGTAAAATGCTTGTTAGCTTTCTAGAAGAATTCTAAACAGTATTGTTCTACATTAAGTGTATGTGGTTCGAAATTATCAAATTAACCCATCATCGAAAATATTATTTAGTGCAGAAGATATTTGTAATAATTCGATTTTCAAAGGCGCTTGTAAAAACTACTTAGAATAAATTTAATAAATCATCCTAGTAATCATTATTTTTATTTTATGAATAAAATGATGTAAATTATAGATATGTTAATACACCAGTATGTACCTTCTTCCATATTAGTTAATGCAATTGGCAGATCTATTAAAGTTGCCTTAAACATGTAATAAAAAAAGAAGTTACAGTTTTTTCGTCTGTTCTGTTCAAGTTGAAAATGTACTTTGATATCCGTGTGTTTTCAACCGACTGACGATTGTAATGTTAATAGGTTCTTACTTCTCTCTGTCACAGATGTAAAGTAGGACTTAGTAATATACATACCGCACTAACTATTAGTATATTTCTACATTATACAGAATGTAATCTTCATCATGTGGCAAATTGATTTAAATGCATATTACGGAGAGGAGAGACAAAAGTTGTTCTTGAATGTACAAAGTTATTGGAACTTCGTTTGATACCTACGCCGCAGGTATCTTGAAAGTTAAGCTGTCGCTCCTAACTTACATGATAATACATGATAACAGTACAATATTTCTGAAAGCATGCAACCGCTTAACATATTAGACAATATTATGTAGGTACAACATCTAAATCTGAACTACCTAATCTATTATTTTTTTATATCTTATAAGTAAATGCTTGACTACAATCCCACCTGATGGTAAGTGGCGATGTAGTCATTGGTGGTAAAACGCATTAACTTAGTAAAAGCCTATTCACTCTTCCCTTGAAGAAAAATTTATTTTTATTTAGAAATATTGAGTAGAGTCTATTTTTTCATTTTCCAAAAACTATTATAATAATTTACATTAACATACTTACTATGTTTCGACAGAATATTCATGAATTGCACTTAAAATAACTTACAGTAAATTGTTCCCCTCTTCCGCTTCACCGGCCACTATTACAATTTACGTCATTACAAAACAAACGAAACAACATAAGGGAATATACAAATATGTATGCTGCCACCGGAACACTCAGTTCAAACATTTATAAGATAAGAACCAAACAAAATGCATTTGATAGAGATGGTTCATGTGAATGATTCATGGCAACACACTGCTAGGGTCGGGTCTCCTCTGACTATGTAAGGGACACTGTCGAGTATAGAAAGAAGTCTGTACAGATTTTCTCATGAGGTTTTTTTGCACTGCAGCAAGTGCTTAGATATTATTATTTCCTTATATTTAATTGCAATTTTCTATTACAGCAGCAGTTTAATTCCATACAAGGCCATCAGTTCTTAAAATTAATGTTACAACTCAGTTCATCCTCAGTATAATACTCTCATTCATTTTCAAATTCTTCACAAATAAACTTAGGAAAAGGGTAAAATCTTATTTATTACTTAATAAGGGCAAGTTTTTTAGTGAAACGCAGGAATGCAACCCAAACAAATGAGGTCAATTAGTATGCAATAAAAAGAAAACTTTTCGACAAAAGCAAATTGGGTACCAGTTCCAGCGCAATTTAGTAGCTTGTTTAGCAATTAAATACCTACATTTCGGAAAGTCCAATGACTAAACAATGTTTGTTGAGGGAGGTAACATTATACATCAATGATATTACGATTATTCAACTATTTATTTATTTATTCTTTTGCAACACCTAAACTAGAGGTTACAAGGGCGAACTTAATGCCTAATGGCATTCTCTGCCAGTTGACCCTGGGTGATGGTGAAAATGTGAGGTAGGCAAAGAAAACAAAAAAAAAAAAGATTAGAAAAAAAAAACGGGAAGAAATAACACAATAAACAACATATTGAAATACTAATATCCAGATAACCATAGTATTTATATATATATATTATATAAATATATATTGAACATAAATAAGAATTATATAAATACACTTTTATAAGATATACATATATATATATATATAACAATATATATAAGCACCAAATATACATATACATAATACTTATACTTAGGTATAGTTTTTTAAAAGGTTGAATTTAAAGAAAAACTCATCCACTAATTGTCTTTTTGAGAAAGTGGTCCTGGACTAGCTTTTTAAAAATACCTCTGCTTCTCGCCCTCCTAATGTTTACGGGTAAGGTATTCCAGAGTAGAACCAACTATGTTAGCTAAGATTAGGCGACGGCTTATTTCAACTCGCGTCAGAGAACTGCAAGGCTATTCTGTTTTGTAACTCGACAGCAGAATCCGCGATAAGTTTCAAAATTGAAGTTCGAGTCCGAGATCTTGATATGTTATTCTCTAATCATCTAAGTAGTACGCACTTGCGAAGTGAAGTGAGTCTCGAACTCGAACGTCAAACGACTAAAAAATATGACAAATAAATATGTCATTGTCTAATCATCTAGTAAGCACTTGCGAAGTGAAGTGACTCTCGAACTCTTACTTCAATTTTGAAACTCATCGCGGATTCCGCTGTCGAGTTACAAAACAGAATAGCCTTGCTGCAGGGAAAGATGAAGTAAGGTGAAATGTTTGTATCATACATATTTTCCAAGATTAGCTATATATTAGGTAAGACAAGACATATTAGAGCACTGTGTGTCACGTAATACAGACTATTATGTCGCTTAAGATAAAATAACTGTAACGATCAAACAAGATTTGCTGATTTGCTGAGACTTAAAACGTTAAAACGTTTTTATTTACTATCAAACATTTTTTTTAACATTAACTGGCCTCTAATAACTTCGAAAATAAAACTTATTTGAAAAAAGGAGATAGTCGAGCGGAAGTTTGCTAGACTTTTATTACGTAGATTTATTAAATTCTCAATTCTATTCAATGATGCGAAAAATTCTGCGTATCAGCATAAATCATAAATCAGTTAAATGAGCTTATGAGTGCTCTGTTCAATGTTGAAGTAAGTTACTATTTTTGTGTTACATAATGCCATCTTATTTTCTACATATTCTGCGGATGTTTGATAAATTTTATTCCTTTCGTAGCAAAAAGTCACAGGCGGACGTGGAGATTTGCCAACTACCTTTCATTGTGTAAAATTAACATACTTATCGACAAGGATAGATACTTTCTAGTATTTGTCTTTTACTTCAAAATTATAATTAAATAAGTAATATGAAATATTTTTTATGTTAATGTAAACTATAAGAAAAAATCTTTACAGTACACTTTGACGTAAACCCATAGCCGTCCCTACACTACGCTATTGCACGGAGTGAAGTTAGCGCAACTTCACTCCGTGCAATAAAAAAACTTAAGTCACAAAATCTTCGCAAGGTGTAGGTACCCTCGCTACGCAGCGTATGGTAATGTAGGTCATCGCATAACTTCTAAAAGAATTGATTGATTAATGATTGAGCAGTCATATTTACACAATAGAGTTGTTTTGTGGAGAAGATGGTGCACAACTATGTAATAGCTATTGTAATAACGTTACTGAAGTTTTAATAAGTTATTTTAGCACAAACTGAAAACATTCAAAATATGTTGCGGATTTTTGACGTGACAACGTCTATTAAAACGTTGAACGCCGGGTGCACGCACGAAAAAGCATGACTCACTGTCACGTTCCCTGACGTCATGTCACGTTCCGCGAGCGAGAACGCGGAACAACCGATAGAGAGGTACGATCGGCCGAAGCGCTCGGTTCGTGCCCCATGTATCTCTCTTCCTTCACATTGTTACTTGTAAATAATCTGTTCATCGAAGTAATAAACATATTTGAATTAATTAGTGCAAATAAAAGTTAATTTATGAATCAAAATGTACATTTCATTTCACTCCTTTTCCGATACAAAATAATGGTAATTTAATTAAAATGATTCAATTTTATCTATAAAAGTATGCAATCATTTCATCAATGTTTTGTTTTGACGTTGTCACGTTAAACTACCGTCCGTAAACCGACTTTACAGACAACCATTTTTTACCGAGGTAATTTTCAATTAGGTTTCATTTTGTTTGATACCGAATGTAAAATACTTGCAAGGTAATTGAAATACTAATACATTATGTACCTTATATACCATTTTACATCATTATGAAGATTTATTTCACATACTTCAATAAAATTTAATCACAACGACAGCGGCACGTCGATGCGCTATTTTTAGCGGGACGCACCACCGAAGTACGGAAAATGTTTAGGCGTCTACAGCATTCAAGTGAAAAAAATTGCCAAAAGTAAGTTTTCAGTAAAAATTTTGATTGCTTATTATTTGGATGAGGCGGGAATTTTCGTACATGGGTGAGTACCTAGGTGAGTTGTGACAGGCTGTCACAACTAACCTAGGTTATTTTTCTTTTATGATAAGTTATTGACAACAGAATATTTTGAATTATATGCTCAGTTATCCTGATTTTTGTTTCAGAAAGACAATTATATTATTATGTAGGCTTTAATTTTAATTTTTTTCTACAGTTAGAGCCGTATATCGTATCGTAGAGGCTTCAACTAATAAACAGTCAAAACCAGAATAAAAGCGTCTATCTATCACCAGAGTTTTTGAAGTTGATAAAAGAGAAGTTCGAAAAGTTTATTGTAACAAACATAAGCTACCTCAAAGAATATTCTTACTCATATCTCAAATAATTCTATGGTTGTAAATAGTATTGGACAAATTTGAAGAGGTTCTGTAATAGTCAAATTTGAGGCATTAGGCTAATCTAAAATTAGGTTTGTATTTATCATCATTAAGCTATGAAGTGCTCTTAACTCGGCAGTTTGTGTCGCTCCTAAGTTATCAGCCAATAACAACAGCTTAAGAAGTTTCTGCCATAAAAACCGCCAAGTCCATTTTCTGGTTTTGTCAAATCAAAAACAATATTTCCGTTGTATTGTTTTTATAAAATGCCCTACTAAACACTTGTCACAACTAACCTTGACCGATGTCACAACTTATCTCGGCTCCAGGAAGATCATGACACGGAGAATAATAGGAATAACTAGTATTCCTTGACTATATAAACTATATTTTTTATTAATTTCTATCAGCCAAATAAACTAGCTTACATGTGTAAGTTTCGTGGAGGTAGAGCTATCTTTGGCTGAAATATGTCAGGTAACATAAAAATTGTCACAATCCTACTATGTCTCCTACGAGTAGGTCCCAATAATCTTTTTTTTTAAATACATGTTCCGTAAGTGAAACCTCCAAACCCGGTTTTGTGCATGTTTGCCCAAATCATAATAATTAGAGTTCGGCGAGAGTTTTAGCTATTTCACATTTTCATTCCGATTTTTGAAAACGTTTCGGCACAAAATGTTTGAATTCATATTTGTCGCACGGGTTTTAAAACCACTTATAGGATTATAGGATTCTAGGTATAGTGGCTGCAATTCTAAGTTAAATAGAGGTGAGCCATATGCAATAGATTTTATTTGTTATAATAATAGACTTTAGATTGGAGTATAGAAAAGTAGTTTTAGAAAGTTATCCACTCTTCTAACATACGTTAAAAAATCCTAAATCTACCTAATAACATGTAATTGATACAAGAGATCTAATTTGAAACAATCTTAGTTAAAAGACTTTTGAAACATTAGTTCCGGAAGCTGGTTTTTAAGAACAGTTTTTTGTATAATTTTTATGAAAATGTAGTGTCCTCTCAACTTTCGTACAGTTCTCTTTACAAGACTAGTTTCATTAAACTCTTTGTAAAATAGAATAGCCGCTGCTATATTTTATGTAAAAGAAGTATATAAATGAAATAAAACTTTACGTGGTTTTGTCCGCACAGGTTTAGTTTTAAATTGTGGGCATATTCGGCTATACGCATTATTGACTGCGTATCAAAAACTAACAAATTTTGTTTCACGTTATGATAGGGGTTTTGTAAAATTAGTAACAATAAGTAATAGTAACAATAAAAATTAGGAAAATGCCCGCCCCCAAGCATGAACAAGTATCTTGGCAAGAATGTGCCCTTATCATTAAGGCTTATTTAAAACTTTCCTACTGCTAGGGCCGAATCTCCTTATGAAAAATGTGTTTACTGAATGAACTTTCCATTGAATAAGTTTTTTAGCTTTGAACGTTCTAGTTATATTTAAATTATTGAAAAGAATCATTGTTCGACGTCCCATCGTCCATCATTATAATCTACTAAACTCTGTTAAACTCACAACCAATATAGATCACAAATTTAATTAAAATCTTCCAACAAACAATCGGTCAAAACTACTAACCATGTTGTTTTTACCAAACCTTACTTTAACTCACTTCCTATTCTGAGTTACTGACAAACAGGATACTTTCAACTACCTTCGTTGAATGGGGAAATTTCCCCTGTATACATACATGAATCGTAAATTCCATATAGTTACAAACGGCATCGTCTTTTAGAGATCTAGTCTTTCTATTTTGTAACTTGTTTGATTTAAAAAATATTTGGACGAATATGAAACCAAGCATACTAAATATAAAAGGTTGGTATACTTCAATGCTCTTACAACACAAATCAATAAGATCGTATTTATTATTTTTTATATTACCACGTCAAAAGCTAATTAACTAGATTATTGTGCTCGTTGCTTTTTGCACTGTTGATTCCAGTAGTTAAGAGAACGTAGAAAAATCTATCGAAAACGATTTATTTAATAAACATGAGGTTTATTATAAACATATGAGGGTTGAATTGACTGTTATTGATAAGATTTGTCACAAATTAACTAACTTGAATTATGACTTCAGTCGATTAAGTCATGTGGAAGATTCGCGATTACTACGAATTCGTCCGTTGCTATAAAACCCAGCACCAACGATTGTACGAGTATAAGCCCGGACAGCTTTATACCACAGAAAGAATTACATGAACAATATAATTGTTGCAGCTATGGTTCTATTTCTGTTTTGGTCGAACTACCGAAACCAATTAAAAAGAAAAGCAATATTGTAACAGACAAACGCATGAACGCATTCAAATGCAAAGGGATGTTACAATTTATTTTTTGGTAGTCAGTACTGACCTCTGTACGGAAACCCAAACTACTTTCGAATAAAATCGTTACTCTCCTCACTTTGTGAACGTATTGACGAAAATAAGGAAATATTTTTGTTTGGAAATATCTTTTAAAAACCTTACAGTATCGCAGATGAATAAATTGAAATATTTTTACACGTCCTATCAAAATACACCCTTTTAATGTTACAAAAGTACTTAGTTTAAAAATATCTGCGACAAATTATTTGAAGTCGGTTAAGACCATCTTCATTATACCTACTCGTAGTAATATCGGGCCAAGACATGTAAGAAATAATAATAGATGAACTGATTTATAGTGTTTTAAAGGTTAACTCAGGTACTTATTACGTCGAAGCATTTCAAGTGGTCATTGATGGCGTGAGATTCCTCCAAAAGTCACGCGAAGTATGCAAACTTGTGAATCTGTGGCAGCCATCAGGGTAGCGTGAACGGCGATTGTTTCTAATTTGACTGCGCATATTTCCTTTCGATGATGCAAACTTCCAGAATATTCACATGCTTTGCACAATCTTCAGTTCATCAAATTCATGGCATAGCGTAGACTTCATGAAATTGTTAGTTTAGAGATTAGACACACGTTTACACATACATGACACGTTTATGTCCAATAAGGAAAATTGTTCAATAATATACCAGTGAAATATTATTGCAGTCTTTAAGTTGTAGTATTTACTATTTGGGTCCTTGCTCATCCTCTTCTATCCTCCATTTGCTTCTTCCTTTCTTCCTTCCTTCTATCTCCTTTTCTTCATTTCATTCCTGCGATATGCCGATGATATAGTCATCCTGGTGGATTCCCTAGAAGGACATGGTACAATGCTCGGGGACTTAAACAGAGTCTCACAATGGGTGGATCTTAAGAAGAACATGGACAAGATAAAAATCATGTCAAATATAATATCCATGTCACACCCGTATCGGTTGTAGTTGACGGCGCTGCTCTCGAAGTTGTAGACATTTACCTGGAACAAGTGATCCAGATGGGTAACTTCAACTCCGAGAAAAAAGTATTCTGTGTTCTTCGAAATTGTTTTTATTTTTGTAACCTACATTTACCTAGATCTGTAACCGCCAGGAAGAGATATTAAACTTTATCTTCTTTGTATCTTATATATTTTAATCTTTTCATCCTTTTTAACAGTTCAGTCTCTACAGTTCCTTCTTCCTTTTAACACTACAAAGTTAAGATAAAAAATATCAAACTTAATTACATGTTGTACATAGTCTTGCCATAAATACTGTTACAGCCTTAATTAATTTAGGTATCAAATACTAGCGGGAAATGTTTCGATTGATTATGAATGAGAAACTTACCTATGCAATATCTTAAAATAAAAATAAAATATTGATATTGTGCCATTTAATAAAAAGGAGTGGACGTTAAAAGAAGACACACCCGGGTTATTAAGTTGCACCGCTACCGACAGACCGGCCAGACTAGATGTCTATTTTTATGGTTATTACAAATTAAGCAATTTAGATCATTAGATTATGAAGATTACTATATTGCTTACTAACAAATAACCTGATTACATTTTTTACATTCATTGTATAAACAATATGAATTCATTGAAAATAATTATTAATCATTCCCGGTATTGTGGTAGATATTGACTTCCAGCCGCGCTTGAAACCTTTATACTTTTGTAATTTACAATGGTCCATTTGCGCATTCATCTTTTCTTTTCCATCTTTTTCTTAGATAAATTGCTTCATTATCATTAATGACAATGTTAAGCTGTCTTATTTATATTGCGGGTAGTACTGATATTGTTTTTAGCTGTCTTGTTGGAGTCCAGCGGTGAACAACTAACAATCATCATCACAACTGTCCCACATTGGCTTGTATCTCACAATATGAAGAGTAAAGGTTCTAGTCCAACATGACAGCCACCTTAGAGAATACAATGGAAAATTCAAAGCTCGTGATAATATAACATTGAGAATTAGAGGTGCGTGTTAATAAACTAGTGTCCTTCCTCATTATGCAAATTAATAACAATTAATATAGTAAAATATTCTTTACAATAAGTGTCTGTACTCTACTGATTCAAACCTAGTATTTCAGAAAGGTACTTCTAAAAATACTTTATAAACTCCGTTATATATTACAACAATAGTTTACCTGTGGTGTCCATAAAAGAGTATGAAGAGTTTTTCATTGTCTACAATGACAACATAAAAGTATAATAGCTGTTATCAAGCCGTCCGTCTGCCATTGTCTCTGATCCAAATGTCTCCAGAGCTTTTTCTTTATGTAACGCCTGGAGCACTTACTTTGAAGTTATAACATGATATAATAAAATGATAAAAGAATTTGTAAGGTGTTAAACCTCAACTCAAAAGGCAACAACCAATATCATCAAACAAGTTCTATATTTTGGCACGTGAAAAAAGTATTGTCAATCGTGTCGGGTGTTCTTGTATTTGACATTTTGTGCCATACCACTAGTTGTGAGTACGTATTTGAACCATCAGGAAACCGCGCCATTCTTGCCGTATTGGGGCGGCTTAAAATACTAACCCCAATCTCACGCCGGATGGGTGTCGACTAAATCCGGCTCGCTGGTGGTAGAGCCCCTCGGAGGGATTATACTTATTGGTAATATTGATTTTAATTGAGCATGAGTCAACCGCCAAATGACTCGTCATCAGTGATGCCTTTGGTGTTGCTAATGTTCATGGGCGGCGATAGCCACTTATCTTCTATTGTCAGCTCATTTTCCGGCTATTTCCAAAAAAAAAACATATTCAATTTTGCATACTCAATCGATTTAAATAGGTAACATCGTTGGACTCGTCTCAATAGCATAACTTTTATTAGATCACATAACGCATGTCATTTTTAGGGTACCGAAAAAATCGGAACCCTTATAGTTTCGTCATGTCCATCCGTCTGTCCATCCGTCTGTCTGAAGCAAAGCGCCGAGACCCTTAATGCTAGAAAGCTGTAATTTGGTATGAATATACATATTTATTACAACTCCAGAATCGTAGAGTAAAATATTGAAAAACATTTTTTTTTCGGGGTGATGCCTACAACTCTATAACGTAAGGAATTTTTTTTCGTCGCGTACCCTATATTGTGAGGTATCATTGAAAAGGTCTTTGAATAATATTTCATAAATGGTCTTGTAAGACCATTTTTTAGAATTAGGGGTCCGTTTGCGAATTATTTGGCTTTAAAATGCAAATTTTAGTTAGAGTCAATTGTCCCCCACCTGCCGGCTAAACGGTTGGAGTTGGGCAAGTGAAAAATTCTCAGTAATAAGTTATTATGATGAATTTACAAGGAAAACTATCACAGCATAGCTAGCATAATTAGTTAGTGAGTATCGATAAACTTATTACACTACTTCGGAACCCTACATTGCGCGTGACCTGGCATGCACTTGGCCGGTTTTATTTCTTAAGTAGGTCAGCGTATTAAGGGTTACGTTCCCAAACACCAATGCGAGCAAACTTATTTGCCGTAGTCAATATATTTGTTGTACTTCTTACTAATAATAAAAAACGAAATTCGTTTGATTCAAAACTAAACGCCATCCTTGGAACATAACGTTACAGAATTTCACTAGCAATCAGTGCATCAATACAAAACACTGTCCACCAACACATATACAACGAATGGATGTACAATGTACATATTACAAACATTCAATATCATCGTAACCATGTGAAGCTATCGCGTATTGTTTGGAGTGCAGTGTAGACTGTAGGTAGGTACAACGTATGTTGCGAACATAATATGTTAGAGTTAGGGGGATATATTATAAAATATAATAGGGAATTTAAGGCAAGACGACAGTTATCTTTGTAATTACAAGTCCGTTTCATTATGGTATTTGCATCAACAACTCCACGTTTTCAAATGAATTAAAATAAAGTTACCCCATTCAAATTAATTGAGTATTTCTTGATGAATATTAAACTTTAAATGGCTCTTCCGTAAAGTTGCAAAATATCGCATATAAATATCCTTTCACCATGCATTATGCTCGCGTCAAGAGGACGCGCACTGTCGCGTATCATGTTTCAATTCATCACTGACTACTGATATTAAGATACAAAATATTATTAAAAATACTATTTTTAATGATCTATTTTTTTTCTTGTATTAGTTTATTTGTCCTTAATTATTTTATAATATTATCTTTGTTAATATACATCGTGTAACTAATAAGAAAAATGCATTTTAGAAAATTTTGGAACTGACGATCATGACAGTCATTTTCATAATTAAAAAATATAGTCAACCCGACCAATATTGATGTTTCTATAATATGATAAAGTTATAACACCATTGGTTCGATTTTATTATTCGATTAAGTTACTCGTACATCTTACATAATTTTAATAACGACATGTTTTCCCGCGGCAGTTTACAGAGCTTATGCTAACTTTCTTCACGATATTAAAATTTAGAGAACTATTATGCAAGATTTTATTTTACAATATCGTCATAAAAGATACCAGAGCATGAATAAAATCATAAATAAAAGATACGGATTGTACTTCAAAAGTAAAACAAGTAATTGTTTAAAAACTAAATACACCGTTTTATACTGTGAATGTAGATATTGAAGAAAAAAATTGGGACTGTGCTGTTAACCATTAAGGAGTTCCCTCTGCTGGAGCCAGACCTGAGTGTAGTATCAGGTCAAGCTTATCACAAAACGACTCGTGTTGCGGCTGGAGGCTTGAGAGCCAGTTCTTTCTTTCTTTTTCTTCTTTCTTTTTCTTCTTTCTTTCTTGGCCGGCAACGCATCAGTGATGCCTTTGGTGTTGCTGATGTCCATGGGCGACGATAGCTACTTACCATCAGGTGGATCGTCAGCTCGTTTGCTGGCTATTTCCATTAAAAAAAATACATTGTCATCAGAACTAAAGCAATATGTAAAATTTCAACTCCTATTTTTTAATAAATTAAATAATATGAATAAAAATTTTCTTCGCAAAAACATTTAATTTATCAAGTCGTCGTGTATAAAATCAGTTACTCATTGACTATCTCAGGGTCTAATGATGTGACTTGGAGGCAAAATGTGTAACTCATCAATAAATTGGAATAACTAAACCGAGTTTTAAGATATTAACCATCTTACAAAATTTCAATAGATAGCGTATTCTATACTAATATTATAAAGAGGAAAGCTTTGTATTTTTGTATGTTTGCAACGAATAGACTCCGAAACTACCGAACCGATTTGAAAAATTCTTTCACTGTTGGGAAGCTACACTATCCCCGGGTGACATAGGCTATATTTTTTTTTACTATTTTTCCCGAAGCGAAGCGAGGGCGATTTCCTAGTTAATAATACTTTAACTACATTAGTAAGAAGAAAGCTCAGTTTTAATAATAATAATTTATTATTGATCGCAAAAGTGTTATACTTAATATTTAAATATGATAAAGAATAAATTAAAATGCCTTTTCTAGCTTAACGGCGTATATCTAATTCTCTGAAGATCATCCAACGTCAGCTTAAACTGGTGGTATTAGCAGCGTTTACGTTAACAATTAGTGATTTAGGGGAAACGGTTTGGTGTGCAATGAAAACATAACAATGGAACACCTGATGAATATGTGTTACTCGCCATTGTAAAGTTTCAATATTTGTGTATCGATGTTTGAACGTTTACTTATTATTATGACTTACGTAGCAAGGCGATGGCGGCTTACTAGTATGTTATGAACCTACAAAGGATGGTAAATGAATATAAGTCTTACGTCGAACTATAAGTAAACCTGTACTTTCATGAACGTTACAAAAAGTCGTGGCGGTGGAATGTTCCTCTCGAGCCTCATGCACCGCAGGGAATTAAAGAACATGAATAAGCTTAACCATAGGTAAAGTAAGCAACGGCTGTAAGCTAGCATTTACTGAGCACATTCAAGTACAAAGTGTGTATAAATTATGAAAAAGTTCGCCAGGAAAAGTATGTAAAGAGCTTATCGGATGCAAATCTAAAACGAAAAAGCCGGCGAAACAAGCTTATTAATATTTCAATTGCAGGCTCAACATATTTCAGAGTCGCTGACGTTATGTTTTAGCCTAACAGTTTTGTTCATTTAGTTTGAGTGAATGTGGTAAATTATTCACAATTTCTCGGATGAAAGTTGTTTTATAATATCGTTGTACAAATTTTCTATACATATCCATAGCGAAATAGCGTGGTAGGCATGCTCTAGGCGTCTAGGACTAAATAGTGCCCGTAACAACGCGCGCCCTGAAATTGGAGTGCGACACCTTACTTTATATTAATTGTATTTTCCATACATTGCCTAGTAGGTACGATGGTTCGACGGAGGTTATGTCATTTAAAGAAATACTTATAATTTTTCTATTATATAATTATGTAACTGTTACAAAACAGTTACTGTTCAAAAACAGAACATGTCTGTGGATACGGAAATAAATAACATTGTTTAGGGCGCCCAGATATTTTCACATTCAGCGGTGTTTTCTTTATTTATAAAATCTGTTTGACCATACACTGAAAAGGTGTGCTCGTTAGACGCGCGGACGTCAGACAATTAGCTTACCGCCGCTGTAAACGTGTTGCAGGTATAAAGTGATTTTCCACACGGGCATTTTTCAATTCGCTGCGCTCTGTCCAATACCTAATATATCTTTTCATTTCATATTTTCCTTTAAATTCAAACTATTTTAGAAATAAATCTAAAGATTCATTACTTACTTAAAAAAGATTACTTTAAAAAGTTAAACCTAAACTTGATATTTTAAAGGCATTTCTACTTTTGTAATGCAAAAAACAAAACATTGATAAAATAAATGCTGTGTCATCATTGAATTATTATTACTGTACGTTAGTTAGTACACTTTTCAATGAGTGTCATACCTAAATAATAAGTAAACCTCTTATCATTATCATATTAATTCTCATGGATTTGCCATGCTATGTAAACTTTATAGTCTTTACTGTAAACTTTGCAGTCCCAAAAGCCTTTCTGTTAATAATAATAATCTACCTACAAATACAGAGGGTAACTGATAAAACTCGGAAAAAGAGCAATTCTTTAAAACTTTTAATTTTGAATCTGTAATTAAACATATTTTTAAAAGTTTTATCTCATGAAAATAAAAGGTGAAACAGTTGCTTGCAATGGAATGATTTTATAGTTCTATGCCAGTGAGGCATGGCTAATGTTAATATTTCAACCTAAACAAATCAGATGGTCTCTTGAGAGGTGCTAACAATATTAAATATAAAATTATAGCGCACGTCGATCGCTCAATCTGTAAAATTAATGTTAATATCGGTTGCACGTGCTACATACACCACGGTTCAGTTTTCAATCTTTAAAATGCTATGCAATATGCAACAATAATCCCTTAAAAACCTATCATGTGCTCAGAGATAATGAAGTCGGGCTATGCGGAATGTTTTATGCGTGCCCACTAAAGCGTAGACCAAAGAATGAAATTCGTTACGTAATGCCCCACTTTTACACCCGCTGGGATGTTTACAAACATATGAATACTAGAGCCGCTTCTCTGAGCTCTTTGCGTCCTCGGCTCTGCTACTAAAGAACAGAAGATGCGTATATTGCGATTCTTCTACTTACCTAAGCTTTGATGTTCTCTTTGAACGATAGATCGTTACTTAACGGAGTATAAAAGTTTAAGTTAGCCTACTACGTATCCAGAAATAAAACTGCTAGAAGAAAATAACTAACTACTGTTCTATTTACTGAAGCAAATGCATCTGTATTATTTACTGTCTTACCAGGTGTCTTAAATCTGCTTTTAGTTCACTTTATTCACCTACTATTTTTTTTTTATGGAAATAGCCGGCAAACGAGCTGACGATCCACCTGATGGTAAGTGGCTATCGCCGCCCATGGACATCAGCAACACCAAAAGCATCACTGATGCGTTGCCGGCCAAGAAAGAAAGAAGAAAAAGAAAGAAAGAACTGGCTCTCAAGCCCCCAGCCGGAACACGACGAGTCGTTTGGCGGCTAACTCATGCTCGAGGGTGGTAGCTATCCAGGCGACCCCTGGAGAAATAATAATAGTAATAATGGTATTAATTAACAATTAAAATCAATACTACCAATACAATCCCTCTGATGGCCCTACCACCAGCGGGCCGGATTTAGTCGCCTTTTACGACACCCTTCTAGCGTGGGATTGGGGTTAGTATTCTAAGCCGCCCCAATACGGCTAAAGCTACTAGCTATTGCCCGCAGCTTCGCCCGCGATAGAGATCGATTTTTTAAAAATCCAAACATCCGGATATCCAAACATCTTCATAAACTCTCACCTTTATAATATTAATAGGATTTTTTTATTTTTTTAATATACCGCGGTATAGATACCTATTGCCGCGGTTACCACCCTAGCCTTATATAAGACTAGGAAATCGCCCTCGCTTCGCTTCCGGAAAAATAGTAAAGTAAAAATATAATATAGCCTAAGTCACCCGGGGATAGTGTAGCTTCCCAACAGTGAAAGAATTTTTCAAATTAGTTCGGTACTTTCGGAGCCTATTCAATGCAAACAAACAATCAAATCTTTCCTCTTTATAATATTAGTATAGAGAAAACAAAAATTAATGATCAAGAATTGATTTCATCATTCATTAAAATACTTTATAATAATTAATTACGTATAAAAAGAAAAAGTAAAGTGTGGAACCCACGTTTTTGTAAAAATGCACGGTCTCAAAGTTATTAGTAAAATGATTTTCATTCACGTTTAAATACTCTAGACCTTTCATTACTAAAGTAATTCATTCAAAGAGTTAGCTGTAACTGCAAAGCAGGCCGTTTTTGTGTAAGCAAAATACATTAATTTCCGACGGGAGGATTGCACATGAAAAAGTTGATTGAAATTTCTAATGAAAAAGCTCAAACATGTTTTGTATAAAATGTAATTGAGAAAACACTTGGCACTAAACAAAAGAAAAGATATTATTGTTTAAGAAAAAATATTATTGTTAAATATAATTGATCAAAATATAAGAAAGCTACTTCTGTATTGTCTCCCTAGGTAGGTATGTACCGCTACTTGAAAAATTTTGCTAAGATGTTAGGGCCAGTGATTTCCAAAAATTACACATTCCATTTCAGTTCTTATTAGTTACAACAAACAAACATGTGATGTTGAAATCACTGTACAACTCAGGAGTTGTACAACTTCCGCAATCTATGCAGGTATCAATTGAGGAAATTGCAGTTTCAACTCAATATAACATGCCCCATCTGGACTGCGTGTCCAATAAAATAACAACAAACGAATGAAAAACCATATCAATATTTGTTCACAGTTACTTGAAAGTGGTTAAGCATACTAAATTGTACTTTGTGAGAGCTTAGTTCAGGATTAAATAGTATATGTTATGTCATTATAGTTTTATTGTTCAGTATTTTATTAGATACCTATTTTAAGTACGAGTATATTAAGCCTTTACAATGAACGATGTACGATAGTATTTATTTATTTATTTCATTGACAATAAAGTAACATAAACATATGAATTGGGTGTAAACATAAACTCTTTTGAGTTTTACCGTACACCCTAAGTATGATTAGTTCGTTGAGTCTTTAAAACTATTATACAACATAAACAGCAAATTTTGGTAATTCAGTGTGTGTGCTAGTGTGCAAGTTATTAACTTGTCCTGTTTGGGTGACGCTTAGATTCAAGACGAATAGAACACCTTTTTTTCCGGGGGAAAAATGCATTACGCATACCACCCGGGCGCAGGGGGCACCCGAGTGGTTATGTGGGACTCCCGTATAGGCTAATGAGATCCACGGTATACCCACTAAAAACCTCCCCATCTTCCTCCTCGCCGCCTTGTGACGGGGTTACGGGAACGCTTTCGCACACATCCGCGACCCCGCCAGCGGCAGCCGCCCACAAGCGGCTCCATCGCAAAAGCCCGAAGGCCCTCCACGATGGGCGCACCAGATGGTAAGGTGTGTCTCCTTCCTCGGCCTCCACCAGTACTGTAGCAAACTCCCCCTGAGTATGCTACTAGGAGGTCATGGGTACCAGATCACTGGTACCCGGTGGAAGATCAGGTCTGTGGTTCTTCCACCGACCACACCTTGGCCGCAGAGGATAGGGCAAGCGGCGCACCGTAATACCGACATGCCTCTTCCTCTGCGGCCCCACCAGTGCCGTTTCGACGGAACGGCCCCGCCAGCTCGCAGGGGGTAGGGAGAGTGGCGCACCGTAATACCAACACGCCTCTCCCCCTGCGATCCCTCCATGGTCGCAGAAGATAGGGAGAACGGCGCACCGTAATACCGGCACTCCTCTTCTTCTGCGGTTCCACCTCCAAGCGCGTCCACAGCGGACTTATTCAGCCCGCTGGGAGCACCCTCCTTGGGCCAGCCGGCGCGGCGGTGCCGCGGCGGCCCAAACAGGCCAGCCCTGGTTGCATCTTGGCTTCACCATGGGTGACCAGTCCACGGTTACTAAGCCCCCCGCCACGACAAGGCGGGCAACCCCCGGGAGGGGGGGCAATAGAACACCTTTTTTTTTCTTATTTTTTCGCTGGGAAAAATGCATTACGCATCCCCACCCGTCGGGAGGGGTATGTGAGACTCCCGGGGATAACTCCCGGTATACCCACTAAACAACCCAGCGGCACTCCCGCATCGTCTTTGGTGGCGGGGTTCTGGGAATCGGCATAGCCTTTGCTTCCAGTTCCCCGCCGGCGTTTGCCCGCCTTACAGCGGCGGGCCCTTCACGCACCTCCTAAGGCAATAGAACACCTTTTTTTTTTTTTTTTTTTTTCCGGGGGGGAAAATGCGTTACGCATACCACCCGGGCGCAGGGGGTACCCGAGTGGTTATGTGGGACTCCCGTATAGGCTAATGAGACCCACGGTATACCCACTAAAAACCCCCCCATCTTCCGCCTCGCCGCCTTGTGACGGGGTTACGGGAACGCTTTCGCACACATCCGCGACCCCGCCAACGGCAGCCGCCCACAAGCAGCTCCATCGCGAAAGCCCGAAGGCCCTCCACGATGGGCGCACCAGATGGTAAGGTGCGCCTCCCTCCTCGGCCTCCACCAGTACTGTAGCAAACTCCCCCTGAGTCTGCTACTAGGAGGCCATGGATACCAGATAACTGGTACCCGGTGGAGGATCAGGTCTGTGGTTCCTCCACCGACCACATCTCGGCCGCAGAGGATAGGGCAAGCGGCGCACCGTAATACCGACATGCCTCTTCCTCTGCGGCCCCACCAATGCCGTTTCGGCGGAACGGCCCCGCCAGCTCGCAGGGGGTAGGGAGAGTGGCGCACCGTAATACCAACACGCCTCTCCCCCTGCGATCCCTCCACGGCCGCAGAAGATAGGGAGAACGGTGCACCCTATCTTCCACGGTCCCACCTCCAAGCGCGTCCGCAGCGGACTTATTCAGCCCGCTGGGAGCGCCCTCCTCGGGCCAGCCGGCAGCCCAAACAGGCCGGCCCTGGTTGCCTCTTGGTTCACCGTGGGTGACCAGTCCACGGTTACTAAGCCCCCCCGCCACGACAAGGCGGGCAACCCCCGGGGGGGAAGGCAATAGAACACCTAACCTAACTAACCTAACTTAAATAGTTACAAATAATATTGTTTCGATTTCTTTAATGCTTGTTGCACTTTTCATATCTATAAAAATAACATGTCCTTTAAACAACACCAATCATAAAGTACAACACCAACGACGTTGATAACGAGATCATCATCTCAATGCGGCATGTAAAGCAAATGGTAGACACAATTTCCAACGGGTATCGCCGCAGAGAATAACTATGTAATCAGATTATAAATTGAGTACAACATTTAACCAGGGTCCTACATAAAGCTACTCTTCCGTACTGGTTAAAACAAACAGAGGCAATAAAATTATAGTTCGCGAAGTTAAATATATTCCATCACCCCCACGCATAGTTAACAATGAACTATTGAGCTCAAATTATACGCAGTGGTAAGTTACTTTATTATGCTTTTTCACTTAAAACTGCGATTATTTAGTACCTTAAATTTGTTGTGGATTTGTTTCCTGATTGAAGTAGGTACAATAAACGTAAAAAACGTAGCTGCCGCTTGTGAGTTCAGAAAGTTCTAAAAATTTTCCCGTAGTAAAAGTTTAAACATTTGATGTAGGTTATTATTATAATGCTTTTGAACTGTTGAATAACCATTGCTACTTATTTAATAATCGTTACAAATATGGTATATAACTCGTACAATTATTTAATTTTTACAGTTATCTACTACGCTACGATATAAAAAGATATTATTGTTCAGTAGTGTCAGAGTTATAGTTAATTGAACTTTACCAAAATTACATGTAAGCAAACATTAAAAAATATAACACGTAGTACATCACTTTAAAAATACATGTATTTTGATTTGTAATGGATAGATAACAGAAAAATGATTCAACATTTATAAATAGAGATATATGTACACTAAATTTAAATTTATATTGGACCTTGTTATCTCTTTGGGACGCAGGAATAATTGTGTAAAGTTACGAAAACGAAACAGCCGCGACACTACTTCCGTCCGCTCCGGTCCATGCAGACAGACATAAAAACCAGTTAGTTAGTGGAGTTTACACAAACATTGGGCTTGTTAACTGTAACTTGTTAATTTCGTTGCATGCGTTGTTCGTCACAATTGCAGCATCAGCGACGTGTAGGACTCATACAATAATACACGGCCTGTCGCCCCGCGACTTGTGAAATAAAACGTCTTTTAAAACAAACAAGATAACGCTTGAAACACACCGATACAACTTTGAGTTAATTTAAAATTATTTTCCAAAAAACCGGCGCTATTTAAAGCAGTTTAATTTGTTGTATGCCCAAAAGTATTTATTACTTGGTTTTAAATTTTCGTAAGAAAGAGGTCCTAAAATTAAGTAGGTTTTAGAACGTTCTATCTGAGAATTGAGGCCTAACTTCCCACTTTATGGTACACTAATACAATTGTTTTGTTCACACATATGTATATTGATAATTTTATTTAGAAAACCCATTAAACTGATATTAATTACATTTATAACAGGCAGTCGGCAGTCGGTCGGCCGCTTCAGACTAGTTCAGACTATCCCTATACCTATAGATTTATATTTTTGAATAACGTGTATTATGATTTAATTTGATTTACACTGTAAACTTAAATGTTTTATTCAACAATCACACAACACTTGAGAGATTGGAGAACTACATTGTACGGATGTACGCTCATACTGAAACAATTCTTTTGGCACGGATATTGGTACCGTATTTTCTGAATCACACATAAATAGGGCATGAAACTGACAAATTTATTTGACAAATTCTGCATTGTTTTAAAATAATCTTTACAACTTGTAACATACATCTATTGAACTAAAAATATCAAAATGTTTATAAGTAAAAATTGATCATTAACAGGTGTCAACTCTGGGGTTTGAGAACAAATTAAAACAATCCTTTTTCATTTTGTCCACTCTCGACCCCAGGGATCCAGTTTTATTGAGGGTTGAGGGCCGCGAGTAGACGAAACGGAAAATCTTTTCAAATACTATTAATGGAATAAGTTCGTTAAGAGCTAATTGTTTCAGTATTTGTCTGCCAAAATAACGTGCGGAAAATTTTACATATTATTTTTATTATTTGTTAGACATAATTTTACACCGAATGTAATAGCATTAAAATTTACATTTTTATGTTATGAAAAATAAAAATAACTCAAAACTGTGACGAGAACCTGCATTCTGTTCATTGAAACCATTTTTAGCATAGGCTTCGAATTTCTGTTACAAGATTACCGAAAAAGGTGTGAAGAGTATCTCAAATTCCTCGCGTTGTTGCGTAAAACTAGATGTCGTAGAACAGCGTCGTAATCGAATCGCCGCTGCCTGGAAGAGCACCGTGTCCAACAATTAGAGATACAAAATGCAATTCCCCGCTACAGAAAGATAGGACACAAAAAATAAATTACCAACCATCTATCTTTTTATTTTCCGTAGAAATTTGTACGTTTTTGATTATAATAACAGAAAAAGCTATTGAGCTTTCTTTTCATAACATGATATTAAATTTTCTTAACACCTTGTTTGATACCGAAACCAATTGACACCAGTATGACGTAGTACGATAGAAGGAACTTTTTAACTACTTTTCATCAGTAGCCCAATTTTTTCTACTATTAATATTTTTGTACGATTGTAATAAACGCTTACTATTTCCATGCAGCCTAGGTAAAGCTGGTAAAAGAAAATTTTAAACAGCACAAAATATTTTCAAATCAAATTACTAATTAGGCTTCAGGTTTCGTTCCGACAGCTTACATTGCTTAATAAAACCTGAAATACGGAGCTAGAAAGTCGTTAACTAAGCTTTAGAAAGAAAGTCGAGACCTTTGCTGAGAGGTTTTCATTTCATTTGAAGTTAGAAGAGCTTGCAACTCACACACATTTCCTACGCGTTGTAAAGGTGCCCTAACGGAGGCTCAAAGAATTTCTTTCGTTTTATGTTAATAATAAGCTTTTTAACGTGACCCAAATAAACTCTTTTCCTAATCAACATCGTCACAAAAAATATAAAACTAAATATTTACAGGTAGCAAGTTATAATAAACTTATTGATCTGTTTCATCTTTACCGGCTAAATGCGTTTCCCAGTCTATCACGCTTGCGTCTGTGAGCAATACGTACACAGGGTTGCATCGCGAACTTTGCAGCTGTGTGAGTGCCACGTGTAAGCTCGGTCGACCTCCCGCTGACGCTGTGCTCCTAGTACCCTACTCTCTGCGCTGTAAACGATCTTGTTTGCGAGAACTCTGAAGTGGAAAATTTGTATATCGGGTAAAAGTGATTTATTTGAAACACGTGTGATGCGATTATAAACTACAGGTATGTAATTTCAAGTTATTTAACAAATTAATTTACTAATTAAGCTATACTTTCCTGCTATTAACAGGTAATCACTTATTGTAATTTAAGTAGTAACACAGAATAGTAGACTCTTGCTTCGACAAAATAAAGTGTAATTCTGGTCGCACAGCGCTAATGGTCAACAGACGTTGATATCTAGACGTTGCCTCTCTTTCTAATCATATCTCTTATCCTCATTGAAAACGTCAGGGTTGTCTTTTTTTGTGATGACATGTGTGATAGATTACGAATGTATGACAAGGCCGACGTGGCAGGGCGGAGCGTGGCAGCCCTTCCGAAATGGACTCAATATATTGAACGCGGCACGTAGAGTAGCCGCGCGAGTTGAATGCAGAACTTAGGAATGCGGCTAGTGGTGTGACCTAATTGGTAATCAATTAGTGATATGTCGATAAGTTTTAATTAGAAATTTAACATAATATAATCATAAATGTGAATGATATAAACCGATTTTGATAAAAAAATAAAATCTGACTAAAATGAGTTGAACTGATTGATCTGATGTTTGGTATGTAGGTAAATTAAACACTGAAAAAATACAAAGAGTACGGATCAAAGCTAGTATTGATTAAAACATAAGTTTATAAGCTTTATTTTCAAGCGCACTAAATATAACTGAATCGATATCAACGAATGCGCGGGATAATTATCAAAGACAACACTACACTCCGGGCGTTCGAGGCAAGAAGTAGCGGATGGCGGGGGCATGCTCTCGCCCCTCACCTCAAACCCCGACTGCGTTCAACTCGCGCGCCTACTGTACTTGTAACATCATACCAAAAGTGCGGAGTGCTAGCGCACTCCTGGTAATAACTAAAAGATCTAATGGAATTCTGTATACAAAAATGTCATGTAAATGTTTTTTAAACCATTACTAAATTCAAGTTCGTGTTGGATTTCAAATGGATTAAGGGTAGAGGAATATTGTCGTATACGGTATACACAATGGTAGCACATACTACAATCGAAGTACTTTAATGCGAACATGATCCAGCGTTACACATCAATCTGTAAACCAAACCAAACAGCCGCGCTCTACGCGTCGCTACGCGGCTACGGCTACGAACTCACACCTTACTTTCACCACGTTACTATTTTAAACACTTTATGTAGGTACCTTGAATAATTATGGACATCTAAATTACAATAATTATGTCCTCTGGAAATTCTAAGTATGTGATGGTGTGTGCGTGCATGGATGTAAGAGAAATGGGGAGAGAGAAGGATATAAATTTTCTCTGCAAGTTTTTTATACAGTTGTAATAATACATTTCTATTATACTATTGATACATAGACATGACCTCCACATATAATCAAAAACCGGTATAGAATTTTAAATAAAGAGTTTGAGTAAACCTATAACCCATTTAGCTGTAAGCTTGCGCAGTCAATCGCTTCTGACAACAATCCCAGGACACTGGGATACTGATATTTATAGCATGAAGAAATTCATCTAGTTTTCTAATAAGATTATTAACGAGTTTTTCTGAACTTTTACCTTTACCACTTTCATGAACTTAGATAATTATGCTGCATGAACTATTCTAAAGCGATGAAAAATCTTGCTAATACGATGTCAACCTAAATACTGCGCTGCATAGGTAAAAGTAGCATAGTTCCTGACCCAGTAGTTAAATATTTTATAATGGCCTTGCATAAACTAACCTAACCTGATAGCTATTTACATGCAAATATTTTCAATTAATGTGATTATAATATTATATTTTGATGCATACTCCAGGTTTTAGTAAAACTTTAAAATAAGAGAAACCTGTTCGTCCGTTCGATTATTAACATGGCAAACAAAATTTGTAAACAAAATGATTTTCGTGTTTCAACAAGGATATGGAAATAGTTTGTTGGATCCTTCAATAAAACGAGTGTGGACTGTATATTGTATAATAATTGTAATACTCGGAAGATTAATTCATTAATATATGTTACGGTAATCACGGTACACGCGCGGTGTAGTCGGTGACCAGAGGGCAGAGGCGAAGTCGTCGAGAACTATGTAGAGCAGTGTTTCCCAACGTGGGGCCCACGCCCCACAGGGGGGCAATTTGATGTTTAAGGGGGGCAATGTAAAGATGGACTGGACAAGACTTTAACCCTTTTGCTTTGGGTTATTCAAATCAATGCTAGATATCGGTGACAAAATTATGTGTGGGAGGGCATAAAAATTTTAGAAATGTTAAGGTGGGCCTAAAAAAGGTTGGGAAACACTGGTGTAGAGCCTGCTGTAGCACCACGCGCCTCGTCCCGCGCGCCCGCCACCCGGTCGGTGGCCAGCGAAGGCAACTCTATATATTATTGAATTAATCATTCCTATAAATATTTTTTTTATCGAAGTTCATTTCCTTATCAATAATTCATCATGAAAGCAAGAACAAGTTTTCGATTATAACATTGATTTATTTTACGAGAGTTCGATCTTCCCTTAATATAGGTTCATAAAACACCACGTATATACTCGTAAACTATATTTTATTGTGATAAGCACTACGCAAACCTGAGTTTTATCCATAAACTGAACTATGGACAATATAACAGCATCAGAGCCCTTCTTAAATAGGTGCCTTGTTTCTGTATGTGGCACTCATGAAATTTGGTGAATTTTGTTATACGTCAACCACAATATTTCCTAAATTGAAGCGCAAAATGTCTGCAACGTATTTTTGTTACACATTTGAAAAACAAACTAACAATTGGGTTAACCTTTCCCTTCAAAACGATGTTTTAACATGTGTGAGACTGTCGTATACATAAGTTGTGACCACTTACCACCACGTGCCTGTCTACTCTTTTGTCAGCTCTTACTATTCAAAGAAAATGCTACTTTATTTCAAAAACAATATGTTTCTATTTATAACAACAGTTGTAAAACGTACAGCACAAAACTATCTTATCGTGCCTTACATAATAGTTATTACTGTTACGACAACACAGAGAGTGTTGTTTTTAGGGTTGCTTCAAATTTAAATACTTTTGCATTTGCGATGTAACAGTCTTGTGCAAAAATATATTATCTAGAATAAGAATTGTGCTTCAAATGAATAATGAAGGAAATTTTCTTTATTTCTAGCTTATCATCGGTCTAGGCCAAAAGGTCAAGGGCATAGCTTACAACTAGCACAGTAGCACAGCACCTATTAAATGAACGACGTCGTTTGTCTCTTTTCCACTTCAAGCGTTCGTTTACAAATTGTGGCCTTATGTTGAACGCACATATATCCGCATCGTCCGCAGCGGACGCTCCGTATGCGGATACCCTCGCACATATGTCCGGATTCACCGTACGGATTTTTTAGTATTGCCAACAATTTTTGAAGTTTTTTCCAACCTGTAGTGAAAAACGGTGAAGACTGTTAAGATTGATTCAGCTATGGAAAAATTGTTGTAGTAGCCTGCATATTGGCCGAAGAAAGTCAAATTCGAAAAAAAAGAAGATTTTAGGTTCATAATATCAATTTGAAAAGGCAGTAAGTTGAACGGCAAATTCTATACGTTATTTCCCGGCTTAGTGGATGATGGTCAATGAACCTAGATAATTGAAAACTTTAATTTGTAACTTGAATTTGAGGGAAATTTAATTTCCACACACACACGGTCCTTATTATTTTTTATTAGTTTTCGACTTTGTCTCATATTTCAATAACGTAGTTAGTTATCGCAGTTTGAGGAACACCATTCGGAATCTCGAATGTCCGAAAACAATGATGTATAGGTATAAACACGAAGGCGAGATCTCCTCACAGGATTCGTTTACTATGAAACGTTTCTCCTAATGCGTTGTCAAAAGCATCGTGGCATGGCAACACTGAGTACCAGCACACGCCCTACGTATGACGTCATCCGCATTTTGGATACCTTCCGCATTTTCAGAAATGCGATGCGGACGATGCGGATGACAGATGCGTCGGTATATGTCATCCGCACCGTCCGTACGGATTTCTGAAAATGCGGAAGGTATCCGAAATACCGATAGTGTTGCCATGCCACGATGCTTTTGACAACGCATTAGGAGAAACGTTTCATAGTAAACGAATCCTGTGAGGAGATGTCGCCTTCGTATTTATGCCTACATATAATTGTTTTCGGACATTCGAGATTCCGAATGGTGTTCCTCAAACTGCGATAACTAACTACGTTATTGAAATATGAGACAAAGTCGAAAACTAAAAAGAAATAATGAGTATTATGTATTTTAATTTCCCTCAAATTAAAGTTACAAATTAAAGTTTTCAATTATCTAGGTTCATTGATCATCATCCACCAAGCCGGGAAATAACGTATAGTATTTGCCGTTCAACTAACTGCCTTTTCAAATTGATGTCATGAGCCCAGAATCTTCTTTTTTTTCGAATTTCATTTTCTTCTTCCTCTTCCAATGCGCACGCTATTATAACAGTTTTTTCCATAGCTGCATCAGTCTTAATATTTTGCTTTTGCAATCTGAGAATCTGAGTCTGACAACTGTCAGTTGAATGAAGGAATATAATAATATTATTATGAAGTTTATGGAAACTATGAAATAATATACATTTAATGGCCAATACTTGACGATTGATAGCAAACTATACAATACAATACAAAAATCTTTATTTCATCTCATCCTCAAATTACATTCAGGTAACATTTTAAAATATGAATAAAAGGAAAAGATATGTAAGTGCTAAGTAATCTGTGGGGGATCTGGTGTCTAAACGAAGCCTTGACCTGTATCTTAGTACACAATACCTAAACTATACCTATACACGGAAATAAATTGACACAGAACTAGTGGGATTTTTTCCTACTAGTACCTATTGTCAACAGGACTACTCAACAAGACGAGTGGGAATAAACGAATGACATCGCACCGTTTTTCACTAGAGGTTGGAAAAAACTGTAAAAATTGTTGGCAATACTAAAAAATCCGTACGGTGAATCCGGACATATGTGCGAGGGTATCCGCATACGGAGCGTCCGCTGCGGACGATGCGGATATATGTGCGTTCAGCTTTAATAGTATTTATTTCACTGAACCAAAGTAATAGGGCCTACCATATTGCGTGTTGTGTATCTTATACGGTCACAGATGCATTTCAATTCTTTGTAAATATTAAAATTTCCGTTTCGGTATGCTCTATTTCTTTAAGACGACTTTTGTAGTTTGTGTGATACACTGCAAATTGTCCTACTTTTTTTGATAAAAACTAGAACAATTCTTTTTAAATCTTGAAGTTTTTAATGATCTAGCATTATTTATCATTGATACAATATATCATTGATTTGATTGAATCATCGTCGTATCCATGAAATGATTAAACTAAGTAAGAACATGAACTCCATCGCTCAAAACGTTCAAAAGTTACACGATCGCCAACTATAACGATATAACTTGAACCTAGGTAGGTAGTGTCGTTTATTTTTTTATTGCTATTTGTGATATGTTGTGTACGTAATAATTATGTTGTGTATTTGCGCAATAAAATCTGTCTACTAGAATATATTATGGTAAATACGTCAGTACTCTCTTGTTAAATTAAGTGTGAGAAATGTGGTTTGCACATGATTCAATATTGACAGATTTACCAAAATATGATTTACTTTTATAAAATATACGATTTTACACATCCGCATTGTATTTCCAGTTCAATGAAGGTGTGAACCCTCTGGCTGATTCTTGAATCGCCGCCAAAGTGCCCATTCTACATCGCACATAGTGAATAAAACATTACATAGGTACTTATAGTTTTTACATATAGTCGACAAATTCCGTCCGATAGCTATGTATATGTATATATGCTGAGAAACGCCGCGGCATGTTCGTAAATACATACTCGTTTATTTTATTTACGCAACGCATTTTCATTGCAAATAGATCAAACCGAACTTTATCCGGGAGTAATGTGAGGGCCAAGCCAAAACTTTTTCTATGTCTGTTAATACTTCTAACAACTGGCATCAACATTGCGCTTTGAATATAAAAATGGACTAGTACTACAAAAACTCTAAAAGCGCTATAAATTATTTGAAAAACATCAAATCAGCGGAATCATTGAGATTGGCGAATTGGATATGAAAAAATACGTTTTTCTATGGTAACCTCAAACGTGCCCCGTGATCTTACGAAGTCACTGCCCTTAATTTCCTATCGCATCACGCGTTTTCAAAAAGAAGGAAACAGTAAACTCACATGTTAATTGTTCAACATTGCAACCGAAACACCTTAAACTTTTCAGGGCAAAGTTTTAGAAGGGTGGCAAAAGAGCTTATTGTCATGCACGAGTTGGCATTTTGTTGATCCTCGGGGCCTTCTAAAGTACAAGATACATTATCTCATTAGTTGGTTAAAAGTGTTTGACTTGTTCACATATCACGTTAAATTCAGGAGTTCGACAGAGAAAGAAATGGGTGTAAGTTTCGAAATGTTTTTACGTATTATGTATGTAATTCCTGACCGTTGGTATTCGTATATGAATAGCGATGATCCTAATGCCATGAAATAGCTCGTCTGCCTGAAAAATCTTAAGATTGTTGACAATTTGGCTCTGTAACTTAATTGCATACATTACTACGTAATAAATATACAATGAACAGGGTTCACATTCAGTAAACTTTAACTAATGAACTGAAATTGAAACATAAAATAGAAGTTTTTCTACTTACTTGTGTATCCTTTCTTCTGTTGTGAACGTAGTCGTTTTATTTCTTATTGTGACTTTTTACTCGATGTTATTTCTTTTTTTTTACATAAAATAAGTTAATGCTTGACCATAAAGTAAGTAAAATCGGAACCCATATAGTTTATTCATGTCCATCCGGCCGCCCATCCCTCGGTCCGTCTGCGCCGAGACCCTTAGTGCTAGAAAACTGTAATTTGTCATGGAGTTGGACAAGTGAAAAAATTAGTCATGTACCCAAAATTAAAATAAGAAATCTTACTTTTGTTTGACAATTTCAGTTCACTAATATCCAAGTTTTATTCCGGTTTAATAACTTACAATATATTTATTTTATTTAATCTTTTGAACCTTACAAAAAAGTAAAAGGTACAAAGGCGGGCTTAATGCTAAAAGCATGCTAAGCTAGCTAATATATCTTACATTATATCAATACCGCTTAAGAACACAATAGATCTATCCATGTAAAATTTCACAGGATTACAACAATAACATGATTAAATCATAAACATGATTAAAAATTTACCACTCAAAACAAAAATTTTAACAAAAATTAACATGATTAAAACATCTGTTTAGCTTTAAGTAAAGCCGTCGGTCCCAGTTGTTATCGTAGATAGATGGCAACCTCTTCCACCAAACCATCCTGGAACAGCATGGTGGAATATGCTCTAGGCCTCATCAAAGGGGAGAGACCCGTGCTTATTATTGGGTCATTAATGGATTGATGCTATCTAATCGACAAAGCAATAAACATGTCAATAAATGTCCGTAAAAGTAGTAAATCATCAATGAGCGATCGTCAAGTTTGCGGTGAGTAAAACACGCTATTTCTAGTTTCAGTGCCAAACAGATATTTTATCCGTAGGCCATAATTGAGTGTCAGCTCTGTAACTACGAGTATAACTGTTATAAATCATGTTACAAATCGTTAACGGCCACTGTCCAGTCGCACGTGTTGCTAAATCACTTTATTCGTAAACTTAATGTATTTTTTCTGAAGTGCGTTGAGATGTGAACTTTATTATGATATAACGGTTTTTAATGGGAAACTTTTATATACTATTACTGAACGCGAATCTCCTGAATGAAATATAGATGTAACTCCGACTCATTGTGTCAGAGAATATTTTAGGATGCTAGAGGTGAAGAGGTGAAACTTTCGGTTTGCGACAGTTAACCTCTGTAAGCTTACCTATCAGGAAAATCAGCTAAATATCAACTACATAGCAATTGCAATTGTGTAACCAGGGTGTCTTAAGAAGAGACAGAAGGCTTGGTACTAGGGCTCCGCGTAACGATTGTTTATCTTTCCTAAGAGCCTGCCTGGCTGACTCGCCCCCTTCTTGAGTCAGCCACCAAACTTCTCGTCATGTTCCAGCTGGGGGCTTTGGTGTTATTACTTTCTTTCTTGCATCGGTAATGGCTTTGGTGCTACAGATGTTCATGGGCGACGATGTCCATTAAGACCAGTTTGCCACATTTTTACATAATATAATAGACTATGCAAGTAAATAAAACATTCCGTCTAAAAACCGTGTAGTTGGACAACGCTAGTTGTTTATAAATCTTACAAAACCTTATCAAAAAGCCCATGTCTGAAAAAAATTAGATAATTTTATCTGTAAATATTATATTGATTTTTTCTTTAGTTGGAGGTAATGTAATTATTTTCAGTCTCGTTGTGGAGTGACAAACTGGATTCATGATTGTGCCCATTGTTTCACCGGTCGGTGCATCCGGTCAATTTGGTCCATTGTTACAAAATACACACCTTCATTGTAATTCGAAAACGTGAATAAATTTGCCCGAAATTCTATATAACATTTAGATCATATGTGCTGAAAATTTGTTACGCTACTCAATAGGTGGAACAGCGAGGCGTGCTTCTATTCTAAATCACACGACAAATATTAAACAAAGGAGTGTGTTGTAGAAGTCGGATGGTTATAATATTCCTTGGGTCCTTATTATTTTTACATAAAAGACGAATTAGTAATGCAAGGTAGATACATTCTAAATACGATACGGAAACATTTTGTATGGAAAATGTTATACTAATTTAACACAGTTCCACTAGACATTATGAGTCCTCTGAGTAACGACGGAATGTTTCAATTTTGTATAAAGTTGTGACCTTTTGAATTAAAATATCATTTTAAAATTTCGCTTATTTTCCCATTTTAAAGTTAACATTTTAAAACGTCAGAAAACCTAAAACGCCTATACCCAAGGATTACCGGAATTATTCCTTAACTCTCTCAGGTTTTGTATGTAATTAAAAAGGATTTCTCAATTTTAGAATACTTTTAACTATATGAAACACCAATAACAAAATTTTGGTCTGGTTTGGTCCATATTGTGATGTACTTAGTTATGGAAAATCAAATAATACTGAAACAACAATAAAAAGAGGACAACAAGATTGCACATGCTTACGTTTTATACAACAGAATCCCAAAGTCGGTGGATATAGTAGAACGTGACCGAAATAACATTTGTACGTTATAGAGTTGGTCGGCGGTTTTTAATTAACATATAACTACATGTCACTTGTTAATCATCGCAATTGCAAATAAAACTATTTTATTCATTACCGTGCAACAACTTTTTTGACTTGATGACTTATTGTTGTCCGTGTGGTCATTGCGCTTGTTTTCGACTTCGTTATTATAATTACGTTTGCAACATGGCTTCCAATGATGCAATGTTAATTAATATCATATTGATATTATTTACGTAAATTAATAATACTTCAGAATGGTAGAGTATTTTTTCATATTTTATCTTATAAAATGGCACTCTAATCTTTTATTATTTCTACTTAGCTATTTAAGTTAAAACAAAACAAAATTCACGACTTTCAATGGAGTAGATGTTTAATTTTAGGCGTAAATATTTGTATTAACTTAAATTTAACTTTTAAAGAGTAGGTACGCCCGTAACTTAAATCGTACTTTCAAAGAGTAGGTACTCTTACTTTGATAGTTATTTTAAAATGTATGAGGAACTTATTGTCTACACCTCATATTAGTCCTGCTTAAAGATAAAAATAATTCGACACAATTCGGTAATTGCACATACGTACCGATTCCAGTTACACTGGTTTAAATATAATAGTTGGCTTCAACCCATTAATGGACCACTACTGGGCACGGGTCTCTCCCCTTCAGGAGGCCCAGAGCATACTCCACCATGCTGCTCGACTACGATGTAATGCTATCACCCGCATGCTCCCCTCGCGCAGCGCCGCCAACTTCAGCCCGGCCAATAAGTTATATTATTATTGTTATTATTGGGATATTATTATACTTGTCGTGGCTGGTAATCGATTAGTTAATTTAATAACCTTAAATTAAAAAATTGGTTGTCTGTAAAGTCGGTTTACGGACAATGGTTTTACGTGATAACGTCTATTTCGTAGAAGAATAATTTATGATATAAATATTGTCAATTCGCACATTAGGAACGGGATTCGTTTTAAATATCAGGAGCTGCGCGACATCTGTGATTTTCTTGACTACAACTAAAGTCCGAGTCGATGTACTGTGTAAAGTTCTTTCAAGTAGTTCATACCTATAAACAGAGATGACGCTATTGTAGATTTTGGTTTTCATATAATAATAATACGTACGAGCTACGAGAAATCATTTCTTTTCAAAAGATTGTAAAATAAAATAAAAATGAAATGAAAAATGCCTTCCAAGCGGACCGATTACGCTTGAGTGGGAGAGAGACGGCCGGTCTAGCGTGCCTCTCTCTCTAATGCTGCGCGCGCTTCCGTAACGTTACTCCGGCCGTTACTCGGTTTTCGTGAATGCCTCTCAGGCTCATCGTCTTTATAAACGTTATCACGTTAAAAAAAACCTTCGACAGTTTTATTTACACTAAACATAGCTAACACTAAACTCTCGATTAAAACATCTTTCAAACCAATGATATTATAAGTAAAAAAGGTCACTAGCGCGCCGAAGATGAAGATCGTAAGAAAGGTCAATTGACCTCGTCTGCTCGTAGTCGCTCTGTCAATACAAGACGATAGGCAGTTTTGTTGTTGTCAGAAGTGCTTGAGATTTGACATACAACGTTAAAATGCCTTCGTGTATTATTGTAGTTTGATTGGTGTAGTGAAACAAAAGATAAACGTGTGTGTGTTGTAGCTCTTTTCGGAACAGATTTTTTGGTCGATTTGTAAGGGCATGACGTATCTATAGTTTTTAAATATCATTGTTTCAAACAAAAAAACTAGATCAAAATCGGTTTATCCGTTTGGACGCTATGATACCACAGACAGACATACAAATCCACAGATACGCAGACACGTGAAACTTATAACACTCCTCTTTTTTCGTCGGGGGTTAAAAATCTAGTACCTTTTTTCCTCTTCGTATATTTTATTATGTAATATAATTTTATCAGTAGCTGGTAAACTATCCAATGAGCCATATGTATGATGATTCGTGGTCACCGCAGCGCCACGCATTTTACAAACCTAAATGCTATGACATACTTAATAATTACATGGCATAATTTACTATAACGAAAATTGTTTAACGTTTAATATTAAAATGGCCAATATTTATAACTTACAAATAAAATTACTGAACATTGTATAATATACCACGACCATGTTCAGCGATTGCAATAAACTGTTCAGTGTATTACCTATTTAAAACGTACAATTTCATTATTTGTGGTTTTTTCAACTATCTGCTATGTTTAACAACACATGTGACTTTTGTTTTAAATGTAAAACTAAATTTAAATTTAGTAAACTAAACTAAATTTAAATTCATATTTTAAAGTGAAACTTTTATTACATCGTCTCAAACTTTTTGGTCTGTGAGTCGCATGTCGCGTGACGGTCGGCCGCGGAGTAGGGGTAAAGTGAAAGTCAATACCCTAAATCTTTTAATACCCTAAATCTTTTAATACCCTAAATCGAATATTTATCCAAAAATTTTTAGTTAAATGTCTACAATACGAAAAAAAGTTTCACTTATACCTACCGTGGTTTCATAAAACCACACAATTGCTTTTTTTACTGTTCTACTTACTTACTTATGTAAGGCAATAATACTTACGTAAGGGATCCTTTTTTCTTTATTTAGCCTGTAGGTAGTTCCATCACAGACTGCCATATTTATTCCTCCACTCCTTTAACTATTTTATCAGAGGAGAAAAAAAATATTGACATTTTAAATTCCTGTGATGAATACGGATTCCATTGATGCAGTTTCTATGGTTCTATACGTCACATGCTGCTCAATCCTTTGCCTTAGGTATGCTTAACTAGTATTATACGATTAGTGAAATCATATCAAAAATAGTTATAAATTTATTTTCAATTTGTAATATTACAGTGATTTCTCCAATGCTTGTAGCGACAACCTTAACGCGATTAATTCTTTAAGCATGGAAAGTGGAGCGTGGAAAGTCCCCGGAGAACATAGCCCTGGGTATTCAACATATTCCATGTATGTTATGAAAAATTTATGCCATTTGAAATTCTGGTTTTAGCTAAAACCAAGAGAGGACAGTGACCTAGTACAAAAATTTGTATTTTTCCTTTGTACATTTCCTTTATACATTTGGTGTACAAAGTACTGTGGACATTTGTATATGACAAGTACTTGTATACAAACTACTTTAAATTGTACTGCTATGTCACTGTTTTTAATTGTAGAGCTCCTGTTGACTAACTCTAAACCTAGTCAAGTCTAGTTTTAGTTATCATATTTCATAACTTGTTCCCTCTAGTTGCTTGTGGAATCCTGAGATGAATGCTGACGCAGTCGTGAGTGGATATTGCAGTTTAATAACATAATGCCGAATATCCGTATTCGAATTTCAGCAGGGTCGTTTAAGTGAACATTTGAAGTGATTAACACAACAAAATGACAGCAGCTTCTTATTATCATCATCAATATCTATCAATGTATCAATACATATAATAAAACCTCTACCTGTCATGTTTATGGAAACGAAGTGAGGGTATTTACTCGTTTAAAATATTATAATATTTACATAAGTAGGTACGCCTTAGTTTCATGAAATGAACTAGGCCTATAGGAAATATAGTTCCCTGTCAGCATTTTCAGTAACATACATGTAAAACTTGAGGTCAAGCGTCGGGTCAGAGCTCATTGAGCACGCATGGGATGTTTACAAGATGCCGTGTATTGACATACCCTTAACACCAAGTTAAAAGTAAGCAGCATGCAATTGTCCGCGTAAAAGTTGATTTGTCTTACAAAACCATGTTAACCACATTAAATTATTATATATGTACCTGCCTATATACGATATAAATATCATAGATATCTGAGAACATACCTAATATCTCACTAGATGCTTAAAATATTAATCAAATTGAAACGATTGTCCGTTTCAATAAAATAAAGAAAAAACTTCACCAGTACCTAATATTCCGAGAAAAATATTACGGCCATAAATTTACAACGGTCTCTTTTCTAGTCTATAACGTCAGAAAATATAAAAATATTTCCTAGGTTCGTTCGAGTGTTAATGAGTAACAACTCGTGTAAGCCCTAGACTCCCGGGACACTCCACGCCGACCCCCGATCCCCTTTGATTTACAATGCATCCTTACGCTAGCACCCTTCCTTCTCATGTCCAGACCCCTCTTTAGTAATATGTAATCACTCCGCTGTAATTGAAAAAAGTGCAGATTGGTTAAAACAGGTGTTCACAGAGTAATGAATTTACTGACGAAATATTATTATACTGACTATTAACTTTTCTGTTATAACTAATGTTACATAATTTTATGATTATAAAATCAAATCAATAATTGTTTTATTACAAACTGAAGGTATGAATAAATAAATTTTGATAAAAAAAATTTTACAAATCGTTATCATAATGATAATAAAATCCAAAATAATCTAACATTTTAACAAATAATTAACCGACTTCAAATGAAGTACATTGTACTTTTGACATGGATGCCATTGTCAGATCTCGCTCAGATTTATGTGGGACTATACGACAAGCACCAGCTTTCGATTAAAAAAAGAATCATCGAAATCGGTTGGCGCGATATTGAGTTATTCGTCTATTTATCGCGCACATACTTAATGCAAATTTAAGACTTATATGATTTTGACATGGATGCCATTGTCAGATCTCGTTCAAATTTATGTGGGACCACACGACAAGCACTAGCTTTCGATTAAAAAAAGAATCATCCATCGGTTCACCCAGTCCAAAGTTCTGAGGTAACAAACATTAAAAAAAAATACAGTCGAATTGCGAACCTCCTCCTTTTTTTGAAGTCGGTTAATAAGATCTGAATTAGTGTCAAGTTGTGTAAATAGTTCCAAAGTTTAACATTATTACAGGATTGTTTTTTTTAAATAAGTCACTTAACGTCACTTTTAAGGGCCATTCATACCAGTATCATTTAACCTTAAAATAGCTTCCACTTCCGACAGTAAACATTATTTTACACTTACATAAAAAGCTATGGCTCCTGGGAGACATTTTAAGCCTCGAAATTATTTTAACAGCTACCAGCTTCGTATTACCACACAGTTACTAATAAAATTAAAGGACAATATATTTTTATCGTCATTGATACCTATTAATAGGTAATTATTCGACTAAAATGAAATATATTATGTAACACTTACTTATAAGTACCTGGTATATACCTAGTCGCCTACTTACAGTTCCAAGGCCCCGAAACTGTAATTTAAAGGTTTAAGATTCTTTATTTCTCAGAAGATTACAAGAAATCGCTTATTGAGAAATTAAATAACATACAATACATCTTTCATTAGTCAACGAGATTCGATGAGCTAATAGTACAATAATTTACATAATACATAAATGTGGGTACTTTAAAATTATTTCCTTATTCTCCTTGACATCAGCTCGGCGTCACTAGCAAGACGAATTTAGCAGTTGTTTTCCTTTCACACGTCAAGTTCGCATTGTTTTGTATAGGTATTACTCGTATGTGAACATACAAATGAGTACCTATTGCGTAACCGATTTATTTTAATAACTTGATACTATACTGCCATATAATTAACGATACTGATAATAAATCACTTGTAAATCGACAATACTTTCTTGTTATAAGTTATAGTAAAAACCTTTTGAATAAGATCGGAGTGATTGGACTCAATATTTCAGTGATTTATTTAACGGAGGTATCAAATTGCGAACTATAGATGGAAACAAAATTTTGGCTAGCATCATCAATGTGTTAACCTAATCAGGTAATTGAGCTACGATTTACTCTATTATCCTAGAGCGATCAAAATTTAATTCGCTGAAGTAAATACATAAGATAACATAGCCGGATTTAAACCAGGTTTATACCTGGCTTTTGGCACATTGCCAAATTTAGCTTTACATGGATATAATATTAGATACAGTAAGCTTGTTACATCCTCGCTGTAACTTTAGCACTCCTGGCTATCATCCATGTTTTCCTATACAAGCACGATGAAGTTTTTCAAGCGATAAGCATTTATACAATACACTTACTAAGCTTTATTCACGATTAGAAGAATCGCGTTTTTCAACAGCAAAAGCAGATTACCTAATGAAGTCACAATATTCATAGAGTTAATCGATTGAAGCTCTTTCAGGTTAATCGCCAATATGCAGTATTTATCGGACATACGAAATTATCAATCCATCGTTTCACAATGGACACAAAATCATATTAAACGCGAATATCCAGGTACACGAATATTGATATCACGTTCAACGCAATCTGTTCCGAAATCTAGCATAACGGCATTTGCCTCGGGTGCCTTGTGTCCTGTGACATGCAAATCTTGGTGATAGTATTAAATCTAGTACAGAGAAGTATACACACGACCCGATGCTGCAAATTGATGTAACTAGCCCGCGGCGCGTGGCACGAATGGACAACGTGCCTACGGCGAAATCATAGCCAGCTAATTCTATTGAGATCACCTTTGTCATGCAACATTGATTGACACAAACAAACCTATTGTTTATCACATCTATATTATGGAAATTTAACTACGTGAGTTTCGTAACGTCCAATTAGATTATAGTAGTGGAATTTCTTTCGACGCCATACTCGTATTTGTTGTTAATATTAATTATTAGAATAAATAAGTAAACTGATTATTTACAATACAATACAATATTCTTTATTGTGCACACTAGAAGTACATAAAATATTATAATTTTAGTATTATTAGACACAATAGGCGGTCTTATCGCTGTAATAGCGAATTAAATGAGCGTATTTAATGATGGTTTAAAATTTTTCCTTTAACAGCTTAATATAAAAAATATCTGAAAGCTTTTACAAAGCGCAGTACAAATGAATTTTGAATTTTCAAAGATATGTTTGTTTATATTTCTGCTTCGTACTTTGACTTAATGTGCAGCCATCGTTATAACTTTTATCCTGTCTGGCAAGTGTGAAGTCGACGGAAGGTTCCGTCGCTGGCTTTGGCCGGCAATGCTACGGTTGATACCTTCGATATAGCTAATGTCCACGGGCAAAGTCGACCATTAAGTGACTCGTCTACTCGTTTCATGAACCATTTTTTTTCGTTGCATGGAATTTTACAGTTTGTGATTACTAATCGGGGTCGCTGATTTCAAATCTACACTCCATGTTTATCATCAGCTGTAGTTTTTTAAATATAAGTGGGTACAATTAGTTTTTGTACTCCTGGCTGTATTTCATCAAAATGTGTATAACACATGATACCTATATGTATAAAGATATAACGAGGTTAAAGATAGAGGGGAAGATAGATATGGAAATATAATACGTAATGGGCAAATTTTTATCCCTGATCGAGATTTACGCGGAAAATTCCCACCCGAGCGAAATCGCACAATATAAAACAATTCGAACTACATTATCGGATAAAGAATAAGAAATACTGAACATTATTTGTGTTGTTTCAGATAACTTCTGCTGAGGATACCGAAACCGAAGCTACATCGAAGGAAATTCCTACACAACGATCGCATTTATCCACTCTCCGAATAGTAGCAGCCACATTTGGTAAGTTTAACAAAACCATGTTATACCACACCTAACAACTTTCAAACAATGTGGATACGTACTCGAATGGAATAAACCTCAACAACGGATCTGTATCTACGGATGATTTTGGGGATATAGTACCTATAGTTAGATTTACCGTCATCGTGGACTCTTTACGTGGAAGTTACAAAATATGGACGTCCAGCAAATATTATGCCAGTTACAACGTCGTGACCTGCTACAGATAAAGTTTAGTAGTTTTGCAGACTCACTAAAATCCTCCGGTTGACCGAGTTTCATTGCCTTAATAGTAGATTTTTTTTGTATAGCGCTACATCTGCCGAACATAAAACACGTTTGGATTGCATAGTCGCATTATTGACTCTTTCATTACCTTATGGATAGATTATACAATAAAAGCGTTTGGCTTTACATCTGTACACTTATGCCAAAACGTGGCCTAAAAGTTGCAACTGGTATAAAAGCATCGATGCATACTTAACGCCGCTCTTTTGCATATTTTTTGTTCATATGCCTACTACGGACCAGAGCACAAAGATAGGTACTGGTAATTTGTTTTATTTTCTTCCTTCCAATAACAAAATTAAAGGGGTAATAAAATGTAAGGGATTTCACAGATGAACCATACAGTCCCACCTATGGCTCTATTGTTTATTTTATACTTTCTATTTATTTATTACTGGGCTGTGTAGGTATCGTTTTTCGTTTCGAAATATTCGAATACACATTACATTTTAAACGATATGTGTGTGTAAGTTTTAGTTTTGAGTTTTTTAAGTACTTACTTAATTTCTACCCACTACAAAATTGGTCTCATTATTTTACCGCGCTGAGATTCGCATGGAAGCTGTTAATTTTTTCCGAATAAAAGGCGTCCTGCCTCTTTTTAATTTGAAGTTACCTGCTGCTAAGTGTAGGTTTGGTTTTGCTGCTCATTTTGTTCATCGGGGGCTGTCCAATCCAACGAGATCTGCTTTTCCTACTAATCACTTTATTAGTTATCGTAGAGCTCGTAAGGTAGGACTCCTACACGGTATGGTTGGGTTTAACTAGAGCTGCCATCCATCAGGGTTTCTTCTAGTTTATTCTAGTTTATGAGATCTCTGGAGAACGTCCGGGTAGGGTTTTTTATGTCACAGTTGTAGTTGACAATCCACCCGATGGTAAGTGGTTATCGTCGCCCATGGACATCAGCAACACCAAAAGCATCACTGATGCCTTGCCAGCCAAGAAAGAGAGAAGAAAAAGAAAGAAAAAACTGGCTCTCAAGCCCCCAGCTGGAGCACGACGAGCATTTGACTCAAACAAAAGGGTGGCAGCTATCCAGGCGGTCCCCACAAAGAACTAATAATAGTAATAATGGTATTAATGAACTGTTAAAATCAATATTACCAATATAATCTCTCCACGGGGCCCCTTCCAGCAGCGGGTCGGATTTAGTCGCCTCTTACGACACCTATCGGGCGAGAGATTGGGGTTAGTATTCTAAGCCACCCCAATTCGGTTAAAAGGCTCTAAAAAAGGTCCGCGTCATCAAGTCTGGCTGGGGTCGATTGAAAACATGGGTCAATATAACTCAATTGAAACAAGTCCAAAAACTCAAAGCTAGTTAAAACTAAAGGTTAGTCCCGCAGAAGGAAAGGACCGGTTTCTACGTTTAAACCCACTGCTAAATTCGCTTCGCCACTCCGTGCGTGTTAGTAGTTTTTATGTCTATGAAACTTTTTCGACACAAGAAATAACTTTTTTGACCGTTATTATTTTGCGTACGAATATAAAATTGAAGAGAGACTTAAGTTTTTCGTCAAAATAATTTGAATTGATCTCAACTTTATTCTACAGTACTGCAACCGGAACACGTAAAATAGGTACACGGTTGATTATTTATAGATAAGGAACCAGACAAATAAAAATCCTCGTGCGTGGGTGCAGTGTGCGGTGAGTGAAGCCAGTGGATGCAGGGGTAACGGGCCCTTAAAATACCGTCAAGATAAATCTGGATACAGAGCCCAGTGACCTAAAATAGCACAAACCTGATACCTGAGCGTGATGATATTTTCATTAATCAATATTATGTACTCACCTACTTACATCCTTGCTATATAATTTAACCGTTAATTAAGTAACTTATCTTCATTACTTGTACTTGAATTTAGCCTAATTCCCTGCACTTGAGTGATCAGTTTCCATATTCACAGGTAATTAGTCGGCATACCAAAACTAATAAGCCTCCGGCCGGTGCTAATTCCTGCCGACTGGCTGCAAGCTGAAGAGGCGCGGATGAATTTAACTACAAGGGGTAAGATAACGCTTGTATTAGTTAACGTAGCGTTCTTATTTGTCACACATCAACATTATGTCAAAAATAATATTACAATTCTATTAACAAGTTCATTGTTTTCTTAAATGATTTTGTAATAGGTAAATCGCCATATGTATACCTACTTGTAATATTTGTGCAGTTCCCTCAATTCCACAAGTATCCAATCATCAGGAAATTATGGAAAAATCGGTTGATAAATGACGGAGTTTCAGGGAACATCTTACATAAAAAAGATTCCAACAATGAGATTCCAATAAAGATTTAAAATTGGTTAAAAACTCGCGTATGTTGACCTATTAGATGTAAAATGATTGTTATATGCGCTGTTACTTACTCAAAAGTAACATAAGTCAATTGTAACTAACCGAAATATCCGCACGAGTTGCTAATTCGTGTTGGCCAGACTGTTTTGAATAAGCGCACAAATGCCGCAGGGTATTTAAACAGTGCCCATTCAGATGTTGGGAATAACAACGCATGCCTGCAGATTTGGCTACATATATCCATAAAAGTCCTTTACTATTAAGTACAAAATTCAATCAACTTCATATTTAACGACAGTCTGTGAACATTAAATTAACATTCAAGTTCTTAGTAAATACAGATCTGCATAAACAAATAAATAGTACTTACCAACCGATGGATTTATCGGTAAGGGAGATAAGGTAATTTTGTCTTAGGAATCATTGAAGTATAATGTCATAGAACAGACATCTCGAACAAAATGTGTGTCCCGCCCGGGAGGTTCGATTTTCAAAATTGAGCCCCGGTTCTCCTTTCAAAATCAAACGAATCCATTGAAGATTGAAGCCACGTGGCGCTAATGCATTGGTACATACATGGTGTTCGCGGTGTGGGTTCTATACGCTAGTAATAATACTTCAATGTTAAGAGGGCTATCACAAAATCGAAGCGCTCAGGTTTAGGTAAAGGAGAACCCCAGTTTCCATAGAAACTCAGGCCTAAGTAGACAAGACTGGAAATTGGCTGTTAATTAGATTATTGCAAAAAGTTCAATTTCTCCAATTTTCACGGCTGCCAGCAATAGCCAACTAAGGAAATCCTAGAACGAATCACCTTAATTATAGGTTATGATTATGTCATACTCGTGTCACAGTGCTATTTAATATGTATGTTACACTTACGTTGCGGGTGTCTATTATAATATCTACTACTTCAATGGTTTTCACCCAAAACGAATGTCATAAAAAGGTTGTATAATAAAAGCTATTGCATATTTCAAGAGATTTTATTAGTTATCATTATAATATATTAATATTTCGTGTAGTTGTGCAGGAGGCGTTATATTTCGTTAGTACCTTGCCCAATCAAGATACCATAATATACTCATTGTAAGTATGGCCACAGCAACTTCCTGATCTTCTAAAGATGTATAGGGTACGTTATCCAGTGTTCAGGACTTATTCTGAACCTTTGTCAGTCACAAAACAGGCGATTAAGGAGTCCATATTCATATAGTATTGGTTTGCAAGAAATTGTAGCGAAACTGCGAAACACATTCACCAAAACACAAGTACGAAAGCGAATACAATAGAAAATTAAAATCACTGTGTACGTGTTGATGAGTTTCAATAGTAAATAGGACTCCAAATACGCTGAAAATATTTGATAGTAAAAATATATAAGAACACGCGTAGAAAGATGAAAGATCGATGACAAATATGACAATACAGTGGTGTTATTTATAAATACTATGGTTACCAAAATGACATTATTAGGGATTACATCATCATTGTTGTCAATCGATTAATCGATGTCAAAATATTCGAAATGTAATTTAATAAAATTAGCGTAACGATTGAATGGTAATTATAATATATTACATAGTTTTGATTTATATGGAATACGAAAATATGTAAAAAATAAATTAATATTATAATTATAATCACTAAATAATACATAAAATATATTATTATGTTCCATCAATCGATCATTATCAATCGATTCAATCGATTATAAAATCGTATGTAATGAGGTAAATTACTGTGAAAACTTTTTTGCATTATTTTGTTCATTTGGCAAGAGCAGCTGAAGCTAAGATTTAAATATGTTTATCTTATAAATAAGACGAATTTTTTGGTATATAGTTTACTCTTGTCTAGTCCGATGTTCTAGCACAGATTACATATGGTTCGGGGCCGAAAATTGGGGATCGCCTTTGACAACTCGCGGCAAGGAACGCGCCCGTGTGCGTCTAATGAAGTACGCTTTACACACATACAAACCACTATGCGTCGAACGCCAGGAACAAATCAACTTGATACTTGCTTTGGAAATAAATTAAATTAAGTACCGTACTATTTTTATAATTCGTGAAATATTGTTTAGTCGATTAATGTTATCAGCTATCACTTATAACGGCTTTTTTACTATAATGTAAGGAAATGAATGCAATGTAATGTTGTTTCTACAGTTTGAATAATGTTGATACAGTTTGGTTAGTAGTAGGTATAAAGGGCATGTGATGTGTTAAAAGGGGTAGTTCAGTTGGTAATTATATCATAAATCCACATTTAATAACTTCATCACTATGTATAAAACCCTTAAATGTGTATAGTTCGAGATAACGTATAAATGAATAGGTACAATTGGTTGATAAAAACAAAGACTGAATAAAAAGTATATTTTGTACCAAATTTTTCGCCATGTTTGTCAATTCAAAGTAATTGATTCATAAAAAAATTTAAATTTATATTTCGTCTTCCTTCTATGTCTAGATTTTCCTGAAACAGGAAAAACCAGGAATGTAGATAGTTAAAAAAAAGTCAAATATGCAAGCATGTTTCGTTACAAGTTAACAAGAAAATACTCACCATATTATTTGTACTTGTATCAGATTGAGCCTGATCATCTATAGTTGAATAAAATATGGTTTCATTATCCTGTAAGAATCAAAGAAATTCATCAGTTATGCAATAGCTCTTAGATCATTTAAATTTAGTAAAAGTAATAAATATACTACATGATATCAAAACGTAATTTATCTGTTAAAAATTATAAGAAATAAATTATTATTATCACCATGTTATTTGTATTTCTGTCAGAATGCACTGTAGAAACTGTCGCTGTATCAAACGTCCTTTTACTAGCCTGAAAAAGCAAAATAGTCCGATAAACATTCCTATATACCTAATATCAGAATATCATAGGAATATGCTTATACATTAGAATCATATCATAACTAACAAAAAAATACTCACTTGTATCAAGAAGTGTTGATTGCGCTATATTCGTAGCGAATTTGGGGTATTGCGTGGCGCACAAGGTGCCAACAGCGAGCGATACATCCTTCCTTCGTAAGCGCTTGGCGCGGACTAAAGCTAAAGACCGCTCGTTCGGAGATTTATATTGATTTACAGGACTGCATACAAAAATTGTTTAAAAATATTATTTTAATTTTGAAAGGACTAATTTTTTTTTTAAGCAAGGTGGCATAGTAACCTTAGTTATTAATTACTTTTTGTTTCAATTTGGATTATATTTTCATAGATAAAAAATACAATTTCAGACCAATAATTATCAGTAACTCTTTGATTTACAGAATTATTTTAGGTGCATTACTGTGTGAAACAAATTAAAGTGAATTAAGCATTCCAAATAAGAAGATACAATTGTACCATAGATATTTTTGTTGATGCTTAAATTATTATATCTTCGATATAACAAAGCATCTAAAGATGGTCAAAAGTAAAATTTTATGAAACATCATTTGCAAAAATAAGGTTTTTACTAATTTATGTAAATAAATTGAAACATTTATTTAAAGCACTCCAAAGAGAATTAATCAAACTTTCTCGTGCATGTATTTTTTTTTGTTTTGGTGATTTATCTAAACCATAATCACACTTCAAACACGAGTCAAAACGCTCAAATTTAAGAAAAAGTGTGATAGCCCTCTTAAGAATAGTTTTTTCGAACGGATAGTTGTTGTTGGCCCTAGTGGCCTTTACAACTCACGTGGACAGAATAAAGAGCAGTGGTTAGGTCCCGATTGTATGACAATAGGTATAGAACACTTTACGTACCTACTCAGTAAAATTGAATAATTAAAAATAAAAATAAAGAGTAACAGTTAAGGAAAAAAAATATATAAATAAAGTATCCAAAATCTATATGTAAGAGTAACTAAATAAACAATAAACATTAAATTGCACAAAAAACCTTAATAATAAAAAAAATCAAATTTAATATCTAAAAAGCTAAAATATTTCTTACCTGTTGTATACTCACAACCATATAACCACACACACACACACACACACACACACACACACACACACACACACAAAAGCATACACAACACGCACGCGCGCGTATTTACGCACGCTCACACACACATACACGCACATATGTATACACATAAACAGTGAGAAAGGTACAGAAGCTATTACAGTTATATATATTATGTCCACACTTTTGCACTGATTTAATTTAATTGCGCCGAAATATACTGTATATAGATATTAAGTTTCTCATTATAAGTCACAATGTACTTATAATAATTAATAAGTATGTCTTATGAGAAATAAAGAATCTTTAAACCGAAACAATTAATATTTTACCGGTAAATCAACATGTGAGGTTAATTTGGCCGCATGAGATAAGTGATCCAAGTTTAGCATTTATATAGCAGATAGATTCCACTTAGTTTTACCTTTTAAGGGAATAATTTCCAAGAAAAACACTACCCAATAAACATGGTTTTAACCATGAACTCATATATTTCTACATTTCTTGAATCAAAAATGACGATGTTACGTACAAACTTGCATCCCCTATTTTAACCCTTTCACCTTCATTATGCAAACAACCAGTACGTTGATCGATCCGTCAGTCTTTTCTTTTTTATATAATATACCTACCTATAATAGATATAGATGATAAGCAGATATGATAATAAGATTATACCGATCAACATGATTAATAATAATGGTATTAAGCAAATTAAAATATACTTATTCAAAATGGTCGCCTTAACCGATTAAACCGATTAAGTCTGTTCAAAGGGACACCCTGTCAGGATAGGAAACTGGAATTTTCAGATCAATCAGATGCGACAACTTGTTTGATGTAGCTGGCACTAGATGACGCTAGTGGTATACAATTATGTATTTAAAAAGAAAAAAGTTTTCTTCTTTTTCCTTTTATGCAGTTTATATTTATTTTAAATGTAGGTGCAGACATATACACAGATCTAAATAGTACATAAGTACGTGAAGTAGTAAGATTTAGACATAATTAAACATATAGGTAAGGAGATAAGATGTCTGGTGGGTTTTATATTTATTACATGCAGTGTTGCCAGGTACCACATAATTACGGTAAATCTACCGTATTCAGCTTCGATATTACGTAACGATTTTTAGTGTTTTTAGTAGATACATTTTATCGTATTTTGATCCACACAAAAATCTGATTTTAGTAGAATAAACCTCAAATCTAACGTATTTTATTAGACTCTACGGTATTTCGCGGAAGAATGTACCTTAATCCGGTTTTTGGACCTGGCAACACTGATTACACGTTATAAAAATAAATTTTGAAATAGCTAACTTATTTATGAGTGTTAAAAGTAAAAAAGACTACTCTTATAAATCCCATAAAATTGATTACAACCTTCTTGTCATAAGGTGGAGATGGAAGGTTCTTTGTAGGTAATTACCCAACTCTTATACATGATGCGTGCATTGCTAGGCGAAGCCAGTAAGTGTGTGATAGCTACCCAGCCTACTCCACAAAGGCCGCCAAAGCTTTGCGACGACACATTACTACACCTAACCTACCTAGATTTCACTCATAACTTTTCTCGTACAAGTAAGATCCTTCGTCAATGACTTTTGTCATACATCTGATCTATAAATGACAATGTGTACCTAATAGGTTATACGATAAAGTGTCTGAGATTTATTCATTATATTTGGAACACCTAATTCCAATTTTATTAGAACTTACTTAACTTACAGAACTTACAACAATAAAATAAATCAGGATTAGGAAAAGAATCTAAGAATTAAATCAGTTTCTATGAAATGTGGACAAAGCGTGTCCCATATATTCCGTCGCGTCATTAAAAAAGGGCTCATATTAAATGAACTCTTTCACAAAGAAAAAGAAACTGTCTCAACCTCATTGCTAATAACGTCATCGGCGTTCTTATTAAATGCATTTTTTCTCCACTTCGATTTAAATACTACGAAGTTGAATTATATTTTAATCTCCTAAATGGAACATAATTTCTTGCAATTTTAAAATATAAGAACGAACCCAACATAACCAAAGTAAAAGTAAAAGCTTAACATAAAAGTATTGGTTGGCGCTTTAACTTACTATATATTAAAAGAGGCAAATAAATATATACATACATACAATAAATTCTGCTGATTGCCCTTCGAGTAGAGATACCTAGCTATCTTCAATTAGGATAAGAGCGACTGTCTTACACGACTATACAATATAATGTAATGCTAAACTACAGAATACTACTACTAGTTCAACTGTAGTTATTTAAAAATAAGTTTAAAGCCTATTAATACTTAATAATCCATCAAGACGAGCCAAACGAAGCGCAAGGGCACTACTTACTTTTTCTCGAAACGCTTCGTCGTTTTTTGAACCCTCATAACTTGGATTTGGATTGTAGGTACTAGATAAACCAAATTCGGGGGCTACGATGGCAATAGTGAAGTTATTAAATATATAAAGTATCAATTTAATAGCTCTTGTACTTTAGATTTTATTGATATCTAAAAATCACCTATTTCGTCACTTACTTATGATCATCAAAATTTTCTAATTCCTCATTTCAGCTTTCTAGGAGTATAAATTGGTAATTTGGTATGTAGCTACGTTACTACAACAACAATAAAAATGTTTCACCTTATCTAGCGTAGGTGACGTGAAAACGTGATAATGATGTGACGAAAGTGAAACGGCCAAGCTACATATTTTGACTAAGGTTAAGGTGTAGATTTTGTGAAGTCAAGGCTTGTAGATTTACGGCGTGTAGAGTTAGAAGATTGGCTCTACATGAGATCTGATAACTTTTTGATGTAGAGCTATAATATGATCTCATCTGGGCATCATTTGACATGAAAATGTTTTTGGTGGGATGTACGAGTATGTTACTGATTCAAATATAATACATATTTTTAAATATTAATTGAAAAGTTCACATTATAAACCAATAATTGCTTTCACCTAAATAAAACTCTTAAATAAAAATTGTGGAGCGTAAAAGAAAAGGTGAGAAATAAATCGAAAGAAATGGACTAAAACGCACGAACTCGTTAATACAATTAGAATAGTTATCAAAATGTAAAACAATTTTTCAGTATATTATGCTTACAATTTTTATTCACATAAATGAGCGGAACGGAAGCGAGGAAATAGAAATGGCGATTTCCTCGTTATTAAGTGGTGAAGTAACTTTTTTCAAGAACGATAGAAATAGTCGATAATTGAATACAAATGTATTTATAATTTAAGATCTTTAATCAAAACAGAAGAATTGTTCCTATAAGCGATTTTTAAAATATAGATTATGATGACACATTAGGTTGATTCCTCGGTTTCACACGAATTAATAAAGTAATTACCGTATATATAAAAATTTATAATGGAATATTGTGATTATGATGATGTAAATATTATGATTATGAGAGTTTCCTACTCGTAAGTCTCCGCGAAACCCAGTCAGGCATAAACATACGCAGTTTAATATCATAAAGATTAAAATTTAAGAACAAAATTTTAAAAACGTGTCTGCTCCAGCCAGCCATTTAATTTGAAACTATTGACAAATAATACAATTGACTCGCCTATGAAAACGAAACCTCAAATCGACGTATGCGTCTGTAAGACGCCTAGTGTTCCTATGCGAATGTTAAGTTTTCTAAGTCGTATCTACTTGGGTTGGGTATGTATGTAGAGACGATGTAGAGACACTGTCTTTTTAATAGATTAAAAAATATGTTTATTTAGTTTATAAAACTGACATTTGAAATCACAAACTTGATAATGTATAGATTCTGAGCGTCAATTAAAAAAAATATATTTTAATATTATAAAATTGATAACAGCTTAGCCTAACCTAATTTAAATAATAGCGATGAACCTGAAGTATCTGTATATTCTCTAATTCAGAATAAGTAAGCCCAACCATTTTACACTAGGTATGCACAAACTTCAACAAATATATGAATTTCATTATAATATATAAGCAGCGATTCGAGTCTTGTATCAGTGTATGGATTCGCACACTTGATATAAAGTCAAAGTCAAAGTCAAAAGTCAAAGTCAAAATATTTTTATTCATATAGGTATCACTGATACACTTATGCACGTCATTTTTTGGCTTTTCGGAAGGTGCTTATAAAAAATAAAATAAAATAAAAAAGCCTTTATTGTACCAAATTTTTAAGAACAACAATTTCATTATTACACATTTTTAATACGTTATGTCACTACATTTATTGGTAATAATTTATTTGTGATATTATTATTTATTATTCTTATTTGGCAGTCGCCTCTTCGGCGTAGGCCTCCCCCAATTTCCTCCATTCTTTTCTGTCTCTAGCTAATCTTCTCCAATACCGTCCGCATCTTTATTTAAATATTTCTTCCAAACGTAACCTTGGCCTTCCTTTCTTCCTTTGCCCATCCCGGGGTATCCACTCTATCACTTTCTTTATCCACCTGTTGTTATCCATTCTACACACATGTCCCGCCCATTTCCACTTTTTTCTAACCCTTTTTATAACATCTATTACGCCACTTTTTTCCTAAGGTTGCCGTTTTTAATTCTTTCCGACATTTTAACGCCTAACATACTCCTCTCCATTTTTCTTTGCTGTACTCTAAGAATATTTTCATACTTCTTTCTGAGGCTCCATTTTTGGCAACCTTAGGTAAGACAGGGGAGTAGGGCTACTTCATACTTCATATTTCATACATACTTCACTTGATATAATTGAATTAAATGAAATGTTATACAAATATTTCAGTTCGTGTTTACAAAATGATGTTGATTGTGAAGTTTCAACTGTCGTTGTTTCACTCAACATTACTATAACTCATTAATAGTTTGGCTAACCAGTCAAAAATACATTCGCTTGGGGCTACTGCACCTAATTGTCTATCCAGAACCGATGGGACTTTTTTTGGTTTCCTGATAAATAATTTATTAGATTTTTCTGATAAATAACTGATCTACATGCTTAAGCATGTAGAAAAGTAGTAAGTATATACCTACTTGTAGTATCTCAGCTATACAACAATACCTAATGCCACCTGCATCACAAACATTCTTAGTAAAGAAGTGTGAGGATGTGTTTTCTTTTACCCAACAAAGTAGTAGTTACTTTTAACTTTATTTTCACGTTAGTTTGAATATTGTAGAATGAATGCAAAAACTTACGATACGATGCACACTGAGGCAATGTCCAATACACGTGTTCAAGTTGTAGACTTAAAAAATGCTCAGAAAGAAGATATACCTAGGTAGAAACGAAGAGATCGAATTTAAAAAGAATGGCCCTTTACTAAATATTTTATTGTTTCATATGGTAGGTCCATATTTGCGTCAAGAGGGATTAAATTGTGATGCCATGAAGCCACTTTGGTAATATTACCAATATGTAATGATATCTGTACTTATTGCCTACCGGTGATCAATTGAGGTGTGTGTAAATTGGATGATAATGCAATAATAATTATGTATGTCATAGAACGGAACTGATGGTGGAGCCGAAAGGTGGCCTAGGAACTCTGAAATGAAACGGCACGGAGTAATTAGTATTGAGAAATATCTACTCCCTTATATCATATCCAGGCTTTCATAATAAACCCAGAAACTATATAAAGCGTGTATTTAATTTAAATAATAGTTTTAGCTTCAATTTGTGTCGTTGGGAAAAACACAGATTTTTTTTCGCCTCTTTTATTATAATAATTTCACTTTTACAAAATCTCTCATTATTTTACTCACAGATAGTCAAAATTCGCCCAATTTTCACGGATAAATTAATAATTTATAAGCTTTCAAACTAGCATACTTTCATCTTGTTTCGATCTTCTAGCCAAAGATTGTTAGAAACCATCCCAGTCCCCCTTATGGTCTTAAAATTATGAATTTCCATTTATAAAACTTATCTGCACGGCATCGGTTACTATAATAAGAAAACTGAAATAGCCAAAATAGCAAGCAATTTGTATCAAGTCCCTTTAATATAATAAGAATCACTGTCATTCAGATGGGGTCAATCATTTAAATGGGGTTCCATTAGAGAAGTATGGAAAAAGGTGTATGTACCGAGGATTTATTAAGTAACCGAATTTGCCTTAAAGTATGTATTAAGGTTAGTATATTGAACATTACGAGTATGTGATGTTCCGCTATATCCTAATTGAATGAAATCTGTTCACCTCCTACGTCTTACATCCACGTCAGAATTGTTCTAACTCGATTCTAATGATAGAAATTATTTAAGGATACTGGAACTTCTTATAGACTATTATTATATGAGTACGTAAAAACAATTAAGTAAGTACGAGTATATAAAGTATTACTTTTTTATAATCGAATTATGCCGTTCAGGTCATTTTGTTATAATAAGGTAAATTTTTAGGACCTTGTGATACGGAAACATCACAATAAACTAAACTGATTTAGGTACCTATATCGTAATAAAGGACTATGGGAGACTATTTAAAAAAGGAAAACGTTTGAGTATCCTATTTATCGATTCTCAATAATACTATTGTAATAATCATTCTGGTTACAAATCCTTTATCATATTTTGGTAAAGGAATAAACCAAGTCCTAAAAAACCAAACCAAAAATAAGGAATAAAAACAATACCATTACATTTTTAACAAAAATGAAACCCAACATAACCAACAAAACAAAACACCATTATTCTTTAGCTGTTTTTATATGAGAAAATTTATTTATTAATGAAGACGATCACTGAATACGGTTACCTATACGAAATGAAAGTTTTGCGAGTCCCACCCAAATGATATTCTGAAAATTTTTCTCGTAGTAGGTAGTTAAAAATTTTGAAGTTTGCACACCGAATGTGTAATTCGCCGTTGCTTCATGATTCACGATATTCAAATAAATCAACTAAGTTGGCTTACGGAAGCTTATATTTATAGCAATTCGACAAAAATATATAAAAATACATACATGTAAATAAAATGTGTATCGAGGAAATGATGTTTCTTGCCTCGAAGGCAATATCAATCCATTACCCACCTCTGATGGTGGAACCATAAGGAGCGCCATTGAATGTGGGTATCAAACCGCAAATTTTTATCCTAAATTTAAACTCCTTCATTTGGTTTATTTTTCTTTTCTATTTCGCACATATCATGAATTTATATTTGTTATGAAATAAAGAACATTGAAATAAGAATAAAAGACATTGTTGATGTGTGATGAATGGTGATAGAAACATTGTAATTAGATATATTTCATTTATTTACAGATATGCTGGCGACGACAATGGCGAAGAAATGCAAAGCGAATCAACATAAAAAACGTATTGTTTAACAATACACATAACATTTCAAAAACACGAATTATTTAAAACTTCACTACACACGCGTTATTAAGAGTTTGAATCAGCTCTACTACTTTCCTAAGTATAACAATTAAAGTTCACAACGTTATTTTTCGTCGTCAAATTCATCATAATCATACCCAGTTCTAATAATGTTCTCATAGTGTATCTACACTACCCTCCTTGTAATTCATTTGAATAATAATTTGCTGGTTTTAATTAGAACAATAATTATTGCTCAACACAGACAGAGTAACTGTCATTTCTAACTCCAAATTATCAATTTACCACAAAAGTATTGAATAAAACTACTGTACTTTTGGTCTATAGTACCTATTCAATAATCACCATACTGGCACTGTTCTAAAATCTAATAATTAATACAATACACTCACAAATAACGAAACAAAGAACTCTTACGGCAAAACTTAAAAATAAACGTTTTTCAGTTAGCTACATTTACAGTTCTACATTAACTGAAAATCACGAAGGCACTACTTTGAAACTCAGGTAATCATTTAAGCAAATCAAAATTTAGCAAAAAATAATTTATGGATACTCTATTACACAAAGTATTTATTTTCCTATATTCATTACTACACTAAAAATATTGTGTAACAAAACTTAAATTATTTGTAGTCTTTAGTCGTAATGTTTATGTGTTACCATTTTATGTATGAAATCGCCGTTTTTTAGGCTTATAGAGCACTCTCCTTACCGATATTTTCAACTCAAACGTTCTTACACCTACATTTAAAAAAACATTTACAAACTTTTATGGACTTGTAACTGATTTTTGTACGAACATTTTCCGATTTTTGATCTTAATTAACGTAGTGGTTTATCAGTAACTTCAAAGACCACATCTGACACGGGCGTGGTTTAAGATGTATTGTATTCAGCCCACTTCGACCGTTTGTTTGAACTTTACAACAACATCCCTCGAAGCCGAAGCCTATGAGCAAATTCTATAGGTATAGGTGCTAAGAGTGCATACCTATACAGAACGATTTATCTAATAGTATGGGAGACCGAGAAAAGTTGAAACAAAAGTAAGTTGAAATAACAATAAACAAATAAAAACAATAGCAAGTTAGTAAAGGCTGGCGCATCCCCCCTTGTGCTCGGTACTCATTTATGCGCCATGATTGAAGCTTACACTATTGATTATGAAGTCAAAAAATTCATTAAAGTAACTTTTCGTCATTAATTTATCCACGTATAAAGTTTGATATGTGACCTTTTTATCCTAAGTGGTATAAGTTATAATATTTGCCAGCTTATTCACGAAAATATGTCAGTTAAAAAGTTATGGGTCACAACGTAAAAACTGTTTCGACTCTTCTCGGTCTCCCTTGCTTACCTAAACTTAATACTTAGGTATTTGTGTTGCTTTTCTAACACTGTTAAATGGAACATAAGTCTTAACATGTTATAGAAGATATCATTAGAGATTTTGAGTTCAATACAATGTGTTTTCCAAATATTTTGAAACGGCAATTTCATAATTGCTTCTCAGAGCTATGCGATTGTGTTATTTAACCCTAGGTCGGTCGCGCTAATTTTTATAACTCTGTCGGTCGCATGGGGTCTTTTAAAGCCCATTTATTTTAATGGTTTTTTTATATAATTGCTTCAGATATTCTCATTTTTTATTTATATATTAACAAGATAATAAGGTGTACTTTTAAATAAAAGCATAATAATCCTTTTAATATTTATTACTTTACAGCAGTCTTAATCAAACTAAATAAATATGTTTTTGGCTCATTTTTGGTAACTTTAGTTTAAATTAATATTAAAGCAATAAATATTATCTTTTCTTTTAAAAATCAACACAAGCTATCAAAACAAAGACTTATTTTACCGAGATCACAAAAAAAACATAAAAATATTAAAATATATAAGTTAATTTTTACACCTCATTTCGCTCATCCGAACACCTTGAGCAAAGTGAAGCTGCGTGTCTTGAATATATGTTTTGGCGACATGAATAGCACACTGTAGAATATTTTCTGTCAGTTTGTCGCGAGCAATACCCACACCTCTTTCTCGTCATCTGAGGCTGATTTTCAGATCGATTTTGCAGGACATCAGGACCAAAAACCGCTCATAGCCCTGCGGCTCTTAAGTGATGGGTGACCGCTAGTGGCAAAAAATTCTTGAGCGTTTCCGTGCTTCGGAGGGCGCGTAAAGCCTTCGGTCCCGGTTGTTATCATATGATAACAGTCGTTAAGCCATGTCGGAGGCCCTCGGGCGGTTTGAAAACTTCCGACACTCGGGTTGGCCACTAACCTCTCCACCAATCCGCACTGGAGCAGCGTGGTGGAGTATGCTCTAGGCCTCCTCAAGAGGAGAGACCCGTGCCCAGTAGTGGGCCATAAATGGGTTGAAGCCAGGACAAACAAAGCGCTTTATGTGCTGTCGAAATGTTCTTGGGAGGATGCTGCGCTTCTGTATTTGAGTTAATCATTAAAAAGTTGAAAAGACAATGTTTTAAGATTTTTTTTAATTTTAAATTTCTTCTAATCATCGGACTATCTGCTGTTCTTTATAAGGATCCATTTTAAGCTAAATATAACATATATAAGTGTCTGCCATCAAACAAGAAAAAGCTTACACGATCGGTCGCGTGGGGTCTTTCGAAGCCCATGCACAAAACAAACATATATCATGCACAAGCGCAGCGCGCTAACTGAGTGGTAACTGCACTATTTTTAACTTAAGTATATTTTAGGAAGCTACTATAAAGTACAAGTTTTTACCTTAACTATTTAAAAAAATATGGCAGTTTTCCCAAACCCCGTGCTTTCAAAGACCCCATGCGACCGACCTAGGGTTAAACAGAAGAAAGGAGGTAATGTGGATTGAAATGGTTATGAGGTCCACGTCCGAATATAACGACGTGATTAACAAGATGTCACCGTCGCTGTGCGTGCGGAGCATCTGCGAATTCCATCTTTCAGCAAGGTATGTTTCTCTTTCTCTTTATATTTTTTGTAAACTCCTTAATTAACGCCGGTAGAGGTAAATAAATTCGGAATTAAGAAACAATTTATTCCCTTCCTGGCTAAGGTTTTCTTAATACAGTGACTGAGAGAGTAGGCAGGTCATTGAAGGTAGCCACGGCAGCGTAAACACGACTGCAATACGGTTGGGCTTGTCAGCGACTCGACTTCAGTATCAGACTTCAGTAAGATATAAAAAAGACTTATTTCAATAATTACTTAAAGTTTCCTCTGTTTCATTTTTCTATCCTACTGGTTGAGGGTTTGTTTTCCTTCAAGAATTCAAGATTTCATTTTATTGCGAAGCACCTATTGTATGTACCTTTGAAATACAATAGGGATGTTGACTATTATTAAAATTCAATTTTATTTTATAAATAGAAGCTTAATGTTCACGAAAAAATATTATAAAAATAATAATGTTATATTTAAAATAAAAAATTGATAAACAAAAATCAATATCATTCCCACCAAAAACGTCACGTGACGTCACTAACCGATATTCAATACTAGCGGTCTATTGAAGTTCGTTGAATTTGCTTATAAAATACGGACAATGACGTCAAAAATCTTCAAAATATTCAAAACGAGGTCACGTGACAGTGACAATTTTTAACATTTTAAATTAATGATATTTAATTTATTATGATTCATTTCGATTAAAGAATAATATTTTAAGTGTTTAAATGTTACCATTAATACTTCAAACATGAATTTATATTAATTTGCAGTTACTGTCAACATCTATTTAAAAAAACGGATTATCTGTTTACCGCGACTCAATTCCACGTGCCCTGACGACCTGATGAACGCAAGTCTCTGTTATTTCCCGCATAATTTACATAGAGATAGATCAGTGTCCCGCGGGCCGCGCACCCGTTGAATTTCTATTGTTTAGATTGGAAAACTAAGTGCCTCGTGAACGACTTTCCTCTCACGTCATTATTAGATTGGCGGTTCCGTGAAGCGACAAATATAGCAGGTAATACTGCTACAGCTCGTAATGAAAACGTCCTAACACAAATGTGCCAACTGAATTTGTTTTCCATGGCTACGGACAGTTTTTCTGAACATAAAACCTATGCGAACGCAAATAAAAATTTGACAATTACGTATCTACTTCATATGTGTGCAGTTGGATCATAACCACATCTATTTTTAAATAATTTATCATAATTTATTTAAAACGTTCCCCAGAAGCATTGCATGTAGGAGATACAGATTAATTAATGAAAATAACGTTTTCAATTACGACACAATCATCCCATCTCAGCTTAGATGTCGATGGGGTTGAGAATAAATCGATTTCGTAATAGCACTGTGACCACCCGGCCCCGTGGAGATTGACTCATTTGCACTGCATTACATTACCGAGTGACGCCGCCAACCACTCTCATCATCCGTAATGCACACGCAGTATTGCTGGAATATCTTACTTAGGATTAATCTAAATATTTTATTGAGACCTCCTACTCTAAGCAATTAATTCAGCTGCGTATTGCGTTCAAATTAATTGACACTTAATGGTCTTTAGGAATAATAATCAGTCGGCCACTTACTTGTCTCATTACAGACAATGAATAGATTATTATGGGACTCGAATAAGATAATAGATCACTAATGCAACGCGGTAAGTCGGATTTACAGCGTGGTACGGCATTTTTGATAACCAACAATAATTCACACGTTGCGTTCCACTCAGCCCCAGTCCCGGATTTGTCAATAGGCCGTATAGGCCGCGGCCTAGGGGCGGCAGCGTCCTAGGGGCAGCAGATTTCAGAAGATGATATTATAAATGATTTTGCTATTCAAAAGTGCCGTCAAACTTGTAATTCTTGTTTTTTTACGCACTTTCTTAGTGACTAATTCAGTGCCTTCCTTACTATGAATGGAAAATTATTATTTTAGAAAGGTAAGTACATGGGGCGGCGGAAATGAATTGGCCTACACTGATAAATAATATAAATCTGGCACTGCTCAGCCCGGAGACTGTCCAAAAAAATGCCCGTCAGTCTGGTGTTGCTAATTTGGCCTTTTCGGGGCTAGATCTAGCTAGCCCTTTTTATGGTTTTTCAGCCCCTCAAATAATTATTTAGCTTAGCACCTAGCCCAATTTCTAGCCCCAGGAAAAATCTTTAAAATTTGTGTCGTTTTGTCAGTAATAAATATTTAACCGCAAATCATTAAAAAAGTACTGGAGTAAATTGGATTCGGTTTTCAGTATTGTATTGCTGAAGATCTAATTTAAAACCTGGTGCTTGTTTTGTCGTGATACGTTACTTAGAAGCCGAGAATTTATAATTTCATTTGGTTGCGGACGGGGGAGAAAGGGGGAGACTTATTTTTTTTAATGTACTCACATAAAGGTACAACATACCAGCAGTTTCACATAATTATAATTATATAATGCCTACACAATTACATATAATTATGTATGTTGTATCAAATTAAAATTCATGAACTAGCTGATGTTTGTACTTTTTGAGAAAAAAACTGAAAAATAGGTAATCACGAAACACTAGATTAAATCCATAGTGCCGTTAAATCTCCACTAATGTTTTTTTTATAATGTAAGTAGATAGCAATGGATCGAGCTAATGTTATAAATCACTTTAACCGTTAACTCAAGTAAGTGAACGTCTTTCCCCTCTGCGCCTAACGCCTGGTAGCTGCAGAATGCAACAAGTGAATTTCTGCAACGAGAATCTACCTAATAAAATCTTATATAGTAGGTAATATACCTACAAGTATAGTAGGTAATATACCTATAAGGTATACGACATACATAAACCTACAATACCTATACATGTACCTACAATAAACCTAGGTACCTACGTACTTGTTATTTTAACTTTGGCATAACAATAATTAGTAGGCACGTAGCTTCATTTCAAGTGGTATTAATCTTTATAAACCATTTATTAGGTACAGATGATCTAACCAATATGCTGTATGCCTATAACAAAATGATTCAGAACATTGTTACTTTGGGTCTAGGTACCTACTACAAGCATTGCCCTACCTAGGTAGGTAGGTAAGTATAATACTTACCTATAGATAACATTTTCGTGATGTCTAGACAAGCGTCGTTGGTACATTATTACTCTATTGAATACCTAACAGAAGACCAAATACACCGATTTATTGCCAAGTTCAATGACCCACTGATTATGAGGTCACTCGTCTCGTTCTATCTAGGCGCCGAATTCGTTACACGGTTCTAAATTGGCACGCTTCGTGTACCTAATAGAAGCTAGAAACCTTTTCCTTTAGTAATTTAATATCTAAATCATAAATGCAAAATATTAAGTGATAAGCTAGATCATAGTACGAACATTTATAAAGTAACTTTTTTACCTAAGTACCTATTTTCCTAAGTTCCTACATAATTCTTGACCTCGTAGACATGTATAATTATGTTAGACATGTATGTAAGTAGGTACTATTGTGTTGATCTGAGTGGGAATCAATTGAATTTTATTACCCTCATCATTGTCCTCATGGACATGCGAATACCTATTAGGAAGGTGAACCATCAAAATTTTATCGTAATTATTATGTCTATCTAGGCATGGTAGGTAATATGAAAAAAATAAGAAAAAAGAAAAGAGTGATTCAGAGACTTTTACTACGTGAGTGCGCTCACCACCATGAACCACATTCCCCCTTTCCGTCATGTGGGATTGTGGTCAAGCAATAACTTTTTTCGTGAAAAAAAAACTAGGTAGGAACCTAACCGTGTATACCTAGACCTACTTAATAATACCCACATAATGATTATTTTTAGAAGGAACACCCTTTTGGATTAGGAAATATTAAAGAAATTGTACAATTATCCACGGATTCTGAATTTTCATGTTATAAAATACCTAGACCCTAGTCTAAAATCCACAATAAAATTCTCATTTTAAAATTAGCAAAGTTTTGTGCCTAGTCTGGATGTCTGCACAAAGTTCCTTTCACCCACTTTACTTACATTACATGCCTACCTACTCAGGGAGCCAGAGTAGGTAAATTGTAGAGGTATTCTGCAAGGGGAACAAGGTTCCAATCCTGTATGCTCTTTTAATTTATAATGTAGGTAGGTAGTACAGAAAAGATATTAGATAAGTCTTACCTATGAAATTGGAGATTTTATAACCAGCATTTAACTACAGTGGACCCCCGGTAATCCGACAAACATTTTGCAGGGCAGTGTCGGACTATTGAATTTGTCGGATTATAGAGTACTGCCTAAGACCCCCCTATAGTCCGGAATTTTTTACAAAAGAGTACCTTGTAATCCGACAAATTACAGATCCAATGATAAGATTCTATATGTTATATTGTACTCTGAAGTACAAATCATACTTCAATAAGTATGTCCAATTTAGTAAATTAAACAACACAATAGTTTTATTATAAAATTAACGTCATTAAAGTGACGTAATTAGTCAAATTCAAACTAAGCAATCAGAATCAAAACAATACCCTACGTGTCGAGCACAATAGTGGTGATGCGTACCTACAAGTTATAACTTGTTCAATCATGCATTAGCGAAGATTGTCAAAAAAATATTCAATAATAAATAATTAGACCATGTCGGATTACAGGGGGTGCCGGATTAGACAGGGGCCGGATTACCGGGGGTCCACTGTATGTGGATTGGCGCGCAATTCGAAATTCAAATAAATTATATTCAAAAACCATGTTAGTTTAATTTCAAATTCAATCATTTGTTTTTAGATAATGTTTTGTTTTTTGTGAAATTTCGGTAGTTAATTTCCCAATTACCAACTAAGGCCTCTTGACTCCATACAGCGGCGCGCTGTTCGAATTGTCGGTGTGATCCCAATCTTACAGACGGCTTAGAGGACTTAAGTCTCCGGAGAGACGTAGGCTCTCTTTGTGTCCTTTACCGTCTCTACTATGGTGAATGTTTTGAAAACTTTTTAACCTGGTGCCCCCATCCACCTTCCTTTATCGCACCACCCGCAAAAGGTTACGATTCCACCCGCAACACCTTGACTCGTGGCAGTCGTCAACTGCTCGTTTCTCCCGCTCTTTTCTGCCACGAATTTGCGAGCTTCAGAACAAACTTCCCTCTGAGCAATGATATTAAATTCATTGCTCAGTTTTATACCTCTTATTATATATATAATATCAATGGGGTTCTTTAAGAAGAGTGTTTATCATATCCTTCAAGGCCGGCAACGCACTTGCAGCTCGTTTGATGCTGCACGTGTCCATAGGCGAAAATATAATATAGTCCTTTAAGTACCTACATACCTAGTAAAAAACAACTAGTAAAAAACACTTCCGCTCTGTGCGTTGCGTTCGAGCCGTTGGACGATCGGGCCCTGTTTTTATTGCTAGTAAGTTTGGCCACTAACCCCAACGATCCTCAATAAAGTAGCGTAATTATAGTAGGTAAGTACGTACCTTCCTTGGTACCTACACTGTAGGCTAGTCAAGCCACCTTAATCCTTATTACCTAGGTATAAAGAGAGACTCGCGTCCTTCAGTGGGCAAATAAAGGGATCAAGCTTCAAGCTGTTTTTTTTACCTTAGTTCAAACAACATTCAAAGACTTATCATATACGTATATATCATAATAATAGAAAAATTAAAATACACAATGATTGTTTCTCGCTTCTCTACATTCTATAATTATAACCTGTTTAGGTTTCGTACATTCTTCAGTAAAATAATTTAGGGTCGTTGTCCTATGACGAAATGAGACTTTTTACATTCAGTCCAGTTAGGAACTAGGAGGTATGAGACGCCATCTAGCCAAAGAATATCGCAACAACGTTGCTATTTCTTCCGCATTGGAAGTTTTTCTAGATGGCGCTGCTCATGATAGAAGGACGTGCAAATCTGTGATAACGATGAAAATGTCAAGGCCAAATGCCAATGTTATTACTTAAATGACGTTAAAAGATTTTACTTTATATGAAACAAAATCAAGTTATTATTTAATGTATAGTTTTATTCTAATATTTAAAACTAGGTATTTTTTTTGTTTTTGTTCAAATCTTATCGTGAAGCCGATATTATTTTCGCTTCATAACCTCCTTTCAGTATCTACGGACAAAGGAACTAGTTCAAAATGAAAACCTCTGCAATATTATCAGTGGTGTAGTGTTATTAACGTATAAAAGCAACGTCAGTTAAAATAGCTATAGTATTTAATTAGGTACCTACTTACAAATGTAAAAATAGTAAAAACCCACTCAGCCGTCAGTATTGCAAAATTTAAATTTACCGCGTCTGGAAGCGTATGAAGTTCGCGTTGCGAATACTGGCCGATTATGATGTGAAAGATATTCCGAAGGCCGTGAGGTGCCGTGAGTGAACACGGAAATCGAGATGTGTGTGTGGTCAAAAAGACAGTGCAAGGTAGGGGTCGGGTGGCGTTTGTGATGGCAAAATTTTTGCAAATGGTGAGTTAGGAATTATTGACTAACGTGCTTCAAGTTTACTTTTGTTTGTGTTCGTGAATTATTTGTGTATTAGAAAAATTTCGTTGTTGATTGATAATTTTAAGATTCTGCGATACGGAATCGGCAAATGGCGCTAGGAATTGCAAGAGTTGACACAACTACGCGTTTAGAAATCCCGTTCGTCCTTCGGTCATCAATTTGCAAGCACACGCAGTGATCTATAATGACAATTATGGTGCATCTTCACATTCCTGAAACCACGCGTTTGGAATTAGCAACTGGCACATCCAGCTTGGCGATTATAACGGTGTCAGCATGTTGCGATTTTTTTGGCCAGCGGTACTACTTTTCTAAACTCGTTTTATAGACGACTAGAGGTTTTCGCATCCCGTAGGGTCGGTGGCCCCGCCGTCTGTCTTCTGAAGTTAAATTACATAATGTATGGGTTTCGTTGAAAGCATGCAACAAGTAGATATGTGTCGGTGCTCGGCGGGCTAACTGTCAATGTGGAGTACAGTAAGCTCGATGCCCGCGGCCCCTATTAATTCGAGCCGCTGATGTCACTTATCTCTGCGTTCTACTATCTAGGCCCTATGGCCGCCAATTTTTTGTACATAATGGCACTAATGTAAATTTTGATAAACGGCGCACGTGTGTAAATTTTACGTTCTGGTCGTCTATTGAAGCCGAGTATGTAGTTGTTTAACTTCGTTCTAGTTTCAGCGTTCGCGAAATATTTTGCAAAATTTTGCATGTAATTTTTTTTTGCAACAGGCAAGCTAGTATTTTAGCTTGGCCTAAATGAAAGCAATTTTATTATCAAAATTATTATTTTCAGCACGGTCATTGACACTAGCACCTACAATGGACCAGCAGTTTTGCTTGCGCTGGAACAACCACCCAACCAACCTGACTGATGTGCTTGCTAGCCTGCTGCAACGAGAGGCTCTCTGCGATGTCACACTGGCCTGTGACGGGGAGACTGTTAAGGTAAGTTTTGGTTTTAAGTCCTTCAAATGTTTATCTGGCATTAAAATACTTCATTCATTTGTTTATCTAAGAATAATTTATTTATTACATCTATTCTTTCATTTAAATTTAAACAAGTACGGCTTAAATAGGGCAAGTAAAGCATTCCTATACTTAATTTTATTAATTGACACAGAAGTATTAAATATAATGCTGTTATGTGGTGTAATATAATTGTGTATTATGTACCATCCAATAAATTTAACCAATATGGAATAATTATATAAATAAACTGAAACATCTCATTTTTATCAAGGTTCCATGAATTCCAGACCAAAACCAAGACTTTTTGAAGGATAAACCCAATAAATATGTTATTTCAACTAAACACTACATTTGGATCAATTTTGTGTGATATTAACTATCGCTTATTCATTTCAATGAAATTTACTTAACATTATATTCCTTGTTTGTTATTGTTATGTCACAACAAATTGTACACAACGTAAACAATCTCCAGTAATGATCTTAATGTCTCATGTTTATTTGGAATGCTTTAATTGACCATGTTTATATTAAAATTTATAACTGATTAATCAAATCTTATTTTATCAACAATGCAACTAAATGTTTCGCATAGGTTTTGATTTTTACCTAATTGTTCCTAGTATGCACTAGGTACTATGCTGTTTGATAAAATTTCAATTGGGATTCTCAGATAAGATAGTAGATATGAAGATGTAAAATAGATTGATGTCAAATGTACCTTCATAAGAGTCATTATGCCAAGGCAGTCCACATTGTGTATATTTAAATATTTGCAAATTTTTACAAGGTTCTTACTTAAACTATGTTCTGTTGTCTACTTTAGAAATATTACATGCTATTACCATTTATAATAACTTGAGTTGTATGTAAAAACTGACATCATACAATACTTATATTAGAAACATGACCTTGCCTTGCTTTGAATTTAGGATTGAGTTTCATCCTAAATTTAAATACCATAATGTTACATCATGAAGATTGAGGACTGATTATTTTTTTAACCTGATTGCTTAAATACGGGGCCTTTACTTCATCAGGGCTGACGAGTTGGTTCCCTGAGTAATAAGATAATATTATTTTTATACATACAATATTATTTTAACTGCAGGAGACTCATAAACCCTGTAGTTTAGGTATAGTATTGATGATGATTGAAGATAGTATTATTTTATATTTACAATTGATGACAATGATTCACATTTAAGAAAAAAAAGTTAGATCCCAGATCCTTTTAGCCACCCCGTCTTAGAATACTAACTCCAACCCCACGCCGCGCCGGATGAGTATCGTAAAAGGTGCCAAAATATTGATTTTATTAGTCATTATTACCGTCCGCCTTCTGACCAAAACTATTTAAAACAGTTGATTATATCATTTTTTAGATATTACATCCAGAACCCACAATTTTATTAATTAAATGCGCATTAAAACTAATTATGCATCATAACTAAAGAATTTTACTCTGGTTCCGGTACAGTTCATTTTGAATAATCATAAAATTTTGGATATATAAAGATATTTGTAGAAAATTAGCTGACAGAGATGATCAGTAAAGCCGTTTTTAGCTGTTATAGTTTGTGAGTATCTCCTCTACTCACTCCCCTCCCCCTCCCCTCTCCCTATCCCTCTCCCTCTCCCTCCCTATCCCACTCCCTCCCCCTCTCCCTCCCCATGTTACAATTGTTTTGTTCCTAACTATAAGCTTACATATTTATTTTCACATTTCTATGTTCGTAAATGACGAAGTTGCGTACAAACTTACAACCCCTTAAGTTTACCCCTTAGGGGATGAATTTTCAACAAACCTGTTACAGTTTTGTGTCTTAAATTATAACTATAAGCTTACATATTATTTTCACATTTCTAAGTTCCGCCGAGAGTAGAAAATATTTAAAGTACTAATATCGGTATTAAAAATAGGGGTTGGTGGTAGAAGAGTGAAAATTTAGGGTTGTATGTATTTTTTAATGCCGAATTATAAAAAAAAATTGTCCAAAAACTAAATAAAAAAATTTTGGGGGGTGGTCCACCCCATAGTTCACGCCCTATTCTCAGACCTACTGAATATACACACAAAATTTTAATAATAATCGGTCTAGCCGTTTCGGACGAGTTTTGTTGCAAACACTGTGACATGAGATTTTTATATTTTTTTATTTAATAAATATTTATGCATATTTTTTTATTTAATGAAAATATTACTGCATTGAATATGAGAACGGATTTTTTTCTACTAATTACTCTTTCTACTAATTATATCTTTCTAGGAATAAAACAAAATGAAGATTTGACATGAGTACATAACTTAAAGATACTGTAGGTATTCAGTGTTTGTTCATACACATTGACTCAGATAAAATTTAAGGTCAATATACCAAGCCCAGACACTTCCTTCACCTTTCATTTAAAATGTACAATTATGAAAGTTAAAGTTTATGCTAATAAAATGCAATTTACTTTGTAGGTCGTCAGTGAATAGTTTAGGTAGGAGTCTGCAGAAGAGCTGCATGTTTTAACTTTCTAATTTTTATGGCACTTGTCTGGCAAGTTTTAGGGTTTAGAAATGTAAACTAGTGTATAAAAGCTGTTGGTTATGATAGACAATATTTTTAATGTTATTGAATTACTACAGACAGACACACTGACACATACATGCACACACATACACAAACACACATTAAAAATTAATTAATTAGGTAATCTAACAGCAGTTACAAAATCACTCGCTGTTAAAAAAATTATTACTTAAATGCTGGCCATAAACGGATTATACATTATTTACATTTCTTTTGCATATGGGGTTAAAACAGTAAATAGAGTAAAGTAACTATAATATTTATTTTATTTATTTATTTTATTTTTTTCGGAAAGCATACAGTGTTTATATTGCAATTAATGTTATTTCTTTTTTTTTGTAGGCACACCAGACAATTCTATCAGCGTGCTCCCCATATTTTGAAAGCATATTCTTACAGAACTCACACCCCCACCCAATTATATTTCTGAAAGATGTGCGATATTCAGAGATGAAGTCACTATTAGACTTTATGTATAAGGTAAGGAAAAGGGTTATTTATTACACTTATTATTATTTAGTGCACTGTATAATTATTTATACTATTTATTACAGTAAATTCCTTATTTCCAGGGTGAGGTAAATGTTGGCCAAAATATGCTACCGATGTTCCTAAAGACTGCTGAAAGTTTACAAGTTAGAGGTTTGACAGAAAACAATACATTAAATCCTAAGGTAAGTTAAAAAAATATATTTCGTTTCATTTTATATTTATTTATATTTATAGAACGTAATAATTATATTACTAATTTATTTAAAAAAAAATAGGAAATTTTTAATCTTCAAAATAAATTTTGATAGTTAAAAAAGTCTTGAAAAACCAAGGTTAACTTCTGATACCAAAATGTGTGTTAGATAAAGGTTTTTTTTTATAGTCAATTAGAAAATATTACCAGTCAATGTTATCTACGTATTTTTAACTGCATCTTCTGTAATGTACACAAGCACAGCAAACAATTGTCATCACAATATTAGGTAATAATGTGACTGGTGACATTTGATTTTTCTCGTCTAATTCTCCATGGTCTTGCGCTTTTGGTCTATTCTCGGATTTCCTGTCATAGGGAATGGTAGCTACAAAAAAAATTTTTTGATATCAAAACTCATTTGGCAGAAATTTGCCATAGAATTACTTTTTGTTACCTATTCGTTATATTCATTGTGGTTGTTAGTGGTTAATTGTATAGGCTTGCGTTACCTTGCGTAGCTGCATTTGCCCTACTGGGAAAATGTATTTATCTTGCGGCTGTATTTTTTTCTAACTTTATTATAATCTGTTAAATTGAACTACTAAATCATGTGCTATAAAAAGGGCAAATTTATCTTTATATATTTTTTATCGGAGCTATTTATTATTATATTGATTGATATAACGTTGTATTTATATTATACACCTGTCAATCACAATATAATTTTGTTCTTAATATATCAAAGACCGTTATCTTGAAAGAATACACACTACATTTATACTGTCACGTAAGTTTTTTGCAGGATTAACTACAAAAGATCTATTTTTTTTATTACTCCCAGGATGAGGATAAAAATTTAAAGATTTAAAATCAAATCACGAGGGGCAAAACCTAAAAGGTTAAGTAAAGCTAGTTCTATAAATCAATTTGATGACGGTCTATAAAGGTCAAGGTACTGTGTTGACATGAATTAAGACCAAATCAGAATCGAAAAAAAACGATTTTTTTATCAACTGATTTAAATTTGATTCAAATAAAATCTAATTTCAAAAATGATAAACGTAAAAATTACCAAACCCAACCTATTAATATAAGCCGTTAGGTACTATAATTTAAATTCGTGTATCGCAGCGTTTTATTGCAAATGTGTGAGGCAATACATGTATAAACGAGAATCGTTATAAATACAGGTACATGTTATGACGTGTGAGTAGGACACGCGGGGAGCAGAAACCGCTACTTGGACTCCGATACCGCACGATTGACTTTCTTATTAAATGCTTTAATTTCACCGCTTCGATAATCTATGCGTACATTTTAAAACTTCTACTCGTGCACCCTTTTCATAGACGAGTTTGCGAAACCGGTTATGTATTTAGAGAATATGCATATTTTCGGCTTGTGTTAAATTTGCTAGCTTACAAATTAGAACTGTAAATAAAATAAAAGAACTAATTTAGATTTGCTATTTATGTGCATCACACGCAAGTTTTACTTATAAAATTATATAATATTGCTGTCATTGTAACTTCTTCAAAGTAATTAAGAACCCGTTAATATGTTTTCAACATAAAAAAGTAATTTACAAACTGGTTTACATATTTTGTTGTGTCTTGCGAATTTACAGAAATTCAAAGATTAAGGTGCACTTTCGAAACAAGCGTCGATAGCGGAAAGTCTATAGCGCTATTGACGCCTTGAACGTGGCGTGGTGTTAGCAACACCGCTGTGACTTAGGATTGTTTTGTCACATTCAGTCACACTGCTTTTGATCGGCAATTCTCTTGTCAAGGGAAAGCATCTGTTTTAATTGAATTTAGAAGAGAAGATCTTGGTATTTTTAAAATACTAACACCACAGAGAAATATTTATTTCGGCTTACTTTCAATCGTCAAAGCTTTAATAATAACATATTATAACTGCATAGTTAAAACGGGCAGTAACCTCGAAAGCGTACCTTTAACAGGAGGATCTTCATAATTTTTGCATTGTTTTGTGTCATGTCATGACTGTCGTCACGCATTGTCTATGTAGAATTTAAAATTCAACATTTTTTTAAATTGGAGAGCTGTAAAAGAAAGATAGTAAATAAATTCATAATGGTGCCAAGATTAATTTATATTTCCGAATTTGCTAGGATATTTTTAAGTACGGCTGTTGTATTCAGTACCAAACAACCCACATTAAATAGTCGCAGAAGTCAGTCATTTATGACTTAACATTAAATCACAACTTCAACTCCTATATGAAGTTAGTTACATATACCTACACATAGATTGCTATTGTTTTGTAATTCAAAACTACTCATGTGTATCTCCTAATAAAGAACATTTCTTACTTGTAATCACACCCAATACAAATTTGGTTGAAATCTGTAACAAAGTTCCTATCACTTTCATAATTTATTTTAATATTTAGTAGAATTTACATTAATTACGGGGAATAGGAATTTGAAAAGCTATACTTTTTAGTATAGCTTTAAATGCACAGAGGTCTTAAGAATTTTTAGGTAAAATATAATTACAAACTATATAGTTAGTTTTTACATATTAAATCATCATCGTGTTGATTCGTTCGCAGTCCGAGTTCGCAGTCCGAGGAGAGGTCGACGCCGTCAGTGAGCGCGGAAAATCTGTCGTCGCGCGTGGAGTTCGCCACGCCCCCCGCCGCGCACAACGCGGGCGCGCTCACGCCGCTGCCCGCGCCGCAGCCGCCCGCGCCCCCCCATCACGCCCACCCGGAAAAACGCCGCAGGAAGAACTCCGCCTTGCCGAGAGAGGACGTTGATCTATCTTACCGTCATTATGAGGTATTATTATGTCTTTCTTTCTTACTTAACTTAGGAATAATAACTAGTTTCAAAACAGTGCATTTAGTCCAGAGTAGAAGCCCTCAATCTGTCTGGAGATCTGCACGGCCTAATATGGACCATGTTTTAAAACCGGTTTTGTATTGAGTTTCTCTGTGATTTCGATCAGTCAGGTTTTATGCCCAATCAAATATACTTATAAGGTATACCTAACATTAAGACAATATGTATACTTTTTACACAGATAATTTCTATATTATGTCTTGGCTGTGCTGAGCAAACACTAGGTGTAATATATACCTAAAACCGTAGAAAAAAATGTTCAATGAATCGTTCACTCAGAAGGGGTTGCAGGCGCATGTGAAGAGCAAGAGTGGGTCTACGGGTTCCGGTTCGGAGCCGTCGACGCCGCCGCCGGCGCACACGCCAGTGCGTGCGGTCCGCTCGCCCGCGCTCACGCCGCACGTCAAACAAGAGCCCGACTCGCCGTACGCGCATGCGACGCACGTGACGCACGCACCGCACGCAACGCACGCGCCGCATCACCAACCGCCGACCTTCGAACAGACTCATCTGCCGGTGAGTAAGGTGTACACTTTAATAAAATTCTGCATCTGTGTCTTCGTACACGATAGACACATTATGTAATTTATAAAATATAAATTATTTGTTAAACAACCACCCGAAATGTGTCTATCCTGCACGAAAAGCCCCTTACTCATACAAGTACCTTACTAATACCATCATTTGGAAAAATATGATCAATCTAAATCTTTTTACCTGTTGCGTTCCTTACAAAATAAAAAAGCGGTCATGAATTTAGGTATCATGCACATTACTCTCTTTTACTAAACATGAGGACGATCTTTTTCTTCTGACTTTTTTCACTTAATGTTCTGTTGTGTTAATCCACTAATTCTGTTAAAATATGAAAGGTAACAGAAAGGAAGGGATCTGCCTGATGACGTTCATCATAATGGCGCTTTTGATAAAAATAGCTGGAGTAAAGCAGATCCTTTCCTTCTCTGTTGGCAGAATGCCGGTTGGCAACACAATGTCGAAGATGAAGATAAAACCAGCAACGCCGATGGATCAGATCTTACAAAGAAACCCGAAAATACTATTCTTTCGTCACTTCTCTCACAGTCAATTCTTTCGTCATATCCTGTTATAATTCCTAAGAAGTCTTCTCAGGCTTTGAAGAAAATGGGCAGATTCCGAGCCAACTGGCTGGCGATACACCCATGGCTTGATTATGACAAAAAGAAAAACATTATGTATTGTCGTCACTGTCGAAAGTGGTCCCATGAGCTTAATTCACATAGAACATCCTTTGTAGATGGCAACACTAACTTCAGACTAGAAATATTAAATCATCATAGTAAAAGCAAGTCACACAAATTTTGTGAAGAGCGAGAAACGTCTCAAAACCAACTGCAAGTAAAAGAAGATGTATCTACTGATTGTGAAATATTCAATAGTGCTATTATTTTTAAGAGCAGTGATTAATATAATTATTTTTTGACGCATAACTTGTATAGATAGACACAAAAATATTATTGGATGCATATATAACAATAAACATAATTTTAGTATTATTTTCTAATTCTATACATATACAAAAATATAAGAGATAGGTATTCAATTTATTAAAAATCTAGGTAAAAATATAACATTTAAAGGTGCATATGGGATATGCATAAACTAAATGCATTAATACTTAAAATGCTACATTAAGCGAAGTAATTGTTTGATTAGACATAATGCTAAATCTTGTTATTATATCAATTAAACTCATCTCTCTCACCAACTCCTAGACTATTTCATTTTTGAATTTTAGTGTGTGTACACACTATTTTTTAGCAGGGAGCTTGCTCCTATAGAGAATAATCTGTACGTATTCTGTTTGTAAAAAAAAAAAAGATAATCAAGGTCCCTGAAAAATAAAATCAGGGGGATAATAAATTACATAAAAAAAAAAAAAATCTGTACGTACATTCTAAAATAAGATAAGTTTGGTTAGGTTAGGTTTAGTAAGAATTTGTGAACAGTTATACTGATATTTAAAAAAGTAGCCATGTTGAATTGAATATACCATAGATAAAAAAATCCCTACCTTATTTACCTTAAAGTCAAGTAATAAACTAGTAGTCTTTATTTATTTAATCTACCAAATGCGAGGGTCTACAAAATGACATTTTTTAAGTAGCATTAGTCATGAAGCATTGCAACATTCCAGGGAATGGGAGTACAGGACATGGCTTCCATGTTGAGCCACAACATGAGCAACGATTGCAACGAAAGTGAGCCTCTCATTCAGCCACACCCCGACCAAACCGACACCATAGATGGTGAGTCTTAACACAGTTACTTGACAGCTACCAATGACTTATGAAAATTTAAATGTGTTAAAAAATAAACTTATTTGAAATTATTACTCGTATTTCACTGAGTACTCTTTTTGATAGCAAGTTTTACTTTACCATGAATTCATGTATTAACTTTTAAAAGTTATTTGTAGCTGTCATGAATTAAGTGTATGATATCAGAGTTATAACACACTTGCATTCAGTAACGAAATTCCATTCTAGAGTGTATTTGTGGTATAACTTTGATCGCAAATAGTAATTGGTGAAGTTAGTGTTTATATACCCTTGAAATGCTTTTTGATAACTTGGTTTGCTTTTTTCCTCATGAAGTACTTACTGCTCCAAAATATTAAGGAAAAGTAAAGTCACAATATAAATTTTAAATGGCATATTCCTTAGTATTTTTGAGCTTCACACACTGAACTGCATGTTATAACATTAATAGCATGCCATATTGTGGCTTCTTATTCTGTTAATTGATCATACATTAACGCTTTTCCAATTAAATTTTTCATTACGCTTTTTGTATAGATTTTCCCAAGTTTTTTTGAAGAAATCGGTGTAAGGTATAAATTTTGTTCAGAAATGATTTGGCGCCCCCTGAGGGACATAGGTCGTGCGAAAAGTTTACTAATACTAACTATATTATGTTTTTCTAGTTATTTTATAATGTAATGACGTTAGTTCGGAATATGGTCTGCATGTAAAATATTCAATATCAAATAAATATGAAAATGGGTAGGTTTGATCAGATTGCCATACAATTTTTAGGAATCAGCATGTCATGATTATTAAAGTATATGAGGAGTGAAGAAAGTGCATATATTACAGGTGATTATGGAGATGATGAAAACAGTAAACCACAGGACCCTTTCTGCCACAACGTAGCAAACATTGAAAATATAGTTAAATGTTTTAAGATAGGATTTCATCGAAAATCATACAATGGCCCCATGACTTGTTCGATATGTGGTAAAAACGTAAGCAACATAAAGAAACATTTGAAATCTCATAATCCGGAACAACACAAGTGTCCTCTGTGTCCCATCACCTTGACCAGGGCTGACAACTTAAAAAGACATCTTCGAATGAAGCATTGTTCTATATTGAGACCGAGCAATTTGTCTAATATTCAAACAAAATGTGAAGGCCTTGAATAAGTTGGTTGCACATTTTAAAATAGGGAACTCTCTGTAAACAAGTATGCTCTGTATTTTAACCATTAATATGTATGCTTAGTTGAGCCCAAAAAATCCTTATACTAATTTTAGAAACTTAACACATAGGACGCTTATTCATTAATTCTAACTATTATCATTTTGTAATTAGAAGTAAGGTGTGGTGTGTGTATTATAATGGCATATTAATGTTCTGAGTATTGACATACTCATAGAAAAGGCTGGTGAATCATGGTACTGGCAACTTCCTATTTGTTAAAATCACGAAAAGCTGTAAACTACTTCTGCAATTGGCATTGGGAATAACATTTATAGATATACATTTTATCATAGAGGTGTGTTCAAAATAATGCACATAAAAGTCATGGATACCATTTCTGTGATAGTTATAAATACTCATTAGGAACTAATGAAGTGGTGAAAAGCTAACAGTATTGCATATAAATATCTAAGTAAGGTTTGGATATGACTTATTAAAAATTATTTTTGAAACATCCGAGGTGCCTACCTATTGTGCCTTAATTTGCTAATTGCTGCTGATTTAATTAAAATACGCAATGTATTCTAGATGCTCAATTTTTTAAACAATGAATTAATTGTAATAGTAAAAAATGCACCTAATCTGCTGGCTTTACACCATTTAAATAAAGGCGAAAATCATGTTTTCTATTTTTGAACACTCGTTATTTAATTCACATTATTCAACAGCTTCAATTTGGAATATATTGGATTTTCGCTTTTAGAGTAACTTAAAGCAAATAAATAATTAATGAATTGTTTACAGCTCGAAACAATTAGGATTGTTATATTGTTACATAATTTTTTTAACCTTGTGTGTACAATGAATACCTGATAGTATTTTGTTTCTGTAATAAGGGCCAGATGGCATTTATCTTCAGCATGTCTTATTGACAGTTACAGACTCGAATATTGACTGTGGATCCTTGTAGATCACGAACCAAATATTTAAATCAGTTTAAGAGTACCAAATAGTTATGGTTAAGGACAATGACATGTTGAAATGTAAATAAAATCTGACCACCTCTAATCTATATATTAACATAAATTTTAATGATCTCAATGTTCCTTTTAGACGTGTATAAATAATAAAGGTGACAGTATTACTTTATCCGCTGATTGAAAGACTGATTTTAATAATTAATGTATTTAAGGAACATGTGTTTTCATATTTCTAATATTAACTTATTTCCCTTACTTAACTTTAAAATACGATTTAGTTTGTACCTAATTCTATCGTTACTGTGTGTTCGTTGCAAATATATCCTTTTATTTTACTTCTTTTCTTTTTCATTTTCATCCTTTTTCCATGCTTTCTTTATATAAGCGGACCTATATCTCAAAAATCGCAATTTCTATACTAGCTTGGTGACAGTTTCTATAACATTTCATGCAAAAGTATTAACGCTGACAATTAACAAACACCATTTCTTCGATATCATCGATTCATTTATGCATGAAAATCTACGAACTTTTATTACTTTTTGTAATAAGTTCTTTCGGAATTCCGTTCTACTTGATAATTTCTCAACTAATTTCTTTCTCGTTGATAAATGCTTTTAATTATAGTTCTAGGATGAGCATAATAGCATAGAGTAAATAATTTATCTAAGCTTTTTCTTTATTATACATATAGTGCTAATAAAACATTTGAGACAGCCCTCATTTCTAGTCGGCCCTTGTTTTCAATTACAATTACAGTAGAACTTGGAGAAACACATACTCTATCTCGGTTCTCGGACGTGACGTAATGTAATTACACATTACAACATATTTATATGCCCCATAACTCGAAAAACTAATGGATTTGATATTATTCGATTTCTGTGTTCCAATAAGTTTCATCATCGAGGTTCTACTGTGATAATGTATTTCAATATGACTAGGCCTGCCACGTTTAGTGCGAAACAAAATGCTGCAGATAAATTTAGTTTTTACTTAGCTCTGGACTAGGATGTCAGCAAATCGGGTTCGATGACAATTTTAAACTGTATGTATTCTCGTAAATAACCGCCTAATGCATCTCTACGTAAGCGTCACGTCCCTATCACGAGAACGTCGTGAGAGGTGCGTTGGTGCGAGAGAGAGAGAGAGGGTGTGGAGTGACGGCTCGCTGGTTGCAGGCTCGAAGGGCTGGCACATGCGGCTGACGTTCGAGCGAGTGACGGGCGCGCTAAACCTGCACCGGTGCAAGCTGTGCGGCAAGGTGGTGACGCACATCCGGAACCATTATCACGTGCATTTCCCGGGGCGGTTCGAGTGCCCGCTGTGCCGCGCCACGTACACGCGCTCCGACAATCTGCGCACGCACTGCAAGTTCAAGCACCCCGCGTACAACCCCGACACGCGCAAGTTCGAGCCGCCGGCCGCGCCCGCCGCGCCGCACGCGCCGCATGCCCCGCACACGCCGCACACGCCGCACGCGCCGCTCTACGCCAACCACCTCGACGCGGCCTTCGACTGATTGTCCATGTACTGGCTCGGCCTCGACGCTCTGTGAGCGCGCTCCGATCCAGCTCAGACTCACCTCGTTGATGTGTCAAAATTTTAACGGACCGATGAAACTATTTCCTACTTAGATGTAAGCTGAAGTGCTATTACTTAAGCGGGCCTTAAAATTGAGTTCTTAACGTAGCCCCCGATGGGCGATTCGTTTTAGTATTGTCTCGGTTGTGCATTTGACTTGCCCCAGTGTGACCTTGTATAAGATTCCGCGTAAGGAAATTTTAAACTAGTAATATTCCGCATAAAAATGTAACCTTAAGTCGACGTTACTAAAGTTACGACTCGCAAGGGTATGTAAGTAGGTAAGCAATTTTTTTTTCTATACCAATCGCTATACGGGAACGGGCAAAAGCAATAATATGATGTTAATTTTATTACCATATTATTTTTTATATTGTATCGATAGAAATCTTAAGCTATTTAAGAATATACACTATTTTGAGTAGCGGTGCGACCGCGAAGTGATGCTGGCTATTAACGGTTGCCCCCAATCGGGCCCACAGTTCTTGTTATATTTATTCGTTAGATAGGAAATTTTAAGTTTCCTGTAGCTAATTATATTTATTTTATTATATCCTATGGGTGGTGCGGATTGACATCTGAATGGGAACAGGTTATTGAGGACTGGCAAGAGATGTGATCTGTCGTTGGTCAACGACATATAAATATTGACTGAATCTCAGTGTAGATGCATTTGTAACTCTATGAGGCCTTTGCAAGATGGATAATTATTAAGGATTTGTGATGTATTAACGGATAGCGCCTAAGGAAACATACGAAAAGATTTTTATACTAGACTAGTTAATCTATTTACGGAGATTGTTTTTTTATACTTAGATATATTCTATTGTCTGATTTAAATAATTTTATATTTATATACTTATGTAATATGATTTATTAGTGTTGTTTGTTTTTATTGATTCATCATATAGTAACAATGTTTTGGTTTATATTCATGTGGCGAATAGGTTACAAGTGACGTGTTAATGTTAACAAGGTTTATAATTTTATCGTTGTAGTTGTTAACTGTTTAGTCGTCGTATTGGCCCTTTCGATTACTTGAGGCGGGGAGAGGAATGATTCGAGGTTGCATTTAGTTAACTTAATATTGGCTCCACGATTGGGACTAACCTAGCGTTTACGAATGTAATTTTCAATTAAGATTTAAGATTGTTACATTTTTAGCTAAACACTTTAGAGTGGTACGGTAACTGAAATGTGATAAAATGGAATGGTGCTAGAACCAGAGTGTTAACACGCTACGATTCGACTCCTATTTGTAATATTAATGTTTTAATGATTAGTTACTTTGCATAAATGTAAGGCATCTAGCATCCAGAGGTCGCATCTGTCTGGTCCACGGGTAATATACATACGTCGCTATATACCTAGAGATTACAGTATCACTCGAGATTTTATCTTAATTTGTTCATACCTTTTAAATTTACTAATGTATCTAGAATGATAAACGCCGTTGTAAGAAATCGATATACCTAGGTAGGCCGAGGGCAGCCGGCGAGAGAGTCGGTCAGTCAGGTCATCAGTGACCATCCATTTAGCTAATCCGTGATCGTTTCCCATATCGTCTAAGTTGCGGCATTAGTGCTGTTTAGTAGCTGTGAACATGCAATTTCACTTGTGCAATTTTTTTATAATAGTCATAACTCATACTAGATTTATACAATTGTCTATTGAATATAGGAGCCCACTTAAATATCAAGCTCCTACGTTCCTCTTAGAATACATAATATAGTCACCAAACATTCTTCCACAAAGATTTATATTTACTTTTAAGTATATTAAAGATTTTATATCGTATCGTTCATAATAAAGTGGGCGCTTATTATTTGATAGCATTTCATACTCAGTGCAATATTACTAGTTATTTAATTACGTAACCAAACTAAAGGATATTTTAAAATAATTAATGACTTTGAAAGAGAGTAACTACATAATTGTATTTACATAAGTGACTACTCCTACTTTGTATTTGTACCTAGCGAAAGCAGTTTGGGTTACGGTGATGTACAGGTTTTATAGCTGGTAATATTAAGGATTTAGCTTCTTTACCGCTGCCAATCGTAATAGTTATGTACTGTTTAATAATTTATTGTCGCGCAAGTAAGTCTATTGTTGAAATAGATCATAGCTATCCGGAATACGGAATCCGGTCCGGCTCCGTCGCCGGACGGTCGCGTCGAGCGCTTCATCTAAACTTCAATGCATTTTTGTAAATTACTATCACTCGAGACCAATTTTTGAATATTGAATTTGCTATAGCAAATGAATTGATTAGTAATATAGAATATTATTTAGATATTTTAGGTTAGGATACTGCGATAGTGTCTGGCCAGAATATTTTGGAGTATCACATCGTTTGGCTCAGAAAATATCTCCCCTTGATCTCTTTTCAGCTTTCAACAAGTATGCAACTTAATAATTATACGGTGACCGCATTTTCAGACTTAATGAAAGCTAACTTATGCCATATGGAATTTATACATAAGGTTAACGAATTACTAAATTTAGTGTTATTGGAAATGAGGTCTTGCGGACCTAGTCACTTATTTGGCCAATCTAATTAAATATTCCAATTTATTGTATATTAAAATTATAATATAATGAAATTTACCTTTATATCACAATATGTGTGATCTTATAATTTGAAATCAATGGAGTGCAGGATGAGCTTTATGGTTATTGTCAGGATAGCGATGGTCTAATTATGTTTACTTTGTTTCTTTATAACGTTAGCCAATTTGTTATAGTGTCGTATATCACAATAGTGTATTACTAATAGGCAGGGGGTGTCAAATCGTGTACCTAACAACTGATAATCAGTTTTGTTATATTTTTACATGAATTTTATGGACGACTTATTGTTTATGAGTATTTTTATTGTCTTGGTTTGATACCTCCCTTAAAAGTTTAATTTAAATAGTTTTTTTTTGTTTTATGCAAGCAGTTAATGCAATTTTTTTTTCACATTGTTTGATGTTATGTAATGCAATTTTAACATGTTGCAAACTCCTGCATTTATCTGTTGTATTTATTACTAATTTTTACATTAAATTGTGGTATGTTACAATTCGTGTAGTTTCAGTTGTGCGTGTCATGCGCTCTATCCCTATTGCAATACCTCGATAGTACGATGCACGGCAATGACCAGCCTGATACACGTATGCCGTCGATGTTCGTTCACAGCAATGCTTCTAGTTTTTCCGACACTCGTGGAGCATCTTAACATAACGATGCAACAAGCAGTTACCACGAACTTCTTAAAAAAACTCAAGGTTCTCACTGGAAGGATTGCTGCTTTTAATGTGTGGACTGTTTATGATACTCAGCAGAATAAGTAGTTTAAATGTATGTGGAACTAAATGTTGCAATTTTATTGTACTCGTATTATCGTAATGATGCGTACCAAATGCATTAGAGCTGGCTGCTACCATTTCCCAATTCAATGTGTGTGACATCACATACTCGTACATACAGTAGCGGTTACTTCCGAGCCAATGTGTAGTGTAAGTTATTGTTACTTTGAACTAACGTTAAATTAGTCAGTATAAAAATCTTTGGCTCTGATTTATCCTGTTGCAAATGAAAAGAAAGTCATACGTTAACGAGAGTTACAGATGAAGTAGGTACTGTAATACCGTCAAGATTGTAGTCATTCGAGTGTCTGGATAAGGCCACTGTCCCTGTAAAGTAAGTACTGACAGGGCCCTGAGCGACTCCATTCGACAAAAGAGTACCTACGTATTAGCCGCTAAAGCCCGCTGCAGGGTGGTATACAGATTAATCGCTCTGTCCGCGTGAAGTAAAGGCCGATAGGGCCAACAGCAACTGTCCATTCGAAAAACGTACTGGCCGCTAAAGCCCGATGCAGGGTTGCGGTGACACAGCGGGTTGGTTACAGAGCGCGCGGTGGCGGCGCCGCAGTACTCGTACCACAGCATGTTCGTGGCGGCGGCGGAGAGCGCAGCGCTCTGGCGGTGCAAGTCGTGCGGCAAGGAGGTCTCCAACCGCTGGCACCACTTCCACTCGCACACGGCGCAGCGCTCGCTCTGCCCCTACTGCCCCGCGACGTACAGCCGCATCGACACCCTGCGCTCACATCTGCGGCTCAAGCATGCCGCGCTCCTGCTCAAGCATTGAATAGAAACACGAACGCACCCGACCCCTACCATGTGTCGTAATGCTTCTAACAACTAGCGCGACGCTCCTACATTGATCTCTAACGTACATCGATCGTCGTGAGTTGACGGTAGTTGTAGCAGGAATTTGTTTGAGTTAACACAGGTGATGTAATGATGGAGTTAAAATAAGTTTCACAGTTACCACAAAACAACACTGTCGGTATGTATTCGTGGAGATCAATTCTAACAACGCCGATCAAGTACCAGCTCGGCACCGATATGTTTCCGTTCTTGTTGTACGTACGTAGTTTTGTCGTTGTATTGCGCATTTACATTTATCTATACATAATTAGTGATACTTATTTACTGCACGTTTTCGTGCATTATTTATTGTTCAGTAGTTAAGTATCGTATATGATAATTATGTTATCACTGACAGGGTAAATTGAATTCGGTAAAATTTCCAAAAATGCCTGTAAATAATTCCATACGCTCTCTTATATAAACTGTAAAAAATAATTTTAATTTCACATATAGTAAATCTAAACTACTCTGGAATCTAAATTTGTGAAATATTGCTAAATAATAAAGAACTGTACCTACGTGTCATTGTGTGTCTATAAATAATAAATATGCCTACCTAAAGGAAATAATGGATTTTGCTCTATTAATGCTATGTGTTACGATGGGAGGGAGAGGTTTAAAACGTCTCTGCAGGTTCTTACACCAGATACGAAAACAATGTGTACTTAATTAGGGAAGGTAACGTTAAAGACTGAAAGGCAACAACTTGTGATTGATAATGTTGGTGAGTGGGCATAGTTTGTACGAGTATATAGAAGATGAGCTGTAATTATAAGAATTAAACGTAAGTAGGTATGTAATTATATCAGCTCCAAAGAATCGTGTTCAAAATTATACATAAAAATTAAACACGCATGGCAAGTATTGGAGCCATTTTATCTATTTCCTATTCTTACAATATTATTGCATCCCCAAATTATATTTTTGTATAAATATTGTCTGCGTAAGTTAACATTATATATTACATTAAGTGTTTCGATACATTAGCTTTAAATGGTCCAACTAATTGTCATTCTATAAGAACTCAAAATGTATAATAATTGTACATGTATAATAATTCGCATTGTCTATCATCCTATTTTGTAAATATGTCATTAACTCTTCAAGTTTAATCCTCAAATAAATGTTAGCTTAGACCAGTTTACATTCAGCTCACTTAGTAATCGAATCAATGTTTAAGTCTCGATTTAAGAATATATTATATTAAAATATCTGTCAGTGTCATGAAAAAACTAAAGTATAGTGAATTTCCTATTTTATAATTACCTACTTTCATTTTCCTTGTAAGTACTTATAGTTGTGAACTTCTATATAATAATTTAGCTACATTATCTTTATAATTATTTGTAAAGCTGTTAAATAATGCTATTGAAACTCAAGAATTTCTGATCAAAGAATTATATAAAAGTAGTTTAACGAATACTGTAAATAAACTCGTAAAAGTTCCCTTGTAATTTTTTACTATCATTTTTTAATGTTAAAAACCCCTTACATGTTTTAATGGAACTGTTAATTAACGACGCGCGAAGACAGCTCGGTCGGCGTAACCACAAGATGTCGTTAACCCGTGCCACGTGGGGCCACAGTGTCTATGGCCTAGGTCTATGGTTTGTATGGTTCACATTACCTTTACATTCCCACTACTATAATGAAAAATGTAAAATGATGAAGGTTTAAATTGGTACAAAAATAACATACAGAAGGAGAAAAAAAATCTTAATTTAATCAGTGTAAAGTGATGAAAATATTTGACATATTCTTTTCTGGCCTACGTAACGCGTCATAATTACGTACCTATACATGACGTCACTAGGTTCTCATCAGCCGGACATTCTAGACTGTGGCTTACCCATGGGCCATGCCATGCCTTTTACTTTTTTTCGAAACAAGTGGAAATTTTGTTATTAGCTGTGGCGAAGGAAAAGTTGTGAAAAAACTTCACTAGGGGATTTCCCATAATGAGCTTAATGGTGTGTAAGTCAGTAGTCAGGCGATTATATAATGAGCCTGTGTGCTTAGTGCGACTTTTCCTGTACATAACGGGCTCGCAACGTAAATGCGAGTTGGCTAAAGTTTGTATGGGACCGAAGCTTTTCTTTTCACTGCTGCTAGATGGCACTGCTTCGGTCCCTAGCCAACTCTCATTTACGTTGCGAGCCCGTTATGTCACGTAAAACTCGCACTAAGGCCTCTGATGAAATAAACCTCTCATCTTAAGAAGTTTAGATGCCGATGAAGAACGCAAATGTCTCGGCGTATTCCACGGTGCGGTTGTTTTTCATTACTGCAGATCACGATATAAAACCAGGTTCCATCTGGATATCTGACGTTTGTCCACAGTGCAGTAATTTTCTACGACGCACGTGTAATCTGTGGAAGAAACTTTCTGCATCGGTGTAGCCACTAAGCTATTTGATGGGGTAATTCAAGAAGCGGGTTTATCGCACCCTTCTATGCTGGCAACGCGTTAGTGTTGTTGCTAATGTACATGGGCGTCGGTGATCACTTACCATCAGGTGACATAAAAAAATATTTTCCGATGTGACTGACGGAATGGCCGAGGTGAGCTGGCGCGAGGGTAGGAAGGGAGGAGAAGAAAGTACAAACTTGTACGCAAGTGCGACAGCCGACACGAGTTTTTATTGGACAAAAACGTTGGAAAAACTACCCATTATCCGTGCTTATACCGTGCTATCGTGCTAAAAGTACCTAACACGAGTAATTTTTTGCCCCTGTCATGTTCCTACTGCAGTGGAAATTAGTAAGTAGGAAATTAAAAAAGTAAAAAGATGCTATGGTTTGCTTACTATACATAGGTACCTATACAAACAAGCTGACGTTCCACCTGTTGTTAAGTGGCCACCGTCGTCAACGACATCATTATCACGAAAGGCATCACCGACGCGTTGCATGAACTAATTTTGTTTAGGTACACAACTAGCATGGGAGGCATATTTGTAAATACCCGAAGCGTCGGAAAGCCACCGGATGTTGCTGCGTAAATAGGATGTATGAGCTACTACATCGTATACAGATCGAAGACAATGCCCGCGGCAAAAAATGTAATTAGGCAATATGCACAGACTCAGCGCACCTCATACCAACAACGTTTTCAATAAATTTGTGTTCAAACTGCACTCGTTGGGTTTGGTTATTTCGCCCTGCCTTACCCTTCTTCTAAAAATGTAGTAGGTACACGCTACATTTTTCGGTCCTTCGAGCATTTTTTTGGACCTCCGGCCAATAGACCATATTCGCGTTTGGTCTCGTGAATCTTAACACCCAAAAATAACGGTTTTTGGTGGTTCAATTAAACACTCGTCGCCGAGTGCTATCCGGCTCGAAGGACCAAAAAATGTAGCATGTACTAGTAGTAGTACTTTTTTAGAAGAAGGGTAAGGCAGGGCGAAATAACCAAACCCAACGAGTGTAGTTTGAACACAAATTTATTGAAAACGTTGTTTGTATGAGGTGCGCTGAGTATGTGCATATTGCCTAATTGCATTTTTTGCCTCGGGCATTGTCTTCGATCTGTGTACGATGTAGTAGCTCGTACATAGGAGACGTGTCGGACTGACGCGTTTGCTATTTACAAGACTCCGAAGTTCTTTGTAAACAGGCTAACGCGTCAGTTATCTTGTTAACATAATAATGGAACTGCAATAATAGAAAATACAAATGGCGATTCGAAGCCATGAAAAAAAAACCCTGAAAAATCCCCTCTGAACTGAAATGGAATTGGTTAGATTAGGTTAGGTTGAATGATTTTATTTTACGGCAAAAATAGGGACTATAGTATTGAAGACTACACTCACAATCCGAAGACGATTACTAACCGTGTGTGCGTGTAGAGACGTTGCTGAATTTTCAAGGAAAATTCAATAAAAAATGAAAAGATTTTGATAAACGGTTTAATAAACTGTAATTTATTTCATAAATTTTTATAGCATCATTTAGGACGCGAGACTGTATCCGATCCGTGCCATTTAACTGCGTTGACCAATGCAAAGGTTAATTTCAAGTGCCCCGTATCTTATAGACCAACGGTATGTGAGTGATACAGGAGCTCATTCTGCATCAGAGTTCTCTATCACCCACATCCTATCGCGTTGGTCGATATGGGAATCCTTACAGAGTAGACCAATGTCTGCGCCACCTCCAATATTCTGCTGAATCTCTACCATAGAGCAAAGTAGGCACTACGTTGTGCTGTGCCAGCTGCATCACTGTTAAAACATGATACATATGACTTCGGCAGAGATTGCGGATAGACAGAATATCACTAAAGGTGAACTGCGCTCATAATAAATATCAGGTAATTATTATTTACCTACGAACACATTATGATAGTAGAAAGTAGAAACACGTGCATGTAGGCCTTTTACAATATTATATTTTATTGTTTCTAACAATTATTTATTTAATCTATTTTGAACCCCAAAGCGTGGTAGGTTATTCTCTTAACAGTCAACCTTCAGGATATACAGATAACAGTTAAAGGAGAAAGTTAAGAATGATTAAAAATGTACACTTAAACTATTAATTACAAATAATTGTATACCTACCTAGGACCATACACATACAATCATACATACCTAAGTAGAAATTACATAAACTTTTGGGTATCGTACATACATATTTAGCTTTACAATTAAGCTCTGGTAACAGTGGTGGTATTATTTAAAGAACTTATCATTAACATTAAGGGAACATAATATGCGTATAGATACAGTACCGCATTACGTTGGTCTTTCACATAATAATATGCATCCAAACAGTTGGTAGGTTAGGTATATATCTAATATATAAAATTCTCGTGTCACAGTTTTCGTTGCCATATTCCTCCGAAACGGCTTGACCGATTTTGATGAAATTTTTTGTGCTTATCCGGTATCTATGAGAATCGGCCAACATCTATTTTTCATCCCCCTAAATGTTAGGGGTAGTCCACCCCTAAATTTTTTTTTATTTATATGGCAAAACAACGTTTGCCGGGTCAGCTAGTTAACTGTAAATTTAACGTCAATGGCAAATGATAGCTTCTATTCATTGCTCTATAAGCTTTATCAGCCAGATACAATACCTCAATGGTTTGCCATATAATTTTTAATTAATGGTCTCATCATTTTTTATTTATTTATTGCTCCAATAAAGTACACATTAATACATTCAAGGATATAAACTTTTCAATAGATAGACCTCAAATAAAACATAATAATTACCTAAGGTAGGTATACAATGTAATCTCCTTGTCTTAGACATTTTTTTACATTTAATTTATGACTTCCTAGACTGATTGGAAGTCCAATATTATTTAAAATAATCCTATCTACACACTACCTACCTAAATGGTGTTGAAATTAAACATGGCAAATTATGGCAAGTTTAATTCCTTACAATCTAAGCATCTAAATAATTTCTACATATAATCGTACCTATGTATAATTTTAACAAGATAGACCTCGATAAAAATAGCCATGCAGTTCACAATTCACATTCAATAAATATAGCTCGAGCTACACACAACACTTACCTATTCGACTCAATACAGTAGATCTAGGTACTATTTAGAGAGGAATAAACCCTTGAACAGTAAGTTACAATGAAATAAATATTTATGTAATTATCTTGTCACACAAACACAAAATCACAAGTTATTACAACATTATTGAAAACCACTGACATTATCACAGATTTTTCTATTTACACAATAACAATTTATAACGAAGGTACTCTAAAATTAAATTAAAAAAAATTGCACACTTTACTTCACAGGCATTCTGGCGTCTAAATTGGTTTTTATTATCTAAACAAGCAAAATACAAGATCTAAGCATTTTTTTTAATTTGGTAAAGTTTCAAAGTTATAAAGTTCTTTTAGAAACGGGTTTATTTTTCCTTTATGTTTGATTTTAAACTTATATTATTGTGGACACTCAACAAATTCAACTGGAAATTCAACGGGGACTCACGATTCGTATTTTATAATATTATTTGTATTAAATCATGAATACCGTTGCATTAAAAAATGTTCCTTTATATTTACAGTTAAAGACGCTGTTACTTGATCCATTTTCCACCCTGTATTAAAGTTTTCCACCGAGGAATTATTCGTCTCGTAGTCTCTCTACATTTCCACTCGTGCCTGGTGATTCTATTACGACATTTCCTTTACTTACGTCACTGTCACCTTTATCAATATTTTCGTTTGTGCCACTCGTAACGGATTCTTTTTCATCGGATGATTCAGAACTTGTTTCATTCGAATTTTCACTGGAATCGTCTTCGTTGGAATCTATCTTCTCTGACGCGGTCTGTTTGTTCTTATTCTTTTTGAACTGCTCTTCCATCTCTTTGAATTTTAAGGTAAGGTATCTGAAAGGAATAACGTGCATAAATTAAGTACATTAATTATATCGATGTTTTTACAGAAACCCTGAATGACCCAACAATTATGTATAATACAAGTAGATACCTATACAAGATATGTGGAATTTCGATTAGTAATTCGACGATACGCAGTTGCGATAACAGTTACGGTTACCAATGTTTCTTTTTTTTTAAAAGGATTTTATCATGCATACCTACACATTGCACACAAAATATTTTAGGGTTTTTACCTAACCTGCTTTTATAACCTACCCTTAAAACTCATGAAAGTTACATTATGTATAATGCAATTTTTACTAATAACTATCATGTACCAAATACTATTATTAAATACCTTCAGGACATAGCTTTACATAATATAATATAATATATTATATACAGATATTATCTGTATCATAAATAAGTAGATAACTGGCAATTTTACGCAAGAATACCACTAAATATCGAAATACCTACTCGGTATCTTTTCCTTCACGCTATTCGTAGAGTTACATACCGAGTATATCAAAGCAGTTACGCAATAATGGCAGCTAATTAAATGTGGTTCCTCGCATATTATCTTACCTAGGCATTTATAACGTTTCTGTTTAAAACAAGCACAGCAGCATAATGTAAATTTTCATTATATTTAAATTAAAAGAAGGCACCAACTAATTACATGGGCAGGGGCGTGCTGCCTTCAGAAAAAATGTGAGCCATCATGGGGCGGCTGGCAGATGTGAAACATCGAAATTATTTTATACAACTAATAGGCATAAAAGTACAGATTATGACAGGAACTAAATATGGCATGATGAAAAAATACAATATTACGAATTGTCTCCAGAAAGACCAGAAAATGATGACAGTATTGTCCTACTGTATGCTACAGCCTATCAGATTTTGTTCTTATTTTTTTTAGGGCAATATGAAAATTGCCCTACCATTATAATATAGTGCGGCGAACCGTCGCCACTCACCGCGCCAAAAATCAGGTTTACCCCTCGACTATAGAATGATGATTCACATCAACAAGGCAGCATTTCGGGATCTTTGTCCCGACAATACAGAACACTCCATTCCATACGTATAATATTTTATATTACCAACAAATAATGTAAGTGTTAACAGCTGCAGAGTGATGATAGTAAAGCAATGATAGTATGCTGGACTTTTCGGCTGTATGGCTGTACACCCACACAAGGCGATGTACTAATTAATAATAATCATATTTAGCTCATAAGCGTAAAGACAATTTAACGATATCAAACTTATATTTAAGGCTAGATTTTGCCCACGGCGTCGCCCGCGGTAGAGATAGATTTTTTTTAATCCCGCGGAAACCCTGAACTTTTCCGGAATAAAAGTAGTAGGAGCTATCTCCATTCCAAATTTCAGCCAAATCGGTTAAGTATTTGTGGCGTGATTGAGGAACAAAATATCCAAACATCTTCACAAACTTTCACATTTATAATATTAATAATTTATTAATTTAATAGGATTATAATATTGTATTATATAAGAATTACAACATAATACATATTAATAATTTATTGATAGGATTAGAAGCCGTGATTTAAAGTGATAAGGCACTTACTTGTCAACCAATGGGCCACTGTAGTCTTCCGGGAACTTTGGGGAGTGAGGCAATATATACTTGTAAAGACTCTCGTTCAATACATAAAGTTGCGTAGTAGAGGCACATCTCACATTAAACCACCAGTCACAAGTCAAGCCTGCTTGGGAGAATATTGTACCATTTGGACATAAAAATGACGCTTGACCTCCGTTTAAATCACAGTAATGCCACACCTGTAATTACAAGGATAAAAATATTAATAAAATTAAATCAGTCTATAAGTAAGGAAATGATAATAAAGTAAATTTTACGTAAGTATAATGTCATTGACGTAAGGCCCATGACATGAGATCATGAAAGTGGTTTACAGTACCTGACATCTTGTTTCAGGATCTGCAAAGAATCCCTTGTAACGTTGAGTCTTGCAGTTGAACTTGGTCGGTGGTATTACAGTCAAAATGGGATAGTCAACTCCTGGTCGTCCTGGAGTGCCTCCTTCATCGTCTGAAGTAATAGGCAAGGGGAATCTCTGACTAGTGCTACCCAGAGGAAAATCTAAAAATTTAAAACGATTGTAAGATTGAATCGATAAAATACATATTTAACCTAAAAGATTTGATTTGATAAATAGTCACTTACCATCTAAATGCTGAGATGGCGTGTTGACGGGTGCAAGATATGCCTCCTCGTGAAATTCTAGATCAGATTGTGGAGCTAAAGTACTCTGAACAGGTTTAATTGAAGTTACTTCTAAAATTTCAGGAGCTTCAAAAGGCTTTGGCGTACTCAAAACTGGAGTTGAAATGTCGTCGTTTTGTTGAGGTGTTTGTTTTAAGGCAGTCAGAACTTGCAATAGGGTTCTGATAGAAGCACCTATATTTTCTCTGGTTATCGGTTTAGGAATAGCTTTATTCAATTGCAAGGAATTCAGAAGATCAGCTAGACTAATTGTATTTTGTGGCGTAGGCTCTGTAGGTGTGTAAGTAGGTTGATCAACTACATATTGATATTGTACTTGGTCTTTTGGTGTAGATGCTACAGTTTCCTTCAACGGCTCTCTGTAACTGTTTTCAGCTAACTGTGTGGGACTTATTGATGTATACACAGGAGTTTCCGTTGATACTATAGGTGAGCCAACAATAGGTCGAAAACCACTTTCTATGACGGGCTGAATTAACGTAGATGGCCTCTTTTCGTAATAACTTTCGGAAATAATAGTCGGTGGCTTTCTTGTTTTGGGAGACTGGACGTTGAAACTATCATACAAGTATTGTGGTCTAACAGGTCTTGGTTGTATATAAACTGGCTCTTTGGGTGAGTCTATTGTTTGTGCAGGATGTTGTTTTAAATTGCTAGTGACAATTTCAGGTGCATATTTGATTGGTGGTGTTTGTTCATATGGAACCAATTTATATTTGGGCACTTGCTCTTTCTCGAAAATATAATATTGCGTATTGGGGGCGTTATTATTGCTGTAAATATTAATATTAGGTTTTCTATTACTTGTTGTAAAAGGAGCACTCGGTGACTTAAATGGCTTTGGAAGGATCTTCACAAACTGATTGTCTTGACCGTCTAAAACATTATGATCTAACAATGGATTATAATTCGATGATACTTTAGGTCTATTTTGATAAACAACGGGAGCATCTTTATAAGAAAATCTTGTAGGATTCGCAGAAGCAATATTGTGTTGTGTTAACCGGTTTCCTTGATATCTTGGAATATTATTATATCTATGCGAAGAATAAATAACTTTTGGCTGGCGATTACTGTCTTCTAATGTTCCTGCCTCCACAATTTGTGCTTTTTCAACTTCGATATTCTTCGTTACATACTCTTGTGTTGTTGGATTACTTGGATTCACTGCATCGTTAGCGTAATAAAAAGTCATATAGGGTATCAGTCTCCGATATCTTTCATTTAAAGCGAGCTTGGTTGAATTTAAGTTTGTTATTTTGCTGGACTGATCTTCACTTTTCACTGCTTTAGATGGAACAGCTTTTATACCGAAACCTGGTGGTGTGTCAGCTACCATCCCTCCGTTCATTTTAATTTCTGGACTATTGCCATTTGGGGAGATGGTTATTGATTCGGCTATTGCTGGAATGACTGAAAAAAAACAAAAAAAATATTTTTATAGCATTCTCTCACTTTTTTTTAGTTTAGTGAAGGTTGACTTTTGCTTAGAATTGAGAAATTAGACATTATATTAACTGTATTACATACGAACTGTATTACATAAGATACATGTCTATGCGTTATATAGTTAAAAAGGAGGGTAACTGCAATATGATCTAAAGGAATATATCTTAAATTTCAGTATTTACCAAGTACCTACTTAGTGTACTGTTTGCATCAGAATTAGTACGCAGTTGTTAGGTTATATCAGACTACTAGTCTGATATGTTGCTCTTATTTAGCTCAGAAAATCTGCTTCGCAAATAGGTTTAGGTACTATTAACTAAATACCTACTTTATCTAATACACACACGGTATATAAAAACAAAATAAAACAAATTATTAATTAAGTATGTATGTAAAATGATAACCCCTTCATGTTTGGCTCTAATTAAAAACTAGTTGGAGCGTACGTAATTATTTGCACTAAAACAGTGGAAAAGTTTACAATGAAAATCAGAAATATTTTCAAAAACGGCATGTGATACCTATCTTTAAATCTGGATTGGGCTAGAGTTTCAATACAAAATTCTGGAGGCGGGCGGGTGGGCGGGAGGGAATTGGGAGGCGTCACATAATGCCATAGGAGTATTTTGTGACTTATCTAAGGCATTTGATTGTGTTGAGCACGAAACATTGCTGTTTAAACTTGGTCACTATGGTATAAAAAACAAGGCCCTTAGCTTGATCGCGTCTTATTTGAGTAATAGAATACAAAAAGTTAGCATAAACGATATTAAGTCATCGGGGTCACCGGCTGTGATGGGTGTACCGCAGGGCTCGATCTTGGGTCCGTTTCTTTTTCTGGTATACATTAACGATTTACCACATTATGTAAAGAACCAAGCGGATATTGTACTATTTGCTGATGATACATCATTAATATTTAAGTGTGAAAGGAATAAAATAAATTTCGACGACGTAAATAGTGCTCTTTCGCATGTGTCCCGTTGGTTCACTATCAATAATTTACTGTTAAATGCAAAAAAACGAAATGTATAGAGTGTGTGCTACCTAATGTTAAAAAAGTCAGCAAATCTCTTAAACTAAATAACGAAACATTGCATATGGAGGAATCGACGGTATTTTTAGGGGTGACCTTAGATAGTAAACTTCAATGGGGCCCACATATAACAAATCTCGCGACAAAACTCGGTAGGACTGCTTTTGCTGTTAGGAAAATAAGGCAGTATACAGACGTCGAAACTGCTAGGATAGTCTATTTTGCTTATTTCCACAGTGTTATGTCTTATGCCATCTTACTGTGGGGCAAAGCAGCCAATACATATAAAACAAATTTTCATACTCCAAAAACGGGCAGTTAGGGCTATTTATAAACTTAGGTCTCGGGAATCTTTGCGTGAAAAGTTCAAGGAAGTAGGTATACTTACAGTAGCTTCCCAGTATATCTTTAACAATGTAGTTTTTATACGGAAGAATATAAACGCGTATAAACAAAATTTTGATATTAATAATCGCCATACGAAAAGAATGCATCAATTAGTTACGCCTTCGTTCCGCCTAAGTGCAGCGATCTTTCATAGGGCTTGGCATACATTTCTATAATAAAATCCCAAAATTAATACGTGACTTGCCAATAGAAACTTTCAAAAAACGTGTAAAGACACAATTGTTAGGCAAGGGATACCTATTATAGTGTAGACGAGTATTTAAATGACAAAGACGCATGGAAATGACCAGCTCTGCAACCAGTTTCGCTCAGAATAGTAAATACTTTTGTATTATTATCTTTTTTTGTAATATTTTTTTTAAAAGATGTGCTGAGGAGTTTCTTTAGGCTTTTCTTCTCCTCCACGACAAAGCACCTTCCGAAAAGCCAAAAAATGACGTGCATAAGTGTATCAGTGATACCTATATGAATAAAATATTTTGACTTTGACTTTGGAATCATCCTCTCTTGTCTCCGTGGAAGACTGAATATAGGTACCCATATAAATATCATGTCATTCAGGGCTATTTGATCGACGATCTATCATTAATTACATGCGTAATTCAGCTAAGTACCGGAACCATAATTGAAAGGCGTCTGATTGCGTACTTAACTTGCCACATACGAAGCTTATAATTAATAGCGATACGCTCAATAACTCAAACTCGAAGTTCCTAGTGCATTACAAACTCGAGAATCCATCATACATCACTACAAGCCTATAAAATTATACAACGATAATAACTAAGTATCATGTAGGCACATAATAGGCCTAACATTTACGTTTATGAAGCGCACAGCCCTTGTCAAATCATAAGTGATGGACGAAATTAAGCAATGCAACGTTTGAAATATATTGGATGACTGCTCGTAGCAATACGAATATTTTGTAATTACCTCCCTACTGATGAGCATACTAAGTAACCGATTAATGATCCAAGAATTCGGGTTGCTTGCGAACTTCCAAAACAAAATTTAACTTAAGTAGGTAATAGATTCTTCTCCCACCGCCCCAAAAATAGTAACTCCGCAGTAGGTACATTTTGTTACTAAGGTAGAGTCAGTAGAGATAAAGCATCATGATCTGCCAAGTTGGAAAAGGTACATTATTGCAAGCTCAAAGATGACTTATCAAATTTTGAGTTATCAACTTATCATATCAGAATTGAAGGCGGTCGGTATACATGCCAAACTTAGTATGATATTTTAAAAGATTTCTACTGAACTACGATTGATACATCAGGTTTACCTGTTACCTAATCTGCTCAATCTTTCCTCTATTGAATAATAATTGATAGTTGACTGAATTGTCGTGATCGTTCATTTGATTATTATACAAAAATCATAACAATAACTGCTCTCGCTTTTCCGTTTCTATCAGTATCAAAGAGATCGCTACCAACTCCAATAGTGGTAGCGTTACTTCTTTAATTTTAATAGGAGGCCTAAGATTGTTAGACTGATATGAGTTGAATAATTGATGTTACTGCCAATAGTAGGCACCTACAAAAAACTATTTATTTTCATTAGACTTATTGGGAGAACTTTGGGTGAAAAAAATCTTTCAAAAATTTTACTGTCCGCTACAGTTGGATATTATTAAAGAAATACCGAGATGGCTCACTCTTTTGTCCTATTTATTTTGCTACTGATCCAGAAAATTTCTTTTTATAGTTCGAATTAGACTAGTGCACTATGCAGCCAATCTGACTTCAAGCAATTGCAAGCCAATTGATTTAAGCAATGTTTAATGATTTAAGCAAGGCGATTTGTTGGTGGTATTTATTAAGCTGAACGCACATATATCCGCATCGTCCGCAGCGGACGCTCCGTATGCGGATACCCTCGCACATATGTCCGGATTCGCCGTACGGATTTTTTAGTATTGCCAACAATTTTTGCAGTTTTTTCCAACCTCTAGTGAAAAACGGTGCGATGTCATTCGTTTATTCCCACTCGTCTTGTTGATTAGTCCTGTTGACAATACTAGTAGGAAAAAATCTCACTAGTTCTGTGTCAATTTATTTCCGTGTATAGGTATAGTTTAGGTATTGTGTACTAAGATACAGGCCAAGGCTTAGTTTAGACACCAGATCTCCCACAGATTACTTAGCACTTACATATCTTTTCCTTTTATTCATATTTTAAAATGTTACCTGAATGTAATTTGAGGATGAGATGAAATAAAGATTTTTGTATTGTATTGTATTGTATAGTTTGCTATCAATCGTCAAGTATTGGCCATTAAATGTATATTATTTCATAGTTTTCATAAACTTCATAAAAATTAAAATTCATATTCCTATAATCAACTGACAGTTGTCAGATTCAGATTCTCGGATTGCAAAAGCAAAATATTAAGACTGATGCAGCTATGGAAAAAACTGTTATAATAGCGTGCGCATTGGAAGAGGAAGAAGAAAATGAAATTCAAAAAAAAGAAGATTCTGGGCTCAAAACATCAATTTGAAAAGGCAGTTAGTTGAACGGCAAATACCCAATTTCCCGGCTTGGTGGATGATAATCAATGAACCTAGATAATTGAAAACTTTAATTTGAGGGAAATTAAAACACATAATACTCATTATTTCTTTTTAGTTTTCGACTTTGTCTCATATTTCAATAACGTAGTTAGTTATCGCAGTTTGAGGAACACCATTCGGAATCTCGAATGTCCGAAAACAATGATGTATAGGTATAAACACGAAGGCGACATCTCCTCACAGGATTCGTTTACTATGAAACGTTTCTCCTAATGCGTTTTCAAAAGCATCGTGGCATGGCAACACTGAGTACCAGCACACGCCCTACGTATGACGTCATCAGCATTTTGATTACCTTCCGCATTTTCAGAAATGCGATGCGGACGATGCGGATGACAGATGCGTCGGTATATGTCATCCGCACCGTCCGTACGCATTTCTGAAAATGCGGAAGGTATCCGAAATACCGATAGTGTTGCCATGCCACGATGCTTTTGACAACGCATTAGGAGAAACGTTTCATAGTTAACGAATCCTGTGAGGAGATGTCGCCTTCGTATTTATGCCTATATATAATTGTTTTCGGACATTCGAGATTCCGAATGGTGTTTCTCAAACTGCGATAACTAACTACGTTATTGAAATATGAGACAAAGTCGAAAACTAATAAAAAATAATAAGGATCGTGTGTGTGTTTGGAAATTAAATTTCCCTCAAATTCAAGTTACAAATTAAAGTTTTCAATTAAGGTTCATTGACCATCCACCAAGCCGGGAAATAACGTATAGAATTTGCCGTTCAGCTAACTGCCTTTTCAAATTGATATTATGAACCTAAAATCTTCTTTTTTTTCGAATTTGACTTTCTTCGGCCAATATGCAGGCTACTACAACAATTTTTCCATAGCTGAATCAATCTTAACAGTCTTCACCGTTTTTCACTACAGGTTGGAAAAAACTGCAAAAATTGTTGGCAATACTAAAAAATCCGTACGGCGAATCCGGACATATGTGCGAGGGTATCCGCATACGGAGCGTCCGCTGCGGACGATGCGGATATATGTGCGTTCAACATTATTCGTGGAATATACCAATCCACAGTAAAGCACTGTATAGAAATACCAACAGTGTAGAGGCCTAGGCCCTAAATCGAGAGACGTTCCCTGCTGCTGGCTTGGAGGCTCATAGGTTCTAGCCACAAATAACAGAACAGAGGAAAACCAATCTACGTGATTAATCTATTAGGTATTTTTTGCAAAGGTTTCCCGAAACGGATTCTCGTTTCGAATACCGACGTGTAAAACCTTGGAGAAGTGACTGGCTTTGTAAGATCCGCATCCTGCGGCTACCAACGTATATCTAAAATAGCGATACTTATGACGTACCTACCTACCTACTTTATAACAATACCAAACAGGAGCATGCCGTATAAAATAAGGTAAAAAATAATCCTGACAAAAATATTGCTAGCAGGAATCTGCATAATTCGCACGTGGAAGTAAGAAATTATGGTACTGACGTAACTGCAAGACCATAACTGATCGTAACAGTAATAACAGTATTCGTACTTCGTACCTACATATTAACGATTCTGAGCATTTCAGATTCAATGGTGGTAATGCCAGATCCTCATCTAATTCATTTATACAAAGATCATCAGGTACGAATCAGCATAATGTAATAATTTTCAAACTAAAGGTAAATAAGTATAGAGCAAAGCCTGCTTAAAATTTTAACGGTTTAGAGTTCTTTAGAATCATAACAAGAAGGGATTGTATTTGATTTCAAAGTTACAAAAATTCATGATATATTATCAGGTTTTTAGATATACGAGTAAAAAAAGCGCCTGTGGACTGTGGACTACCTATCCGTGAATGGCGGAATTGAAATCGTTGACATGACTGCCAAGGTCTTCCGTTCATAAAAATAATTCAATCAAATCCAAATGATATTAATCACTAGTCGTACTATACTGTGCAGTAACTTTTACAATCATAATTATGTAAGTTGATATAAGAATTGGCCTCGAAGTTAATACTTTTCATAGCGGCGCGGCGGGGCGCTGCACTGGAGCCGGGCGGTAACTGGAAGAGTATTGGTGAAGACTAGCCACTTTTGAGGTTGATATTGATATGGGTCCAGATAGATTAATACGTGTATCAATAGATTATTAGGTTTGTACCTGTTTTATGTCTGTTAGTTCAGAACTAGGTATGACTTCTGCAATAAACATATGTCGGTACTTCTACACTCTACAAATAAAACTCTATTATTATTATTGTTATTATTTTGTACGTTAACACGTTCCATGCGAAACCAGATCGAAAACACCTGGTACATGACTGGCTTGCAGTGCGGCTAAGAAAAACATAGACTTCTCTGTGGTGCGAAAGGCATAACTTCAGTTTGCTTCGGTGTAGGAAGGAGATAAATATATATTTACGATGTGCTACTAAAGTAGGACTCTAAGATGTGGCCAGCTTAATACCGGATTTTTTAGACCTGGTACCGCACTGAAGATATAAAATATAAATACAGTGCGGTACCAGGTCGAGTACACCTGGTACTCCCACGCACCTTGTACCGCACCCTGCGCTAGCTTCATGTGGCCAGTGTTGTGTTCACAGTCGACAAAACGCACAAGTCCGTTGACATTAGTAGTTAGTTACTAAAAGAGTTAGTTAGAAACTAAAAAAGTAATAGAGTACAGTGACCAAATGTCATCTTATTATACAACGTTAATAAAAGGAGTGAAATGGTGGAGGAAAGTAGTAATGGAGCTCTCATTTAAAAAAAAAGTTAAAAAAAATTACGAAATGAACTGAGTGACGAAAATACTTCTGTTTACCTTGTTTTAATGAAAAACATTGAATATAATTATTTTTTCTTTTCTAATAAACCTTACATAAAGTTATCGATATTTTTACTTCCCAAACCTAAAAGAAGTGCAAAACTTCCCATGTTCAGTGCGGCACAGGGTTTAAAAGACACTGTATTTTATTTTAGCTACAGATTCTAAACAAAATAAGCTGTTCACGTACGCCTTCAGATTTATATAAATCACTTCATTATAGATAATGTTCAAGGCAAAAAATCATATATTTTTTGTTAAAATGATGCCAAAAAACGAATTTAGTTTCTCAAGCGTTACCGGGTCTAATAGAACTTGTACCGCCACAATGAAAGGTTTATCACCAGGTTGAAAACGCCTTGTCCCGCAGTAATGGAAAGAAATAAAAAATTGGTGCCGCATCGAACGTGTTAAATATGTATATTTTCAAACCTAAATAAGGAGATAGTAAGTACCTATAACAAAATATTTTTTAATAGATACCATGATGATCATGAATAGATTCTTAACAGATAAAGAAAACAGATAGACATGTCTGTTTTCTCTGTCTGCATATCACATGATAACCCGTGAAGGCGTGAATGGATTTCGATGAAAATTGGCATACCAGGTAGGTATAATTTAGGTAACTTCTTCAGTTCTTACTCACGCTCCGGGTCATGTTTTGAAAACTTTTTATCCCAGGAGATATAAATATAAAGTTAATATAAATCCGTCACGAAACAGAATGAAAGTTTGTATGTTTTTTTACTATGTGAGTACTGAGTACATAAATTAACTGATTTCGCTCAAATGTTCTTTCAAATGTTTGCAAAAAATGTTTCTTATTTAATTGAATTGAATACATACTACGAGTACCTATATGATATAGTAGAGTTTAGATATGATTCACCGTTACAGTAATTGCGTTTAAATATATTACTTAACAAGTATACCTACTTATTATTTGTGCCTACCTACTACACGAATTCATAAATGATTAATAACTCATAATCTTATATCTATCATTAGATCCGTCTAGACCACTTTTTGTTAACCACGTGCAAGTGTAAATTATTTAAATAAATCTATTCTATCTAATATCTATTATTACCTTCCTACCTAGATTTCATATCAAGACGGATATAAGATTTATTAGAAGCTTTCTACAATAAATTGACCTTGATTTGAATTAAAGTTTTCCTGAATGTTAGAAGAGAAGATTTATTTTAATTATTAGAAGTTTGAAATAACAATGACAAGCAGTTTGTTAATTGCTCATTTGTTTTATTATAGGAGTAATTTTGGCCCCCCTAAAAGTGACCTTTTGATTTAAAATCCATTTAATAAAAGTTGTATTGGTTTGCGAGGCATGAAAAAATATTTTTATTTTTGTGTGTTTATGATGGAAAGGGAATCAGTTTAATAGGAATCTACCAAATAAATTCACAGTCTATTAGACTATCATATCATTCGTAGCATAGGTTGGTATCTATCTGTGTATCATTTTGTAATGTATCTCATCGGACGGGTAAGAACACTTATGTATCATCACATGCTTAATGTTTTTCTAATCTATTCCTGAGATGTTAGAAAGCTAATTCGCTGGCTACTCACAACGGCGACGTGAATCACTTCACTTTAATTATTATGTGAGTACCTTTTCCTAATTAGGTAGTTAGTAGAATTTTTTTAATGCTTTGAGCAGGCAAACGAGCAGACGGGTCACCTGATGGTAAGTGATCACCGCCGCCCATGGACATTAGTGACACCAGAGGCGTCATCAACGCGTTGCCGGCAAAGAAGATGACGATAGACCCGCTTCTTGAAGGACCCCATGTCATAACCTAGAGGGAACACCGATGCAGGTAGCTTGTTCCACAGTTTACACGTGCGAGGTAGAAAATGACGTGTAGTAGATATTTGAAAATATTTAACTACGTTTAGTTATCTTTAATCACGCAGTTATACTCGTACAAGGATACAATGGTCAATGTCTATTAGATACCGTACAGACTAAATGTTATCACGAAACACCAGTAATCAAACCGACAATGCAAGACCTGCCTGACAGGGCAAATTGTACCTTCCTGTAGGTATACCACATTATACGCAATTTATTTTGATTGTTGGATACCTACTTACGTAATATAAATACTTATATGGTATACAGGTGGCCCATGAGTGGGGGACCTCAATATCTACCAATTTAATCTCCATGTATATTCAGCAATATTCGGGAATTTGTGATTTTTTTTGAAGGAAGCAGATTCTTCCAGAAAACTTGAAAATACAGCCTATCAGGCCTACGTTCAGGATTTTTTAAATGAACATAAGTACATGGGGGTTACATTAATAGGTATTGAGGTCCCCACCCCTGAGCCACCCTGTATAGTCATTAATTTCTACTTTTGTGCATTATGAAGTACACCTTGCCTACACAAATCATGCTCAATTCCTCACCGTACTCAAACCGAGGACAATGTCGGTTCCGGTTGGGTAATTAATGCGTGTGCCATGAGACACGGCGCGGCGTGTTGCGAGACGATAAAGACTGCACAGGTCATCTCGTGACATATACCACGATTGTCACTTGTTTATGTTCACCCAAAAATATAGAAAGCATGTGATTACGGTGAAAGCGAAACGCGTCCACATAGCCGGCGGATGAGACGTTTAGCTTACGTAAGCCCGCGCCGTGTTTACTGATTAGGTGAGATTGAAGTGATATCGAACGGAGATGATACCGTCTTCAATACTTACACCTGTATAGATAAATAGAGTTATAGAAATGCATGCTTAGTGCTACATGCTCAAAACTTTAAATTATTTAAACCTTGTCAAACAACTATGTCATCGAATAAAATGCTTGTCTCACGCTATTACCTATGCACAATTAACGAAAATAAGCTATCTGTAGCAAGGCTAAAACGATTAACTTTAATAATATGTACCTACTTATAAACAATGATATTATACGTAAACCTGACTTTATCTTATAAAAATGACAAAAAGTTTTAACTTAAACTTATAATATGTCTTACGAAGGATTATTTTGTAAGTTAATGTCAAACTCTACCCAATAACTATTTGACTCAAGTTGGTAATATACAATAAATTTTCCCTGTTATTTTGTCTGATCTTGTTTCTTTCTCTTGAGTAAACATTTAACAATACTAACATTTTTTACATAGTTTTATACTGTATTCTATTAATAAGCCAGTACGCCAGTAGTATATTGGCTACGTATTTATATTGGATATTGGCTGCTATACGGCCAGAAACTTGATTGAAAACTACTTACGTGCGTCAACGGTCAGATACTTTTTATGAACTAATAAAAAGATTTAATTTATATTTCCTGAACGTACCACATTAAACCGGGCGTGCGTCACTTTCTTTTATGTTAAAAGTGTCGTTTGTCGAATATTTATATAATGCCTATTACAAAGAATTAATATAATAAATGAGAGATATCTATCATACACATATATCAGTATGTATGTATTAAAAAATGTAACTTAAAATTTAGTGGGCTGTAGTTTTAGCCCATTTTATTTACTAATCCTTGCTCTATATTTTCCGCTTTGTTAAAAATCGTCATTCGAAAACTATTTATCTAGCACATTCACCGGCCACAATGCCATATTAGGTAGACCCGAATGTTCGCCAGTTTTGACAGTGTTTTACAAAACTAACGAGGCCGTCCTGTTCACATTCGAATCCCTTCCCTTTCACTAGCCTGCTAATACATCAAGTATATCATGTATTAATTCTTTTGAAACATCTCTCCCATCTTTTAAATATAACTATCGTTTACACAATACAGACACATCACACATCGAAAGTATCTTACTGGGCCAAGGTAGTGAATAACGATCCGATACACAAGTATTTATTGTTCTCCTTCCTACATACTGAACCAATTACTCAATATTTCATACGAATCATATAATCCGTAATACGTATAAAATATAACTATAAACATAGAGCTCAAAACCTTAAAAAAAAAGGGGCTGAGACCGCAGATTCCTCGCTGGCTTAATAAAAACTTACAATACGTCAGAAAAAGTATTTAGTTAGACATGTAGTTATATTGCAACTAATATTGTTACGTAAAATTTTAAGTATAACTCCTATTTTTAAGTTTTTTCTTGCCTTTTAAGTTTTTATCACCTTTCAGGAAGTTCAGGACTTTGCTTATAAGTAGGTTCTAATTATAAAAGACAATAGAGAAATCTCTATAATATGTTACACATACCTACATAAGGTACATTTAATGCGAGCGCGTAATGGTTAGTAAAATAAAGGTTAAAACTTTTTGACGAAGGTGTGTAGCTGTAGTCTGTTTCGCTAACCTACTCTAATTGAAAACCTTCATGGATATCTTTGTAATTATAACACAATACACAGAACACTTTTTCATGATGAATAGCTTTTATTTTTGGCGTTAATTGTAGATAATTGATGGTATGGGCGTCTTTGTATTAATATAGTGTTATTTCTTCATATTCTTGTATTCAATATCGCGGCGACCGTGATGAAACTCAATTTTTTTTTAAATAATAAATCGATTGCAAACAATACAATACCTATGTACACAGTTATAATTGGTGTGTTGTTGTATGTTATTATATGTTTTCCTTGAAAATATTTGAAAATGTGAAAGTTAGTATTGACTATGTATGTTTGTTACTCTTTCACTACTACAACTAAAACTATTAAACGTATTTTCATGAAATTCAGCAGACATAGGAATATGATAGTTGCAATGCAATGCAACAACCCATAATTGTCCCACTGCTGGGCTCGGGGTCTCCTCTCACAATGTGAGGGGTACAGGCCATAGTCTACCACGCTGGCCAAGTGCGGATTGGTAGACTTCACACACCTTTGAGAACATTATAGAGAACTCTCAGGTGTGCAGGTTTCCTCACGATGTTTTCCTTCACCGAAGCAAGTGATAATTAACTTGTAATACGCACATAATATTTGAAAATTAGAGGTGCGTGCCAGGATTTGAACCCGGGTCCCCGCGTTCGGGAGACCAACGTTCTAACCACTAGGCTATCACTGCTAACTAGGCTATCACTGCTTGATATGATAGTTATTATTCCGAAAAACACGGGTAAAGCCGAGTGCAGAGGATTAGTTAGATATAATAGTATGAGTAGCATAGACACGGCGTAACTCGACGTCGACGGCGCGTGTTAACAACTCTTCTTTTTCTCACATGCGTATTTAATTTCATATCAAATACACTTTTCACATGTATATGTGATATTTACTATTACGATCATGTTTCCATGTTATTTTTAATAAATGTGATTGTTTTTTATTGTACCTATATGATACAATATTATTGTACCTAGATGAACGAACCTTCGAAACAAAACATAAACCTAGAAACATAACATAAAGGCTGAGTAACTTTCTAATTTAGTTATTTTATTTTATATTGTCTTTGAAGCGTAAAAATGAAAGCGTAAAAAAACTTTTACCAATACTTAGACCAATGTATGCCTGCATTAGAACGGCAAAATAAATCAGAAATTTGTAGTTGAGCCAATTTAGGTTCCATTAATGCCATCTCGAAACCTGATGGATACTGGGATACCCGTACGTATATTATGCTCTACCTACTTCGTACATATACATATATTATAATATACGCCATTCAAAATTTTAAATGAATCCACTAAATCTTCGGTAATGTAAATATTTATTTATGGTTGATTAGCAGTAGCAACCCGTGGTGTTATGCATTTTCATTGGTAAGACTACATGTTATCGTTTTTACCTTTATACCTTTAGGTGACAGATCTGTTCGTTTAAAATAAATAGAGGCTACAATTACCATAGCACCTATCTAATCTTGCAATAAAAAGACGATTATTTTCTCATTATTAGTTCCTATTTTTCAATTCTTAGTTTTTTATCTCTTTACTGTCATAATATATCATAAGATGTCGAGCTCATATTAAATTGAAAAAACAATTGTATTGCAATCATAATCTAAGCAATCTAAGCAATAAAGATTGTACCTACCTATTATTGTATCTTAACTTTCTACTAACTCAGAACAAATGAAAGAATATTGTTATGAAGATGATATTAAATAATTTAACCCATGATGGTTACGTATTTTTATATTTTAAATAAGGTAATTAATTATTCAATCATAAATTACGAAAACTTTAATGAATTATGAATGAACTACCTACTATTGCGTAAATATTTGGATAATAGTTTACTGACCCTATAATTTATGCACAGTAGATGTTTTATAAAAAAACACTGAAGCAAATGCAAATGATGATATAATTAAATTTTAGTTCATCATCATCTCAACTCATAATTATTCCACTAGAAAATTATACATAAATATTAATAATAAATTAATTAAATATAAATTAATAAGTAAACTATCTAACTGGCTAAGTGTAAATAAAAAAGATTGGCACAGGATGAAACAGTGCAGGACGGAAGCCCATAGCTGGAGAGCGTTGAGGCCGGTAAGTCGTCAAGCTCGCCTGGGTGCCGTGTCGTGTCGCAAGACCAGCTAACTGCGGCAACTGGACCAATTCCACACTGTCACCACCGCAGAAATGCCCGCTCTGCCTTTATCTGATACATATTTCATTGGCTCAGTCTACTAGGTTATAGATAGACTACGAAACGTTTAAATAGGTACTTTTATGCCTAAGTTAACTACCTTAAATAGAGACCAATTAGTAGAAATAAGACATACTACTGATTTAATATTTCCGTAAATAATTTTGTGGTTTTACACATTTTTCAACCTTTTAGGTGTAGGAAATGGTGACATGATAACTGGTGAGTCAGATGCGAGTATTCTCATAGTGGCAGTTTTCAAAAATATTTTATTTTGAAAATTTTCTAATATTAATGTAACTAACAAAATTTTATATAAGTAATAAAATAAAGGGGTAATTTTTATGTCTCAAAGTTAAGAAAAAGTTGAAGATTTATTATAAATTGGTTACTTGTAAGTAATCACACACGTGAACCGTAATGTACATAGTATGTACTACATACCACAAATCGAGATTTTCCACATCTTTGTCTATGTTACACATGCATTACTAATTTGATACTCGAACATCTTAAAACCTCATTTGTAAAAATGACTTGAGACAACTCAATTCGACCGAAACATGAAGTTTGAGGAACCTTCACGGCAGAATTGGCGGTTAGGGTAGTGGTCATTTTGGCATTATGGTGTGGGTATTTGTAAATTAAAACTACAAATCAACAAAATTCTTTAACGTTAAAGTTACTTAAAGTTACTTAAACTTAACTTGAAATAAATTACAAAAAAATATAAATCTACATGAAAAAGCATATCCTCTTCGTTTTAAAAACTCCATTTTTATTATCTTAAGTAAATATATAAATTAACCTCTGTCTTTGATAATTACCGTTTTTTCTCCAAAATCGAATCAAAAGATTTTTTATCTTGTCATCAGCGTAATCACACGATAATAAAGAAGGAGACTTTAGTTTATTTTTCCAAATACATAATTGTGCTAATAATTTGTATAATGTTTTTACATAACCGATACTAGACCCTGATGACGCTCCCAAAAATACGCTTGCGGGAAGCTATCAATGCTATCATGACCCTATCGTCGACAAGATCATCGACGTATAGTTAGTTACATTACTTACATAGAAGTTGAACTGAAACTTAAAATTATGGCAGAACCTTTTGGTAATTTAAATGTCAGAGCTACAGGGCTATTTCACATGATTTTGTTGTAGATAATAACGTGCTAAGTGTCCATAGAGCAGGAATATAAAGCACTAACGGTCTACAGTGTAACTGGTTGCGAACGGTGTCGCAAACTGGAGATATCGGCTTACGTTATGTATATATGCTACCGATTGTTTCAAGAGTGCAATCTATCGCCACTTCTTTATTTTTTGCACAAGATAATTCATAGGTCATACATACATTCCCAAAAAAGAGTTTGTAAAGTGTAAAAAGTATTTATAGTAAGTAGGTAATACATAGGTACATATTGTTATTAAATCCCTGCTCTACATGTTATAAATGTGAAAGTTTGTGAAGATTTTTGTTTGTATTTTCATCACGCGCATACCATAGTACGGATTAAAGTGAAACTTGGCATACAGATAGTTCATGTCCAAGACAAGAAAATAGTGCAGGTTTTATGTCGTATATATGTATTCCTCTGCGATTATTGGGATGTTTATGTTTGTAATTTTGTTTTCTGAATCCTCTCTTCCACGAGCGGAAATCAGTACGTAAATTAAGAAACCTATGAATTGGTATGGTCTGATGGTTTTAAAACATCTGTAATGATCAACCTCTGCTTTATAGTGTCAATATTGTGGATAATTAAGCAGGTGCCCATTATTGTTAACTATATTAAACAATTGTACTATTTATATCAGGAAAATCAAAATAATTAAGTAGATAAATTGGTGAATAAGATCCTGCTGAACAGCATCCAAGCCTTTTTAATTCTTCATAGAGAATGTCTTTGGGCATGAAGTCCGTCCATTGTATAATAATTATACAATAAAGGGAAAATAAATAAATAGATGTGATAATGATAAAGTGAATTATAATATAATTCTGTACCATACATTTAGGTACATTCACTTGTATAATCTAGATTTAGGTTAAAGCCTAACATTTCAAATTGTCTTTAGTCATTCATTTGACTACAGTATCGAATTCTATAACTGACACGTTTGTCCAATCGAGTTTAAAAGAGAAAGTCCTTAACCATGCCTAAGGTAGGTAGGTATTATGGTAATAGTGTATTGTAATAGTGGTTCACTGTTCTTTAATTTAGCAATCAATTTAGTTAGGTATTTAGAACTACGCAATATCAATCTATAAGTAAAGAGGTAATCAAACCAAGAACACATTGTGTTTGATACAATTAACAGAATTTAAATAAAGAAAAAATACTTAATTAGGCAGGCACCATTTTTATTTTTAGTTAAGTATAAGAATGTCGTCGTGTGATCAAACACCATTCGTTGGTTCTGAAGATATAGAGAATGAACTCTATACACGGCCAAGGTGTAAGTCGAAGATGATAGAAAGGGAATCATCAAGTTAGTATAATTGTCACAAACAAAACCATAATTTATTTGCATCAAATTGAAAAAGTTAAAAAATTTTAAAAGTGTGAATTTAAATAACTCCATCAAAAGCAAGTAGATTTACATCGCCAACTAGCTGTAACAAAAAATATCCAGTAGTACTGATTACAATTGGAAGCGTTCATTACGACGACGGTTGAACTTTGACGAACCGGTCAAATCATGTTCCAAGCGAAAGTGGACTCGGAAGAAGATCTTCTAAGTGTTTAGTGAACCGTTTCTATGTTATCCGCTAAAACTTCTTGAAATCAGGAAAAAATATTGTTGATATATTTTCCAATATTTACTTTAGAAATATGTTTTCAATATCAACAATACGCAAAGGATAATGGAAAAAGTTAATTTAAGAATTTGTGTCTACTATCTCCTTCGATCGTTAATAAAATCGAAGACTATCTCACTGTTTTCTCAGTTGCTCGACCGCAAAGTGCACTTTCAGAACTTTCATGTCTCACCATACTCTACATCCTTAGACCTCGTTCTAATTGATTTCCACTTATTTCGCTAGGTATATACCTAGACAGCTTCTCCTTAAACTACGTTCTGTTACGTTCTTATAAACTGAAATTTTTTTCGATACAGGTACTTACAAGTCATCAGGTATTTCATACGTAGAGTCCTAGGAAATGGCTATAAATTCATATGTATATTTAATGAATGTTCTTATTACAGGCTTTTATTTAACTTGCTTTCTTCGTCAATCTGTTAGCATGTAATATGTATGAGTCAAATTTTGCAAGCTAAATTAGAACTACTTCCTCTCATCCTACAGTTGAAATTTCATAAATTGATTTGTTTCCGATGACAATACATACTTATGATAAAGGTGACTCTAGCTCTAGACGAAGACTCATCTACGGCCAACAACCAACAACACAAATACTAAAGTTTAAAATCTTGTTTTAAAAGTATTTTACAAGTATTTTACAATAGTTTATATAAGGTACTTTATATCATTTTCAATAATATTTTACCATAAAAACGAGGACAACTTCGTAATACCCCAAGTCCTTTCAAATTCGATGGCACGAAGTACATAGGTAAACTATAATCAAATGGTATTCATACTATCATAGACAACAAGCAATCGTGCGCAAATCATTTACTTAGCACTAGAATTTTATAGGTATCGTTAACTGCCACTTCATAACTATTAGCAAGCTATTCCGTACGATACATTTTTTGCCGTAATTAAATGACATAAAACCACAACACTTACAGTACTATTAATTAATCTGTAACTTAGTCTAACTGTAATAATAGTTATAAATATTTAGCCATGTCATGAGTGACATAATAAAATACAATACTTAATGCACCATACCCCAAGACTCGTTATTTGAAGTATCTCTACATATCTCACGCCAATTACGGTTAACTGCCTGTCGTGAAGATCAAAGTAAACTTGGTGTTAGTTCAAGGTGATGTTTGTTTACTTCGAAATACTTGTTAAAACACCAAAATTTTTATTTTGATTTTGCTACACAGAACTGGCACCCATATGGCAACCTACATAGAACTTCTTTTATCGGCAAAGTCAACAAAGATGTTCATAATATTTAACTTGGCTCTCATTTCACATTTATGTTTTTGATGGGATATACCTATTTATTTATTTTTATTTAACAATTTTTGTACAGTATGTGACCCAGAGTAAAAGAAATTTTGGACAAAGGTACTGCTTATTTCTATCAGAAATCTCTTCCATCAGAACTATGAATCCAAAGGTGATGTACTCAGAGCCTAATTAGCGTGCACATTGTTTTATGTACCTATGTAATATCCTTGGTTTAGGCAACGAGTGTTTGATGCATTTTGCTATTTACTTGTAAAAATTAATAGGTGTTTATAGTCTATCAAATACGTGTTAAGTAGACTGACCCGACCTTGACTAGCAAGTTGGGGTCCGCCAAAAATATTGAAAAGTAATCCGAGCGCAACACAGACTGCGTATTGATTCTTTTTTATGCAAATAGCCGACAGTCGTTATGACGAGCTGTCTTATTTTAAGTGCTTACTGTCGCCCATGAGCATCATTGACACCAAGTACATTTTATAAAAACATATTAAAATAATAAGAGTAATCTAAAAATTATAGGTAGAGAGCGTGCCCTGTGCATTGTTATTATGCAAAACATCGTGCCGTTTATTGCAGTACCAACGATTTTCCAGTAGTTGGCCTACGTCTCTGCACGACCTTATTTGTCACTAGTTTCTCACGGCCTTCAGTCAGATAGAACTTATAATACACCAATATTTGAACCGCAGTCCGCGGTGCATATAATGAAAGTAACATAAGTCTGCAAACACGGATCCAATAGGTACCATACTATATCTATGGTACCATACAACTCAACCTACTCTAGGTATCTACATAATCTACTGCTTGTTTTTTTCTTAATTAAATCCTATATTCTAATATTGACCTCATATTAAGACCCATGACTAAATAGTCACTAATAATAGTTTTCGGACTTTATTCAAGAATTTTTGAAGTTATACTTCTTTAGGCGCCTTATGAAATAAATGGAAAAAATGATGAGAGAAATTTTAAGATTTGTAACACGGTGACGGTGACACAAAAGGTGACGAAAAACGTCACGCGCGTTTTTAAAAACGCTCGTTTTGAAAAAAAAAATTGTTATATTTATTATATTTTTTTGTTTTATTATTGTTAGAATTTTATGATTGTTTTTTGAATATTATTTTTTTAGTGTTTTTTGAATATTGTTTTTTATATTGCTTTTTACAGTACATACACCCTTTTTTATTAAGAGTCATGAAGTAGTGACTTAAAAAAATAGTAAAAAAATCCCACTCGATGCCACTCGATGTTAGTCCTCGTATGATGATATTTGAATCGAATAATATTGCATTAGAATTATACCTTGAATAAAAGAAGTAATGACAGGTTCTTAACATTTATTAGACTTTATCAAAACAAAAATATCTTATAGCCAGTGATTACTAAAATCAGATTTGATATTTTACTTAATAAATCGCAGCTCTAAAAAAATTGTAACAGTCTAATAATAATACTTTACGTATAGAAACCTTGATAGCAATTACGTTGCATATGACATAAATAAATATTACATATTGAGCACTTGGTCCTGCTTTTTTGTATAAATGAATTCTAGAAGTTTTAAAGATAGTTTGTGGAAAAAAATTACAAGTGAAACATTTTTTCTACAGCCCCTGAAAGTTAATGTGAACATTTAATTTTCTAAAAAAATATTATTGTTTCAATGGTATTTAGATTTTTAGAAACCAATTATTTACAGCGGTTATATGATGCAAAAGGCCTACTATTGAACTAAAAACGAGCGTAGACCTAATAGTTAGGCTGTAATTTAAAGATTTCTCAAACAATCTGATATTTTCAAAAAAAATCACGAATTCCCAATATCAGCTGAACCACTGAATATTGCTGGACATTCATGTGGGTTAAAGTGGTAGGTATTGAGATCCCCCACCCCTCCCATGGGCTACGTTTGATCCGCCCACCGTGTTACACCCTGTATATTTTCAGGCTCTCTTAGTAACGTGTTACTGGTGCTTTCTTCGTCATCTGAGCTGGAAACCTTTGATATGGCTAGGTTTGACAAAAGTAGATACACTGTCTGTCTTTTCTTCTTGTATTGGCATACCTGACCTACATCCTAAACCACGCCAAATTTAAATTTGTGCTAATAAGTGAGCTCCGTATTTTTGTAAGCTTATGTCGTCATGTCAGTACTCAGGGTCTCAGGAGGTTAAGTGGGTACCTTTATAATTTTGTTTGTATAATTATTACTTAAAATGTAATTTAATGTCAAGCTGTCAACTTGCTCCTCAAATAATAATACACCTACCAAGGTACGTTCACCGCATTTCATACTTTTTTACAGTCTTCGATCGAAATAGATTTTATACATTTACCAACACTCAAGGTTTGCTTAGTGAAAAATAAAGGTTAATAATTTATAGATAGGTAGGTCTGTAGGTTTATTAGGTACTATGTACAGTCATCATCATCCTGCCCATTTCCCAATTTTATTTGGGGTCGGCGCAATATGTTTTCCTCTTCCATACTTCCCTATCAGCCGTCATCTTAACACTAACTCTCTTATCTTTCATATCATCTGTAACACAATCCATCCATCTTTTCTTAGGTCTTCCTCGTCCCCTTCGTCTATCACAGTATGTACTATGTACAGTATCAGTATTTAAAATTTGGTAGGTATGTTACAAATAATCACCTTAAAAACATCTTATTCGTTATTATATTCCCAAGTTCTATAATTCTATACCTATTTAATGTAGATTTTATAGTTCTAGGATTCAAAATAATATTTAGCAATTAGATCTTTTATACTGTCGTTATTATTTCTAAACGTTATTTGACTTTATTACTGTTTCAGCAATCGGTACTATAAAAAGTATATTCGTCTACTTTAACGTAGCCTAGTACGGTCCCCTGCAGAGAAAAGTAACCCATCTGTTAAACAGTTTTAATAGACAGATGGGTTACTTTTTTCTGCAGGTGACTGTACCTACTACCTACCACTTAAATAAAGTATCATCCTCATAATTTTAAATGATTATTAGTACATACATAATTACGTTCACATAGATATCAGGAGAACATTAATCAAACATTAGTCTACACTACAATCTAGACCAGTGGTCTAGCGAACATTATCCGATACAATTTAGGTTGTGTAACACACACTAGAATAATGTCACACAAGGATGTTGTATGGATGTATGTGTGTTATATATGTTGTACATTTACTCATTGAGAGACTGGCAACTATAATAAACATTCTCAAACAGTAATTGAAAGTTCAGAAGCGAGTCGAGGACGCGTTCAACTTTAATACCGCAACCCAAATTAAAAAGGGACCTAAAACCTTTATGGAAAGTTGCATACAAACCGGTTTACGGGTTTAATAAAATTTCATATATAAAATAAAGTTAGTTAGCTACTTAATTACTATTTTCTGCTACTGTGAGTCCTGTGTTACCGACAGCTCCCAATGAAGATTGTGTGTTAAACTATTACTTAAGAAAGCTTCATCAAAAATCAGTTTCAGGGAGATGAGGCTAATAAAAGACAGTCCGACAGACAAACAAAAATAAAAGTATTTTTTGGACTCTACATCGAAAACGTATAGAACGGATATGGATTAATTAATTATTAGTAATTTAGTAATCAAATTAGTAAGTATTTTATCAATAGTATCAACACATTACACACACATGTTACAAACTTTATGTTACTCAGAAATAGCAAGGATACATAAAACTTGTTAGCGGCGCCGGATGTAAGAGTGCCGAACGCCTAAACAACTTAATTTATTATAATACAATCATGGTAAGATTTTTTTAATTTATTAAATGTATGAATGAACGAAAAATAATGTAAATAATGTGTAATGTAATAATGTAATGTAATTTGTGTTTAATGGTCCATTTATCGAGGAAGGCTGTAGGCTTATATAATTGTATAATTGTATTGTATAACACAGATGAAACTGTGATAAAATTTTATGTTTATTAGTTTTAGGTATTGTATCAGGCATTTAAAAAAAAATTATGTCACTAGTCGAACTATACGAATTAGGGTCGCCCTGAAAACCAGCGGTCGTGGCTTGATGCGGCCAGTGCTGAGTGTGGCCCTATTTCGTCAGGTTCTCACTGCTGCAAAAATATCTATTATAAGTATTATGTAAGAATATTGCCTGTTTGTATTGCAGTGCTAACTTGAAGAAATAAAATTTTATTCTATTCTAAAAATACATTCTAATTCAATATCATCGTAAACTAATGCCTGCTTGCTTATATTGATGAATTAACTACACGAATAAATTGCCGATATGATCGCAACCCATATCCCATTATTGTTATAATGTAGTACCGATGCGAGACTTAATCTGATGATTGTAATAATACAATACTATGCTATTTTTGAAAAAAAGTGACGTGACACAAAACTGTGCACTGCTGTAATGGGGTCATGTCTTACGATGACGAAGACGCATGGAAATGACCAGCTCTGCAACCAGATCTGCTCAGATTAGTAAATACTTTGGTAATATTATTATCTTTTTTTTGTAATATTTTTTTTAAAGATGTGCTGAGGAGTTTCTTTACGGCTTTTCTTCTCCTCCATAACAAAGCACCTTTCCGAAAAGCTGGTAGATAAAAAATTATGAAGTGCGTGTGTATCAGTGATACCTATATGAATAAAATATTTTGACTTTGACTTTGATAAGTTCATCACAATAATTTCAAAAGTAAGGATAGGCCCATCGGATTCACTCATGTCATTGAAGAATTGTATTGCCCTGTTACAGTTTTATCTCTAATAGGTAAGTTACGGATTCTTGGACTCGATGTAGACGACAAACACTTAAACAGCGATAAAATATGCACATAATAACGAACTGTGCTTCTAAGGGTGTCGTAAGTTAATGCAATTAGGTTCTTGCAACCACTAGGCAATTTCTAAACATGGTTGATGTAAATAATTGGACTCGATCCAAACTTACAAATCGACTATTTACGCTGTCAATGTTTCGTTCCATTTATATGATCTTGATTTATGGTTGACATAAAAATATAAGCCTTAATCCGATTATGATAGGTAATTAAATATGGAGGTGAAGTAGAACAGTATACAGTACTAAACAAAGATTATAAATTTAACTGTAATTAGAATCTCATTGTGCATAATTATGAAACGGGTCATATATATTGGTATAAAATACTAATTTTATCTATTCACATATTTCAAGGGTATATCCGCCATGATAATATTAAGTCAAAAATATAAATTATCCTTATAAAAATCGCCTTACGCATCCCAAAAGACCAAAATGATAGAATGATTGATTGAAAAAAAAACATTCCACCGCTAAATATAACAAGCATCAGATTATGACAACCGACCTAATTATTGTATTGCGAATACGTAAAAGTAAATCTCTTACATGAATATCGTGTCCCGAATGCAGCAGATTATAATCTTTGCAGTAAGTAACCAGTAGCGAATATTTATGCTACCTATTGTAACAAGTGCAAATTTATGCGTTGATTTAATTAACCTTGAACAGCAGTCAATGTCGAAACTGTTATTGTTAGATTTTTTACTTAAATCAATATGAAATGTAACGATATATTTTAATACTTAATATTATAAAATTATACTAGCAACAGCTCGCGGCTACGCTTGCGTGGATTTGAAAATTGCCGCAATGCTGTTACGAAAATAAGATAACGTAAAAGCGTCAATATGCAATATGTAACCTGAAAGACAACTTTAAAACGAAAAAACTTATGACTTTTATTGCGTATCCTCTGGAAATTTTGATGTATCCGGCCTTAATGTCTACAATGTCCCACTATGAAAGAATTCAGTTGCAAAATTCAAAATCCAAACAAAAATTTGAGTAAAATTTGACATTTAAGTATTCCATCCTTATAAGTTTATAGATATAAGTCAACCAATGTCTTTTAACGTTTTTAAGAAAATAATGTACTGCGGAACTCTAGAATTACCTCGAAACAAATATATTCACCTTCAGAGTAAGTAATCAAGTTACTGAGACAAAGATAACATCTTTTGGTTGACCTTCTCTGCTGTAATATCCTAAAGCAAACATTGTTATTATTAGTCAGCTGTTTTTGCAATAGGCTTTTTTGTTATTATCGTATCAAAAGTATTTTTGTTCGTAAGTTTCTGGAATTACCTAACTTAATTTAATAGACATAATATTAATGTTCACCACCTGCAGCTTTAAAAATTTCCATTGGTCAATTAACATCTACTTTCTAAAATATGGATGGCGTGTCTATTCACCGCTAAAATGAGTCCGTTCATCTTGACTCCTACTCCTTAGAATGTATCCCTGGAATATATCAACCGCCTTCAGTTATTGGGCATTGAGATATTCTCGAACCTTAACTTTGGGTAGTTCATTGATTCCAATGTACATACATACTTATAATCTCAATAGTGATCTTATTTTCCTTGTTCCATAGAATAATTTGGGAAATTAAATAATTTCATACACAAAAAAAATATTGTTTTTTCCGTTGACATCATATTCCAAAGTGATTTTACAAATACGAAGTTCTACTCTTCATATAAATTGTGTTAATGGAAATGGAATGTTAATGGAAATAACCACAAAAATAAACCTACTTTTTAAACTTTATCAATATTCATGGAGTCACTGTACAAGTGAATGTTAAAAACCACTACATTATTATTCTGGTAATTATGAAATTCTAAAATATATTTAAAACCACAAATATATAAATAAAACAAACCATCGGCGATGTATCTACAATATACTTAAATGTCGATAACAAGTTAAGGGTTCTAAAACTTACACTAATTATTTACATTCCAAAATATGTCACTTTTAATTTAAGAATCCATAACAGAAATGAGAAAATGAAATACTTTTCCGGGACTCCATAAAAATTATGGTTTAATGATGGGCAACAGCATAATTTGAAATCAAATAGGTTGGTACAATTAATTTTTACTTGCTACTTCCATTTCAAATACTTCAATGAATTGATGTTCAATCAATAAAAAATTCAATTCGATTCAATCAAGGTTAACTTTGAAACTTAACCTGGAGGCTATAAAATTAATTTGCCATAAGTATTAATTGAACTCAGAAACATCATCACTCGGTAGTAATCATTGCGAAGGTCGTCTAAATCACATGACGGCATAAGGTGAAAGTCTGACAATAAGACATGCAACAGGTGTCTAGCCAAGATTTTACGTGTACGATATTATACAGCCAAGTACGTGTATATTATTTTTTGTTTAAATTTTTCATCGTAACATAGCGTAATGAATAAGCTTGTATATTACTAAATTAAAATCTGTGTCGCAAATTTTTACCAAGGCATTAACCAAAATAATCAGCACTGCAGAACAAACATCATTTGAATTATTCAAATATTATATTATACATCATATCTTATCTTATATCTCGTATATAAAATTCTCGTGTCACGATGTTAGTTACCATACTGTAAGCACTATCACTGTAAGCATTTAGTTAGTTAAAAGTGTGTACCTAATTTGTTTGCTTAATAAATAAATTATTGTTATTGTTATACTCCTCCGAAACGGCTTGACCGATTTTTATGAAATTTTATATGCATATTCAGTAAGTCTGAGAATCGGCTACTATCAATTTTTCATACCCCTAAGTGATAAGGGTTTTCCACCCCTAACATTTTTATTTTTGGACAAATTATTTTTTTATATTTTGGCACTAAAAATACATACCTACAATATTAAATTTTCACCCTTCTATCATCAATCCCTATTTTTTAATAGTCATTTTGGTAATTTAATCATTTTTCATCCCGCTCTATAACTGATCAATTGTTAGGCGATACGAAGTTCGCCGGGTCAGCTAGTATGTATATAAAATTCTCGTGTCACAATGTTAGTTACCATACCTCCTGCGAAACGGTTAGACCGATTTTTATGAAATTTTATATGCATATTCAGTAGATCTGAAAATCGGCTACTATCTATTTTTCATACCCCTAAGTGTATCCATCCCTAACATTTTTTTAATTTTTTTGGACAAAAATTTTTATTTTTATTTTTTTATAACGTGGCATTAAAAAATACATATAACCCTATATCACCCTTCTAACACCAACCCCTATTTTTAATAGTCATTTTAGTAATTTAATCATTTTCCATCCCGCTCGATAACTGATTAATTGTTAGGCGATACGAAGTTCGCCCCGTCAGCTAGTACTTATATAATGCATGTGTTATTTACCTATAAGACTTATTTACATACGTTGAATAATGAAGTTTTATCGATGTAGAATGCGTATAATAAGCAATTAAGATTAAATTAATAATTTCCTGTTTAAAAGTAATCGAACGTTTGTTTAGTAAATTACTGTTACTATTTATAGTAAAACTTCATATTTGTCTTAGACGTGATAATTGTTTCAGATAGTATAATTGGCAAATACCATTATTCTAAATAAAGAAGTAAGTAATTGCCCCGCAATTATAAAAGAATCAAATAAATAAATACATTTAAAATTGTGTGGAATTTGGAAACATTCTTTCTTTAACGACCAAATAGGAAATAAATACGAGTCTGTAATCAAATTGATCTGTCATTGGATAATGAAATAATACTTTTTCATTTAAGTTGTTCCATTGTTGATAAAATTATCGAAATCGGATCATATCAAATCATCGTATCAAATCGAAAATCGGAAGTGAAGTTAATCGGAACCAAAAGTGACCTGGATTGAACTACAAGTAGAACAAAATTAAAGGTGGAACTAAAAAAACGAGGTAATGCTCACCGTAACTTTCCAAAGCGAACCATCACTCAAAAATTCATTTTTATAAGTAGTTACTTTTTTATTTTTATTTATTTTTAACGTCACATTTTGCGAAATTAATAACTTAATTAATGTTTTTTAAACATCCAATCTATTCAACCAAAGAGGTACGAAATATACAATATTTAAGCGAATGGAAGCCGCAAAATACGAAAATCTACAGGAAAATTTTAAATACTTAAATTGCTGTAGAAAATAGAAAATACTTTTAGATACATTTACACCACGGACCTGACATTATTTTACATTTACGCATATGAAGTTCTAATAATTGTGTTCTTTTTCAATGGGGTTACAAAGTAGGTGTCGGACATGTGTGTGATATACCTAATTATGTCACATGTCCATGTTACCTACATGCACTGAAGTCTTATAAAGAACTTGACACGTCTAGCTAGGATTAGGCACCACAGATAATATTGCATTGCAAGCCAAAATTCGCATTTCCAATAATTGTGGATTGAATAACAGAACACGTTATTACATTACACGGGCGTAATGTATTCCGTAATATTGCGGGTAAGGAATGGTTCTCTGCAAGATTAGTTACAATTAAAAATTACGTCTTCAGCGTTCATCTACATAATTTATTCCTGCGCTAGTAAAGAACTATTAACAACAGTAAAAATGAAAGATTAAAGGGGCTGGAAGAAACATTGATGTCAATCATGATAAAAAGAAAAGATGCATTTATGATGTAATGTAAGGCTATTTCTAAATTGTCAAATCTTTTGCATTTTCGTCATTTTCTCAGCGTAACAGTTATGTAAGATGAACGTTAAACTTATTTTAATAAAACAAGTTTAATGACCACTGAATATTCCACATGAATAGGTCATATTAACATCAACTTAGAATTTTTATTTATTAGGGCTGCCAAAAAATTGTTTTAGAATTAAACAGATAATATTTAGTTTTATTTTTGTAATGTCTAAATATATCATTTTCTGTTTTTCACAATCTTTAATGTTATCCAACTAGATTAGAATAATTATAATGAAGTTCTGTGATATCGATAACGATTCTAAATTCAGAAAATCCCAGCCCTTTCGATGTAACATTGTAAGGCCGATTGTATTATATTATAGATAATCCAACCGTGTATTTGTTAAGGTTGGTGGATGCATTGTGAAGCTATATTTAGCGTTCTGATTAATTATTTTAAGTTACTTTGTCAAAAAAATCTGATGAATGTAGAATCAAATAACGTCTCTACAATGGTATGTTTCCTACAATTTTTTTCAAACCAAGGGCAATATTCAAAAAAGATTTAATTCACTTCACTAAATGAATTGTTGTATGTAAGTATGTATGTGAATGTATACTACATGGAATGTAGCACCCATTATCCATTGTTAAGATACCTTTGCTCATAGTGCAACCAGCTGAATAACATACATGACGAAGAAATGAGCATTTTCCCTGTTATTGGAAGTCGTGAAGATTATTAATTAAATAAATGGTGGCAATAGTGCTAACAATAGGGGCAGTAGTTTAGACCATTATCATCCCGTCACGGTTTGTCAATTAATTTCAATAAAAAAATTTGATTTATTGGTATAACTGTTAAATGTAGAGTCAAAAGTATTATAGCGTATATTTTTAATTTTTGACAACCCTAATACGACAAACATCAAGTTAATAATGATTTCTTAATGTCAAGTTAATAATGACAATGTAGTCCTCGAAGACAAAGTCATTGCTACAAAATAACAAGACTGTGGTTTAACTGTATTTGGGTTGCTTGGTAGCAATGCAGGTAGCATTGCTACGCCTGAGATGAATTTGATTTTTTTTAATGGAAATAGCCGGCAAATAAGCTGACGATCCACCTGATGGTAAGTGGCTATCGCCGCCCATGAACGTCAGCAACACCAAAGGCATCACTGATGCGTTGCCGGCCAAGAAAGAAAGAAGAAAAAGAAAGAAAGAACTGGCTCTCAAGCCCCCAGCCGGAACACGATGAGTCGTTTGGCGGCTGACTTATGCTCGAGGGTGGTAGCTATCCAGGCGAACCCCTGGAGAAATAATAATAGTAATAATGGTATTAATTAACAATTAAAATCAATACTACCAATATAATCCCTCCGAGGGCCCTACCACCAGCGGGCCGGATTTCGTCGCCTTTTACGACACCCTTCCGGCGTGGTACTAACCCCAATTAGTATTCTAAGCCGCCCCAATACGGCCATGCCAGATAAATGTTTTTTTAAAACCCTTTTAATTGAAATTAAATTAGTCAATATTTTTTAATGTTAAAACGGATGTTATGTATTTTTACGCTGACATCCTATTTCTTACCTAGTAGTTTTTAACTAGGAAATTACGGTACCTATAAATTGGACGGGTCTCTCCTAATTCAGAAGACATGAAACCTATAAGTATCGCCACTACCACCACCACACGGGTCCACTACGGATCGCACATGCATTTACGTCTATAAGACTATTCTAGATTTATAATTTAACATAAAAAGCCATCGAATGCAGTCACCCGTTAAAAAAGTTAACTAGGACAAGGTGCGACAAGTGTTGGTTGACAAGAAATAATATTGATATTTCATTAACGTATTAACGCAATGTTAAATTAAAATCGATGATCTAAGGATGTTTATTAATTTTATCTAACAAATGACAATATTAATACTCAGATATAAACAAATTGATACTTGAAACAAACTTGAAAATTATTTTGTAAATTATAAGTATTTAATTTTTAAAGCATACTTAATAAAATTATGCTAAATAAATGCACATATTTATAAAGTAGCTTAATATTAAACACAAAAATTAAATTGACAATATACTGCAGTGACATTTTTTGTGTATTTTATGTGTTATTTATTACTTTTATTAGTATCTAATCAAATTATATTATACTCACCGCATAATATAAACATCCAATACTCCATGATTGGTAATAAAACTGTTGTATTAACATGAAAATTTAATGCCAATACGTTAACTGTCCATATAACGTTTAGTGAATTTACGTAAAGAGCCGGCACATTTGGTCCATTCGCTTCACGCGAACCACTTTAAAGGCGCGTGCGTTTCGCTTCGCGTAAGCAATAAGACTTTGAGTCTTTAGTGTCTTTACTCTTTAACAGTTGTGGCCACGGTCAATCCCCTGCGAGCACACTTCCGACCAAACGTGAATGCCTTACTTTGACTTGCCTGCATAATACAAAGAAAATACTTTTCAAGTACGAGCTGGGTTCCCACCGTATTAATTAACAAATGGACAATACCTTACATATGACGTCGTCGCATCGCTATGAATCGGCATTGTTTGTCTTCTTACCATAAAAAGTCAGTCATTATATTCGAAGAGATTAACCTACTTGTGCTTTTTATTTTTTATTCGGCACCTTTATATAATGGTACGTACTTCCAAAGTGCTTAGCTTTCTCAAGTCTGAATTAAGTCATTAAAACAAATAAAACGTTACATTTAGCGAGGCGATATACAAAGCGCATCCTTTTTTATTAGTATTTTTTTATTAATTATGTAACTAATTAGGCTGTCTGTAAACGCAGGTAAATATATTTTCTTTAGCATACACTTAGTATGCTAAAGATGACAACCTATAGAATTAAATACCAATTTTCGAAGGATTTTCAACGAAAACGACCTAGTTCTTTATAACTATTATATTAGGTACATCACCAAGTCAAATGTGGCGCTTGAATTACATGTTCATGTGACTAAAATTTTAGGAATTTTTATACAGACCTTGGCATCCGTTGGATCTACCCAATCCTTTTGAAACATCTATATGCGAGGGGTAAACCTGATTTTTGGCGCGGTGAGTGGCGACGCTTTGCCGCACTATATTATTATGGTAGCGCAATATGAAAAAAAAATATAATAACACAATGTAATAGTAATCATAAATAAACTTAGTTTGATAGAGTGTACTTAGCATACAGTAGGACAATACTGTCATCATTTTCTGGAGACAATTCGTAATATTGTATTTTTTCATCCTGCCATATTTAGTTCCTGTCATAATCTGTACTTTTATGCCTATTAGTTTGTATAAAATAATTTCGATGTTTCACATCTGCCAGCTACCCCATGACGGCTCACATTTTTTTAACTTAGCTCTCATTTCACATTTATGTTTGTGATGAGATATCGTTACTTTTTGTCTAGACCATTATAGAATTGGTATTAATTAATTTTTAATATACCTTTTGTTATTTGTAAAATTATCAATAATTTTAAGTTTTTAGATTTTTTCTTTTGTATCTATAGGTACGCCTAATAGTCTTCCTTGATGCTAAATATCAAGTTTCTAAGTAATCTGGACGTAGGTTAGGTTTTTGATCATACGTCAGTCACCAAAATGCGGGTTCTTAAACTTTAATATATCGATAACTATTATAGCTATACATATTTATGAAATTTAGAATTGTAAATAAGCCAAGGGACTTTAATAAATGTGCCAATATGTATGTATGTCAAATAGATCATGAGTTTTGAAGTGGTCAAAAGTAGCCCGAAATGGTTCGTTTAACACGGCGCTGCCGCTGTGTTACCGGTTCCTTTTTTTAACTTAGGCTGGATACGCTGCTGTATGTCTGTAATACCACCAAAGGCACGGCCGATGCGTTGTCGACCAAGAAAGAAAGGCGCCTGACTCTAGAAAGAAGGTAGCAAGCCAGGTAGACTTCACAGAAAGATAACAATATCAAAATAATAATATTAATAACTTAAACATGAGAGGTGTCAAGGGACACCCGGATGGAACGAAGTTCCTTTCGATTTAAGTATTGTTTTGTTGTACAGCGCCATCTCTGTAAAACGCTCTGAATCACTTCAAAAAAAGTGTCGTCATTCGTAAGAATCAAAAAGTGTCGTAATTTTCTGTCTCCCTTTCACAACGCGCGATAAGGAACTTCGATCCAATAATAATACTCTTACGACCGATTGTATGCCGGTATGGTCAGTATTTTAAGCCGCCCCAATACGACTAAAGTACTTTTTTATTCTAACACTTTAGCGGGAATGGGAAATTTCAAGAGTTTTGAATTGGCATATAATTTACCAATTACCATAGTTGCTACTTTAAAGAAAGTATGTTATGGTAATCGCCACAGTAACCATTGATAGTTAGAATAGTATGTGATAAAAAATATTTAGTAGGTAATTTGTGATGGTAACAACTGGGGAACAAAGAAACAGCGACGCAAAGCGCCACATGATTCAAATGGTGACTGCGTTAATGGTGACCGCATGAGTTAATGAGTGACACCCAAATATAACACCAAGTGTATCACATATTTACGGATTTATAAAGCTACCCCATTACTCATAAAAAAAGCAAAATGTTATAGAAGGCTTATGCTTATAGAGTTTTTTCTTTCAGTCTTATGAAAAACGATGAAGGTAAAACTTAAACAGTGCAATAGCTAAATTAGATTTATTAAGCGTTTTTGAATAAGGCGCTAGTATCCGGTATGTAGTGGTGAAAATGCAAAGTTTTAATAGGATTTTGCAATTAATTTATGATATAGGGTATATACAGGGTTAATAATATCAAAACAAATCATTGTATTTACATTGTTTATTGACAGATACATAAAAACAATCAACAGGAAAATATTATCCTATATTAAACAAAACACTGCTTACGTTTATTTCTTTTATAACTATTTTATTCACAAGGCACTTATTGAGATGTACATTCTATCTATGTAGTATCATCGATTTATTTTACCACTATATGTTAATACGTTAAAATATAAATAAATTATTATATATTAAACGGATGTTCAAGCAGCAATAATTTTGAAGTTATTGATATTTTTTTATATTAAATCATTGTATTTAAATGATTTCATGCTATAAAATGTGTATTTAGTTCAATTAAAAAGTTGAAATTAAGAAAATTTCGTTGAAATAATTACTAATTATAACTTTAAATACAGTCATGTAGTCAGAAAAACTTTTATATTGAAAATGTAGTAATAATTCCGAAATTAAAATCTTTTACAGCTGACAATATTTGTAATTTATTTATTCATAAAAAGATTTTTCCATCATGCAAAAATTATAAAAATTCGTTTTGTCTAGATTGTTTACCATATAAGACTTGTTACGGACTAGTTCGTGAGAGAGAGATGTCGCTATTTTTTGCTTATATCAAGAACGGGCCTTTCTTTTTGAAATCAATACTAGTGACTTTAACTAAACTAGTTACCTCAAACAGGCATATCAAACTACTTAACGTAACTTACAATCACAATCGTGTCACAATGTTAGTTACCATACCTCCTGCGAAACGGTTAGACCGATTTTTATGAAATTTTATATGCATATTCAGTAGATCTGAAAATCGGCTACTATCTATTTTTCATACCCCTAAGTGTATCCATCCCTAACATTTTTTTAATTTTTTTGGACAAAAATTTTTATTTTTATTTTTTTATAACGTGGCATTAAAAAATACATATAACCCTATATCACCCTTCTAACACCAACCCCTATTTTTAATAGTCATTTTAGTAATTTAATCATTTTCCATCCCGCTCGATAACTGATTAATTGTTAGGCGATACGAAGTTCGCCCCGTCAGCTAGTACTTATATAATGCATGTGTTATTTACCTATAAGACTTATTTACATACGTTGAATAATGAAGTTTTATCGATGTAGAATGCGTATAATAAGCAATTAAGATTAAATTAATAATTTCCTGTTTAAAAGTAATCGAACGTTTGTTTAGTAAATTACTGTTACTATTTATAGTAAAACTTCATATTTGTCTTAGACGTGATAATTGTTTCAGATAGTATAATTGGCAAATACCATTATTCTAAATAAAGAAGTAAGTAATTGCCCCGCAATTATAAAAGAATCAAATAAATAAATACATTTAAAATTGTGTGGAATTTGGAAACATTCTTTCTTTAACGACCAAATAGGAAATAAATACGAGTCTGTAATCAAATTGATCTGTCATTGGATAATGAAATAATACTTTTTCATTTAAGTTGTTCCATTGTTGATAAAATTATCGAAATCGGATCATATCAAATCATCGTATCAAATCGAAAATCGGAAGTGAAGTTAATCGGAACCAAAAGTGACCTGGATTGAACTACAAGTAGAACAAAATTAAAGGTGGAACTAAAAAAACGAGGTAATGCTCACCGTAACTTTCCAAAGCGAACCATCACTCAAAAATTCATTTTTATAAGTAGTTACTTTTTTATTTTTATTTATTTTTAACGTCACATTTTGCGAAATTAATAACTTAATTAATGTTTTTTAAACATCCAATCTATTCAACCAAAGAGGTACGAAATATACAATATTTAAGCGAATGGAAGCCGCAAAATACGAAAATCTACAGGAAAATTTTAAATACTTAAATTGCTGTAGAAAATAGAAAATACTTTTAGATACATTTACACCACGGACCTGACATTATTTTACATTTACGCATATGAAGTTCTAATAATTGTGTTCTTTTTCAATGGGGTTACAAAGTAGGTGTCGGACATGTGTGTGATATACCTAATTATGTCACATGTCCATGTTACCTACATGCACTGAAGTCTTATAAAGAACTTGACACGTCTAGCTAGGATTAGGCACCACAGATAATATTGCATTGCAAGCCAAAATTCGCATTTCCAATAATTGTGGATTGAATAACAGAACACGTTATTACATTACACGGGCGTAATGTATTCCGTAATATTGCGGGTAAGGAATGGTTCTCTGCAAGATTAGTTACAATTAAAAATTACGTCTTCAGCGTTCATCTACATAATTTATTCCTGCGCTAGTAAAGAACTATTAACAACAGTAAAAATGAAAGATTAAAGGGGCTGGAAGAAACATTGATGTCAATCATGATAAAAAGAAAAGATGCATTTATGATGTAATGTAAGGCTATTTCTAAATTGTCAAATCTTTTGCATTTTCGTCATTTTCTCAGCGTAACAGTTATGTAAGATGAACGTTAAACTTATTTTAATAAAACAAGTTTAATGACCACTGAATATTCCACATGAATAGGTCATATTAACATCAACTTAGAATTTTTATTTATTAGGGCTGCCAAAAAATTGTTTTAGAATTAAACAGATAATATTTAGTTTTATTTTTGTAATGTCTAAATATATCATTTTCTGTTTTTCACAATCTTTAATGTTATCCAACTAGATTAGAATAATTATAATGAAGTTCTGTGATATCGATAACGATTCTAAATTCAGAAAATCCCAGCCCTTTCGATGTAACATTGTAAGGCCGATTGTATTATATTATAGATAATCCAACCGTGTATTTGTTAAGGTTGGTGGATGCATTGTGAAGCTATATTTAGCGTTCTGATTAATTATTTTAAGTTACTTTGTCAAAAAAATCTGATGAATGTAGAATCAAATAACGTCTCTACAATGGTATGTTTCCTACAATTTTTTTCAAACCAAGGGCAATATTCAAAAAAGATTTAATTCACTTCACTAAATGAATTGTTGTATGTAAGTATGTATGTGAATGTATACTACATGGAATGTAGCACCCATTATCCATTGTTAAGATACCTTTGCTCATAGTGCAACCAGCTGAATAACATACATGACGAAGAAATGAGCATTTTCCCTGTTATTGGAAGTCGTGAAGATTATTAATTAAATAAATGGTGGCAATAGTGCTAACAATAGGGGCAGTAGTTTAGACCATTATCATCCCGTCACGGTTTGTCAATTAATTTCAATAAAAAAATTTGATTTATTGGTATAACTGTTAAATGTAGAGTCAAAAGTATTATAGCGTATATTTTTAATTTTTGACAACCCTAATACGACAAACATCAAGTTAATAATGATTTCTTAATGTCAAGTTAATAATGACAATGTAGTCCTCGAAGACAAAGTCATTGCTACAAAATAACAAGACTGTGGTTTAACTGTATTTGGGTTGCTTGGTAGCAATGCAGGTAGCATTGCTACGCCTGAGATGAATTTGATTTTTTTTAATGGAAATAGCCGGCAAATAAGCTGACGATCCACCTGATGGTAAGTGGCTATCGCCGCCCATGAACGTCAGCAACACCAAAGGCATCACTGATGCGTTGCCGGCCAAGAAAGAAAGAAGAAAAAGAAAGAAAGAACTGGCTCTCAAGCCCCCAGCCGGAACACGATGAGTCGTTTGGCGGCTGACTTATGCTCGAGGGTGGTAGCTATCCAGGCGAACCCCTGGAGAAATAATAATAGTAATAATGGTATTAATTAACAATTAAAATCAATACTACCAATATAATCCCTCCGAGGGCCCTACCACCAGCGGGCCGGATTTCGTCGCCTTTTACGACACCCTTCCGGCGTGGTACTAACCCCAATTAGTATTCTAAGCCGCCCCAATACGGCCATGCCAGATAAATGTTTTTTTAAAACCCTTTTAATTGAAATTAAATTAGTCAATATTTTTTAATGTTAAAACGGATGTTATGTATTTTTACGCTGACATCCTATTTCTTACCTAGTAGTTTTTAACTAGGAAATTACGGTACCTATAAATTGGACGGGTCTCTCCTAATTCAGAAGACATGAAACCTATAAGTATCGCCACTACCACCACCACACGGGTCCACTACGGATCGCACATGCATTTACGTCTATAAGACTATTCTAGATTTATAATTTAACATAAAAAGCCATCGAATGCAGTCACCCGTTAAAAAAGTTAACTAGGACAAGGTGCGACAAGTGTTGGTTGACAAGAAATAATATTGATATTTCATTAACGTATTAACGCAATGTTAAATTAAAATCGATGATCTAAGGATGTTTATTAATTTTATCTAACAAATGACAATATTAATACTCAGATATAAACAAATTGATACTTGAAACAAACTTGAAAATTATTTTGTAAATTATAAGTATTTAATTTTTAAAGCATACTTAATAAAATTATGCTAAATAAATGCACATATTTATAAAGTAGCTTAATATTAAACACAAAAATTAAATTGACAATATACTGCAGTGACATTTTTTGTGTATTTTATGTGTTATTTATTACTTTTATTAGTATCTAATCAAATTATATTATACTCACCGCATAATATAAACATCCAATACTCCATGATTGGTAATAAAACTGTTGTATTAACATGAAAATTTAATGCCAATACGTTAACTGTCCATATAACGTTTAGTGAATTTACGTAAAGAGCCGGCACATTTGGTCCATTCGCTTCACGCGAACCACTTTAAAGGCGCGTGCGTTTCGCTTCGCGTAAGCAATAAGACTTTGAGTCTTTAGTGTCTTTACTCTTTAACAGTTGTGGCCACGGTCAATCCCCTGCGAGCACACTTCCGACCAAACGTGAATGCCTTACTTTGACTTGCCTGCATAATACAAAGAAAATACTTTTCAAGTACGAGCTGGGTTCCCACCGTATTAATTAACAAATGGACAATACCTTACATATGACGTCGTCGCATCGCTATGAATCGGCATTGTTTGTCTTCTTACCATAAAAAGTCAGTCATTATATTCGAAGAGATTAACCTACTTGTGCTTTTTATTTTTTATTCGGCACCTTTATATAATGGTACGTACTTCCAAAGTGCTTAGCTTTCTCAAGTCTGAATTAAGTCATTAAAACAAATAAAACGTTACATTTAGCGAGGCGATATACAAAGCGCATCCTTTTTTATTAGTATTTTTTTATTAATTATGTAACTAATTAGGCTGTCTGTAAACGCAGGTAAATATATTTTCTTTAGCATACACTTAGTATGCTAAAGATGACAACCTATAGAATTAAATACCAATTTTCGAAGGATTTTCAACGAAAACGACCTAGTTCTTTATAACTATTATATTAGGTACATCACCAAGTCAAATGTGGCGCTTGAATTACATGTTCATGTGACTAAAATTTTAGGAATTTTTATACAGACCTTGGCATCCGTTGGATCTACCCAATCCTTTTGAAACATCTATATGCGAGGGGTAAACCTGATTTTTGGCGCGGTGAGTGGCGACGCTTTGCCGCACTATATTATTATGGTAGCGCAATATGAAAAAAAAATATAATAACACAATGTAATAGTAATCATAAATAAACTTAGTTTGATAGAGTGTACTTAGCATACAGTAGGACAATACTGTCATCATTTTCTGGAGACAATTCGTAATATTGTATTTTTTCATCCTGCCATATTTAGTTCCTGTCATAATCTGTACTTTTATGCCTATTAGTTTGTATAAAATAATTTCGATGTTTCACATCTGCCAGCTACCCCATGACGGCTCACATTTTTTTAACTTAGCTCTCATTTCACATTTATGTTTGTGATGAGATATCGTTACTTTTTGTCTAGACCATTATAGAATTGGTATTAATTAATTTTTAATATACCTTTTGTTATTTGTAAAATTATCAATAATTTTAAGTTTTTAGATTTTTTCTTTTGTATCTATAGGTACGCCTAATAGTCTTCCTTGATGCTAAATATCAAGTTTCTAAGTAATCTGGACGTAGGTTAGGTTTTTGATCATACGTCAGTCACCAAAATGCGGGTTCTTAAACTTTAATATATCGATAACTATTATAGCTATACATATTTATGAAATTTAGAATTGTAAATAAGCCAAGGGACTTTAATAAATGTGCCAATATGTATGTATGTCAAATAGATCATGAGTTTTGAAGTGGTCAAAAGTAGCCCGAAATGGTTCGTTTAACACGGCGCTGCCGCTGTGTTACCGGTTCCTTTTTTTAACTTAGGCTGGATACGCTGCTGTATGTCTGTAATACCACCAAAGGCACGGCCGATGCGTTGTCGACCAAGAAAGAAAGGCGCCTGACTCTAGAAAGAAGGTAGCAAGCCAGGTAGACTTCACAGAAAGATAACAATATCAAAATAATAATATTAATAACTTAAACATGAGAGGTGTCAAGGGACACCCGGATGGAACGAAGTTCCTTTCGATTTAAGTATTGTTTTGTTGTACAGCGCCATCTCTGTAAAACGCTCTGAATCACTTCAAAAAAAGTGTCGTCATTCGTAAGAATCAAAAAGTGTCGTAATTTTCTGTCTCCCTTTCACAACGCGCGATAAGGAACTTCGATCCAATAATAATACTCTTACGACCGATTGTATGCCGGTATGGTCAGTATTTTAAGCCGCCCCAATACGACTAAAGTACTTTTTTATTCTAACACTTTAGCGGGAATGGGAAATTTCAAGAGTTTTGAATTGGCATATAATTTACCAATTACCATAGTTGCTACTTTAAAGAAAGTATGTTATGGTAATCGCCACAGTAACCATTGATAGTTAGAATAGTATGTGATAAAAAATATTTAGTAGGTAATTTGTGATGGTAACAACTGGGGAACAAAGAAACAGCGACGCAAAGCGCCACATGATTCAAATGGTGACTGCGTTAATGGTGACCGCATGAGTTAATGAGTGACACCCAAATATAACACCAAGTGTATCACATATTTACGGATTTATAAAGCTACCCCATTACTCATAAAAAAAGCAAAATGTTATAGAAGGCTTATGCTTATAGAGTTTTTTCTTTCAGTCTTATGAAAAACGATGAAGGTAAAACTTAAACAGTGCAATAGCTAAATTAGATTTATTAAGCGTTTTTGAATAAGGCGCTAGTATCCGGTATGTAGTGGTGAAAATGCAAAGTTTTAATAGGATTTTGCAATTAATTTATGATATAGGGTATATACAGGGTTAATAATATCAAAACAAATCATTGTATTTACATTGTTTATTGACAGATACATAAAAACAATCAACAGGAAAATATTATCCTATATTAAACAAAACACTGCTTACGTTTATTTCTTTTATAACTATTTTATTCACAAGGCACTTATTGAGATGTACATTCTATCTATGTAGTATCATCGATTTATTTTACCACTATATGTTAATACGTTAAAATATAAATAAATTATTATATATTAAACGGATGTTCAAGCAGCAATAATTTTGAAGTTATTGATATTTTTTTATATTAAATCATTGTATTTAAATGATTTCATGCTATAAAATGTGTATTTAGTTCAATTAAAAAGTTGAAATTAAGAAAATTTCGTTGAAATAATTACTAATTATAACTTTAAATACAGTCATGTAGTCAGAAAAACTTTTATATTGAAAATGTAGTAATAATTCCGAAATTAAAATCTTTTACAGCTGACAATATTTGTAATTTATTTATTCATAAAAAGATTTTTCCATCATGCAAAAATTATAAAAATTCGTTTTGTCTAGATTGTTTACCATATAAGACTTGTTACGGACTAGTTCGTGAGAGAGAGATGTCGCTATTTTTTGCTTATATCAAGAACGGGCCTTTCTTTTTGAAATCAATACTAGTGACTTTAACTAAACTAGTTACCTCAAACAGGCATATCAAACTACTTAACGTAACTTACAGTCAATTGTAATGACCAGAAAACGGCCAAGTCATACTTTTGACCAAGATGTTAGACTATGTGGAGTTAAAGTTGTAGAATTAGCGGCGCGGCTCTTCACGAGTTATGTTAACTTTATAACAATGAAGGCTTTATGACCTTATGAATATTGGGAGCATATTTTGTATGAATTTTGTTTGGGTGGGGTTTAGTTATAAATTTTACACATTTTGGGGTACATGTAACATGTATGGAACGTCTGGTGAAAGATAGTTTCTTAAACGGTTTAATTTTATTCCACCGATTAGTCAATTGTTATTTGCGAAAAGTCATTACATCTAAAACTGTGACTTTTCGCTAATACGAGTACTGAACTTCTTTTGGTGAGACTACAGAATATCATTTAAAAAGATTTTAACGCTTCGGTAACCAACTACGACGTCCTTTATTTAATACTAGCAATCGCCCTCGCTTCGCTTCGGAAAAAATCTTAGGTGCTTTAGTTAACTTACATAACATACTCTTAAAGCAGCATGATCGCTCATTAGAACAACGTTACTATGAAAGGTCAATACTCGAAATAACGATTCGATATTTTTAGGGTTCATTACCTCGAAAGAAAAAACACGGTTCCCTTAAGATCACTTACTCCATTGCCCGTCTGTCTGTTTGTATTTCAAGACCTTTTTTCTCAGGAACGTGTGAAGGTAACAAATTAAAATTAATCCAACACTCAGGTCTGCAATCCCTAGGAGCTGTGAAAACATCTGGGGGCACGGCAGTGCCCCCGCCAAGTCGAGCAAAAAAAATGCGGCACGGCCGTACCATCCTTTTCTCGAAGCAGTTCAGGTCATCTTCGAACCCCTATAACTTCGTCGTGGATAAAGCTAGAAGCCTGAATTTTAAGTAACCAAACAGGCATTGTATATAATATTCTGTATCCTCAACGCAATCAAAAAACATTCGGCTAGAAGGAATGTCTTAGGTAAAACGTAGGTTAAATAAAAAATCTTAAAACTGTGAATTTGTAAGTATCACAAAAAATATTTTTAAACCTATTTGCAGAACTTGGTAATTTGATCGGGACCCATATCGATACATGGGGACAATAGTTCTTCAACGGCAAAGTTAAATTTGTTCCGTTTATCTTTTCGTTACGTACAACTATGTTAGATTTTACTAAACAGTTAAGTTAGGTTCAACAACCCTAGTTCGCACTGAGCTGCATTGTTGCTTTTACTTATTATTATTATTTCATCATATTATTTTCTAAATTTTGTGTTTCCTACTTAACCCTTAGTACTTAAATAACATTGAATAAATAAATTGTATGATGATGTTTGCTGATCCATCAGTATTTCACATTAGGTACCCAGACTTTAAAAAAAGAAATAGTCTTATATCGTTCTCCAAGGTACAATCTATGTCTATACCAAAACACATCAAGATTGGTTCAGCAATGAGAGAGAATTAAGGTTAATTCGATGAGTTATATGAGAATGGTAATAAAGGATTGCACATTTTCGCATTTATTTCATTGTAGTTTTGGCAAATCAATAATTCGGCAAAGGGAAGATATTGCTTCACAGAAAATGAGAAAATTCAGCACTCTGCACTCTCAACACGATGTTCCTCAGGACTGCATTATAACAGAACTACAACATCACTACTACGGAACTCTAAAAATGACGGAACACTTAGTTATTTCAAAGAACAATCATAAGATTGATTTAACACGCCGCAATACGTTTTATTTAGTGGATTTATGTATTTTATGATTAATTATTCAATTTGTTCAATATCTACAATATTTTGTACAACACCAAATTACGATTTTCAACCCCTTCCAGGGTAAAATACAAAAAAATGCTAAAACGTTGGAGGCCATAATACGCAATTAATGATTTAAAAAAGTGAATATAAAAATAGATATTTAGTAAAAAATACTTCAGTGCCGTATTCTAGCTCCATCTTGCGAAATACAAATAAACTAAGAAATGCATGTTTGCCTTATTTTGTGTGAAGAAAAGGTTTTTGTAAGTTTAAAACAAATTAAAAACTCGTTTCTCGGTTTTGGTATCGTGGAAGTATAGATTTACAACTTAAAAAATCATTTATTTCGAAATCACAGACATTCACTTCAGTTATATTTATGTGTATTTGAATTATTGTAAATTTGTAAAAAAATAAGTACTCGCTTTGGCTCCACCTCGCAAAATATAAAGAAAAAACTAAGAAATGTATGTACCTATGCCTCAATTTGTGTAAAGAAAAGGTTTTTGTATGTTTAAAACAAATCGACTCATATTTTATTTTCTCGCTTTGTTATGTAACCCTAAAAAATTGCCTATAATTTAAGTTGAAGACTCGATATTGTAGTAAAGTCCTGTTGAAATCCGTTCAGTAAGTACTTAGCTTCAGAGATTAATGAAGACAAACAAAAATTAAAAACTCATTTTTCGGTTTTGATATCGTGCTAGTAACGATTTATAACATGAAAAATGCAGTTATTTCGAAATCACAGACAGACATACTAATTATATTATATATTAAAGGTGTATGTATTAAAGGCGTTGGCGTGAATCAACACATACAGAGCCATCTAGTTGCCAAGATAGTAATCGATTATTTATTGGATATCGGTTACTCATACAGATTTAATTTGCGTTTTTCTACCACTTCCCAGGTGAAATTTATAAAATGCTGAAATTATATTGGAGGTCATAGATACGCAAACAATATGCTCTTAAAAACAAAATACAAAAGTAAATATCCACTCAGTAATAGGGATTTGAATTAATGAAAAAAATAACCTTTAAATGCATTTTATGGCCTTTCCATGCAATATAAGTAAAATCTAAGAAATGCATGTATAACTCTTTTTGTACGGAGAATACGTTTTTAAAAGTTTAAAACAAATCGGCTGAATTTTTTTTATTTTTCCATACAAACTATCCCTAAGGAACCCTTTAGTATGGAACCCTGAACAATTGCTTAGTTGTTAAGTTGAACACTTTGCAACATCCTAGTAAAAGTGTTGTTAAAATTCGTTCAGTGGTTTCGGAGATTAGCGGAGACAAACAAACAGACAGACAGACAAAAATTTTAAAAACTCATTTTTCGGTGTTGGTATCGTGCAAGTAGGGGAAGTAAGCCCAAGAAGGGTACCCTAAGGCAAAATTAAAGTTTGAGCATGTTAATAACATAATTTCTAAAGACTTAAGTTGATGCGGGTAAGGGAGTTTAATATAGTTTGATAAAATTAGGTCATATTACTTAAAACTATACCAGCAAAATTATTATGAGCAAATAACATAAACCCTCAAAAAACTCATTTTGCCCGTAAGGGGGGCCTAAAATGGGTACTGGCCTCGGGCAAAACGGAAGGCCGGCCTAAGATGGGTAGGTACATAAATCTCTCGAACATTTCTAAGTTAGCTATATCATAAATCAGTCTAAAAATAAGCAACTTAAATGTACTTCTAAATTGCACAAAAACTTAACATAATAGAACATAACAATGTCCAATAACACTGAAGTCAGTAGTAGTAATTAGTCTTTATTATAGCCAGGCACCATTGCTACTATATTGAAATAAATTTTCATTCATTCATTTCATTCAAACTTATTTTCTTTGCTTCTATTTTTATTCTTTTCTATTCAAACCTCGGGGAGCAAAGAAAGTAGTAGATGCCTCTATTTAGGAGTGTTGCCTTCTATGGCCTTATACGGAGCTCCCGTATGGGAAGAAGAGCTGACTGATAGAACCATCGCCCTTTTAAGAAAACCTCAGAGGGTGATGGCTATCGGAGTCATTCGAGGATATCGCACCATCTCCTTCGAGGCAGTGTGCGTCTTGACGGGATGCTCAAGCTTCGTTATAATTATGATTGACTATCAGATTCGGGCCCGGTGTATTGTACCCTCGCCAAGAAAAATGGAAGAGTGGAAGTTCCACGCTCAACAGTCGGTGACTGAAAGGTGGAAAAAGCAGCTGACTGAACTCAGAGCCGGACTGTCGAGGCTGTCCGTCCGATCCTGGAGGATTGGTTGGACAGGCGGCAAGGGTTGTTTACCTTCCGGCTCATAAAGGTGCTCACCGGACATGGTTGTTTCGGAAAGTACCTAAATAAGTGAACCGACCACCAGGTGCCACCATTGCAGCTGCGTCGAGGATACGGCGCAACACACATTGTTAGTGTGCCCCGCCTGGGAGGATGAGCGCCGCAAACTCGTCGCAGAAATGGGGGACGATCTCTCGCTTTCGACCATAATAAAAGCAATAGTCAGAACCGAGAGGTCTTGGGATGTGGGACTTTCCTTCTGCGAGGAGGTTATGTCGCAGAAAGAAGCTGCGGAGATGGAGAGGGAGATATCATCTAACCTCCCAATCCGCAGCCGGAGAGTAGGACGTTGGAAGAAGGGCTACCAGGCCCTTCTCCGTCCTCCATGAATTGATGTCTTGACGTTGGACACGGTGTCAGCCGTCAATAAAATAAAGCCTCGAGAAGGTGCGCGCGGTGTATGAGCCGCGTGCCTTGTAGTGAAAAAGGGATGGTTTAACTCCAGATCCATGCTGAGAAAGGGATTTCAAAAAGGACCAGCGCTGTCAGGCTCGCGGAAGAATGCGAGAGCGTACCCGTGATCCTGACCAACGGTGTAGAGGAGTACACCCGTGGTGGTTTTAGCCGGTAGGAGTCCAGCATAGCCAATAGTATTCATGACATCCATGAGGATTTCCCCACGTAAAAAAGGGGCAAAATGAGTAGGTACTCATTTTGCCCTACCCATTTTGCCTTTTAGCTAGAAGTTTGCATTATTCAAAAAATAACCTTCAAATATTAACTCTAAATCCGTGTGTTGAGTATGAAAATATACTCGAATAAGTTTATTTCGATACTGAATTAACACTATTAGACAGACATTTAAACAAAAGCAAAAATCTATGTGAACTCATCTTGCAATTTTTTATCGAAACATACAAAAAAATATTTTTGGTCACTGCGCACGTGTTTCTACTAGCTTCGTTTTTTAGTGACTGCCTCAGATGGAGCGGGATGCGAAGCGACTGTTGCACTGTTCGCAGCGAGTCCAGCGTTCAATCTGACGATGTCGCATTGCCTACTCTTTTTAGGCTGGGTACCCGTCTTGGGCTTACTTCCCCTAACGATTTGCAACTTGAAAAAATCATTTATCTCGAAATCACAGACAAACTCTTCAATTTTATTAATATGTATAGATTACTCTACCTTTTCGTAATTGTAGACATTGACACAAATTGATGTAAAATAGTGTCGGTTCTGAGGCAATAACTATCACACTCTGGCATCGATATAATTAAAATTTCATTGAATTTTATTATTCAAAGCGATATTAAAAGATTTTAGCACCATCAAGAGCTCATACGACTAAAAGGTAAAAACCTAAGAACTTACAAGTTTAAATAAAAGAAAAATATACATATTACATCGAAATCTTATAATTACATACATTACGCCACGCTGCGTAAAGTGGTATATTATTGCACGGGTGTAAAGTCAAAAGTCAACACCCGAGCGCAGCGCGGGAGCTACCGAGCTAAACACCGTGCAATACTCGTAATAGACTACGTACGTCACGAGTATCATACATTATTTTATAGCACAATGTGACCTAAACCAGCTCTTAAAAGTGACGTGACCTAAGGGCGGGTTAGGGCATAGTGCAGCATAAAAGATAATTATATTATAACATGGTAGGTTAAAGTGGAACTATAGGACTCGCTAAGAACTAGAATATTTTGTTCTTAGTTCGATTATGGTAAGAATTTGACACCAAAAATTTAACATCTAAGCTAAGCAACGAAGATTAATAAAAACAAATTTAGAAATTTTTATATGTACTTCAATACTGCGTATTTTTTAAGGAAGAAATTAATCGTAACCGATAGAGATTAAATTTCTCAAATGCCGGCTAAGTTACCCAGGGCTAAGGCCAGATAATGACCGTAGCAACATTAAACAGGGCGGAATCCGAGGATTCAGAGGTCCCAGGTCAAGTAGGATAGGCCTATGCCCAGCTATGGATTTCGAAAGGCTACCTACCTATTTGGGTAGATGTCATATTTATTTATCAAATTTATCAAATAAATAAATATCCCTGACAAACTTTTGCCCAGGCCCAGGTTACTTCCGTTTATTGCCATATAAACACGTTTAAGAGAATGGATTCCATTATCCTATATTAATAATATTTATGCAACCTAAATAGTGTAATTTTTTCGTTTCTAACAAATTAAATGGAACATGGCTATCACTCTATACGTATACGATCCTTCAACAGAGCATTCAAATTATAGATATAAACTACTATTAATAAATTTTACTACTAGGTAAAACAATATTTATATTTAAGTACTTATTCACTTCAAAATATGTAACCTGTTTATTATCTACTAGGTAACGTAACTAAACTGTTATCGTAATTATAAAGATACTAGAATTATCACAAAATTTTCATTTTTTTTTCTATCGATTGGAGCAGTCATAAGCCGCGTATCCATTTGAGGCAGCCGGCAGAGCAAGTGGAGACCGTGCCGCGAGGCGAGGCTTGCCGTGACTTGAATCAAACCATGCGGCCACGCAGCAAGCCAAACCATGTCGGTAAATATCCGTGCTCAAAGGCGCCTCAATGAGAGTGTTCAGTACGAAACTGAGAGAACTGTGGCTCGGGTTGAGGCTTGTTGATCGATGCTTTTGTACGCGGCTCAAGTGGAGATGCATGAACTTTCTGCAGCCCCCGGCACGCTTACAATGAGGCAGCTCGTCACAAGGCCGCTCAAGTGGATACACTGCTATAGACCTTACGCCAAGGCAACCTTACGACGTAGATCACAATCACATACAAAAGCACCATACAATACTATTAATACCGACATCCTTCACAAAAATATTTCATCGACAAGTTGTTTATCGATAACGCGGTGCGGTTTGGGTCGAGCTTGCTTCTTGCGCCGGCGGTACAGTCGTGCGTTCAGCGGGTACAGCGCTGGTGAGAGCGCACATCGCACATTGAACCACCAGTCGCACGACGCCACGCCTTGAGAGAAGATCGTGCCGTTCGGACACAGGAAGGAGGCCTGGCGACCGTCTATGTCGCAGTAGTGCCATGCTGGAATGGAAACGTTTTTTTATATTAGTATCAGTTTTATTTATTTATTTATTTAAAAATTTTATGTACACGAATAAACCTAAATTACATAAAATATCTCAGTTCAGTATCTATATCAGTTTTCTGTATTTTGCCGTGTAATGTAAGTTGGAATTGCGGTAATCTTAAAATTACCGGTGGTTCACTTAAGGTTGCTGGTGAATGTTCGAAATTTATCATTTTCAAGATGTCTACGATCATTCACCATGATGGCTTGGTTAATCTCTGTTATGAAAATTCACCAAAGGATCTTAAACTCCAAAGTTGTAGTATAAAATATTGAAAAATATTTTTTTTCAGGGACGGTAACATGAGGATCAATATTATTTTCATTGCGTAACCCATAGTGTGGGGTATCGTTGAAAAGGTCTTTTCAAAATATTATGGATCTTCTAAGACCTGTTTTAGATTTAGAGGTTTGTTTGCGAAATATTCGGCTTTAAAATGCTAATTTTGGTTAGATTCAAGTGTTCCTCCTTGTATGTCGGCTAAACGGTTGGAGTTGGACAAGTGAAAAAATTCTCAATAATAGGTTATAATATGATGAATTTACAAGGAAAACTATCACGGCTATGTTAGCTAAGTAATCAATGAGTAATAGTCGATAAACTACTTCAGAACCCTACATTACGCGTGGCCTGACCCGCACTTGCCCGGTTTTTTGAATTTATTGTAACCTAACCTAACATAAATTATCGTACCGTACTTAAGATTTATTCCACCGTGTTAACACCGCCACGCAGACATTTGCGTAATTTATAAATCGCTCATCTAATCTTACATTCACTTAATCGCCTTGGTGTATCTTAAGATTCACCGGGTAATGTCCAAATGAAGTAACTCAAACTAATTATCATTTCAGAATTTCACCATCATCATCATCATATCAGCCCTTATCTATCCACTGCTGGACATAGGCCTCTCCAAAGGTCCTCCGCTGATCTCATCCAGCAACTACCGCCATTACTTTCATCATCCTAATTTGTTATTGTCGACATTCACCAGTGAATTTTATTCCATCGTCAATACATAATTTGGACTTTCAGCTTATCTTTTTAGGGGATGAATTTTCTTAAACACTATGTATCATAATAATTTTCTTTATTCAATTATGAAGAGACTAAATGTCAAGTCTCAAGTAAATCTTCCGATACAAAGTTTCATGCTTCTAGGTCCACTGATTTGTTCTGTGCGTTATTTGTCAGTCAGTAATAGTTAGTTGTTAGCTTTAATTAAGTAGATTTTATGTCCATTCTTTTAGAATATACTAAATAAAACCTTGTACGTAGCACAGCACACAAATTAAGAAAAATTAAAATAATTGTATTAACCTTTATTAGTAACTAATCTGCTTAAATTAAACAGGATCTCACGCTATTGACCTATCTGCTGTATCGCACCGCTTCCGGGTCAGTTTTTGTCATAATTAGTAGTCTCCAATTTACCACGTGACCTTGCCACTAACTAATGATCCTCCGTATATATTAATATAAAAAGGCCAAGTGTTTCTGTATGTATATCTATTTTTTGTATTTTAACGCTTACACGCGTATTAATCTACGTGTACCTATTAATAGGTGATGGGATAACCTTTATACATATGTACCCCTTTTCATGCTCATATATTATATGTTCATCAGAGTTTGAAATTTAGTAGGTGTTAAGGTTTACATAGAACAGAATAATAATAATAAACTTTCTATAAATAATATGTATTATAAATTATATCTATAGTAATATTTTGGCAAAGGGAGATCTCCCGCCAGGCGAGATGTGTTGCCTGGGAGGCGGCCGAGCCCCGACTGTCGTTGTCTTTTTTTTTTTTTTTTCGTTGTCGGAGCGTTCGTATATTATATACTAGCGATCTTTGAAAACTTCGATAGCGTGATTCAGGGCGGCGTGACGTCACCGTGTGACGTGTTGCGCTGTCGCCACAATATTATAAAGAGGAATTATTTGATTGTTTGTTTGCATTGAATAGGCTCTGAAACTACCGAACCGATTTGAAAAATTCTTTCACTGTTGGGAAGCTACACTATCCCCGGGTGGCATTGGCTATATTATATATTTTTTTACTATTTTTCCCGAAACGAAGCTATTTCCTAGTATTAAATAAAGAACAAACCTTTTGCGAATTTGAAGAAACCCTTTGACATATTGAAATACTGTCGAATCTTAAGACGCAGTTCGGCTCTCTGGTTTAAATTATCTTACAACGCCTATCTTAGCTATGAATTAAATCCTAGGACGGACGGACCGTTTGGCAGGCGGGATCTAAAAGCTAAGTAATATTTTGTAAAAGTACGTTCATAAAAGTACCAATTCTGTATGATTATTGTTTGAGTCACGTTAAAATATATTTTTATCATTACCCAAGTTCCTCGAAAAAAGTTCAAATTCTACAGTTTATTGTGTACTTACTTACATATACAAAATATTATTGTATGATATTAATATATAAAAAGGTATAAAAAGAATACTATAACGAAGAATATATCGAAAATAGTTGCAAAAATCACAAGTAGATACAATCTAGTCCATACATTCATAGTAACATAGGTAGCAACCATTTGTCAAACAATAGATCACGAAACACGCCCACAGCATCAGCAACTAATAAATTAAGCGATTCAGTTTCATTGTATTTTGTAGTAAAAACATTAATCACGATATTGTTAAACAAAAGCCTGCCTTGAAAGAAGTTAGCGACCAAAAACGCTATAAATACAACGCGTAGACATATAATTAATCGTTTCAATATGAATAGGCTTGAAAAAATAAGTTATTTTAAATTGAAAATAAGCTGTATCGTAATAGGTTTGTCTGTGTGTTTATTCCCGCTAATTTAAAAAATTACTTAGCCGATCTGAATGCAGTTTTCACTCATGCATTTTTAGTAGTCTTGGAATAACATTGTGTTTGTTTTAATTCAATTATTGTATAAAAATAAAAAAGATAATATGTCATTGTCAACTTAAAAAAAGCCAAAATAAGTGAGTTAATTTTTGATTTTCTACCCCTCTGCCATTGAACCGATCCGCCTAAAATTTTGCATACATACTATTGATAAAAGTATAGAAAAGTATATAGAGTAAGGTTATTCATAAAAGTTTATTTTACGTTTATTTCATGGTAATTACTGACACATGTGAAAATCAGTAACACGATTAATTAATAGTAACACTTAAGCATCTTTAAGCAAAGATAAAGATAGATTACTAGATTTTTTGATTTAATGGGATTTAAGTATTGAGTGACGTTTTATTTGAATTCAATTTGTAACTTTCAAAAGAAATATATGCAATGCAAACTTTGCATGCAAGGAGCCGTAATAAATTTTAAAATCAGTCAATTTAGCAACCTGTTCAAATCTTTAAAATGTCTAACATTTACACTGTTAAGTATTATATTTTGTAGGAGCCACGATAAAGTCAAGGCGATACAAATTAGGTAGGTATTTTATATTGACTATGAGATATAGATATCTACGTCACTACGTGCGCGATCGTGAAGATATGATAAACTACTGCTATATTATCTCATCTCGTTTCTCAATATGCTTATTGCTTCATTTGAAAGTTGACCGAAGACTATTGAATGTCGTCATAAACGTATTATAGGTATATTAAGTGAATTGAATATCTAGGTAAATATAAATGTTGGTGTAGGCGCGTGAACACTGCCAATAGTATTTGGCCAGCGTGGTGGAATGTGAAAATAGAGACGAATGGCAGTAATAAATGACAGTAATAAAATATCAATAATATTTATTTGTTTGTAACTCATATTTCATTCTTAATTATGTATGTTAAAACCATACAACACCACATATATGTAATTTTATAGTTATTATTATTTATTGAGGATGTTTGTATATTTTTGTAGTTTTTTTTACAATATTATTTATGTTTTTATTCTGTTTATAACTCCGCTCATCGTGTGTTTCTGTTTGGCCTAATGGTTAGATGGCAGAGAATGCATAAATTACTAAGCTCGCCATTTATAACTTAATTCTGTATTGTCGTCAATATAGATTAAATAAATAAACATTTAGTTACCTTGACAGCGGGTTTCCATGTCAGCAAAGAAGCCTGGATAAGGCTGTTCATCACAGTAGAAATTCGTGTACGGCACCGCCCCAAGAACTGGATAGTCGGTACCCGGCTTACCTGAAATACATTGAAATCATATATTTTATATATTTTCCTCAGATTATTATTAATAAATACTGGTCATAAAGTTTGAACAGGACGTGTAACAATGCATTTAAAATGTTCACATTATATAGGTTCTTTTATAAAACAAATGACGGTTTAAATTCAAATTCAAAATCGTATTTTTATATAAATTATAGCTCTGATTGGAAAAATATTTAAACCATTTTTTTTAATCATGCTTTATGAAAAATTATTAGAGTGTGAATACGGTGGAACGTCAATGAACGTGTCAGCTTAGAGGGATTGACCCCATAAATAATCCCCTATAATCCCATTTTTAAATGTAATAAATAACAATATGTTAAATGTACACACTCAAAACCATTGGTAATGGTGGCCGGGAGAAAGATGTCACAAATACCCACTACCAGCCCCTCTATTACCATTCTTCGTTCGAAGGCCGAGTTTATCTCAGACAACATTAGAATTTTGATACGATAATTGTGTATATTGTGTCAAATATGATGATAAGTTATTTATTATTACTTAATGTTGTTTGATATTCTTCTAATTTAGATAGTCATTAGGTGTCATTAAATTTATCGTAATCAAGTGACTGCGAACGCTGCGAACAAAAATTTATTGGAACTTAAGACTCCATTATCAACGTTTTATTTTAATTTTAAAAGTATTTGATAACGATGCGTAATTATCATGTCGTAATTATAATTAGATCACGGTCGGCTCGTAGTATTTCGTAGCGGACACATAAATAAAACGCGTTGAAGTCTTTTGTACCAAGTTTCATTATTGAACGGGGAAACATTTTGATTACGAGTATACCTCACAATGTTGTGAATACGGGCGTATAGTTTATAACTTATTGTGTAGCTAGCAATAATTCAATTATGTTGATGTTTATCTTAAATAATTATTTAATGTCTAATGTTTATTATCATCTATCTCGTTTCCAGGTTTTATAGCTGTGATTACGTTAATGGTAGAGATTACTGTGGTCGTTCAAACGATGTTGAAATTTATCTTTAACTAGGAAATCGCCCTCGCTTTGCTTCGGGAATAATAGTAAAAAAAAATATAATATAGCCTATTTCACCCGGAGATAGTGTAGCTTCCCAACAGTGAAATAATTTTTCAAATCGGTTCGGTAGTTTCGGAGCCTATTCAATGCAAACAAACAATCAAATATTTCCTCTTTATAATATTAGTATATATAACAGTTGAAGCAAATATCTATTAATATAATTTTTATGTAACACAGACAGATAATAAATATCAGTAATAATATCAATGATGTATGTGGGTGACCGCCAGTCTGCTTGACTACTAGTGGCAAAAAAAATCTTGAGCGCTTCCGTACATCGGAGGGCACGTAAAGTCATCGGTCCCGCTTGTTATCGTAAGATACCAGTCGTTAAGCCATGTCGGAGGCCTTCAGGTGGCATGAAAACTTCCGACATTGGGTTGGCCACCAACCCCAACACCAGTCCGCAATGAAGCAGCGTGGAGGAGTATGCTCTAGGCCTCCTCAAGAAGAGAGACTTGTATTTAATAGTGGTTGAAGCCAATATCAATTACTTAACATCTGTTAATATCTATAAATATACAAGTAAATGGATTGCATTGGCCACATGGCATTGAGGAAGCTGCCTCGCGTTATTGATTGACACTTTATACAGTTACAAACATAATAGTAAACTTCCGTTGTTCTGGACATTAAGCCGATCCAGAATCGTGATGTCTGAGACAATTGCACGCGACAGACAAGACCGTCTCTTGCGCATAATGAATCCCGGTAGTTATCTTCGTACAAATAACGAAAGTTGGCCTGCAGTAACTACTTTCACCGGTCAAACCATAAACTAACTCGACCTATTGAAACAGGTAAACCTTTGAGCTCGGCCCGTTTACACTGACGCTAAGCCTCCTTCGACTTGCTTTATATAATAGTTTATATTACCTTCATGTGTATTTATGTATTTTATGTATGTATGTAAATGAATACATATGCATTTTAGTACGTACGTCTTTTTTTCTTTTTCTTCTCTCTTTCTTGGCTAGCAACGCATCAGTGATGCCTTTTGTGTTGCTGATGTGCATAGGCGACGATAGCCACTTACCATCAGGTGGATTGTCAGCTCATTTGCTAGCTATTTCCATAAAAAGGTATGTAGTTTAATCTTTTATTTTCCACATCCAAATGTCAAAATAATTTAAAGTTTAGCATTATGATTTGAAACGGGAAATGAACAAAAATATAACAATTTCATGTACTCTTTATAACCATATGATGGCTTAATCATTTCGCAGATATCAATGGGATATTATTTTTTTATATTAAAATACTTCTCATTTCTTATTCAAATCACAAACGCGTTATTTAGAGTTAAACAAACCTACGAGTTCAGTGTAGTCTACTTCTTAAGTGAAGTAGATAGTAATGAACTAAAATACCTACAATACAACTCAAGAATATTTATCATTATTATTTACCCAATCAACCAAATAAAATCAGTCACACACTTAAAAGATTACGTAGTCTGCGTTGACTTACCTTGACATTAAAAACTAATCACATAACATAATAATACATCCGTTAATTAATAAAACACCAAGTGGGTAAGCAAAATTGTGCTAAGTTGAACTAGTAGACAGCCTTCTGAAGGGTTACGCATTGCGCACATTATTGGTTGCACCGTTGCACGATAGATTTACTTAGTCATTGCATGCGTTACGAAAATACTCGTGTTCATGCGTATAGGCATTTGTAAGTTATTTGCAATAACATGCGTAAAACAGTGTAAATTTTAGTATGGATTGTTCTGACTTTCTTTGTTACAAAAATGTGCATCACCTAATCTTAATTCTTATACTTTTTCTAGATTTATCTACTTTAGGTTGCCTGGAAAAGGTCGCTCTAAACGATTCGCTAATTACTATAAAGTGTTATATGTTAAGCAATTTTGCTTTTTTATTATTGAATCGCCTCGTATTACAGATGAGGCATGACATGAACAGTAAATTCATTCGCATCTCCTAATGAGCATGACGTAATTCATTGAACTGCGCGCGGGTACATGTTATACGTGTTGAAAAATTATATAAGATGAAACATACAAACACAAACGTGACGACTTGGATGATGCGTCATGTAAATGCGGGTAATATTATACCCGCTTATTTTGACGTGACACAAATTAATTCAAGTGACCTAATATTTTAGTTTGAAGGCCTCAACAAAACAACTGACAAACATGTGGACAAAGGAAATGTTTCACCTCAGTAATAGCAGTTGGCACACATTTGTAACCAACATGACAGGCCTGTAATTTAATTTGAGATTAAGACATTAATTTTATTCTCATCACATTGCATAAATAAATTTATATTTGGTGATTAACTTAAACGCAATTATATGGCTTGGCCGGCTTTAACTCATTAATGGCCCACTACTTAGCAAAGGTCTATCTTCTCGAGGAGGCCTAGAGCATACTCAAAGTACATAAATAATATCTTTCTTTCTTTCTTTTTCTTCTCTCTTTCTTGGCCAGCAACGCATTAATGAAGCCTTTGGCGTTGCTGATGTCCATGGGCGACGAAAGCCATTTACCATCAGGCAGATCGTCAGCTCATTTGCCGGCTATATCCATAAAAAAACATAAATAATATATTATGTGAAGACTCGGGTCTCTCCTCGTACTTGAGAAAGCTGAACTACCCACGTTACTCCAGTGCAAGTTACAGTGTGATGAGAGGGAGAAACGTAAAATATTATTTCAATTATTAACTACTAGCTGACCCGGCGTACTTCGTATCGCCATAGAATGTAACAAATCAGAGATCATTAAAATCGATACAGCCGTTCTTAGCCGCTATAGTTTTTGTGTGCATATCTCCTCCCTCTCCTTCTCCCGCTCCCTCTCCCTCTCCTGCTCCCTCTCCCTCTCCCGCTCCTGCTCCCCTCTCCTCCCCTTGTTACAACTATAACAATTCATTTTTGTTTCTAACTATAAGCTTACATATTAATTTTCACATTTCTGAGATCAAAAATAAATAATAGTTTAATAAAACTAAAAAGAGGGCGTCCATAAATTACGTGAGATTTTTAAGGGGGAGAGGGGGTCGAGTCAAATCTCATCTAATCTTACGTTGGAGAGAGGGGCGTCTCGGCAAATATCACGCAATTTTATTTCTGATTGAAACAAAAAAAATTATACTATTTTGCTGGAGGGGGAGGGGGAAGGGAGAGAAAGGGGGAGAGCGAGCGGGAGCGGGAGGGGGAAGGGGAGCGGGAGGGCGAGAGGGAGGGGGAGAGGGAGCGGGATGGAGAGAGAGAGAGGGAATTTAATGGTCTCTGATATGTTAAACCTACCAAAACTATAAAAGTTAAAAGTAACAACAAAGTACATGAATTACTAATTATTAGGCGATACGAAGTTCGCCAAGACAGCTAGTGTTAAATATTTATTTAATGATGCCAAAGAAGTATAACTTATCACTCGCGTACTACATGTAGTTTTTCTTCCTTTCTTTCTTTCTTTTTTTCTTTAAATATTGAATTGTCATCGGTCCTCGATAAGTTTACGAAGTTTGAAAGAAATCTGACTGTTTAAAGCTAATTAAAGTGTGTAATTACACGCGTATTAGCGTGTAGTTTACTGCGATACAATAAAGGTTGTACTGAAAATCAGTAGCCGTGGTTCACTGCGGCATATGCTGAGTGCGTACCTTTTTTGTTAAGCAGTGCTGCAGCAGGTTATGTGTTTGTAACAACTTATAGTAATTTTATGAATGTTTTATTAAGATTCAATTTGTAACTTGTTGCAGTGCTTAACAGAATAAATAATTTCTTTCTTTCTTTCTTTTAATTAGGTTATTCTTTCTTTCTTTCTTTTTTTCTTTAAATATTGAATCGTCATGGGTTCGAGGATAAGTCTACGAAGTTTGAAAGAAATCTGACCATTTAAAGCTAATTAAAGCGTGTAATTAGGTTTTTCTTTCTTTCTTTTTTTTTCTTTAAATATTGAATCGTCATCGGAACTCAATAAGTCTACGAAGATTGAAAGAAATCTGACCATTTAAAGCTAATTAAAGCGTGTAGTTAGGTTTTTCTTTCTTTCTTTCTTTTTTATTTAAATATTGAATTGTCATCGGTCCTCAATAAGTATACGAAGTTTGAAAGAAATCTGACCATTTAAAGCTAATTAAAGCGTATAGTTAGGTTTTCCTTTCTTTCTTTCTTTTTTTCTTTAAATATTGAATTGTCATCGGTCCTCGATAAGTCTACGAAGTTTGAAAGAAATCTGACCGTTTAAAGCTAATCAAAGCGTGTAATTAGGTTTTCCTTTCTTTCTTTTTTTTCTTTAAATATTGAATTGTCTTTGGTCCTCGATAAGTCTACGAAGTTTGAAAGAAATCTGACCATTTAAAGCTAATTAAAGGGTATAGTTAGGTTTTCCTTTCTTTCTTTCTTTTTTTCTTTAAATATTGAATTGTCATCGGTCCTCGATAAGTCTACGAAGTTTGAAAGAAATCTGACCATTTAAAGCTAATTAAAGTGTGTAGTTAGGTTTTTCTTTCTTTCTTTCTTTTTTCTTTAAATATTGAATTGTCTTTGGTCCTCGATAAGTCTACGAAGTTTGAAAGAAATCTGACCGTTTGAAGTGGGTCAAAATCAAGTCCAAAGAGAAGTTACAAACATACAGGTGAAGCTATTAATAAAGCGTGTAATGACGAAGTATTACACCTTAGGGGATGAATTTTGAAAAAACCGTGATACACTTATTTCTTGTTTAACTATGAGCTTATTTAAGCACAAATTTTCACCCTTCTTACTTCAAAACTGACGAAGTTGCCATACTAACTTGCATCCCCTTAATTAACCATTTAGGGGATGATTTTCCAAAAAAATGTGTTAAAATTAACTTTTGTTTATAACTATGAATTTACATAAAAATGTTCATGTTTATAACTCTAAAACTGACGAAATTGGTTTGTAGTTAAGTGACTTGCAATCGTTATTTTTATCCCTGGGGATGATTTTCCAATATCTTCTGAATGGAATGTCCGATTTGAGTAATTCAAAAAGTTATCAATAGGTATTGAAACAGTTTTGAATATGAAATTATTTATTTGGATAAGGATTAATACGAAGGTATGGTTATCATGGTCTGATGTTGGTCAGCTTTTTTATTGACTTTTAACATGTAAAAAGTGGTTATAGTGACATAACTACAATAGTTGGACATATAGTATCGCGACGTTTTTTGTAGATATTAATATGTTCTCTAATATTGTAGAACATTTTTTTGTTCTATCATCAATAGTTTCTGCAGCGTATGCGATGAAAGAAATTTTTAAGCAATTTTTTTTACACCTTGGTTCACGTTACTGAAGTTTTAGCAAGGATACCTAATTTTTTCTAAAATTAAATATAGCCTATGTTACTCAGGAATAATGTAGCAATCTAATGGCGAAAGAATTTTTAAAATCGGTTCAGTAGTTTTTGAGTTTATTCGTTGCAAACATACAAAAATACAAAAATACAAAGCTTTCCTCTTTATAATATTAGTATAGATAAAATTCATATTTTAATAAATTGCTTCAAACTATTTTCTTTTAGTACATGTCGGTAACACTAATCTGTCAATCATTCATATTTTACGGTGCAATGCGGGCACAGGACCGTTACAAACTACACTGGCAACGATTATGTAGGTTCTGTTTAAAATCAACATACGTAATTGTATTAATTACCTTCTTTCACCAATTGAACAAATCACAACAGTTACATTTGTACTAACAATAGCTCTTACTAATTCCATAATCACGTTTTTGTTGACGCACCGTATGTAGGTACCTCGGTAACTAGTACATAGTTTGGTAGTAGTTATATATAAAAGGCAAAAGTGATTGACTGATGTATCAACGCACAGGCCAAACCCTTAGGGCTAGAAACTTACAATTTCGCACACGTATTCCTCTTATGACGTAGACATCCACTAAGGAAGAATTTTTCAAAGTTCAACACCCAAGGGGGTGAAATAGGGGATAAAATTTTATATGTTGCATAACAATGTCTGTCAGATCAGCTAGTAAATAATAAATAAATAAACGCTTATTCACTCATACCCCCGCTGTAGGGTTTTATCTATGTCGCGGGTGGCATGGACGACACATATAACACATTATAATTAAAACTCATGACCCGAGTACAAATATTTATCTGCCCCGGCCGGGAATAGATTAATTATCGAACCTAACTAGGGTCGCTACCAATTAGGCTTCAGGGTCGTCAGTCCAGTTTGTAAGAAACAAGAAGACTTAATAGCAGCACTATAATGTTATACAGTAATCAGATGTTACATGTGCATAAAAACTAAATGTCATGCATATTGCAGTAACTGCGACAAGCGATGATCGAACCACAGTCTCAATCAATAACCTGTGTTAAGTGATCGAAATCATGTATGTTAAGAAGTTGAATATTTTCCCCTACTAATTCGAAAAATACTCATATTTATATACAATTATATGTAATGTACGTTATTAAAATCCGCGCTTATTTAATTTCAAATATAATAAGTAAACGCGCATGATGCCTGCGTAAGTGCGTAGTATTAGGTACGAGTAAGTGGTGTCTACAGCCATGTGTATTATATCTAAATATGGTAACGCAAATACTAAAAATTCTTCTATGGGACTTAATTGCACGCACAACTCGTCAAATATGTCACAGTTACATCAAAACTGCTTTCATTTTCACAATATGTACTTACCTAATAGATAACTACTAGTTGTTTCCGGAGAAAAACTTAGTGGTGAAACTGTTTACTCGTATGTAACGTCTATCTGTAAGTACATCTCACATAAAATTTTTCTCCGAATATGCTTGAAAGTCTTGAGTTTAGATGCAATTTTGTAACCCAACAGCATAACATACACACCTTATATAAAAAGTTATGTGGATGTGTGTGCGGATTATGTGGTCAGTACTAATCATGCGGGTAAAATATTCGTACATGTACATATATATTGACAACATAATAAATAAATAATATTGTCTATACAATATACTCGGAGTGTCAAATTAAAATACGTATATAATATATAGCTTCATTCATTTTAATCAGAATTCTGAAGGTAACAAAGAATTCAAAGTAACGAAAAACTATTCTGTGCTATATTATAAGAACATAGCTCTAACTAAAGAAAGTGCTACTAAAATAAAAAATGCTCTTTTTCTAAACAAGTAACGGGAAGTTACGGGAATAACTCGGTGAGATGAAAACATAGTTTTCCTGCTTCAGCTTTCTCAATAGAAACTTTAACTAGCCTGAGTTTCAAGTTTGTATCACAGAATAGATAGTATATGTTTATTTATAAAGATATAAATAAATTATCTATATGTCTAAAGTTCTAAATGTACCTGCGAAATGTACCTATCTATATAAAAATCAGCCAACCACACGTAAGGTCAGCGGGGACAAACAGAAAGAAGGTCAACCAGCCATGCAGCCACGTTTATGTAATAATTTGAGATGAGGCGCCAATGTCCACAATTTAATCAATCAAAGGGTTTTTTAACATTGGCAATGAACAGCCAACCTTCTTCTTGATGGCCGTAAACATCATATCCAACTGTGAGAGTATATTAATAGATCATTACACATAATTCTGATTGAATAGTCCTTAGGCAGGGAAAAAAATATTTATTTATTCATGTTTATCTCCATTACATTTTTCATACAACTGTACATATCTTTTATTTCAATATCATAGCAAACAAGCAAGCAAAACTGTTTTTGTAAACCAAACTAACTAAGTGATATAAATATTTCTAGTACCTAATTCGTTTTTAAAAGGTACACCTTTGATTTACATTGATATAATTTGTGTTAAAATTTTGCATACATGTCTCATACATTTGGCACATTTTTTTATTATCTTTAAGATTAAACGCGATGAGAGCAGTAACTTTAGAGGCTTTACTACGTGACCTTTATGAAAAGTAATCAATCCTATATATGACATAAAAAGGTCAAGCAAATTGAAAACATTGGATTCAGAGCATGCATTTATAATTTAACAAATACTGTTTTGTAATATTGTATACCTACATTATACAAATTATACAAATGATCTAAGTGGTTGTTTGATTGTTTGCGAAGTTTATAAAATTTGCATTTATCCACATAATCTTTATGTTATGTTATGAAACTTTATATGTTTAATAAGTCCACTATTGCCATCATATCCCCCGAATTTTTTATCTGGTATAATCTTAAACCAAGTTATGAGGGTTCAAAAAACGACGAAGCGCTTCGAGAAAAGGTAGGTAGTGCCCTCGTCTCGGCGGGGGCACAACCGTGCCCCTAGATTAAGTTTAAACCCCGAAGAAACCTGCTCGTCTTAGTTGCCATACTTCTTGTATAATAAAAGGTGAAATGTTTTATACGTGGGTTACACAGTCCGGTGATTCATCTGCTAGTTTGCCGGCTATTTGTATTAAATAAATTTAACAATAAATTAATAAAACCCGCCTGCTATCAAAAACCTATCATGATATAATATCTTTTTGAAATCCTTCTGGTAAGATCTTTAATTTGATACCCATTTGCATTATTCGATTTATTTTTATTTTTTGATACTTCAAATAATGGCATCTCACAGCCACCATATTTGTTTTTTTTTAATTTTACTTATCTAAGAAGGCTTGGGTTATCAAGACGAATCTAACGATATCTTAATTAGCCAAATCCATTCAGTGGGTTTGGAAGATAGGAGGTAATAAAAAATATTACATCCATACAAACATAACCCTTGCTGGCAGTCGAGTAAAAAATGTATGGACTGCATGGCTACATAAACCGCTCTGTCTATAAATACAACTCTTAGCTTAATCATCCTATAAAATATTCACACAAAACAACAAGCAAAATGATAAAATGGGTATTATTTATGTTAGCTTCGTCTTCAATGCTACAAACCAGCTTGACTGCATCGCAGAAGTTAAATGTCTATTTGTGGTAAACGAAAAACATTATGGAAATGTTTTTGAGTATTTTGTTTATTATGAAGCTAAGGCTAACAACTAAGTTTTTATTGTTTTATCACGTTATGTAAGATTGAATAGATAAAGTGGTTATTAAACTCATTCGTGGTGCAATGTGTATGACGACTGACGAGGTATGGAGAAAGAACAGCAACAGTAAATACATATTATGTAGGTGTGTGTGCCTAGAACTTACGAGTATAACGTCATCATATGTCATTTGAAGATTTATTCAGATTTAAATAAGTATTAATTCATTAAGCTTGTGTACAACAGCACCTATTGATTCACTATTCACTGAATTGCGAGTAGGACCAACCTACCTTAGATACTAATTGGATTACGTAAATCGATAACTATCTAAACTGTCTAAACTAGTCTAAATGAGTGTTGGATTTCACACATTGAAGGGTTCCATAATCGGAAAATGATGAATCAAATAAGCAACAATAATGAGTTTGTATTTCGTAGAATTATTTTAAAACCAGTCATAAAAAACCCCTTAACCCCTAAACAGTATTATTTAGATACCATATGCTTTGGTTGGTTGGTTGGTTGGTTGGTTGATTGGTTATTCATATTCGGTATATTAGGTGATTTTTTAAGGTTCCTTAGTCAAAACGGAACTTATAGTTTCGTCATGTGCGTCCGTGCCCTATGCTAAAAAGCTGCAATGTAGCAAGGATATAGATACTTATTAAACCTATCTTACAAAGTGCAAATAAAAAAAATCAAAGGACCCTTACAGATCTGCAAAGAAAATTTTTAAACCCCGACGAAAAAAGAGGGGTGTTATAAGTTTAACATGTCTGTGTATCTGTATGTCTGTCTGTGGCATCGTAGCTCCAAACGGATGAACCGATTTGGATCTAGTTTTGTTTGTTTGAAAGGTGACTTTATCAAGAGTGTTCTTAGCTATGTTTAATGTAAATAAAACTGTTGGGTGTATATTAAATTTTAATTTATGATTATTTGATTTAAGGGTCCGTTTACAATGTATTTGTCTTTAAAGTGTTAATTTTGGTAAGAACGAAGTATCCCCTCCTATCAGCTAAATGGTAAAAAATTCACGGCAGTAGTATTATGTATATATCAAGGCTAGGTTAGCTTAAGTAGATAGTGAGTAATTATATTCGATGAACTTACCACTGTAGAACTCTACATTTTGCGTGGCCTGACTTAGCCAGTTTTTAATAAATTTTTGTACCGGCTACGAAAAGGACAATTTTTTAAAAGTTTGTACGATTGTATATTAACATCTAATGTCAATATTAGAAAGTTTTGTTATAGAAGTATGGAATCATTTGAATGATGCCGATGATTAGTTATCAGTTGTATAAAATTACGTTTATTTAGTGTTATACTGACATTATCGATTACCATTTTGAAAAAATATTATTTGTTAAATTATTAAGAGTTCGCCATCCATTACTGGTAATAAAACATGATCATGAAACACCAAGATTAAACTACAAATAACTGAAAAATTGCTCGTGCTACGGAAAAAAATAAAAGGTTACATTGTATCTAAGCATTATTCACAAAGAATTTGCGCAGTTCCTTTTATTTCGTACTAGGTCAATCAGTTTGTGCCTTATAATATCAATTTATGTTAATATAAAAGATTAATGTATGTAATGGTCCAAAACCAAGTTATTAACAGAAATATCTTATCTTGCACTAGCATGGTAAATGTCTCAAGTGGCAATGAGGATCAGCCTTGTAAAATAACAGTAATACTGTAGCGAATTCGCAATGCCAACACTGCTTTCAATTTGCGTAGGTATAGCACATTGATTGACAGATTACCGTAATAAGGTACTATGGACTTTTAACCGTGTCGGCATTCATTACAGATAACATATGATTTTATAAGATAGATTGATTGGTGTACGATTAACCGTGACCATTTATTAACTGGAGAATTATAGTTAAACCGTGGCTACGATCGTAGCAGATTGGTCGAAATATAATTAATACATACAAAAAAGTTGTAAGTACCTACCTACCTGAACACAGTAAATAATGCATAATGCACAATGAGTTAAGTTTAAAATGTTATAATGTTAGGGCACCATTTTAATCACTTGACACAAACGATGGCACTCAATATGCTCGTATGTACAAACGGCCGTTATTATTTCTAAGACTGCATCGACCTTCCATTGCTATCACGAGACCCTAGAGCCATTCACAGTACAAGTTTATATTAAATAGGACTCGCAAACTCAAAGAAACGATTTTAAACCTAATCGATTCGTGTAACATAACGTAATCGCCTGCAGATTAATTGCATTTCTTCCCCAGAATTCTCACCTTATTATTCTAAAAATTTATAGGTATTTTCAACATACCTATAGAAACAAAATTAAAGCGAGAAAATTGCTGAACAATTAGTATGTAATAAAACTATGTGCTGTGCATATAAGGTCTATTATATCCTCTTTTTTATTGATAATGTTTACATGGATTTATACTTTAGTTTTTATATAATTCTTCATTTATTACTTAAATTTGAAACTAATTGGTTTAAAAGTTCAATAAACCAGTTTGCGGAAACCTTTTAAAAATCAAGATTGTTGTTAAGATTTATAATCGAGATGTGTCAGTAAAATTTATGGCTCCACCTTTTATTATATGTGATCTTTGAGATTTCTAACAAATATAACCTAGTAACCTTGAAGATCCACAAAAGCCATACCTATAAAAAACAACAAGATATATCTAAACTAAATATAATAAGAATAAAATAACAAAAAAGACTAAATAAGACAGCTTATTTTTCTGAGTATTTTAATTTAATTTTTTTGGTATGATAGATTATTTTGATTGTTAAGCGATACGAAGTTCGCCGGGATACTTTAAACTTAAAAATTGCACATCCATACTCGGAGTTATCTTACTTATACTTCTTTCTTTCGCAAGTATAGCTAGTCTCTCCATTTTGGAGTGTTTAAAATTATCTAATGACAACACTACTTTGCATTGCCATTCTCTCAAAAGATTCGTGCCTTTCGAAAGCCAACCAAATTCATATGCACATTGTACCTAAAACAAGGTATAATTAAATGACATGATTTTATTCAAGAATATCAGTATCGTGTACTTGTACTATATATTACTATATATAAGTGTAAATAATAGTAGATAATAATATAATATATAATGTGATACATATCACTAGATAATAAAGTTAATCATAAAGATAATCATAGATAATAAAGTGGTACATAATCAGGAACTTTAAAAACCCTAAAAATCTATCAGATTTACCGATGACCTACATACTCGTACTTACAATATTCATTGTTGGAGACCTATTGTGTACAGTGCCAACTGCCAATACAGCACTGGTACACGAGTAAATACTGGTTTCTTAATCACTGGTAGAACTACACACGCGAATGCCTACAGCGATAGGCTTTAGGCAGACTGTTCCGTAATATTCTGTAATATTTATTATTTTTTAGGAATATGATCAGTATCAAACACGCTATGATCAAAATAATGAGTGATGATAAATTGCGATAGTGATAAATATGTCATTAGAGAAAGATATTTTACACATTAATGAATTTTTTCAATCCAGCTCTATTGCATGTTCCAACATATAAATCAGATGGGTAGAGCTCATAGTTTCAAAATAAATAAATACTCGACTAGGCTACTTGTTTAATATAATAAGACACCGTTTCTCTTACATGTCGTACTTTATTTGTCGATGTAAATGCGCCTTTAGGTCACCCAATGCATTTCCAGTGATAGCAATTAAAAAACCGCTTAATGTTGTAATGAACTTGAAACTCTTTTGTAAGCGAGTCACCACGTTTGTTGGTCGATAAATATGTCGCTTCATTTTTTTAGCTAACTGCTATACCGTGTTCATATGTACATGATATGCCAAGTCAGTGCGGCGGACGTCATTCGACATGCAATCAAAAATACTGTTAGCATTGCAACGTGCATTAAAATTACTTCTCAAATCTTGATTGGTTAAGGTAGTACGTGAGTAATTTAACGCGTATGGAATATTGTAGGTATAAAATAAGTAAAGTTACTCAATTAAATTTAAGCTTAATTATATGGTTAGAACTTTACCAGAAATAAAACGGAAAAAATCGCGCGGTGAAAATTCGTATTGCGTGTTAAGCCTTATTAACACGCATTACGATTTTTCACCGCGCGATTTTGCCGCAAAATTCTGTGAGATATGAAAATTGTATGAAGCTGCACGCACTTGCGAAAAAAAATCGTGTTGATTATGATTCAGTACGCGATTTAAAAATCGTCAAAAAAAAACATGCGGTGAAAAATCGTAAAGCGTGTTAAGCCTAACGGGCCCAATGTCTAAAATAGATTATGTAAATAAACAAAAACATATTTTTGCCTTTCTATCCTATATTTACGAAACTATTGAAAAGATGCTTTGGCATTTTGACATATATTATGAAACATTCTCATTAGTTATCTATAAGGGATAACGTTAAAAAATACTAAGGCTCATCTGTGACAGAACCTTACACACACCTGCAATTTTTCCAATCAAAACATCTGTGGATACACTCCAATAAGACTGTGGTACTGTTGGGGGTGGGTAGAGAAGGCGATGAGTTACGGTGGTCACTTTTTAACAATGGATTAATTGCTTCATCTTTTAATAAAAAAATACAAGACATGCTGAATTTTAAATCTATGTGACCTTGCTTATGATGCGTATTATATTTTGCAATATTTTGTACTTAAACTTGTCCTATTCAAGTATGCAACCTCGAGCTGTTGCAATGCTCAAGTGACTCCCGTGATCAACATATTAAAATCCCCCACCTAGTTAATGGTTGCCCGTCAAGCACTTAATGAGCCATTGTTAGCACAATTAAAATAACATAGAACAAAGCCACAAGAGCAAGACTACGCGGTGTGATAACTCTCAAACGGGTGTGCTTTAAATAGCTATACATTTAACTCCCAACCGTTTGCTTAAAGGTCATGAGATCCTATACCCGATATATTGTTCACTGTATCCTATTTGAATAGTTTATAAATTATGATTATTTTGCTGACTGAAATAGAAGGTCAGGTGTCTGAGCAGGCTGGTCACCTACCTAGCAAAACCTAAATGTTACTACTAATGTGTACCTTTTTGTAACGGTTAATGCCTGCCATTTAAATCATCGCATATAATTCCTAACGTATGATTATCACAATACGTTATAAATATTTTACACTTGGGTTTGAGTTTCCATCAGAGTAATAAATAATAATAAATCAACGATTATTGTATCTTATAATAAATAATAATAATAAACATGTAAGCTCTAACAATACGATTCCGTGTACCTATGTATACAGTAGAGTGAGCGTCTGGAGCGTACCTAAGTATAGTTAATATGAATAAAATAAAACTTAAAACATCCAACGTCCGAGAGTAAACATGAGGCATCCAAGTGCACTGCCGGCAGGTTTCTTCACGTTAGGGTACTTAAGTTTAGAGGTTAGTTAGAGGACCTTAGAAGTTGCAAGCTTTGCAAGCGGCTTCTCGAAAGTTCTCCGGAATTTTCCTCGCAATATTTCTCCTTTACTAAATGTTTCATTACGAAAACATTGATAAGACACAACAACATTGTAAAGACTTCGAAACTAAATCACTTGATATTAAGTAATCACGTAACTGTGGACAATATTGTAAAGTTTCGTCGCGACCATGATCCATATTGAGGGTCACACGTTAAAAGCCCGTAAACAGTGTTTACCGAGTAGATGTTGAATGTCCATAAACTGCCTAATAGACTGACAGTACTGCATTATAATTAAAATAGTAATAATAATAATATGTAAAATAATTTACGAATTATTACTTTTGGACACACATATGTATAGGTCATGGATATTGTACACTACACTGTACACTACTTACATACAGATGGGGACTAAAACCAAAGTAGGTAAAATGGGTACATACACTGCGATAGCGAGACTCATTGTAACCTATGGCTGCATAACTTGGCAGAGTAAAACCACCCAGGGAACATGTATCAGACAACTAAACAGATTCAAGGCTAGCATGACGAATGACGACAGGAGCCCTGAAGTCAACACCAATAGCAGCCATGGAGGCCGCTCTCAATATTGAGCGCATCCATGTTCAAAAGGAGGCGAGGGCGGCAATTCTCCGCGCTATCGAGGGAGGGAAACAAAGCTGGAAGTCCCGTCCTATGAGGAATCTTTATGAAGATCTAGCATGCCTAGTAATGGCGATGCCGAGCGACGCTATTCATACACAGCTCAGATTCAACAAACTGTTCAAAGTAGCCATACCGTAACAAGAGGAATGGGATGCAGCGGTACCTAAGTGCGTGGGAGGAAGCGACGTCATCTGGTATACCTAATCCGTTCGTCCGGGCAGTGGGACTTGGAGACCAGATCTATCTCCGAAACGGGGACGGCCGCGGCGCTACAATAGATCAAATCTGATCGCAGTAGCCCCTGGAAATCCTGGAATAGCTGTCTCAAACCAGAAAATTCAAATAATAACTGGCAAACAAAACTAAGGAATAATGCATAATATGATTCGAATTTTTTATAGGTGCGTTTTAATTCATTATTTTGAAACACTGCAGCAAAATTATTTTCGCAAAGCGATTGCTATGTGACCTTCGAGATTCCTACAAGAGTTCATCTTGGAATCAATTGAAAACATAGGATAAATCAAAACTGCTTATAATACCAGCTTAGTTGACTGAAGAATCTGTATTTTGATTAAAATTGTATAGTTTTTGTTGGATACCTCAATAAGTTATGGAATCTTACTCAATTTCTGTTTACCTCATTACAAGGAATATCAACAAAGTCATCTCATCATATTATATGCAGCATGAACTTTAATTGTATAAGTATAAAAGTAAATTAAAAACTCCATCAACGTATATTCAAGCGTTTTTAGATACTCAATAAAAATATGTAAAAAATATAAACCATAGATTACCTACTGCTGTGTAAATAAAATGTTAAATGCAAATAAAATGCAAAATAAAGTAGACGTTTGCTAAATTTGAATTTAACACATCAAACGATTTTATCTAGAAACGACAAATGATGATTCTGATGTAATTTTAAAACCGGTAGATAAAAATATCACAGATTCTGACATCATCAATAGTAGGTACATCAACTGTTTTTTATTAATCTAAGCCGGATGCGTCAAAATATTATCTTAAGTAATGATTAACTTAAGTCGACATCAAGTAAGCAAATTTATTTAGCATCACCGATTAAACAAGAAACTTAAAAGTAGTTTATAAATCTAGTCTTGAGACGATTTGTAGTAATCTTAAACCGGACCAAAAAAAACAAAGAGATGCGCCGCTGTTGCAAGCCGGTCCATTTTTCTCAAAAAACAACAAAAACCTGTAAAACGTAGCATTGAACCTTCGTAAGGCTCCTAAAGTTGCTTAAGACTCGTCGTGCGACTTACCAGGTATGGCGACGCCAAGTTCAAGGTACTCCTTGACGGAGGGGCTGAGGAAGGCAGGTGGCAGCGCGGCGGGAGCTGGCTCCGGCGCGTCCAGCGCTTGTGCAGGCTCGTGGGGAGCCGCGCTGTTAGCACGCACACGCTTCACCCGGCTGCCATTTTCAGAACCTAATTGCGATAGTTAGTTTAGTTCACAGCTAGCGCTCTCGCCGCGATCTTGCCTGCCTTATCCGGAATAATAAGTACCCTAATCTAATACCTTTAAACGAGCAATTCTTGTATATATATATGTATATAATTGGAATCTCGGAACCGGCTCCAACGATTTTCATGAAATTTAGTATATAGGGAGTTTCGGGGGCGATAAATCGATCTAGATAGGATTCATTTTTAGAAAATGTCGTTTTATCGGTGTTTTCAGGCAATGATAAACTTCTACAATATACTCTTCCTGACATCTATTGGCAAGTAGCAATACTAAAGCTACTTCAGTAAATGGCGTTGTTAAGCAACACTAAACCGAGCAAAGCTCGGTCATCCGGGTACTTATGTCTTATTCCAGATCTTGATTTACCTGTGTGCTAAATTTCATGAATATTTGTTCAGTAGTTTTTGCGTGAAAGAGTAATAAACTTCCATTCAATCTTTCAGATGTATAATATTAGTAGGTTATTAGGACTTTTTTCCATCCCTCTCACGTAACTAAATGTACCACATGCCTGGCCGGCCCGGAATTCGAACCTGTCCTAGGTTTTCTACTCGGCATGTAGAGTCGCTTATTGGTAGAGGCTATTTATGACGGAATAAAGACGGTACTATTAAGTATTCTGTGACTCTACATACATATAAAGGTAATCCCAGTAACGAATCTATTCCAACAATACTGCTAATCACTTCCATTGACAAAACTTGATTAATTAAATTGCCAACCAGAGTAGATAGATGGTCGTTACAGCAGCAAGTCTTTGTAATGGCTAAAATTAAGTGCAGAACAATTTTATTATTTCGTTAGAAGAATTAATTAATTAATTAACATATCGTAAATTATGTCCCAACATTAATGTTGTGTTCCTTTAAACCTAAATGAACGGTTTTTGTTTTGTTACATTAAGATTTCAAATGCTTAACTTTCCTTAGTAGATTCGTTCGTGAAAAATATTGACGAACTCTACGACTCCACCCCACTGTACAAGTGCAAATATGAAAACATTATAAGATAAGTACATGTTTCTTCCAGAATTTTAGTGCTTAAAAGAGGACTCTGAAATCACGTGCGACTTACTGCGAGTGCATATGCTAGTCCCGTTCCCTCCTTACCATCTAACTAATCTAATGCATCATCCACTCTGAACCTTCCCGTTTATAAGATTTAGTACAAATACATTTCTAGCGAAAGATTATATAGTTTTCATGTAACTATTGTTGCATCTAAAAACTTTTTTCTATACCTTGATTTCTTATCAGTGTCTATTATTTGCTTTAAATGCAGCCGTTAGCATTTACACTACAGAAGATTGTTACGTAACTATGACAAATAAATACTTAACTAAAATAAATACATAACTATTTCAACAGAAATATATCTTAATTTGAAAATAATATAATTTGTTTAATATTATATTATTTTCGGGTTTAAAAGAAAAATTAGGAAATACAGGAAAATATATACAAACCAGTTGCAACCAGAATTGAAAAGAAAATAAGGGAGATAACACTGAAAAAGTTTCGTTTCCTCATTGTGAACAGTAGAGTTCTAGATGCATTCATGTTTAATCACCACAGTATGTCAGGCACTATATAGCATAACACGTTTATTATTTCAGTCGGCATTGAAATCTACTAAAGGTCTCAGATACATAATGGGAATATTCATTCAAATTTAATTTCGTCGCGCACCGTCACACAGCCCGTACCGAATTACGTAACAACGCGGTGCTTGCGTGCGCTTTTGCGGACAACCGAACGCGCAATGTTCACTCAACTCGCACATACTCAAGAGTCAAGCCTCTTAACTCGAAGGCACACGAAACACAATTAGATTGACCTCTAAACTTTTTCGACGGGTAACAGAACACGGCTTAAACCGTGTCTAGTAATGAATCAATTGTCAAGACTCTTGACAAAGAATATTTCTCAAAACAAGCCTACCAATCGAAACCTCTGCAATTTTTGCCTTTATCGTGTGATTAAGTATACAAACTTACTTACTAACGTATTAATTTTTGACCAACTTTTACAGTTATTTCCATATTTTCGATTTAAATTACGAATAATTACGAGACGGTTTTTAGTAAAACAAAATGTGCGCAGCTTCTATGAAGATTTATTGAGGATATAAAAATTCTGCTGAATCTGTATTTTACGAAGTAAGTTATTAAAATAAATAAATATGTGCATGGTATGGTTTTAAAGTCACTTTACGCTGGATACTCTGAAACGCGTAATCAATTAATTTCACCCCAGGAGGATTATTACACTACCATTAGTTTTTTACACTTTTTCCCGCAAAGAAATATGACAGAAACTAACCCAAGATACGATATTTAGTAGGCTTGGTAGAGATTTGTTTGGAAATAGTCGGCAAACAAGCTGACGATCCACCTGATGGTACGTGGCTATCGTCACCCAATCACATCGGCAACACCAAAAGCATTACTGATGCGTTGCCAGCCAAGAAAGAGAGAAGAAAAAGAAAGAAAGGACTGGCTCTCAAACCCCTATGGAATACGATGAGTCGTTTGGCGACTGACATAAGCAACGAGCAGGCGAGCCGCCTGATGGTAAATGGCTCTCATGGACATCAGTAACACCTCAGCCATTACGAATTCGTTGCTGACCAAGTAAGAAAATAGGAAAAGTACTGGCCCTCAAATCCCCCATCCGATCACAAGTTGTTTGGCAAATAAGAGAGCGGTAACTTGCCAGGTAGATTTCAAAGAAAGAAAATAAGGAAAGATAATAAACCTTGCGCGAAACCCTACGGCCAAATAGGGGAGGCCGGCTTCTGTCGCCTGTTACGACTTCCTAGTCTTTCGGCATGGAATTGGGGTCAGCATTCTTAGCAATGTACGCCGCCGTGCCAATAAGGCCATGGAAGTATTAAAGCAAGAGAGAACTCTTGACTGATTCTTATACGCACAGTTTCACGCCTTTGAGCTAGAAAATTGAATCCTGCATACAAATTTCCTTTAATGACAATTTTTAAAGTGTTAAGACCTTTCGAAATTCCTACGGGATAGGGAAAAAAGAAATTGGTAGCTATTGAACTATTATTACTAGCGTATAAAACCGACATACACCGCGAACCCAATGTTATTTGCGCAATGAACTGTAATTGGCTACAGTTTTCAGTGGATTCAGCCGATTTTGAAAAGAGAACGGGGGCTCGATTTTGGAAATAGAACCTAGCGGGGTGACACATGTCTGTTTTTTCTATGCCTTGAGCATGCAAACGAGCAGGCGGGTCACCTGATCAACAGCGGTCGAGTGATCAACGCCGCCCATAGACTTTAACAACACTGGAGGCGTCACCAATACGTTGCTGATCTCGAAGAAAACATTGGAACCGCTTCTTAAAGGACCCCATGTCATAGCTTAATGGGAACACCGATGCAGGTAATTCGATCTACAGTTTACACGTGTGTTGTAGGAAATTACGTGAAAACCAAACTGTGGACGAATATCTCGAATATGTCGAACGATACAAATTATCTCATCAAGAAAACTTAAGGTTAGAGAGATAGTCAGCGACCTCCTAGAAAAAGGAATAATTAAGGACTCCCAGACAGAGTACGCTAGCCCCATAATTATATTACCGTTAAGGATAGATACCCGTTGCCTCTAATACATGACCACATTGACCGATTAGATAATTACACATCCTTTTCTAGCCTTGTTATGGCAACGGAGTTCCACCAAATACCAATAAATAAACAGTGTACTCATTACACTGGTTTCGTAACTCCAGAGCATTACTACGAGTACCTTAAGATGCCTTTCGGATTATCCAACAGACCAGCTCATATTAAATAACACTGAAGGACTTCATTACCACCGGACGAGTACTTGTCTATATAGACGACGTGCTTCTTATGAGTTCATCAGTAACAGAAGTGATTTCTTTACTTCGTGAGATTTTACACACCCTAACGCAATCGGGTTTCTCAATAAATCTCGGAAAATGTTCGTTTTTAAAAACCGAAGTCGAATATTTTCGACGTGTGATCACCAAGGTCTCCCTCCCGATCCTCAGAACGTGAAACAAGTGCGCCAACTTGACCAATAAGTGGCCTTGCCAGTTGCCATATTATATTTTCGTAAATATATCAAAAATTATGCGACTTATCGGTCGAAATTGAGGGATCGCAAATAACGATAGATTACGTTGAAAAATCGATCTGTCAAAATTAAGGATCGGATATAGAAAGCTCTCAACTGTCAATGTCATACTTTCAATCTAAATAATCTATCCATCCTCCCACAGATGGATTGAAAATAAAGATAACGATCCTTCGATCGCTTATTGAAATGATAATATTACGAATTGGATTAAAAAATCTATCTCGATTAGCTAAATAAGGATTGAGATTGGATATAGAAAGCGGCCGTTAAACGACTTGCTTATCTCACCTAACCAAGAAAGGAGTTAAATTCAGCTGGGGAGCGGAGCAAGAACAAGTGCGACTACATCTTATCAACACTTTAACTAACGAACCTGTATTAGCGATTTTTGATCCAAAATACCAAACAGAGGTTCATACGGACGCTATCAGTTCTTAATATGGCGCCATACTGCTACAAATACATGCAGATATAAATAGCAGACATGTCGTTGAATATTTCACTTATTTCAGCAAAGTCACTCAAAATGCCGAGGTAAGGTAGGGAGCTGGAAACACTAGCTGTCGTCAAAGCTCTTCAGCACTTCCGGCACTACCTCATTAGACTGCACTTCAAGTTGGTGACCAAGTAATTTCGGTAATTTTAGGGATTTTTGATTTAGTTTTAGGGATAAATATTTTTTAAAACGTAGTGATCTGTGATTCTGTGATTTTTGAGCTCCGCCATGCGCCAGGAGTAAGCTGTGTTTTTTTTAGTGTTGGTAACATCACATCACAGAGTACTAACTAATCACTATGTTTTAAATAGAAATGTGCCAACTCGGAAAAAAACATGACTCGAGTAAACTCGAGTTGAAATTGAGGTAACTCGAATTGAATTATAGTTACACAACTCGAGTTAGCAAGAAGAAACTGAGATGATTTGTTATTACTTTTTTACATCCATATTTGTTCTTCCATCCAACTCTCTATCAGGGGACAATTATCATTGCTAAACTTCGTAGGCAGGATTGAAATAAAAAGGTTTTTATAGTTTACATAATATATAATTTGTACATTATATTTTTATATTTAAACTTTATTTATACATTTATTTTTGGATTCAATCTAACGCCCCAACTCAGAGTCGTTTAACAATTGTTTAAATCGCTCCTTAGTACAGAATCATAAAAATTCATTCTCAAAGTCAGTTTACGGAAAATTAAAGTTAAGGGATGAATTATGCTACACCATGCTGGGCGCGAGTAATTTCACTAACATTTTACTCGGCTCGGAGCTCGGATAAACACTCGATGTCCGCGTCATATAAAAATTATAATATGCCAGCCGTGCCTCGTCTGCGGCATGGCTCGTGCCCGGCACGGTGTAGCATAATTCATCCCTATGTAAACAAATAGTTTCAACCCATTAATGGCCAACTATTGAAATCGGGTCTCTCCCCTTGGGAACAAGTAGAACAAGTATTCCCAGAACAAGTATTCAAACCTTTACTTAATTATTTCATGTTGATTAACATTGAAGAATGTCAAGTCAAATCAACCTCTCATCAGTCTCATCATTGACGTTGACAGCCAGCGGTACTGCCATAAATAAAATGGCGTAACTTCTTTATTTTATTTTAAAGAAAAAAGCTACATTGCAATGTTTTTAATGTAAGAAAAAACAGTAAACGAATTTCTTGTTATTATATTAGAATAAATCATAGTCCTAAAAGCATCAAAATAAATATTATCTTTAATTTAATAATTTATTATCAACGTATTTTGCATGTGGCTACACAAACACTCCATTGATATGATTATCGATAAAATTATTTGACGTGCTTTGGACCGCATAAAGTTGAATAATGACCGGAAAAATTCGTGTCATCGTCGCATCGGTGTCATTCGGGGGAATATTAACGCCATAGATATATACTTATACTACTACTTATATATATATTACTTATATCTATGATTAACGCGCACCCAATGAACGATTATGAATCGCGTTCTTTCGCTCTTTCGCTTGATTTGATTCGTTCATTTACCGCCAGCCCAAACACGAAATTCGACTGAGTCATTAATCTATGACTCGAGTTAACTCGAACTAAGCACAACTCGAATTAACTTGAGTTAGTAATGGCCGGTTTCTGAAGTCTCCAGTTAAACGATCAACAGCTATTGAATCAATAAAGTTAAACTTAAGTTATATATTCGATAACAGTCACTGGGTTTCTGAGCACGCGAGGAGCCTTTCAATAACTATGAATCCAATAACGAGTATCTAAAACTGCCACTAGATGGCTCTCTTCAAAAGATAATAAAAAGATAAGTTTCAAATAGATATTATCATTTTATTTTGTCGTTTTGACTAATTGTATTTATTTTGTGGTAGTAAATATGTAAAAAATATTGAAATTTGGTATTTATTTGCGTCTGTTCATCATAGTCAAATATCAACAATAAAATTTAAAAACGTCAATTTAACGTTTATTTTGGTTACCATTGGTTACCATTGGTTACTATGGTAACATAGTATTTGAGAATAACACCTCTGTCATTCATTGTCAATCTAGAAAAAATTGTTGATTTCTTGCAAATAATTGTATTTGTATTTTCAATAATCTGAGGTCCTTGAGGCTATCCATATACCTACGGCACACACAAATGACCTCAAAATAGTTGTAACTTGTAATTTGTCATATTCTGTCCACGAAATGTTAAAATGAAACGTCAAATAAAGTTATCGAACCGGTAAACGGCCATATATGCTTAGTTAGGTTAATCTTAGATAAAACGGAATTTATCTATTATCGCCGTGCTCAGAAACGCTTTTTCGGAAGTTATCGACCCGTTAGCGTTTTTGAATAGATAAACTCTCGAAAAAAGGATCTCAGAAACCGGGCATAAGTCGAGTTGACCCATCTCTAGGTTTTAAACATATTACTTAATATAACAATATTAATATACCGCGACGTCCACGTGTGACTGTTTTTAGTATTTTCAGTACTAAATTGGTATATTTGAGGCTCTCCTGAGTGTTATTATAATTTTAGTATATTGCAAAATTTTAGTATTATATTGGTATAACTCGTCGGAAATATCTGTGGACCTGGCTCGATGACGTCATGCAAAATGGAGAGATAGCAAAGCAAATCGAGATGTAAAGATTAAAAATATTATTTTGATTTGTGTGTATCTACTTTTTTGCATTTTTATACAACTTTTAGATCAGTCTGTACTTTATAGGGTTCCGTACCCAAACGGTGTCAACGGGACCCTATTGCTAAGCCCCGGCTGTCCGTCCAACCGTCTGTCTGCAAGCTGTGTCTTATGAACCGTAATAGGTAGACAGTTGAAATTTTCACAGAGTGTATATTTCTGTTGCCGCTGTAACAACAAATAACGAAAATAAAATAAAAAAGTAAAAGAATGAAAGAGCCGTGTTTTTTTCATTTTCAAAGAATTGGATTGCTTTGAGCATCTGCACTATGTATCGTCCTACCCATCTTACAACACTAAATAATAATAAACGATAAGAATCAATAAATAACAAGAAACAATAAACAATAATGCGATTACGAAGCAAGAATAATACACGTGCGTCGGCGCTTGCTTTGCCAACGGTACTGGTTAGGCGAAAACAGGGTGAGGTCCGAGGAAGCGGGAGCGGCATCGAATTCCAGCGAGGTCCACAGATAGTTCAGACGTGTTATACAACTTAAACTATTTTGGTATTTCTTTGATATTTTCACCTTCACACTACATTGTAAAGGAACATAAGTCTAAAGTCAAGCTGTTTTTTTTTTCATTACGCTGTCTCTCGCATTGAGTTCTTTGTATCAATCCTTCTTTCTCTGTTAGCATGACGAGTGACTGTCGACTGAAATTGAATAAATGTTTATCATAGCTTCATGCACGGTCACACTGACGGTCGTTCAGGTTATTCGGGTATTCCCCCGTAGTAGTGCCGATCGCAGTAGTGCAGTTTTGTCAAATGTTTAATGTGTTTGCATATTTCTAATGCACAGTGTAAGCGAATTTTTTCACAAGTAAATATGATAAAACCAAATATAGGAACGGTTTTTTATCTAATAATATTTCTTCCATAACACATGTCATGTAAAACAAGGTTTGATTGACTGGCGATTGTATTTCATTTGAACCCTCGACGGAGATGCTTAAAAATATGTAATAAATTAAGTAATAACGGTTGTTTTACAGTAAATGTTTTTGATTCAAATATGTGTTTTATTTTTAATACTTCTTGTAACATACATTAAAAATCTTAGTAGAATTTTGGTATAATTTAATTTTTCTTTTAGTATTTTTTAGTACTGGCAACAAAATTTTTGGTATGTTTCTGATCTGAATTTCAAAACGGTCACACTGTCCGCGACGCAACCGCCATTGTTTTGGTTTATTTAGAACATTGTGCCGGTGTATGTTGCTGTTTGCGACTCAAGAATAATTATAATACTACCTACAAGTTGAGTACGCTATCACAACCATACATGCCTAATATTTATTTATAATTGAGAAATAAAACTCCCAATGGACGAAAGAAATAAGAAATGTTGTCCCAATTGCAGTCAATTTTATGTTCTAAAATGTAAGTAAGCTCTATGTTATTTTATTGATGCTTAGTAATCTATAGGTTATATGTATATGGTTAATTCTAAATTAGTTTTATAGTAAGAATAACACACAGTACTACTGTACAGTGTACTGTGACAGTAGCGGCGTTAATGTAGGACGTGGTTGGGCGGTCGCCCAAGGCGCCAGGTTTGAAGGGGCGCCGCAGCTAGTCATAACAGAACCCGTTAAGTTAAACGACACCGCTCCCACCCAACCAAAGTATGAGAATTCAAATATAAACTTTAAATCGTGCTCTGTAGATGGAACTATTGAGTGGCAAGGTTGCGGTAAGCTTGCTTCCCGCGCGCGGGCTGCTAATTTTTGTTGTTACTGTAAAGTGCACCTACAGAGCACGATTTTAAGTCTATATTTGAATTCTCATACTTTGGTTGGGTGGGAGCGGTATCGTATATATGAGCTACGACCTTAATAGTTTCGTCATTTCTGTCCATCCATCCGACTGTTTATTGTACCCAAATAATCCCTTTTTAATTTGGCTGTAGTCTGGTCAATTACGATAGATTACATTACATGAAACATGTAAACATTTATACTTATATTACTGTTTAATTACATAACTAATTTAGTAAAGCTCTTTAGTTCATACAATTCTTCACAACCTGCTTAATTACTTAAGCATTTTACTAAATTTTATTATAACTAATTTTTAACTAAAAAGTGCCTGTCCAAACGTGTTGTGATAAGCCCCGCCCACCTATTTAACAGGAAAATAGAAGTTTCTAAATTACTTGTTTATTTGCGTACTAAATTTTAGGTACTAAATTGTCCATTTATACATTAATTTAGTTAAAATTTAACTATCTACACATCATAATTTTTCTCTATTCCTTAGCATTGTCACGAAAATCTCATGGAAATGTGCCATTGTTGCTCCAATGTGGTCACTCGATGTGTGAAAATTGCATAAGGAATATAGTTAAGTTTGGCGAACCTATACAATGCAAAATTTGTGTAAAAGACATGGAAATATCTGCAGCTGATATAGCACTGCTACTTCAACAAGACGAGCTGGACTTGTACAAACTGTTTCCAGTAAATATTTTTATGCTGGGAGAACTTGTTTATGAACAAATAGAGGTAATTAAAATATGTTTGAAAATATCTATCAAATAAATAGATATCTAAACACTATAGATAAATAATTAACTTTACTTAAGAGCTTCTATTATAATGCACTTTGTTCTTACAGCCAGTATCTGAAAAAACAGGCAAAAATGTTATCACTGATGACTATTTTGCCGAACTTAAAAATATCCTCCAAGATGCTGAAAAAGTACAAGGTAAGTTCAAAACAAAAGCAAAACTTAATTTTTATACATCGGCCGTCCCTCCCGTTAGTGGTAAATACGTGTTTTGTACTTGTTGTTATCGTAACCTTCAGGACACTCTAAAATATAGATTTAGAACCAGTAGATTTTCCCATACATTTGACAGAGGAGATCACCAGTTATAAAATCTATGTGAAAGACTGTGAAAAAAATATTTTTGTCCCAGTCACCTGGCCGGATTTCATTGTTTGTCACAAGTGTAAACAATGTGTGAGTTGTGACAAACAATGAAGAGTGAGTTGGCTATTAGGAGATTTAAAGTTTCAGTTTGTTTTTTAAGCAGAAAATCGTAGTTAATTTAAGTATATGTGTAAGTACAATGGTGGGTAGCAATATTCTGGGCTGCTTGTTAAAATTTTGTTGTATTTCTTTTAAATAGTGCTGTCTCATATGCAACCACATCATGGCTGAATCTATAGGTACTACATCTATGCCCTCGTTTAGTTTAACAAAAATAAGTTTAGCGAGAAAACTGAACTTTAAACCTGTTCAAGAATTTTTCCCATAACTACAAAATTATGTAAAATTTTCGACGTAAATCATTGTACCCCTGTGTGCCTCTCCCGTAACAAGTTTTTGTCTGTTGATTAAAGAAATTAAAACTTTGTAAAACAACTTTTTTTAGCCTCTCCTCAATACTCCATAATGCATTATAATTTGATTTATTCTAAATTGGCTCAGGTCTGTAAGTGCATCATGTACCTACATAACTGTTTACAACAATATTTTCCTATGTACCTCACATACACTTTCATAAATGCCAGTTACTAATCTGATGTCTTCACAGACTACCACATTTTGGCACATTTAAAGTTTATATGGAGAAGGAGGGCAGAAAGCTAATATTTTTACGTTATATGCATAAGAAACACATAAAATTAATAAGATTGAACATTATACACACTGCCATGCATTTGACACACATCATGTACACACAAATGTTAACATGAAGTTACTCATTGGCTTAGAATTATGGTACAATTTTGACTGCAGAGGGGGTTTCTAGTTAATATTATACTTTGATATTATGTTTACAGCACAGTGTATGGAGTGCCATAGCCCTACGGCAAAAGCGTGCAAGCAATGTGAAACAACTCTGTGCAACAGTTGTTTCAATAAAATTCACAAAAATTTTGTTATTTTTAAAAACCATACACTTGAGAACATTGGTAAGACAAAATCATAGTTTTTAACTACCTGAACAAAATTTTGTTTCTTGTATTATTTCCCTGCTTAATGTTCTACTGTTATGTTGTCATAACATACATTATTATTTTATTATAGATCCTGTTTTTGTAACTACAAGTACTTGTAAGACTCATCGAGACAAGCCTTTAGATTATTATTGCAAAGATTGTTCCAAATCTATCTGCATGGATTGTATGATGGTGGGTGGAGAAAAATCATGCAAATGTCATAATGTGGTTTCTATGCAGGAAGTGGTAAGTCTACTGATCTTATTCATAAAAAGATATACATAGAGGGCTTATAAGCCTGTAATATTATGGTATAATGGTAGTTATTGAAAAATAGTTTTCATAAACATTCAATAAAATGTAAATTACACTCACATTTGTCGTTTAATATTAGCATTAGTATCACTTGTGAGTTCTTTGTTACAGAATGAAAGTTTCTTACAAGAGCTGACAGATATAACACCTAAAGTTGATGAAACATATAGAAGATTAACTAAAACTGCTGTTGTAAGTACTTTGAACAGTTTTTATAACGTAAATATATATAAAAAATGTATATGAGTTCCCATTACTAGGAACAATTATTAAAAAAAACTTGCGCTCCGGGAGTGCCGAAAGAAGTGAAAACTTGAACTTGAAACTTATTTTATTGTGCAGGAAATACTTTTAAATGAAGTGTTTTTTATTTGTTACATTTTTATTGAATGGCAGCCATCGCCTCGTAAAGTATATGTAAACTACAATCTTGATATTAATACGAGCTGTAAATTAAGTAACTATAGTTCTGTACTTCTCTCAGAGATGATGCCACAGGTAGGTGTCAATTAAAATCTGACCAGTTGCGAACTGTGTACTAACAACAGCTTTATGTTTATAGGACATTGGACACTTGTTATACAATATGGAAAACAATACCGCGACATCTGACCTCACTCAAGTGATTCATGATATAAATCAACATTTCTCAAAGCTGACATCAAACATTCAGAAGCACAAGAATGAAATAGTAGATACTATCCTTAAATTACAATATACTGAGAAGCAGTCGTTGGATTCAGTGAAAAATGAAGTGGCAGCTGCTATAAAAGGAGCAAAAAATACTTTGAATGCTATTAAAGCCTTAGATGAAAAGAATTTAAAACAGGTTTGTGTGTCTTTAAACTGTTATTGAACTTAATTTTAAGTAATTATAATTTAATTGAACACAATTATCATTAGTTAACAATTTATTGCTATTTATATAGGTATAGATTGCAAAAAGGGGGTTGTAAATATTTTAATCTTGTTCAACTAATAATATAAATCAAAGTGAATTAAATTATTAATTAATAATAGTATTGCTTTTAGGCGAATATATCTACAATCTTGGAAGAAGCTAAAAAGATTGCTGAAATTCCATGGTACTTAAGCAAAGATGTCACAGAGAAAGATTTGAAGTGAGTATTATTTTCGTTTATATAATACGTGAATAACTTATTCATAATTAGCCCTACTTACAAATATAATTTATGTTAAAAGCTATTGTTATATTTTACTTTTTTTCATTTTTTATTTCTCCTGTGCAGGAAATCAATGTATAATAATCATAAATTAAAATTTAAAAAACCCCCGACAGTCTAGACACGCGGCAGCGTGTGGAGCCAAGTTCTAGCAAATAAGTTAGATTAACTTAGATAATTTGAGTATAGTGATATAATAATATTACAAAAAAAAAAGAAAAGTATTTAACTCCTGGGTATTTTTCTGTTCATTGATCATTTTGTCAAAATTTCAGATAGAGTACTAATAGGGGGAAAAGATTATTCCTTTTCTAGTAGGTCTGTAACACTAAGCCTGTCTGTAGTATACTTTAAGTAAATTAAAGATATTTTTATATGACTATTTAGGGTCACGGTGAATGAAGATCTGGTGACTCTGCTAAGTGACTACATCCATTTGGAAGGAAGTGCCAATACCAAATATAAATTGCTAGCGACTGAGCAACTCAACGAGCAGAAAATTGATATACCCGCTGCACCACCAGCCGCTGTCCATCCACCAGAATTGCCGAAAGGTAATGTTTGTATAGTAATGTAATACAGTAATGTAAAGATACTGTAGTATGTAATTATAGTTTTTTTTTATGGAAATAGCCGGCAAACGAGCTGACGATCCATCTGATGGTAAGTGGCTATCGCTGCCCATGGACATCAGCAACACCAAAGGTATCTCTGTTGCGTTGCCGGCCAGGAAAGAAAGAAGAAAAAGAAAGAAAGAACTGGCTCTCAAGCCCCCAGCCGGAACACGACGAGTCGTTTGGCGGCTGACTCATGCTCGAGGGTGGTAGCTATACAGGCGAACCCCATGGAGAAATAATAATAGTAATAATGGTATTAATTAACAATTAAAATCAATACTACCAATATAATCCCTCCGAGGGCCCTACCACCAGCGGGCCGGATTAAGTCGCCTCTCACGACACCCATCCGGCGCGGGATTGGGGTTAGTATTCTAAGCCGCCCCAATACGGCTGAAGTTACAAGCAGTAGAAACATAAACCCCGAAGGAAGGCATTGGATTCCTTCTCAAAGTCTAATAACTGTATTAGGGCGGGTTAGATAACTGACCATGATCCTTACTAGGGTGTAAAAAGAGGCGACAGAAGCCTGCACGTTTGGTGGTAAGGCTTCACATAAGGATTGCTTGAGTCAGCCGTCAAACGACATTACATGTAATTTAATAAAATTAAAACTAAATGCCAAGGACCTTTTAACCAATCGACGCGAAAAACTCACGATAAATAGATAGATAAACCATTACAGACGTCATTATTTGACTCATTCATTCGTTTTATCGATAATATTATCAATAATGCCACGCCCGCAATACGACTTTAACATAAATAATCCGACTATTTGGGAAGGTAATTTTTGTTACTTGTGTATAGAATGAACGTTCATTCAATAAGGTTCGATTATATTGTTTTCTTTTCAATATTTAATCATTTCTTGTAATTCTAAAATTGTGACTTTTCATATAAGTAGTTCAGTACCAACATTATTGTCATAATTGATACTAAATTTTTTTCGTAGATGTACGCCAAAAGAATAAAGCGAAACAGGAGAAGGATAGGGAACCGAAGCCGGCGCTGTACACCCAGGTGCCCAAGTATCGCACCAAGAGCGGCTCTTGTTCCTCACTCAACTCGTTGACTAGCGACACCTCGAACAGAAGCGGTAATATTAACATGTAATATATTAGCGTGAAAAGTGGGTTTTATTTCGAATGGACAGTTGCCGTTGGTCTTAGCATTGCCAGATGGTCGAGATTCGTCTGGATTGTGCCGACAATTCACATGATGTCCAGATTCCCGACAAAATACGAAATGTCCCGACAATTCACTCGATTCAATAGAACGTGTTTACAGCCGCGGCGCCCGTGGCCTGCTGCACACGGTCTAACCTTTTTTTCGTCAGCTCGTTTGCCGACTATTTCGAAAAAAAAAATTTTGTATCGACAATTCCCGACTTAAAGTTTTCTCCAGATATTTCAGTCTTGCCACTGGCAACCCTAGTTGGTCCTCTTCAAGCGGGCACACATATTGTACGGATATGTTAAGCACTTGTTAAGACGTCACGCTTGCACAATTTTTGTTTTCCAACAACTGACTACTTATGTTTATTCCCATACATTGCATGAACTTACTAATTAATATTTTTTAATTCATTTAGGTGGAATATATCAAAATCAGTTGGTACATCCAGTCAGCCCTTTTCCAGAGAGCCAACATCCTAAACAACTTTATGAAGGTAACTATACTATTTTATATTTTGTCGCGCTGAGAACTTTTTGATAAAGTAACGTGTATCATAATCACAATCATCATGTAACATAATCACAATGCAAACAACTTATCATATAATGCACTTTTTAACCCCTGACAAAAAAGAGGGGTGTTATGAGTTTGACGTGTCTGTGTGTCTGTATGTCTGTCTGTGGCATCTTAGCTCCCAAACGGATGAACCAATTCTGATCTAGTTTTTTTTTGTTTGAAAGGTGACTTAATCGAGAGTGTTCTTAGCTATTTTTAGTGTAAATCAAGCTGTCGGGGGTTTTTTAAGTTTTAGAGTGCTTTTCCACCAGAGATGTGCTATGTTACGTTGCTATGGATGCGTTTGATATCCACCAATCATATTCATTGGTGAAATTCAATCAGTTTATTGAACCAATCATATTTATTGGATTTCACATCTTCGCAGCATAGCTGCATAGCACATCTCTGGTGTAAAAGCACCCTTAATTTAAGATTATTAATTGTTGAGTCCACAAACGAGTTCTACATTTTGATAATTTGTGTGACAGGGTCGCAGGAGTTGATATACATCTCGCACATAGTGGACGCGCACAACTTCTTCGTGCAGCGCGCGTGCCACCAGCCGCTGGTACAGGACATGCAGCGGGAGTTCCGCAACGCCGTGTCGCTGCCCAAGCCGCCGATCAACCATGTCGCCGAGGGTAAGTGTGACAATGATATTATAGTACCCGGATGACCGAGCTTTGCTCGGTTTAGTGTTGCTTAACAACGCCATTTACTGAAGTAGCTTTAGTATTGCTACTTGCCAATAGATGTCAGGAAGAGTATATTGTAGAAGTTTATCATTGCCTGAAAACACCGATAAAACGACATTTTCTAAAAATGAATCCTAGCTAGATCGATTTATCACCCCCGAAACCCCCTATATACTATATTTCATGAAAATCGTTGGAGCCGATTCCGAGATTACAATTATATATATATATATATATAATTGTACAAGAATTGCTCGTTTAAAGATATTAGACACAAGATATGCCAAGATGGCGCTGAAATTATGTCAGTCGAATTTAAACAAGTGTAGCGATTTCAATTCAGACAGTTGATTGCTGCCTCTGAGTGAGGCCGTCTAGTTGTGTAACTATTATGGTTTTAGTAGTGCCATCCCTTTTACATAATTTACTAATTTAATAGTGATTGGTGTAGTGAAACAAGAGATAAGCGTGTGTGTGTTGTAGCTCGCAGATTTTTTGGTTGATTTGAAAGGGCATAACGTAGTAGTAACATAGTTTAATATCATTGGTGTGACACAACACTTAAGTCCTGTTTATACGTATTAAGTATTTAAGTAGATAACTAAATTTTATAACGCTTCACGATAACTAAATTTTAACTGAATAATTTTTATTGCGTGTCCTAACGTAATAATTTAGTAAAACTCTTTAGTTCTTACAATTCCGCACAGCTTACTTAATTACTTAAGCATTTTATTAAATTTTATCTAAAAAATGTCTGTCCAAACGTGTTAAGTGATAAGCCCCGCCTACCTACGTAACAGAAAATAGAAAAAATTCTAAAATACTTGTTTACTTGCGTACTAAACTACTAAATTCTCCGTTTACACGTATTAATTTATTTAAAATTTAGTTAACTACTTAATACGTGTAAACGAAATCATCATCATCATCATCCTGCCCATTTCCCAATTTTATTTGGGGTCGGCGCAATATGTTTTCCTCTTCCACACTTCCCTATCAGCCGTCATCTTAACATTAACTCTCTTATCTTTCATATCATCTGTAACACAATCCATCCATCTTTTCTTAGGTCTTCCTCGTCCCCTTCGTCTATCCATCACATTCATATCCATCACTCTTCTCGTCACATGCGTTTCCTCACGCCTCATTACATGCCCATACCATGACAATCGGTTTCCTTTCAATTTTTCTGTCATTTTTGCCACTTTCACACTTCCTCAAACGAAATATTACACTTATATACAACGCTGTGGCGCTGCCCAAGCCGTCGCTCACCCATGTCGCTGAGGGTCAGTGTGACACAACCCTTACACGTGTACAAGCACACAGCAAAGGAGTTAGATATACAAGGCATACGAACATGTTCTATAATGTTTGTATTACAGAATGTTTGTTTTTATGAATGTTAAATCGTACCATACGTTTAAAAGTAGCATTTAACATTACTACTAAATGAAACATTCTGTTGTTTTAAACATTATGGAAGGTTTTTGTATACTTAACTCTTTTGCTGACTGTACAAGTATTAATGTCGAATTTCATTTCCTCACATACTGAACGTAGGAACGTGCACATCTTGTCAATTGACAGTAGCGTGCGTATGACATGCGTGTGACGTGACAGTAGGCCTCGAGGGCATAGATTGCGAAATAAGTTTTCTTTTAAGGTTTAAGATTTTTATTTCTCAGAAGATTACAAGAAAATCGCTTATTGAGAAATTAAATAACATACAATACATCTTTCATTAGTCAACGAGATTCGATAAGCTAATAGCACAATAATTTACTTATTGCATAAATGAGGGTACTTTAAAATTATTTTCTTATTCTGCTTTTCATCAGCTCGGCGTAAAACATGTTATTACAAAAACTAATGGTTTTTGTTTCAGGTAAATTCTATCTGGCGTTCAATAAAGCCGACAACATGTGGCAGCGGTGCCGTGTGATGAGCATAGAGAGGAGGGACTCCAACAATCCCCGCTTCCACGTGTTCTGCGTCGATTTTGGTAGCACTGAGGTCGTGTCCATCGAAAAGTACGTACATTTACAAACTTCAGCTAGAAGCATTAAGGGTCTCAGCGCTGTGCTGTGGATAGGACAGTCGGACGAACGGACATGACGAAACTTTATAGTTTCGTTTCGGAACCATTATGGCTTCCCTTATGGAACCCTAAGAACCTGACTTCGAGGAAATAAAGTTCTAAAGCGATAAACGTAAAAGAACAATAGAATTGATAACATTATCCTTGTTGTAGTTAGAAGTTTTATTAAATAACCATTTGTTGGCTAGGTAAAATTAAACTAATGCAGTGGATTTCATTTATAACGACCTTGGATTTAGCGACTATTTTGATATAGCTTTAAATCTTAGTCCCATAATGTATAACTTTAAAACTTAGTCCCTTAAATTTAAAGCATACTTTAATACAAAACTTGCATGAGTTTTGTATTAAAGCTACTTCAGATGTAACGCCGGCTTTAGGTGTAACGACTGGTTTTAATTTATCATTTGTAAAAAAATTCTAGAAGCCCCAAACAGATATTACGTCCGGATTTGGGTGCCAGAGATACAAAGAGCTTTCTTATCTTTTGTTAAATCCACACAGACGGTCAGCAACTGTACCTTTATCTTTTGTTTATAGATATTGGTCAGGTAGGTAGTGTACATTTCGGAGTTAAAATGATTCAGTAACAAAGTGAAATTGTGAGTAGCAACTGTGTTTAGTAAACTTTTGAATAAGCTTGGCTCCTAGACGCACATTCGACGTTCGACATTCCTAGATGAAAAAGGTGAAAATAAAGCTGATTTGTGCAAAAAATGCAGTTTCATTGGTAACAATATCTATGATGTGGAAAAACCGTGGTAAAATATTAGTGCTTTGAATCAAAATCCTTGAAAATAAAAAAAAAGCGTAAAACGATGTAACTGTTCTTTCCTTAACTTTTCCGGTTATAACGACTAAATAACAGTGGTCCCGTCATCGTTGCTATATCAGAAATCCACTGTACTATTAAACTGGGGGAATCCGTCCTGCAAGGCTATTCTGTTTTGTAACTCGACAGCGGAATCCGCGATGAGTTTCAAAATTGAAGTTAGAGTTCGAGAGTCACTTCACTTCGCAAGTGCTTACTAGATGATTAGACAATAACATATTTATTTGTCATATTTTTTAGTCGTTTGACGTTCGAGTTCGAGACTCACTTCACTTCGCAAGTGCGTACTAGATGATTAGAGAATGACATATCAAGATCTCGGACTCGAACTTCAATTTTGAAACTTATCGCGGATTCCGCTGTCGAGTTACAAAACAGAATAGCCTTGCTGATTGTATTATATGGAACAGATTGCGCTACTTGCCCCCGGCGCGCGTGCATGCGCCGCCGCCGTTCGCCATCAACTGCTCGCTGGCCAACTGCGAGCCGAAGAACGGTGCTTGGACCAGCGAGGACGCCTTTCTGATGCAGAACATTATTAACAAGTAAGAGTAATTTTTTATTATTATTTACTAGGAAATCGCCCTCGCTTCGCTTCGGGAAAAGTAGTAAAAAAAATATAATATAGCCTATGTCACCCGGGGATAGTGTAGCTTCCCTACAGTGAAAGAATTTTTCAAATCCGTTCGGTAGTTTCGAAGCCTATTCAATGCAAACAATCAAATATTTCCTCTTTATATATTAGTATAGATTAAAAATCTATTTTTCTAGCTAGGAAACGAACCCTCAACGGGTTCAGCTAGTTTTTATTAGTTAGCAACCAACAAACCAAAAGAAAAGTAACATACATCCATACATTACATCAACCTAACAAACTTACCGAAGATAATTATACAAATATAATAACAATTGGACCTGCGCATCCAAGGTGTTGTAGCCTTATGTAGGTACGTGAAAACTAACCAAGTCAAATGTAGAGCTGGAATTACATGTTCTTGTGACTAAAATTTTAGGCTTTTCTACGCAGAACTTGGCACCCATTTCGATCTCAATTCTTTTTTTTTGAACATGACTTTCATTACACATTTATGTTTTTGATAAGATTCGACTATAGTCAAAATAATGAAGTAAAAAATAATTCATTGCACTTTCATGTAAAATTTTTAAATATATTAAATAATGGTAAAAGTGAAAAATTTTCCATTGTTAGTTAACGGTCTCCTGCGTCAATTTTATGCCACCTTTTTAAGAATTATAAGTCATGAAAGTCACGACAAGAATTTCATTACTCTGGGTTTTGGTAATTACCACAATTCATCAGGCACATTCATTAAATACCCACGAATACGACAATAATTTCGTTATTTTGTCGTTCGAATGCATCCCATGAACCCGTTTGTGAGCCATTTTTCGCTCATTGAACGTAATCGTTTTTTTGAGGCCAACTAGTTACGCAGAAACGTCCGGTGTTATAGCTAACCGAACAGTTTGATGTTCACTCCGTTTATTTTATCTGCTAAAATACAAGGTGCAGTGTTATATTGTAAATTTGTTAGTGAAAGTTATAGAAAAACCTTCAATCAATGTAACTGGATTTATACAACACTTGTAAGTCTGTTATTTGATAATAATTTTCCATATAAACGAATTCTTTATACTCCGTACGTTAAAATCTTAATCATAAATCACTCATTGATGCATACGCGTAAGTGCCAGCTGTTGCATGGCGCATACGACCTTTTAATCGCAAACTCGCTATGCAGTTGAACTTACCTGCGTTATTATGAGCGCCTACCCTATCACATTACATTGTTTGCATTGCAAGATTTGCAAGTGTAAGCATTGAGATAAACAGCGTCGTCTGAATCAATCTTGATTTATATTTGGTAGACTGCAAAACATCGACGCGGTAGTGTTGAAATTATGCAAATCTTTTCGTAAAGCTTAACATGTTGTTTGCAGAATTTCACTAAGTTAAGGTACTTTAAAGATCAGTTAGTGTAAGTGACATCGTCGCCCATGGACATCAGTAATACCATAGGCATCACCGTTGCGTTGCCAGCTAAAAAAGAAGAGATTAAAAGACAAAAATATTTAGCAAGAAGCAATTTATTCCTCATATTATTATTGTCTTTGACTAAAACCCCGTTAAATATATGTTTCTTTGTAATCAATTGAATTGAGTGTTCTGCAAATTAGAAACCAAGAAATTTAATGCTTTGGTTCGTAACATCCTTTAATAAAATGGAAAAAAAAATTGAAAATTATTTTGAGGCGTTAAAAAGGTTCAATCGCGAGGCGTTGACGAAACTTGTATAAATTCAAGCGTTGTAAGAAACTTCGATAGCGTGATTCAAGTCAGATATGACGTGAAATGCGATATCACCACACCAGAAGATCCGTCATAATATTAAAAAAACAGCGATAAATTCTATAAAATATAGGACATTTTGCGAATAATACCTTTTCCGTACGCCGGACATTTCGCGAATCTGACATTTTGCGCCTAAACCGTATCGATGGCTCCTAAGTATACTGAGTCAACTAACGACAATTTAACTTTTTAGGATATTAGTAACATTTACTTCATTTCCTATCTATATAAATAACGAAAAAACAAATGACGTACACTGGTTCAAGTACATAGTTAATTTATTTAATACACTCTTCTTATCGACTTCCTGTAAAGTTATTAGAAGTACAGTTTACTCAGTATACTTAAGAGCCATCGGTATGTAATCGTGTTCCAGCAAGCAAGCGGTGATACACATTCGCCGCATCCGCTCGACGTCCAACTACACGGTGACGTACGAGTGTGACGTCACTACGTACGAGGACGGTGTGAGCTTGGCGCATGCGCTGGTGTTCCACGAGCGAGCCAAGATGCCTAACCCGAGACTGCCGGTGAGTTAATCTCATATTATCAATTATGTATGTGTATAGTCTGTGTTTTAGAAGAGTCATATTTGGTAAAATAGTATTTTCGTCATTATTTGCAATTTAAAAATAAGGTTGGCACAAAAGAAAAAAATTTTAAAGACAGTAGTTATTTATTAAACTACATATCGCACGCTTAGTGGAAAAAAGACATTAGATTAGATTAAAATTGCAATTTTACAGGAGAGCAAAAAACTTAAAATAACAGTAAGTAATGTAAGGAATTTACATTACGATTTCTTGCACAAAACCGTCTATATTAATGATAAAAATTGGAAAAAAAAAATTTGGCATGCAGCTTTTGTCTCTCTTTTCAATCATATTAATAACTAAAATTCAACGTAAGACGACTTATGCTTTTTTTCCACAGAGGGTGCGATATTTCGAATAAAATTTCGAATTCCCGAATTCCCTGATATGTTTTTCCTGTGACAAACAGATTTGATCTTCTTTTATTTCTTTTCAGTATCCAAAATTTATGTGCGGTATGGAAAAACCGAAAATTTATGTGAGCAATAATGACTTCAAACCGAACACCGTTGAGGAAGTGTACATAACGCATGTTACGAGCCCAGACCAGTTTTTTGTCCGAAAGGTATTTATTATTATATTTTTAACGACCAGCTTATATTATGCATTTGAGATTTAATGCTATTATATTTATAGCGAAATTATTGCTCTGAAAAATATTTATCAAGTTAAAATACATACGTATAAAAAAACTTGTTGATTTTTTGTAGCAACATGTACAAAGCGTGTTTGAAAAGCTTTGCGAAGATTTGGAACAAGAGTACAGTTTGAGCGACAACACTGGGAGCATTTATCTACCGGAAATTGGTATTATTTTATTTTTGATTAATAACACATCCTTAGATTGCCTAATCCTATCCATTGTCAGACATTTCATAAATTTCATGTGTATCCCATTTTATTATTTTAAAGATCACTTCACCTACTTTAACATAAAGCGTACATTTTTTGAGAAATCATTGTTAACGTCAAGAAAAACATAAAAGCATATAAAAAAGTTTTCTCGTTTCAAAGCATTATCAAAGTGTCATATCAATCATAATGCGACGTTGCTAGCTTACGTAAAGAGTAGTACACATTAGATAATTTGCGTTCAAGCATTTAGTTTGTATGAGAATTAAAAAAAAACATTAATGTATCCATTATGAAAAATAACCAATTTAATGATCTGAGTAACAGGCCAAAGTTAATGCATATCCTCGGAACACGGGTGTATAAAACATTGTCAGCAGTCTAATTCACGTAATTTAACAAGTTCGATTGCAGTGCAGTTGCAGTGACGTTCCGATCAAAATGACACTTTCCGTATTCTCTTAGCTTTCGTGAGCGCTGTCAAACATGCTCACGTCACGCGAGCGCTTGTAAAAACGCTCACGTCACAAAAAGGTATTCTGTTGATGCGTGTCAATAACTAATTTCATTATGACTTACGAGGCAAAGTGAAGACCTTCATTCTGCCATATTGAAATAACATATGACGTTTTTTGTGAACACACATTTTTACTTTTTTTTATAAGAAATATCATTAAAATCCTTATTGGGATAATAAGTAAATATTCTTCAACGTTTTTTAATGGAAACATAATAAATTGTATTTGATTAATGAATAATTTTTTTTTTTTTCTCATATGACAACACAAACACAGAGTACTAAATAGTCGAAGAAAAGTTTGGCAGGCGCGCAGGATGCGTGGCAGTTGACGCGCAGTTCAAAAATTACGAGAATACGGTTTAGACGCTAAACTTCAACATGATTGCAGCGTCACTGCAACTTCATTGCAGCGTAACTGCAACTTAATCGATGCGTGTTAAAGTTACGTGAATTGAAGTGCTGTACCCTAATTCACGTAACTTTAAGACGCATCGATTAAGTTGCAGTGACGCTGCAATCAAGTTGGAGTGACGCTACAATCAAGTTGAAGTTTGGCGTCTAAACCGTATTGTCATAATTTTTTGACTGCGCGTCAACTGCACGCCAACTGCACGCAAACTGCATGTGAACTTCACTTTTCCTGCACGCATCCTGCGCGCCTGTCAAACTTTATGAGACTTCAAACTTCAAAAGTTTATGAGAATACCAATCAAACTGCGATCGGGAACACGCTATCTTGACGCGCATTATCAGAATACCTTTTTGTGACGTGAGCGCGCTTGAGACGCGCTCGCGTGACGTGAGCGTGTTTGACAGCGCAAGAGAATACGGAAAGTGTCATTTTGATCGGAACGTCGCTGCAACTGCACTGCAATCGAACTTCTTAAGTTACGTGAATTACCCTGCAGGTATCTTGTACTTGTATCAGTGTACATAGCGTTGCCAGGCATACGGATAAAGCCAGATATAGTTAGGCTTTTTGAATGCCTGTCTGCCAAAATTAAACAGTTTTTTTTACTTTTGTAAGGCTGTTAATGAATGATTTTAAAAAAGTAAAAAAGTCTGATTTGTCATTTAATTTCATTTTTATTTTATTAGAATTTTAAATGATCAAAAAAGCCTAGTTTTACTTATATTTTTTTTGTCATAGTAATACTAACAAAACAAAATGCTTATGAATTTAGGGTGTCCGGCTTTTTCACTGAAATGTCCGGGTAAACTGGCTGGTCTGGCTGACTATATACTAAGTATGACGAGTTGGCAACCCTAAGTGTACATGTCATGGTAGGGATGCACATTGAAGAAAAACATCGATGTTTTTTTCGATTCAATGCATCGCATAGTGGCATCGATGTAATATCGATGTTTCAAAAAATACATCGATGTTTTTAGACATCGATTGTTTTTATGTTTAGTAGCGACTAAAAAAAAAGGTCATCGGCAGTGAATTTTATGTCCAAAAACTAAGGAAACTTTTTTCAACATTAGCCTAATAGCCTAATGGCGGATTTTGTGATTAGGGTTGCCTCTTCGATGCATCGAATAAATAACATCGATGCATACTCGATGTTGACGTATTAAAAAAACATCGGATTAAATCGATGTTTTCATACTTTACATCGAGTGTTACATCGAACTTCGATGTATATCGTGCATCCCTGTCATGTTGTCAGGCATGGTGTGCGCGGTGAATGTGGAGAAGCATGTGGCGGGCGGGCTGGGCAGTGCGGGCGGGCGCTGGGCGCGCGGCGTGGTGCGCGAGTCCCCAGGGCGCGGCCGCGTGCGCGCGTGGCTGCCCGACGTGGGTACCACGTTGCTCGTGCACTGGACCGCGCTGCGCCGCCTCGCGCACCATTTCACTACGCTGAGGGCGCTGGTTAGTTCTACTGTTATTTATATGTTAATGACGGGCAAACAGGCATACGGCCCACCTGATGGTAAGTGGTCACCCTCGCCTATGGACACGTGCAGCATCAAGGGAGCTGCAAGTGCGTTGTCGGCCTTGAAGGAAACGATAAACACTCTTCTTAAAGAACCCCATATCATAGCGCAGAGGGAAATTTGTTCCAAAGCTCGCAAGTTCGTGGCAGGAAAGAGCGGGAGAAACGAGCAGTTGACGACTGCCACGAGTCAAGGTGATGCGGCTAGAATGGTAACCTTTCACATCTCTACTGTTTTTTTATAATTTATTCTGACATTTGTACGCCGGTTCCACTGGCAAAGTATGCTGGATTTTAATGTAATATTTGTGACCTTATATGTACGCATACTTGAGCAAATAAATTCATTCATTCATTCATGGGATGTTATGCGCCTCACGAGCAATCGCCACTTATCTCAGTTGGTAGTGAGTCTGGTGCAGTCATGCAAATGACCTCCAACTCTCGACTTAACCTGGTTGGTCCATCGCATGGGTGACCTTCCGCGCGGCTTGGTGCCTTCTACTTTGCCTTGAGTGAATAGGCTATTACTAAGTTAATGCGTTTTACCACCAATGACTTCATCGCCACTTACCATCAGGTGGGATATTAGTCAAGTATTATTGTAGTCAAAAAAAGAACAACAAGTCGTTCTATGGAGTCATTCTCCCGCCGTGACCACTCTACTGTTTACTATTTTTTACCTATTTAGTTGTTTACCTATTACTACTGTTGAATTAGGTAGCATTAACATTTAATGACCCTGTAGCCTAGTTTAGCGACCCTGCTTGCGAAGCGTGGGGTCCCAGGTACGATTCCCGGCCAAGACAGAATTTATGTGACAAATAATTATTTTGTACTCGGGTGTACATGTGTCATATGTGTCGTCCATGCCACCCACGACATGTAAAAACGTCCTGCGTGGGCATGAGTGTAAGCGTGTATTTATTTATGTATTACTTATTTATTTATTTACATTCATAAGTAACTTACGTAATTTATTAATGCTTCTGTGTACTTAGGTATGTACCTACTTACGTGTGTACGCACTCAGCTAGTAATACGTGAACTTTAATCATATATGTCTCAGCCATTTAATGACGGAGATTCAAAAATTTATTTTAATTATGGTAATATAGTTTACACAGAATTTTGTACAGTTGTACAGTTGTACAGTTTGTACAGAAACTCGATGAGAAATTATACAGACAAGCCGAACAAATAACACAGTCGGTAACTAGGAACGTCATGGAAGCGATAGATGAAAAAATGAATACAATAATTGAAGAAAACAAATACCTCAAAAACAAAGTATCAGAACTTGAGATGAAAATAAAATTTTTGGAAGAAATGAAAAGAAAGAACAACCTGGTTTTCTTTGGAGTAGAGGAGAAAGGAAAAACTGAGACGGAACTGGTAGACTATATTAAAGAAACTGTAGAAAACATAGGAGTACAAATGAACAGCCAAGAGATTAGTAACATTTATAGAATCGGAAGAAAGACGGAAAACAGAAACCGACCTGTCGTAATCTCCTTAACAACAATCTGGAAAAAACATCTAATACTCAAAAACAAGTCAAATTTCCCACCCAACATCTATGTAAAGGGGGATTACTCCAAGGAAACCCTAGAAAAACGAAAACAACTCCAATCCCAAGTAGAGGAAGAAAAGAAAAAGGGAAACATTGCCTTTTTGAAACAGGACAAACTTATAGTGATCAAACCAAATGACATCAACAGAGAAAAGAGGAAGAGAGAAACTTCAGGCTCTCCAAACCAATCAACACAGAAGAAAGCTAGCATAAATAATTCCCTGAAAATCACAACCCAATCTCTTACAAAAACCCATAGGAACGAAACCATTAGACCAAACATAATGAACTATATAGAAAAAACAAGATCTGATCCCCAGCTAAACAATCCAAAAAACTAATCAAGGCCCCGGAAAACCGGAAACAAACACAAACAAATATCGCTGCAACAAACATTTACAAACAAAACCAACAAATAAATTGTCTCCCACCACGGCTGGTCCCCGCGGGAGCACTAGACCAAAACCCTCCAGCAAAAAGAAGTGAAACGTTTATCATTGCAACACTTAATACGAGAACCCTGAGAAAACAAGAAAGCCTATTGGAATTGGACAAGGCGCTACAGCATATAAAATACGACATCTTAGGCATAAGCGAAATGAGAAGATTAGAAGAGAAAATAGTTGAACGCAACGATTACATATTATACCAAAAAGGAGAAACCGCAGGCCATAGAGGAGTAGGCTTCCTAATCAGAAAAACATTGAAAAATTACATACAAGAGCTTATAGGAATCTCAGAAAGACTAGCAATACTGAACATCAAAATGCCAAGATACAAAAAACCGTGGACAATCATGCAAGTATATGCACCCACAGAGTCAGCACCCGACAGCGAAAGTGAAGACTTTTACTCCATTCTTTCAGATACTATAAAAAAATACCATAACAACTACCTCATAGTCATGGGTGACTTCAATGCACAGGTTGGCTGTAGGGAAGCCGGAGAGGAACTAATAATGGGCAAATATGGACACGGGAAGAGGAGTGCTAACGGTCATAGAATAATTGAACTTTTACTACAAAACAACCTAACATTACTCAACTCTGTTTTCAAAAAAAAACCCAAATCAAAATGGACCTGGCTGTCACCTGATGGAAAATGTAAAAATGAAATTGATTACATAATAACAAACAAGCCCAAGTTTTTCAATGATACACACGTAATACAGAATTTGAATTTTAATACAGACCACCGAATGGTACGCTGCCGTTTAAAAAAGCTTCCAACTCAAAGGGGTAGAAACAAAATAAACAATAAACTGCTGACATCAGACCATTACGAAAAAAACATTGATTCTTCATTTACCAAGCCATTGATGGAAATAGTAAACTCTGATAGAAGTGTCGCAGAAAAATACGACCATTTAGACAAACAACTATCACAGGCAAGGAAAGTAAAGGCTACTACAAATACAAAGTTTAGTGAGAGGACAATAGAGCTCCTAGAAGAAAGGAAAGCATTAATGACTGACAAGTCAAAAAGAAAGGAAAGTCGTAACGAAATTTCCAGACTGAGTAAACAGGTTCGAGAAAGCATAAGAAACGATAGGAAAACAAAAAGAACGAAAAAACTAGAAATCGAAATTCAAAAAACAGGTGGAACAAGAAAAGCTTTTAAAGAATTAAGAGAGTATGGAATGGAATGGATACCAAAATTAAAAAGTAGCAAATCCAAACAAGCAACAAATCGCAGAGAAATCCAGAAACTGGCTACAGACTACTACAGAACCCTTTACTCCTCCAATGACCTCGAACAAGAAAATAATACCTACAAGAATCCAGTCCTGAGATATAAAGATGTCCCACCAATACTCGTGCAAGAAGTCCGGGGAGCCATTATGTCACAAAAGCTAGAAAAAGCTCCAGGACCTGACAGTATAACAAATGAGCTGATGCGGGGCACTATAATAATAATAATAATAATAATAATAATGTTTATTGACCATAAATGAGAGTACATTTAAAACGAAGAGCCCTGACTCCCAGAAAAGCGTGAGCTGTGGACTGGGAGACAGTTCCTTCCCAATTCTTTTGTTACAATTTTATTATAGTCTTAAAATGTAAATAAAGGTAAGAAAGAAAAAGACAGTTTCTATTAAATATTAAATAATTAAACAGTAGTACCTATTTATAAAGATGTAATAACTACCTGTGTGTGTGAGTGTGTGTGTGTGTGTGTGTGTGTGTGTGTGTGTGTGTGTGTGTGTGCGTGTGTGTGTGTTTGTTTGTTTGTGTACATATAAGGTTTAATATGTGTAATACAATAAATTTTCGGTTTCGTCGTAATTAAAAGTACGCAACCATTCTATGATTTTACCTTTGATATTATAATTGGATAAATTACTACATTTGTACAAGCTGTTGAATTTGTTATATAATTTAGGGGCTAAGTAAGCAAAGTTTTGTCTGGCTATTTTACTATTAGATGGTGGTACTGGATAATGTTGTCTTCTTTTATCTGGTAATTTAATATTTGGGACATGTAGTTTGTGGTATCTACGTAGGCTATGGAAAATGAATAATTTGCGTACTGAAAGGACACCAGCCTTTTCATAGACTGCTTGTGTTGGGTGCCGAAAAGGTAGGTAAAACATAACTTTTAATATCGCTCTCTGCGCTCTTTCCAAATCAAGAAGATATGTTTTAGCCGCTGATCCCCAGGAGCAAATGCAGTAAGCAGCTATACACTCCGCGAGGGCCTTGTATGTTTGTACGAGCAAGCTGTGGTCGGCAACAGTTCTCAGTTCTTTAAATATATATATCAATTTCCTCAGTCGAGTGGATGTATACAGGATATGTTTACGCCAATTTAATTTATCGTCAATTATGACACCCAAGTACTTGACATCGGATTCTCTTAATAATACCGGGCAACTACATATCGTCTGAGTTGTTATTATTTGCTTAGTACATGAGGAAGTATGGATTTGTAAATCAAAAGAACTTGGAGATGACCCAGTAGTCCTATGGAAACACAGGAATTTTGTTTTACTAACATTCAATGTAAGCAAACTATTATCTAACCATGCAGCCACAGTACGCAATCCTTTCTCTGCCAAATCATGCACTTCATTCCATGATTTGCCGTGAAATAGTATGACTGTGTCATCTGCAAATAATTGAACGTCAGCGCCATCTAACTCTATATCACACAGCTCGTTGATATATGTTAGGAACAGGGAGGGGCCTAGGGTACTTCCTTGAGGTACACCATAGGTGATAGAAGACCTATCACTAGTGTAATTGTTGACTTTAACGCACTGGTTTCTATTGGTAAGATAGTCCTGGAACCACTGCAAGGCAGTTCCTCTGATACCTATGTTCTCTAAACGGGTGAGTAGAACAGGAATAGAAACAGTGTCGAAGGCTTTTTGTAAATCCAAGAATACCCCAATGCATTTTTCGTTGTTTTCTAGGTAAGTAGAGATATTGCTGGTTAGCCTTAACACAGCGTCTTCTGTTGATTTTGAGGAACGAAAGCCAAATTGCCTGTTACTAAGGAGACCATTTATTTCCAAGTATTCTGTGAGTCTTTTATTTGTGATCTTTTCGATAACTTTAGAAATTGTGCTAAGTAAGGAAATTGGTCTATAGTTTGTTACAAGATTTTTATCACCTGCTTTATATATTGGACAAACGATAGCACTTTTATAGATTTTAGGGAAACGTCCATGTTCATAACTAAGGTTTATGAGGTGTGCAAGCGGTTTAGAAAGGGAATGGCTATTAAGTTTTAGAATCTTTGTGGAAATTCTATCAATTCCTGGTGCACTGTTAGTGTTCAGGCTAGAAATAATTTGCGCAACTTCACTTTCGTCAGTAAAATGTAGCGTCATTGATTGCAATGGACCTTTATATCTCTTTGCATTTTTAGTTAGGGTATCAACACTGGCGTTTAGTCTGTCAAGTGTTGCACCGGCCAGATTAGCACCAATAGAAGTGAAGAAATGATTGACACGATTAAGAGAATCTATTGGAGAAGGTTCTATGTTTAACAATGTTTCTGACGACGATTTAGTTTGTTGTATATTACACAACTCTTTTATTGTACTCCACATATCTTTAACATTACCCCGATTCTTTACTAGATGTTCTTTATAGTAAGTTTTTTTCAAAGTTTTTATAAGTTTGTTTAAAGTGTTACGGTAAATGATGTAGCTAGATTTTAATTCTTCATTATTAATGTTCTTTTTAAATCTGTTAAACAATTGACGACGCTTCCTAATTGATCTCACTACACCTGGTGTAAGCCACGGTTTGAGTGGTAATTTACGATTAGGTACCTTATTTACCACTGAGTTTCTAGCAGTAGCTTGTTCAATATTACTATTGATTATTTCAGCAGCTCTATTTACATCAGTAGTTTCATATAATTCATTCCATGACAGCGAAGCTAGGGAATTGTTGAGACCAGTATAGTCTACCCTCGTTATGTAGTGAGAAGTAGGATTTAATTTTGAAGCCGGACGGTCAAGATACAATAGGATAGGAGAATGATCAGTAAGTTCATCAAAGACAAAGGTTTGTACTTTGCTCGCAGCCTTAACCATGAAATGATCTAGACACGAAGTAGATCTTGTTGGACAGGTAATCCCAGGTCTAAGGCCGTAAGTTGCCAGCAAGTTGAGGTAAGTTGAAGTATGATCGTTAATATTTTCTGATGTTATATCTAAATTTACATCTCCTGTAAAAATTACGTTACTTTTCTTGCTGTATTTGTACAGAATCCGGTCTAAAGAATTTATATAATTGACGGGGTTCTTAAAGCATGGTGGCCGATAGGTACATATAATGGAATATTCTTCCTTAATCTCTATGACGATGCAGTTACCCTCCGAGCATTGTGGTTCAGATGTTATGACCTCAAGGTCATCACGAACGTATGTGACCACTCCGTCATTTTGATTCAAGCTAACTATTGTTTTAAACATATTGTAATTGTTCATAGCAGGCGGGTCAAAATTATTATTTGTCCAACACTCGGTGAGCACTATAACATCAATAAGTGTATTAAATTTTGATAGGAAGGCGATCAGGAGATCAAAATTGCAATTAATGCTACGTATATTTACAGTCATTACTAAGAATTTACCCTGGCGTGATATAATATCTAAACAGTCAAGAGGATCATTAATAAGATACTATAGAAGAAATAAGCCCAATTCTGACCAAACTATTTAATGATATTTTAACAACAGACACCATCCCGAAACAATGGAGCGAATCTCATATTATTCTCCTCCATAAGAAAGGAGATAAGGATAACATCGGCAATTATAGACCAATAAGTCTAATTTCAAATGTGTACAAAGTCTTTGCAAAAATAATTCTGGAAAGAATAACAACGGTCCTAGACGAAAACCAACCAATTGAACAGGCGGGATTCAGGAAGAACTTCAGTACAATAGACCATATCCACACAATCAAACAAGTCTTGGAAAAATACAATGAATACCAGAAGCCCCTATATATTTGCTTCATAGACTACTCCAAAGCGTTTGACAGCCTAAACCATAAATTTATCTGGCGGAGTCTAGAAGAACAAGGAGTCGATGAGGCCTATATACAAATAATTAAATCCATATACAAAAAATGCAAAAGTCGCATTAAATTGGAAACAAAGGGAGACCCTTTTCCTATAAACAGAGGCGTGAGACAAGGGGATCCGCTCTCTCCCAAGCTGTTTAATGCTATGCTGGAATCCATATTTAGAAGACTGGAATGGGAAAATTATGGTATAAACATCAACGGTAGCCGCCTTAACCATTTGAGATTCGCGGATGATATTGTCCTGCTAGAAGAAGACCCCAAAAAACTAGAACACATGATAAGAGCCATAGCGGAAAAAAGCAGTGACGTAGGTTTAGCAATGAATGCAAACAAAACTAAACTGTTGACCAACTCCACAGAGGTTAACATAGAGGCTTGCGGAAACAGGTTAGAATATGTAAAAGAATATGTTTACCTAGGCCAAATTATATCTCCCGAAGACTCTATGTCCAAGGAAATAAATAAAAGAGTAGCCTGCGGATGGAAAAAATACTGGTCCCTAAAAGAAATAATGAAGAACAAAGATCTAAGCATACATATCAAAAGAAAGACTTTCAACACTTGCATCCTCCCGTGCATGACATACGGCTGCGAATCATGGGCGCTAACAGACAAGCAAAGAGAAAGACTAGCTAGTGCACAAAGGGCAATGGAAAGAAGCATGTTGGGAATTAGACTTAGCGATAAAATTAGAAATTCTGAAATAAGAAGAAGGACCAAGGTTACAGATATAATAACTCGCATAGAGCATTTAAAATGGGGTTGGACGGGACACATGCTACGTTGCAAAATAAACAAATGGAGCAAACAAGTAACCCTATGGTACCCAAGAGAGGTCACTAGAAGAAAGGGGCGTCCGAAAACAAGATGGAGTGACGATATTCGCCAGACCTTGGGGCCATACTGGACCAGAGTAGCAGAAGATAGAGCTCAGTGGAAAGAGCTGGAGGAGGCCTATGCCAAGAGGCACGCCGAATTGCGAGATCTTCTTTAAATAATAGAACTCGGAAATAAGTACATACTGTAAAAGTTGTAGCAATTCCGGTAGAAAAGGGCTTTATTATAATATAGTTTGAACATCACAAAACTTCTCAATTACATTACAGGCTGTGGAGTGTCACCTGGCGGGAGTGACGCCGCTGAACAAGAAGTGGAGCCCTGCGTCTGTCACGTTGCTGAAACACTTCGAGAACCGCCTGTTGGACCTCCACGTGGAAGACAGCCGCAACCGAGGCTCGCTGGGGGTCACCCTCTATGATAGGAGCGAGCCTGACAACGTTCTCTGCATAAACCAACAGATGATTAAACAAAAGTTTGCTGTCACTTTTGGGTAAGTATTCAGTATGTTCGAATACGTGGGGTGGTTTTAGGCATTATATCTCTCATTTTTAATTCAGGTTCCTTTCACAGAAAATCTCCTAGTTGTATATAGTAGTTGTGTACATAGTGTATTTCTATCCTATAACTTCATTAACGGCAACACATCGTAGATAACATTGCAAAAACCATATAATAAACTACCAACTAGCTATTGAAAAAATATATGTAATTATGTTAACTTTTTCAGAATTTTCAAGTTTAATAAAAATGATGACATGAACGAACAAGTAATCACGCACAAAACACCATTGGACAAACCTAACCCTCGAAGAGAACCAAAAACAGAAACTGTCAAAATATTGAAAAAAGCACAAGCTCCAAAAATTAAGGAAGAAGATTTAGAAGCTAAAGACAAGGGACCTCTACGGTTGGAGATAAAAATCTTACATTACCAGTCGCCTTCCCTGTTTTATGTATCGCTGATTCACCAGCAAAAGACATTTAATGAGCTGTCTGATAAGATGCAGAAGTATTACTCGAAGAGGCTAGATAACTCGCAAGGGAAGACAAATTGGCAGGTGGGAGACCGATGCTGCACCGTGTGTATCCAGTCGCAGACCTGGCGTCGCGCTGCTATACTCGAGATAGAGGGAGACACAGCTAAAGTGTTTTATTCGGACTTTGCCTGCGTAGAGACCGTTCCGATGGCAAGTCTGAGGGAACTAACGAAAGACTTTGCGTCCATCGGCGACGCGGCTTTCAAATGTCATTTATGTGGGGTGATTCCCGCCGTAGGTGACGAGTGGCCTTCTCTCACTAAGGAATATTTAAAGGAATTGATTGACGCCTACAAAAGGATATTTATCACGAAACATGGCAATTTTAAGGACAAGAGTATGCCGGTTGAACTGTGGGTGTATCACACTGTACAAGGCGGTGCCTTAGAGCCTAACACATCGGAGTGGAGGTGTCTTAACGAGAAAATTATCCAACAAGGGTTAGGTATTCCGGATAAAAACCACGAGGTAAGTACTAATAGTCTACTAGTTTTAAGGTTGGTCTTCTATAATGTGATTCTAGATAGAATCCTATGTTTAATTTAATTTTATATTTTTAATTTTGCACAACAAAATTGTAAAATAATCATCGATTATTTCCGATAAAAACCATGTAATGTATAGGAGAGTAGTGAAGTTTTTCAATCTGCAATAATTAATTAATATTGGGTGAATTTTTCAAGTGTGGGTGGATGGCCAAATCGAAATTATCGAATACAAATTATAACTCACTCAATTGTGCAATTTTTAACGTAAAGTCTGCCAGTCTTGAATATGTTAAATACTTTAAAACATGTTAAATATAGTTAATACTTATATTTTATTTAATATCTTTTACAGCCAAGTGAATCTCAAAATGAGTCTGAAAATGCGGATGAGAATATGCTGTCATTTCTGAATATAACAGGATCAGTCAATGAATGGTTGCAACTGGAACAGCTACCGATGAAACCACTAGCACACACTACCAACAAAACTAAATTGAACTCCGATGACGACACCAACTCCCAATCGTCCACTCCAGTCAACTGTGACTCGGACACAGTAACAGAAAGTATTGACAAAGACAAGAATACCATATTTATTTCTGATTGGCAACCACCGGAGCCGCTGCCAAGCAACGAGTTTATTGGGATGCCAACGTAAGCTACTTGCATTTTTCTTATGTTTTAAAGATTTCAAGATAATTATTATAATTAAAGACATGGTATAGTTTACTAAACATACAACTTGCTAATGCACTTTAAAAATTAATACAAATATAAATAACACAAAAGTTTGAGAAGCGTTCTAAGTAAAGAAGTCCATTTTATTTATCCAGATTTAACATATTAATTACCTTATATTTCATTTTAGATACATCGACAATGATGGCATTATTTACTTGCACGCCGTCGACCAACAAGACACATTAGACTTGATTCGAAAAGCTCTCGACGTACGTTTTAAAAATCCAGATCCTAAAGCAAAATTCGCGAAATGGACTGCGGGTGAGCCCTGCATTGCTCTCTACTACTTAGACAATAAATTTTATAGAGGCAGAGTACTAGAGGTGAATGAAGAAGAATCTAATTGCCTCATTCATTACATTGACTATGGCAACGAAGAAACCTGTTCTTTTATAAATATGAGAAAGAGTATCGCTTTGTACCAAATTCCTATTCAGGCCCACAAATGCATCTTGGATCGTATACGACCTGTCAGTAATGTCTGGGATCGGCAAACTTTGGATTACATACATAAGTCTGTAGTTGAAAAGAAATGCTTTGTTAAAGTAAGCGGCACGGCAGTCGAAGGTGTTATTCCGATTGAATTAAAATTCAACAAATTGTGGATTAACGATCATCTGGTTGAGTTTGAAATGGCGGTCTACACTGATGGAAGCAAGGCTGTAACTCCAAAATTTGCTTCTACTGCAAAAAAAGTTCGCGAAGAGACCTACGTAGTGGAATCTGATTCTGGTCCTGATTACATATTAGAAGACGAAAGCTCGACTGCGAATCAATCAAATGATTCCTTTAATATGGAATCCTTGAGGGGAAAAGATTGGAACGAATTGATTGAAGAGCAAGAAAACGCCGCAACAGGTGAACGCATTCTCGCATACCCTAAACAGGATAAAGATGTGTTTCATTGTAATATTACAATAATTAATGACACACACACATTAGAGCTTTCCATATTACACGATGACAAGGACACCAAGTTATATGAAGAAATGTTTGAAGGACTCCAAAGCGCCGCTAATGATATGAATCCATTAAATGGTATATTTGAAAATAAGCCTTGTGTCGCCATTTTCCCAGAAGATAACCAGTGGTACAGAGCGATCCTTTTGCAGTTCAGTGCAGCAAAAAATCGAATCAAAGTGAAATTTATTGACTATGGTAATATCGAGATTATATCGCCTGCTGATGTTAAAGAAATCACCGAGGAATATGTAACTCTACCTCCAGCAACTGTTTCTGCTAACTTATATGGCGTTAAATTAAACCCGGATATTGACATTAATGTTATCACTCAAGAGTATACAAATACATTCCTAGACAAGGGGCCATTCCAATGTAAAATCGTCGATTATGTGGACTCAATTCCCCAAGTCGAGCTCAGAAATGATAAGGATGAACTGGTGTACGAAGATCTAATTAAGAAAAATATATTTTCCTTGAATAAGTAAAGAAGTGTTTGTTACTTTTTAATTTGTTTAGTGTTTCATTTTATTTTGTCGCATTGACTTGCGAAATCAATTCTAAAAGGCCACATGTCATTGTAAGCTCTTTTCTTTCTTTTTCTATTACATTTTTGTTAATACTCGAAGTTTTTTATTTTGTATCTTTCTAAATGTTACAAAGTGAACGTGTAGTGCATTATTTTAGGTAAATGCTTTCAATAAATCACCTTAGGCAGTGCAATACATTGCATTATGAGAATAATAGTAAGCCATAGTGCGCATGTTAACACTAGGACAAAATTATTTTACTACCATTCATTCAGTCATAAATTCGTCCATTCATACAGTCATTCATTGGTTTAATGGTTGGTAATTCATTCAGTCATTACATCAAAACTGTAACCACGCTCTTTTATTAAAATAACTTTTAGGAAAATAGACAATGACCTAGTATGAAAATGATATGATAATAAAATCCATCCGCGCCACCCTTTTGAGTAGATTTATTTAAAAAAAAAATTATTTTGACAGTTGAACTAATGAGAAAAATTCCTACTCGTCCGACGATCGGACTAACGAATAGAACTAGGAAGAAAGCTGTGCCTCATCCAGGGCTCATTTAAGGGCTTTTCCTAAATTAAGAAACTTAATTATTATCATCATACTTTGCTGCGTTACTAAAAAATAACGTCATTTTCTGGTATGTACAACAATGTATGACGAATTAGGAATTAGTAAGTCAATGAATTTAGGAAACTATTATATAATAAACCATTTAGCGATTGAGTGTAAGTTACCAGTATACCGCGAGGATATCGCTACGTAATCAAATATTTCCTTTTGAAATGTCTCAAGCACTGTCTCGGAGACGTAATTGGCCACGTACAATACAAAACAAAATAAAATAAACTACAAAATAATTCTCTGTTCAAAATAAATCAACCTGGTGTACGCTATATGACCTGGGATATTATGGCTCTTTGAAGAGAATATTCTTTATTGTGCACTTTCAAATAGGTTACAATAATATTGTACTTACATTAGAAAATATAAAAATATGTAGTACGGTACGAAAACTTATATGAAAATGTGGAGAGTACCTACTTGCAGCTTTATGGAGCGCGATGTCTTCCAGATAACCTTAGTTCAGAGGACACAGTAATGAGCAAGAAATGATATAGGAAGAAGGAGAGTCATAGGGGAAGGAGGAATGATATAGAAGGTAGGGTGCAACTGCAAATCATACTACATATTATAACATTAGCTTAGCCTTAGCATGGAATTAAAAAAAAACATGAACTTTTTATACCTCCATAACTTTACCTTCAAGTATGACATACAGCAAACTTATTGATTAATTGAGAATGTTGCATGCTAAGAATCTATAAAACTCAATATTATAAATAATAAAATTAATCAAATTCTGTCTTAAAAATGACTGACTTCCATTTTAGGGCATACTGCTACTAAACGAAGAGGCGCTCCTGTGCCGAGTGCAATTTTCATAGGTAGGGCGAAGGCCGTACACCCCCATTCTGTAAAAAAATAGTCGTAAAAATTGTTGTTAGGTAATAGCCCGGTCAAAATAGGTTACATATATTGTAAGGTTACATAAATTCCGGGACCGCTGAAAATTCGTAGGAATGTTCGAAACACCGTTATAAATGAAATGTGAAAAGTCCCCATCGATCCACCATTTGCAAAAAAAAATATTCAAGGTCAAAGTTCGCAAATATAGTGTCTTTTTCTTTGCGACGGCGCATCTTCATAGCGCATCTTCCTCGCACAGCTACATAGCTTAGTATTGGTGGAAACGGTCACATTTTCGTAGCGTAGATTTCACATCTTCGCAGCATAGTTGCATAGCACATCTCTGGTGGAAAGGCACCCTTAACCAAGCTACGTTTTTTATATGGCTGTGGATCATATGGATTCAAGCTAGAATGCAAGCTATGGATGCGAGCAGTGGCTGCGTGCTCCGAATTCCAGCAGGCCGCACCGCATACGTCGCATAGCTCGAGCTTTCTCGCATAGCTACCTTCATAGCACATCTTACTCGCTTCGCTACATAGCTTAGCATCAATGGAAACGATCACATAGTTTCGTAGCTTAGCTTTTACAGTTTAGCAGCATAGCTGCATAGCACATTAATTCTGGTGGAAAGGCACCCTAAGGGTTTCGTTTCCATGCTGCGGTCAAAGGTCAAAGTTCGCAAGGTTTTTTTGCGATTTTCAGCCAAACGGTAAGTTTTATCTTGAAAATAGATCAGGCTTAAATTTAAAGTCATGCAATTATCTATATAAAAATATAACGATTCAAAAAGTTCGTTGTGTTCAGGTTGTATTCTTCAAAAAAACGTACCGTCCCGCAATTTATGTAATTTTGCAAATTGCATGTCTAACTTGTCCGGTCACTGTACTATAATTTATACAATTTATAAATTAACTTGATTACCGTGCCAATAGGTACATTATAATTATGATTATACCTTGATATTTTGAGTTCTGCCCCAAAATAAGAAAACAGTAAAATTATAAATTTTAAATTCTGTACCTACCGGGTATTGGCCTGTCCAATTTAACATTTTCTATATTATAGAGGCCAGCCTCAGCACTTATTTTATGGACTGGAAAATCTGTGCTTGAACCAGGATCAACGGAAGCAACATCCACACCAATACCAACAACATTCTTATACGTCGTAGTTATCCATTCCGCTACTTCCGTGCTCAAACCTTTAAAAAATAAAACAAATGACACAATCAAGTTATAACAAAAGAACGTACTTAGGTGTTATGAATTTAAATGAAAGCGGTCAATCAATCAATCATCATTTATTTGTTGGATACGGTAATTAGGTATAAGGATGTACAATATAGGTAAGCTATTGACCGGCTTAAAATAGTAAATTTTGGTTTAGCCAGGCCTGGCACACTCCGCACTTTTGGTGTGAGGTTACAAGTAGGTAGTTGCCGCGTTCGACGTGTCGGGCCAATTTCAGAAGGGCTGCCACGCTCCGCCCTGCCGCGCCGGCCGTGTTATACATTTGTAATCTATCACACATGCCATCACAAAAAAGAAGACAACCCGGACGTTGTCAGAAAGGATAAGAGTTATGATTAGAAAGAGAGGCAACATCTAAAATGTCTACGTCTGTTGACGAAGCGCTGTGTGACCTGAATTACACTTTTGTATCGGAGCAAGAGTTTATTTATTTAAATGATTTTGCGAAGTGACTCTTCTGTACAAATAGGTAAAGGTACTGTAGTGTATAGCGAATTAGTAGCGATACAGATTAGTAATTACTAACGATCATAATCGAGATATCTCGAGACATCTTCATAATCGAATGATTCTATCAGTATATCTCATAATCGCCCACCACTACTTGCCGAGCATTCTCTGTCCGGACGCCGACCGAGTAGGACGTGTAGTGAAAGCGATTAGTTTATTATTGGCACCAATCGAACCACTACAAGTGGCGACCCTGCCAGGATCTAAAATCCCTAAGATCTAATTTACGTATGTGCCAGTAAACAAATCACAAAATGAAACTTAGAGGTAAATCACTAAACATGACCGATTTTATTACTACGTTTTATTGCGAATATTGTGTTGCTGTCATTATTCAACTTTAATGTAAACTTTTATTTGTTAAATTTATAATAATGAAATGAAGATGATCTAGTAAGCTAACTTGCTATGAAAAGTGGCTGCTACGGTAGCATTTATTTCGATATAAAACCGGTCTTGTAGTATTGATTGGTACCTAAAAAAAATCAAGAAACGTCTAGTCACGTAATTATATTAATAATGCCTCATTTTGTTGTCAGCATAAAAGTAATATATAAGTGCCGTGAGAAACAACGATTTTGAATAACTGCATCGGTTAGATTATAAATTGTATCTAATCGCAGGCCGCTTATATCAATTGGAATGCAACTTGTATTATTCTCACTGGCCGGCAAAGATGCGCAGGTGCCTATTAGACTCACAAATAATCTAACTTTGTTAGTATTCGCGCCCGTAAGGCAAAATCTTAAATCCACCCTCAACTACATTTAATAACGCGGTAATCTGCGCGTTCGGTTGTTAACCAGTCCATACCTGGCTATCGGGCTGACCGCTTGCACTCTGAGCCCAACCGCGCCGCTGATCTTCCAACATCGTGGAAACTCTTTCTCTATACCGCGTCGTACCGCTTCCATACAGTCTACTATTATCGAAGGTCGTGTCATCGTGTGTGTATGTGTATTGGATACAGTTCGGACAAACAAACAAGCTGAAACAAGTAAGTCCCGTGAAGAATTCATCGTCATCAGCACCCAACTTGAAGGTAAGTTGAGACTGGTCTAGTATATGTACACACACGGAATCCTGAATTACGTTGCGTACGGTACTATTGCTGCACAGACGCGCCAACAGTTAGATAGGCATTATGTTACGTAGTTAATCATCATAATTACATATAAAAAACCTGCAGGGTAACTATTTTAGACCAATGAAATACAATTATAAAGACACATTTAGTAAGTCTATACCACAAGTTATTATTTTAATAATACCTTTGATGACCAAGTGCTTAAATTACTAATTAATTTATACTCGTAGTCAGATCAGTGCATATTATGATGATGATCTTTAAAACGTATTACTATTTACAACCTTAATAGGTTAATATTAAATGTCAGAGATAGTTTGGGTAACCGAACGGTACCTAAATAGTAATAATACTTCAATGTACTTAAATGATCTTTTTGCGTTGGTAAGCTATAATGATGGTAAAGTAAAAAGAATAATTACATAATCATGAATAAAGGCTAAACAGGTAGTTCGATGAAAAGCGGAACGGTACCTACAATATCCTAAGAGGTAGTTCGTGAAAATCGGAACGGTACCTACAATTATATCCCAAGAGGTAGTTCGATGAAAATCGGAACGGTACCTACAATTATATCCCAAGAGGTAGTGCGATGAAAATCGGAACGGTACCTAAAATATCCTAAAAGGAAATATGGAAGAGGAAGGATTATGGAAATGACAACAAAACATTATTTATACGTGGGTATAATAAATCGTGTGTACTTAATCGTGTGTACTTAAATAAGTACACTTAATTAATTATGTAACGAAAGATTTGTGCAGAATATGGTTGTAAGCTTAAAAAATAATTCAAATATACTTACTATTGAAGGCCATGCAATTCACCTCGTTTACAAAGGCATGCCTCAAGTATTATAACTATTTCAATAAGCCATAAATTTATTACAACTATGTTATGGCTATCAGAAATATGTCCCAATAAATGGAAGAGTAATTCATATGAGGTTCTTATTTCAAATAAAGCTATCGATATCGGATCAGTCAGATATGATAATATACAAGTTTTTATGTATTTGGTGGGTAATTAATAAAAACGCAAAACACATTACCCTTTGAATGACTTGATAAGAAACGATTGGGAATCTACCCCACGTATAACGTTGTGGTTGTTATTTTTCATAATTTTGCTTATTTGTCAGCAGTTCAACAGAAATATTATTTGTCATGGCAATACAATCCATTTGACGATCACACCTATAAAATCATTTTAATAAAGAACTTATAAAGTAACTTCGAAGTGTGTGATAAATATATATATTATAATATATCTATCACATGCATATGATTGTGTAAAAAAGTTTATACTTTACTACCTGTATTACGTAGTAATATTGAAGCAGCAATTTATTAATTATTTTATTGCTAAAGTCAATATCAATTTCAATGTAATATTGGTAACTATAGCTACATCAAGGTTCACACAGATTGTACAAGATCCGTATTGGGCACGCAAACGTTTATAAGGCTCGTATGGAGCACGCCAATGTACTTTGTGTACAAAAAACCCGGCAAGAGGCAAGCAAACTTTCACAAGGCTCTTAAGGAGCAAACTAATGTACTATGTGTACTAAAAGGCCCGCAAAGGGCGAGAAAACATTTACAAGGCTCTCAAGGAGTATTTTAATGTACTTGTGTACAAAACTACCAGCAACAGGTTCCTGTTATTACTGTCATATACTTAATACCTTGTTGTATAAATAAAAGTGAGTTTTGGTATTTGTTGAAAACAAACAGTTTGAATGTATTTGATTTAAAAATGTTCGCGATTTCTTAAAGTTGGTTGTGAGAGAAATAAAAACAAAGTTCTGGATAAAGTGACGTGGAACATAAAAGAATCAACCAAACTATAAAAAAATATTGAACCGATTTCGAATTCTAAGGAATAAGCCAAAGTAATGGATATATTGAAATACTAAGTACTATGCTGGAAGTCATTGGAGGCATTTCGCCGTTATGTTACGGTAATATTATTAAAAGCCAAATATATCTGTGGATATGATTCATGTGACATCCATTCAAGGTGTCTGATGGAGATTATTCCCACACTGTCGTCCATACCGATGTGAAACCGTGGAATAACGTGAAATAAAAAACAAATAACACCTCAATAAATATGAATCACAAATATCAAATAAAGACATATTAATGTAATCAGGATTCAAGAATTATGTAAGGAATAAAAGTAATACAATGATTTTCGACATGCTATATTTTATTCCATTAATCTATTGTGTTATTATTCCATAACTTCATTTTGGATTAAAGATTCTTATTTATTTAATCTTTGCAATTGATAAGTACAAGATAAATATGAAAAGTACAATGACGACTCGTATCCACGTACCCTCTTGTTATAGACAATTTAGTATTTTATAATGATTTGTAGATGTTCATATATTTGAGCCAGATTAAAGTGTGACAAACGACAGTTAGCAGTTATGAGTTCGTGGTAGCGGACTCGCCTTTTAATTATTATTTTATATGTTTTTCTTTACAATTCGTGGATAACAATCCACAAGAATTTGGAGAAAGCTCTGAAAAATACGATTCATCCAAGCCTATGAGCACTTACAGACTCAGAAGATCGTAGTATTTTCATTTAATATCTTTACTTGCAATGGAAAGGGCAATCTTCTTGAGCTGTCAAATAAAAAAAAAAGTAAAGTAAAGTAAGACAGTGAGACACTGAATAGAGTTTTGGTATATGTACATGCTGGGTCAGTCCAATAAAACACGACGATGTATTCAACTATTTTAATCACACTTTGTGAGATGCCTTGTAGCTTGTAGCACGAATGTAGCTGGTTGAACCATCTGCAGAACGACAATAATTTGGGTTTTTCTCTGGGTTCTTTACATGTAAAATCAACGTCAATACGTTTACTAGCGTCACCAAGTGACGGCTATGAGTTGTTTTATTCGGTTTTCATACTTTTTAAAGAGAAACACCACAAAGTAATAGTACCAAGGGAAAGGTTCATACTGTAATTATGGAGTGTAAGTTAACAGTGGTTGTTAATTAACTACTTAAAATTAAAGTGTTTTGATTTATTTATGCCTGACTCAGCCAAATGTATAATAACTATCAGCTTGCCTAAAAAAAAAAATTGTTGAACGACAGTGCAGAGAAGTAACTTTAGAGATGTATCTAATCCAACTCTCATCACAGTTGTCAACTTAGATTTAACAGTAAGTTGGGGATGTTGAGTTGCGGAAGTACATTTAGAAACAAAGGATAAAGATGCAAATGTGAAGGCGAAAGGGAAAGAATAAGTAGACCTAGACATGCAACGGAATCTACTATTCCAGTTGGAGAAATAGTATACGTGGAAAATGTGACGAAGGAGAATACGACACACGCAGTAATCAATAAGGAAGGGAATGATGTAGAACGGCAAAACGGTAATGGACAATAGAGAAATTTAGTACACCTGAAATGTGTAGATGGACAGTGGAAGGTATATGTAGATAAAAGTCTGGAACATTCTGTTGGTACAACCACTATAACGAGGTTCATAAACAGATGTTGCAGGTTATGTTGAATAATGTGATAATTGTTATTGATTATAAAGAATAAGTGAGTTCGACTTATTTTAAGTTAAATAACTGTGTCAGAAGTAGAGATAATATTTTGTTTCTTTTCTTATTTTGTAAAAGGTAGATGTAGTGTATAGCGAATTAGTAGCGATACAGATTAGTAATTACTAACGATCATAATCGAGATATCTCGAGACATCTTCATAATCGAATGATTCTATCAGTATATCTCATAATCGCCCACCACTACTTGCCGAGCATTCTCTGTCCGGACGCCGACCGAGTAGGACGTGTAGTGAAAGCGATTAGTTTATTATTGGCACCAATCGAACCACTACAGGTACTATTATGTATTCTGTGGTTTAGCGGAAAGTGATTGAATGTTACGTACTTCTGATAACAAATTCGACTTCAATTATGAGAAGCACAAATGTAACTCAACTTCGACAACGCTAATTTACTATTTATTGGAACGAAGTTCCTTATCGCGCGTTGTGAAAGGGGGCTAGACGGAAAATTACGACACTTTTTGATTTTACGAATGGCGACACATTTTTTGAAGTGATTCAGAGAGTTTTACAGAGATGGCGCTGTAGAACAAAAACAATACTTAAATCGAAAGGAACTTCGTTTCATCCGGGTGTCCCTTGACACATCTTATGTTTTTTTACTATGTAAGTAGTCGGCAAACAAGCTGACGATCCACGATGGTAAGTGGCCAACCTCGCCCGTGGATATCAGCAACATTAAAACCAAAGGCATCACCGATTCCGAACAAGAAAGAGGAGAGACATTATCCAAAGTCTTAAGCACAGACTGTAGCTGTACTTACTTATCACTCACCAGGAAAATTTAATGTTCCATTTTTATTAACTCCTAAATATTTGTTTTTGTCGCCAGCAAACTGAGTCCATCCAAATTTAAAGATAATCAAACAGGGTTCTCCGTTGTTATCGTTTATTATATGATCCATATGATGTTTGTAAAGAACAAAATTAGGGTCACCATTTACTCTGGAACTCATATCCACGATTATCACTGAAAGTAAAAGAATATCTCAAAACTAATTGTGCAGTTATATTGATAATGTAATATTATTTTAATGTAATAAGACTGTATAATTAACTCATTAGTGACTGACTGAAAGATCCGGCGAAGGAGGAACGTAAGTAACTTACCACACGCCACTCGCCATCCAATGTAGATTATATATTCATGAAACCCTTTATAATAATTTTCTTAGTAGGTACTTGTTAATTAATAAAATGCATGTTAATCGTAGCTCAGATCAGATCTTGTGCCTAAATAGGTAGGTACTAATTTCTTACTTTTATTTCAGCATATTTCGAAAGTTATATTTTTTTCCAAATCCACCATATTTCGCAAAGGATCGAGAGCCCTATTCTATAGCTACGGCTAATATACACTACATATACTTAAATAAATTTTTATTCATTGATCATGATAAAGTTATAAATAAATAAATAAACGCTTACACACTAATATCCGCACAAGGTTTTTACCTGTGTCGCGGGTGGCATTGACGACACACATAACACCCATGATCCGAGTGCAAATATTTATCTGTCCCGGCCGGGAATCGAACCCGGGACCCCACGGTTCGCAGGCAGGGGCGCTACCTAACCAACTACAGGGTCGTCTTTATTTGGTTGGCGCGTCAATGACACGTTAGGGAACATACCAAAACCACGTGACCCATTTAGGGGGGGGAGGGGGGTTCTTCAAAACACCACGATTAGTCACAGAGGGGAGGGGGGGTTTAGGTTTTTGTCACGTAGTCAACATTGCGTCACACAAGTCGTCAAATATAAGCAAAATTATTATTTTTTAACTCTGTTTTTGCAAAAAGTATTGATAACCGTATTTATGAAATGCCACGTGAAAACTGTGGGGGAGGGGGGGGGGTCTTCTCATATACTACGGATGGTCACGAAGAGGGGGGAGGGGGGTAAAAAGTTGGAAAAAATGGGTTACGTGGTTTTGGTATGTTCCCTTATCTATAACAACTAGAGCTGTCGCCAATGGCCACCAACATACATATAGTTACTTTGCGGAAATCCATTGTCAGTTATTATATTATTAGTCTACTTTGCAACAATCCCACCAACATTTCAAATTCCCCGGACATTTAGATGGTACCTACAATTAGCAAGTAGTAAATAAGACATAACTCACAATACAACCAATTCTACATAATATTTTACAGAAGAACACTACCTTTCCTTCACATAATTACAGTTTGTCACTATTACTGTATTGTTAATATCTATATTTGTTAATTTATATATATACATACATTTATTATTGCTATATATTTGTATTGTATATATATATATATATTTGCTAAGTATTTATGTAAATATGTGTATGTTTATATTATAATTTTTAGTATGTTAAAAACAATGTGCACGCTAATCAAGTTCTACATCACCTCTCCATTCCTAGGTCTGCTGGAAGAGATTTCTGATAGAAATAAGCAGTACCTTTGTACAAATTTTCTATTATTAAGTCTCACATATTGTGTTTGTGTACAAGAATTGTTAAATAAAATAAATAAATAAATAAGAAAATTACTTACGTGGGACTATAAGCTTCTCAAGTTCAATGTCGCCGACATATTTGCCAAGTCTTTTAAAGTGGTGCGGTGCGTCGATATGGGTGCCACCGTGTTCGCTGGCAGCAAAATCGTTTGACGCATACCTTCAGATAGAGACGCAAAGTTTTAGCTGGAGTTCAGAAATTCTGATTTCTGATCGACCCGTTTTGCACCTAGACTAGAGGGTACCTGTTGTCCTTTTTTCAAATAAGTCCGTATAGCCAAAGGGCGCTCTGTACTTTTAATACCAAGGCCGCCTCGGAAAGGTGTCGTAGTATTATTAAAGACATTGTAATATCGTATAATTGTTTTACAAGTATTTGTAGATATTTCATAACTTCACACTTTTCCCGATTAGGTTTCATAACTTCACCTTTGACCTTAGAGTTTAGACTGACCCACCCCATCAGAGATAATTTAGCCCATCCATCTTTGGTTTCTCAGATAAGTTTGTACTTAAACAAAACAACAAACCTACGACAGACAAATTGAGATGTTATATTAATGTTTACTAACTTTAGGATGTTTTAGATAATATGGAAGTAGAACTTTAGATGGCAGTAGGAAAACTACACAGTTAACACATCGAGTTCAAACACAACCACCCATTATTTATTATTAACGTACCCGTGCCACTAACATGAGGAGAGAAGGGCATCGGTTGGTAAAACGTTAAGAAACACGCAAACATTCTAATTAAAAAGTGAAAATAAAAGGTCACTTAACTTACCATGAACCGTCTTCTTGATAATTTTGGGTTTTCTTTGTAAATTCAAACTTTCTTGCGTTTAGCCAATATATAGTAGCCTCGTTAAAGGGATAACTTAAATCTATAAATTCATAATTCCCATTAAATAATACTTTATTTAATGTAGGCCGTTCTGCAGAAATATAACCGAGTAGAGAGGTCAAAAACAGTACTATAGTTGTAAGATCAGACATTTTACTTGAAAATACACTTTAAACATCTAACAATGGTGAAGAGAATAAGATGACTGCGTAAACAATAAAACAACACAATAATAAGAACTCGACAGTCAACTGAGCTATACATGGATAGGTATATTTTTAAATTTCTTGTTTGTTCAAGTGGACAGCGACGTATAATAATTATCTACTTGTCCATCTTGTTTAGGTATAGTGTAGGTAGTAGTTGGTATATATCTTGCGTTTATAAATGGACGTGTCATGCCCGCACAGGACGTTGGTTGATAACGTAACATGACAAACCGTACATTTGCATTAATAAGGAAGAAGCACTTAAGAGTTTTGTCAGACTCATCATTTTGCAGGTAGATAGATATGTACCACAATTATCGCTTAAAGAGTAACGACGTTACTACAGCTATACTACGAAATAATGTAATTCTTATGTTTAATCGCGTCGAGAATCTCGACTTTTTTAACTGATAGTACCATGTAGTACCAAATTTTATAATTATAATAGATACCTAAGACATCACACGTGGAATCCAGTAGTTGTGTGATAATATATTTGTATTGAATGGTGGCAGTCCTGGATTTGTCAATAGGCCGTATAGGCCGCGGCCGGCCTAGGGGCGGCAGCGTCCTAGGGGCGGCAGATTTCAGAAGATGATATATTATAGATGATTTTGCTATTAAAGTGTGGAAAAAAAATATAATTCTTGTTTTTTACGCACTTTCTTAGTGACTAATTCAGTGCCTTCCTTACTATGAATGGAAAATTATTATTTTAGAAAGGTAAATGGGGCGGCAGAAATAATTTGGCCTACACTCATAAACAATATAAATCCGGCACTGAATGGTGGTGTAGTGGTCAATAGACATTCTTACTGGATTCTGAAGTAGCGACATGAGCTTCATTTAACATAATGATGATTCTATCTTAGCTATATATCCTAATACTAATACTCTAGTAAATTGTATAGCGGTCCACTGTGGGGAACGGTTTGCCTGAGTATATTTTGTAGCATAATCTTGTTCCAGTACAGTAAGTACAGTGACGTTAACGGGACGGTCCATTTAAAGCCCTCGATAGCTCGTCATCTAAAAGGGCGATAATATTGCTTATCATGTGGAACTTTATTTGTTATGTCGAACCGTTGCTGTAGACAGTGTAGACCGTGGTCTTGCGTCGCCATGGCCACGAGCTCACAGCTCTTCCCCACAGAATTTTTTCGATATCTAAATGATTTTTTCGATCAATTGCATCAAAAAGTTCGTGGAAAACCTGAATTTATCCCTTTTTTTCCAAATGGCGGAAAATGGTTTTGGGGCTAGAAATTGGTCCAGGTGCTAAATTATTATTTGAAGGGCTGAAAAACCGTAAAAAGGGCTAGCCCTGAGAGGGCTTAATTGGCAACACTGTGCCCTGTTTAATAAACTTTACAAATTGTAAATTGTAATTGTAAATTACAAGTTACAAATCTACAAGTTTCTGTTTAATAAAGAATACAACTTACAAGTTTACCATGGTAGAAAATAGACAAAATTGTAAAATTGTACCTACAATTTTACATATTTCTGTTTAATAAACATTTTCTCTCTACAGGTGACAATTGACATATTTGTAGGGAAAACTGTTTTATTGAACAATACTTGTAATTTACAAGTTTACACATTTTGTAAATTGTAGAACAATTCCGACAGGTGGACTCGTCTTGTGTCAGAAATTTACAATTTAGTGTCTCAAGTAACGAAATTTATTTGTTATACCTACACAAAAAAAAATGATTCTAACAACTAGTAGTGGAAGTAGTGACAGTAGTGACGATGAATATATATCTATCTATTAGGGCGGCGGCGGCGAGTTTTTCGTAAAAGTATTAACTTTACTTTTGATGTGACAGATTTTACATTCAACGAAAAAATTCGGGTCAGCAAAACTACATTCGAATATTTGGTAACAAAAATAGGAAATAATCTTAAATACGATTCTAACACGTCACTGTCAAATTAAAGATATATTAAAAATGATATTATAAGTAAAAAAGAGGTAGATATGTCACTAGAGCGCCGAAGATAAAGATCGTAAGAGAGGTCAATTGACCTCTATTTGTTCGTAGTCGTTCTGTCAATACAAGACGATATGGACGCTTTTGTTGTCAGAAGTGCTTGAGATTTGACATACAACGTTAAAATGCCTTCGTGTATTATTGTAGTGTCATTGGTGTAGTGAAACAAAAGATGTTGTAGCTCTTGTCGGAACAGATTTTTTGGTTGATTTGTAAGGGCATGACGTATCTCCATTTTTTTTAAACATTATTGTATATTATAGACAAAAACGTAATTTTGTTATTGTGTTTCACAAGTTTCGTAAAAAAAAACAAATAGAAAAGCACTCTGTAAGCTAATTGGTAAAACCAAATTCTAAATATTTTAAAAATTTTGAAATCTATCCTCGTAAATTCCTTCAACAAAAATTTACATTTTATGTAATTTGTAACTTACAACTCAGACTTACAATTACAAATTTGTAGATACAATATTTCATCGAAATCTACAGGCGTTTTCTACATATGTAAACGTTTATTAAACAGCATTTACAATTCTAATATTTGTAGGATTTTTATATGTAAAATTCTTACATAATTGTAAGGTTTATTAAACAGCACTTGTCATAAAATTTAACAAATATGTCACTTATTTACAAAATTGTCGAATTGTAACGTTTATTAAACAGGACACTGCTCTCGGCTCGGCGATATATTACCTACTTAAAATTAACTAAATCTGCATTTGGGCGTAATGTTGGTAGCATTGCAAGCAAAGCTTTGCTTTGCTTTGCTTTGCTTTGCTTTGCTTTGCTTTAATGTTTTATAATTTTCTCGTAAATTATATCGTATCATTATTACCCTTGATGAACTTTATAATAACACTAAAAAATGGTTCTTGAAATACAAAATAAACTTATTTCAATGCTACTAACATTACGCCCAACTGCATATAAATTAGTTGAACAAGCACTCTACTCACTTCCTTACGGTCGCGCTGTGGGACGTCATGTCATACTTCGAATATTGGGGTCCAGTTAAGCTATAAAGTTCTTGCTAGTGACGTAAGTGTCACATGAAAAATGTCAATTGTCATTCGATCGCTGTCAACTGTCAATCGGACAACCGGGCTTTTTATAATCCCTTCCCTTTCATCTGTTTAATTTTGTTTTACGCGGAGTTTATATTTGAAAATAATGGAGGATTTATTTGAACCAAATAAAAACTTGTTGAAAAGCACGCTTTTAGACGAAGGCAAGTTACTTACTTATGTTTCAGTTAGTAAGGATTTATGCGTACATGTCAACATTAGCAAAACAATGCTTCAGCGTTTAGTTGAACATGTTCGTCAAGAAAACGCGGATCATCAACTAAATGTATGCTATATAATAAGCGGTGCGACTGATAATAATAACGCAAGGACTATAGTGTGTTCAGAACAAGACTTGCCTGTGGAGAAGAAATGCTTTAAAAACATATTTTTTGAACATATATATAGTGTTTCAAAAGGACGTCCTAGGATGGACACTGCTGCATATCTTAATCTTAATAAATTTGAGGATTTTGCGCTTTGTTCTGGTTTGATAAAAAGTAAGCTATGTGATAAACGAACAATAGATGAAATAGGAAACTTAAAATCTAATAGTCAAGAAGTAATTTTGCATGAAAAGAGCAAATCTTTGCCCATATCAGCCAAGAAGATGAAGCAAGAAATTAATACAAGTAATAATAGTAAAAATGAATTAAAATTTCTATCGAAACCAGATGTGGAATCAAAATCTGAGCCAGTTATAAAACAGGAAACAATTTCACCAAAAAAAGAAAATGTACAGCCAGTAAATAACAGTAAGCCAAAAACTAATGGCCAAAAAGCACAAAAAGGTATAGCTGGGTTTTTCAATAAAACAAACAGTAATAATAAAAAAGAAGTTAAAGACAAATTACTGGGTAATGTTAAAGAAACCAAACAAGAAATAGAGACAAAGGAAGTAAAAACTGAGAAAATGGAAGTTGAAGAAGCAGTACCCACAGTCCCAGTTAAAGTTGAAGACAAAAAGGAAAGTAATAATAAAATTTTGAATCAAATAAAGAGAAATTCAAAGGTGGACAAAAAACGAAAGAGAGTATTGCATGTATCAGATAGTGAGAGTGACAATGAAAATAATGATCCATTTGTAGATCAATCTGTAGAAGAAAGAGATCTAGTTACACATGACTCAGAAGATGAAATACCTCCAACACCCACTGTCAGCAATGTTGTAATTAAATCAGGGATTACCAATCCCAAAAAACGGCGTAAAGTTGTTGATAAAACATACACCGATGAAGAAGGGTATGTTCTCACTAAGAAGGTCGAAGTATATGAAAGCTGTTCTGAAAATGAAGAAGAAGCCACAGTCACCCAAAAACAACCACAAGTTAAAGAAGTAAAAAATGAACCTATCATAAAAAATGGATCTCCCAAAAAGAAACCTGCAGCCAAGAAAAAGGTTTCCCCGCCCCAAAAAGGAAAACAAGCAACTCTAACAAATTTTTTTAAGAAAATATAGCAAATTTTAAATTCAAGATGCTTCAAATGTAGTGTCTAAGTACTCTGTGGATGCTTCTTAAAACTATTGTGTTCTCAAAATTCATTGTTTACTCACAAAGTTGACTGTATATTACTTGTTTAAAATAAGTAATAACTGTCTTTAATGACATTACACTGAATCTTTAATAGCCTGAACAAACAGGTTGTTTTTTCGCAAAATTCAGACTATTTATTATCTTATTTAAAAGATTGCAAGGATTATTTGGCACTGTCCTTTGATGTAGTTTTGAATTAAATGTTAATGGAATAAAAATTATGTATTTTTAACAATATTTGTTTTACAATCAGGATTACAAAATAAGAAATAAAAACATTTTTTTTAATATTTAATTTAATATTTATTTTGCACTCAAATTATCTTTTTGCTCCTATCGCTACCATCCAATCTGGATATACTTGTACATCTACTAAATATGAGCACTTTGTATTATATGTTGATGTGGAGAGTTCTTGATTCAACCCTTGTCTGTAAAAAAGAAGATTTAGTATCAATATATTTATATCCATATTTATACAAGTACATCTATATTTAGGCCACATCTGGCATAGTATATCTTTATTTTTCTCAGATATTAATCTTAAAAAATTAATGAAATATTCTAATAAAAATAGAACGTGACTCCATTATGACAGCTCAATAATTTTACAGCTGTGTAAATTGGTTCATTATTGTAAAAGCAATAAAGAAATGCACATACTTATTCTTCATATTGCTATCCCAGAAAACTTTGACTATTCCATCCATCCCAGCAGAGCACAGAATCGAGGTGTCTATATTTTTGTCACTGGGATCTGGTGCTATTCTGTTGGTAATACTAGGCTTGCCCACTGCCGACCAATCAAGAGCTGTAACTTTGCCGTGATGCCCTTTGTATTCATTTATACATGTGCAAGCACCTAAATCCCATACTTTAATTTTTTTCTCATCACCTGTGGAGAAAAATACCTATAAAAATGATGTAGTAATTGCAAAAGTATAGGCTTATTGCTATTGTTACTTTAGAATTCAGATAATTATTTAAAAAGTATTACCAGCAGTAGCCAAATATTTCCCGGAAGGCGAAAAAGCTAAAGTCCTCACAACACCTCGATGGCCATATAGGACTCTAACGAAACGAGCATCACACACTGTCCACAGCCGAACGCTACGGTCAGCGCCTCCTGTAGCTATATACGCTTCGTTGGGATGGAATTTCACACACTAAAAAATAAAGTAAATTTAGACCCTTAATTAATATAACATAACTTAGGGGACAACATCCAATCCAAGTCAAAAAGCCATCCTTTGCTACTTTTGATGCACTCTGCTGGATAATGTATGGGGAAATACATAGCATTAAGATCCTTCTACTGTGAAGTCTCTCAAGTTCCTACTCAATACCGCATTATTATTAGCATCCATACTTACAGTGACGTCGGAAGTGTGACCTGCAAATACTCTAACAGGAAATGTTCTCTCAAGAGACCACAGTTTGGCAGTTTTATCGTGAGATCCGGTTACAATAAATAGACCATTTTTTGAGACATCCATACACCAAATAGGATAGTTATGGCCTCTGTAAATAAAAATATTATGTATGACATATCAATTCCATAGCGCTGATTGCTTTGGGTAAGCAATCATCAATCTGGTAGCCATCTCTAAAATTTGAATTACCTGTATATAGATGCACAAGAGTAATCTGAGAGCCGCCACGCTCTCATAGTGTTGTCATGGGAAGCAGAAAGAACTAATTTTTCCCGAGACAAAATACTGCAAGCTTGCACCGGACCTGAATGTCCTCTTAATGCAATACCAGTTCCTATTTGGCTGAAAATAGTAAATAAGATGAAATTGTAAATAATTTTTATAACATATTTTTTTTAATCAAACATTTAAATTGCAATACTTACAAGAGATTCTGAGTAGGTGTGTCAATGTCTGATGTTACATTGCAAGCTAATTCAATTTCAGAAATATTTCTGTTGATTTTTCTGTTTAAATTGTTTTGTCCTAAATCCCATAATCGGATTTCTGAATTACTGAACCCACCACACAACATATTACAATTACTATCTGTTTTGGCGCAAACTAAACTGGAAGAGAAATTAGCATTATTAATAAATTTATTGTAATATGATTGTAATTATTATGCTTGGAAATAATAATGTTTGGAATACTTAGTCTATTTTGAGAATACGGGCAGACAGACAAAAGAATATAAGGAAGAATAAAGTTTATGATAACACTTTTAAGACAATTGCTACTCACTATGAATCAGGTGTAGCAATTTTATACAATTTGAGTGGGGCCAATGACTCTCTCACCCCTCTTATAGCATCTTGTAAGTCATTTATTTCTTTATCTACAGATTGGTACTCAGCATGGCCATTACATTTTAAGAAGATATCTGGAATTGGAAAATAAAGAAATTATCTATCTAATTATTAATGTATTTTTTTTATAAATTGTAATTTAATGATTTACTGCAATTCCACCTGTAATAAGTAACATTGAAGTCATGGATGATAAATTTCATATAATACATAAAAAAATTATAAATTAAATAAATAAAAATTAATAAAAAAAAAAATTTGAGATATAAACTTATCTACCATTAGCATCTTTTCCCTTGTCTTCACAGTTGGAAGTGGCCACATTAGCTTCTTCCTCGGGTTGATCTTCATCATCCTCCTATAAATATTTGACACATTTATGTTACAATTAAAAAATTTAAGTAATAATAAAACTGTCATCACTAAAAATTAAAAAAAAATCCTAAATTACCAGTTATGTCAGAGATGCTTGACTGAAACTTACCATATTCTTATTATTATCATCATTAATATCAATGTGAAACCAAGTTTGCAGAACCTGTATTAGGAGTACATGGCCATGCCTGGCTAAATAAGCTTTTAAAGTATTGAGGGAATCTTGGGACAAGTAAATGTCGTATTTACATGATCTGAAAGAAATTTACTTAATTAGATATTTGATTATATCAAAATATTCCAGGTCTGATTAACAACAGCAGATTTGTCTTCTAAGAACAGGGTTGCCAGAACTATTGATTATAAAATTTATAAACTTACACACAATTAGTCTGGTGAAGAATGCTGGACCTGACCTTTAGATAGCTACATCAAGTAATTAAAAAACATACCTGAATGCAGCAACAGTTGGCCTAGTTTCTATCTCCTGTAATGTATAAACAGTTCCAATATCATCCAGTAACTGATTCATGTAATCTTTTTCAGGTGTTTCATTGTCAATTGTACCATTTTGCAGTGAATTAAATAACTGCTCAAGACTATTTGGTCTGTACAGAGCAGAGGGCAAATTACCATCAATGGGTTGATGATAAGATAATTCTTTTTGGGGCAATGCTGCCGAGTGTCGCTTGAGAAACATCTGAGCTGCACCTCCATGGCCTCCGCGTAACATCTCTAAATACAGGTGGCAAAGTAAGGGTGTCAATAACCCCAGTAATTCATTTTTAACTTTGTCATCCTCAATCTCTTTGATATAATTGACCAACCTGCAAAATAATTTAAGTACATCATTGTAAGCTTTGTATTATAACCCACTGTATTTCTCCATGGACAAGAGCAATAACAGACAACCAGGATAGGGGTTCCAAATTAAAAAAAGTGAAGCTGTATTTTTTTTACATTACATTACCCTTTAAAGTTTGTTCCGAAATCTGCACAGTATATAAAATGACTAAACTGAATAAATTACTTTGCGTAATCCGAATCTTCTCTCAAAATGTATAAAAGTATTCAAATTAATTTATTGTTTACCTAGTATATTGTATATCATACTGGCCCGGATCGTTGTTTATGCAAGAAAACAGAATAGAATTGGCACGACTCGCCTCACACTGAACTATAGTGGCAACCGCCATTTCTTCAGCACTCCGACAAGAGGAACTTGTATGATTAAAGACATCTATTTCCTGAAACAATCGATTAAGTTATAACGCACAGTAATCAATTTGTATTGTAGCAAGTGTTGAAAAAATAGAAAATTATTTATCTCACAGGGTAATTTCGTCGCTCTAAGTAGGAAGTAACAGCGGCCTTAATTGCATCGTTTCTAGTCCTTTTCATTGAATTATAAGTCAAATAATATTTATATTTTAGTTCAAAATATTTTTACTATCTGGCAATGGTCTAAGTAAAGAAAAGTAAGGATTATAATATTAGCACGATCAGTTATTTCGTTATATTTTTATTATAATATAAAAGGAAGAACAGTGAGCATTTGAGATGAGAAACAATAATCAATAATGTGACATTGACAATTGACTAAATTGACATTCAATAATGACGTTTGGTTTGATTTGACTTAACGATATTTCAGCATCAAGAACTTTTTACTTACAACTGGACTCTAAGCTTCAAAGATATACCTGAAAACGAATCAGATAATCACGTGACATTAGAAGAATTGCAGCGCTGCGCCTTATCATTGGTATGGTCTTTGGTATGGATGGTAATTTTTCTGGTGGTAAAAAATTATAACATTGAAAAAAAAAAACATTTTATTATATTTCTTAATTTTTTGTGTAATGAAAACTATATTTTGTATGATTATTTTTGTATAATGTGATAGTGAAATGGAACAACATTATTCATTACGGTACATTTCTTATAATGGAAGTACACCACACATTAAAAATTTGGAACAAATTTGACTTATATATCCTGGAACTGTAAGTAATATGGACACCATAGAAATACGAAGATTGCAATCCAGTAAGACTATTATATCCATGATAATACCAATACACTGTGGTAAAAAAATCTATGGTAATATTTGTTTACGTATCTGTGACATCAGTGATCAGTTATGTCAATGTCTATGTCTGTGGCAGTCGGCAGATTATGAGTCAATCAGTCAACTCTTATGAACAGAAGTTCTATTTTTTATTGCAGTAGATTCTGATTTTATAAACAAGTTTTTTATCGACGGTGAAGTGAAAAACATAACGCATTTAATAATAAACATGTTAATGTGATAACTTTAGAGTTATAACTTTTACTGCACTAATACTTCGTTAAGTAAGTATCAATCACAGAAGTCTTTTCGGATTCTCTTCGGAGCTATTTTTGAGAGCATTGCGTCATGTAGTAGCCTATTCTGTATTTGCAGATGAGATGAAATCTTAGATATTTTTGTTTATAGAAATTCCTTTCGTTTTCAACAGAAAATTAAAGGCCGTGTTGTTCTGTGCCTATTCCATAAAAGGTGAAAATGCCAGGGTAAGCAAGATTCAAATGTGGGAGTGGTCGTTGAAGTTGATCAGCCTACACATTTTGTATTATCAACTGCATATCCTAATGATGTTAATTCTCATGCTTTTATGTCCATTGATTTCAATATGAAACATAAAAAATCTTACAGTACCTACATACCAAATAAAATCTTGATTTGAGAAACAGTCAACATAATTTTTTTAATATAATATTCTGACATCATGTCTATTAACCTTCACATAATTAACTCCAGGCAAGTTATATCTCACTGCTATTACTAATTTTATCACTCAGTATTGATAAAGCTACCACCACCACCATTTATTTATTAAAACTTTATGCCCTATACATAAGTACAGATGATAAAGGTGTACTCAATGCTAAAAACATTCTCTCCCAGTCAACCATTGCAACATGAATATGTATATACAGAAATTGGCCATTAAAACAATTTCTAAATCAAAATCAAATCTATAGAAATTACAGTTTCTTTATGGCTTTTCTTCTCTTCAAGTGTATAAGCTGTATGTGTAAGTGTATAGCTTATAAGTGTATCAGTGACACCTATATGAATAAATTATTTTAAATTTTGAATTTTACCTTTGTTAAACTTATATCACAATGAGGTAGACATGAGAGTAAAGAACAGCATCAATTTTATTACTGGTTGAAATTAAAACCTGGTTAAAATTGAAACCATATACCATATCTATAGATAGCTAAATAAGCCTACCCGGTTTAATAATTGATGTAGTCAACCATGTATGACAGTAAAAAAGACCAGAGGAATTTTATTAGTCAATTTAACAGTTAGTCATAACTGACACTAAACTTGTTTGGTACAGATATTTTTTTAGTAAAGGCTTAAGGAAATTCAATAATGACATCATTTTCCTGTTACATTTGTATTTGAATCATTTTGTCTGTGCACACTGAACCTCAGATTCCATTCTGGACTCATGTGTACAATGTTAATATTCTGTGTTTAAATTCCAGATTAGCTACAATGTCTTTGGACAATATGTTCTGCACCCGATGCGGTGATGGATTTGAACCGAATGAAAAAATTGTCAACTCCAATGGTGAACTTTGGCATACTAATTGTTTTGTGTAAGTTAATTATTTTAAGTTAACAATAAAAAGGTTATCATGTGATTTGAAAACTTTATGAAGGATACATTAACTCTTTAGCACCAGAGTACATTCAATTTCATTCATTCAAAGTTCAATACATAGTTTGGCTCAAGAATTTATATGTCACAAAGTACTGATGTTCTGATTTTAAATTGAATGAACACTAACAATTATGATTAGTATTAAACATAAAGCATTTTTTATCATTGCAATATGCTTATTATGAGAATGATAATAATTGTGTGATTTCAGATGCGCACAATGTTTCCGAGTATTTCCCGAAGGAGTCTTCTATGAATTCGAAGGGCGCAAGTACTGTGAGCGTGATTTCCAAGTACTATTTGCGCCCTGCTGTAACAAATGTGGTAGGTTAATATACTCCTACTAAGATAACTAATTAATATACCAAGTAAAAGTTTGTAACTTTAAATACACTTTAAATGTTTGCTGAGACAGGCAATATGAATGGTTTTGTAAAAAGTAATACACCACCCACACTTGATAATAGGTACTTCATTTCTAATTCTAACAATCTAACGTGCCATCTGCTGCATATCCTGATACCCTGTTAGTTTGTTTAGATTACCATCATATTAGGGAACATACCAAAACCACGTAACCCATTCTTTCCAACATTTTACCCCCTTCCCCCCCCTTCGTGACCATCAGTAGTATATGAGAAGACCCCCCCCTCCCCCTTAGTTTTCACGTGGTAGTTGATAAATACGGTTTTCAATACTTTTTTGCAAAAACAGAGTTGAAAAATAATAATTTTGCTTATATTTGACGACTTTGTGGCGCAATGGTTGCTAAAATATTGACTACGTGACAAAAACTTAAACCCCCCCCCCCCTCCCCTCTGTGACCAATCGTGGTGTTTTGAAGACCCCCCTCCCCCCCTAAATGAGGCACGTGGTTTTGGTATGTTCCCTTATAATATATTAAAACTTAAATATTCTCCTTACAGAGAAGAATCACAATTATGTTTCATCATAGTCAAAATAATTTATTCTTATAGCTATTACTGATACATTAAATGGACGTCATTTTTTTAATCTACCACCAATTCAGGTAGATGCTTTGACAAGAACGAGAAGAAATGGCGAAACAAACTCCTCTGCACATCTTTTAACTAGACCGTTAGTTGCATACATTTTATTGAATTACCATTATTGGTGATTAAAGTCCCTCATTTGTTCAGTCACCTGCAGAGAAAAGTAACCCATCTGTTTAAACAGTTTTAAAATAATGAAATGCCTATTGTCATTTGTTTCAACAGGCGAGTTCGTGATCGGGCGCGTGATAAAGGCGATGAACGCCAACTGGCACCCGGGGTGTTTCCGCTGCGAGGAGTGCAGTGTGGAGCTGGCTGATGCCGGGTTCATCAAGCATGCGGGCCGCGCGCTCTGTCACGCGTGCAACGCTCGCATCAAGGCTGATGGACTGCAGAACTACATGTGTCATAAGTGCCAGTGAGTTTTGTTCGAATGGACCATGCTTTTTCCTATAAATAATAAAAAAATGTGACCCGTCATGGGGCGGCTGGCAGATGTGAAACATCATTATTTTATACAACTAATAGGCATAAAAGTACAGATTATGACAGGAACTAAATATGGCACGATGAAAAAATACAATATTACGAATTGTCTCCAGAAAATGATGACAGTTTTGTCCTACTGTATGCTACAGCCTATCAAACTAAGTTTATTTATGATTACCCACATTGTGTTATTATATATTTTTTATCATATTGCCCTACCATAATATTACCTATAGTGCGGCAAAGCGTTGCCACTCACCGCGCCAAAAATCAGGTTTACCCCTCGCCTATAGATGTTTCACATCAATAAATAAATAACGCTACACACTCATTAGCTCTACACTAGGATTCCCTGTGGTGTGGGTGCCATCGACAACACACAAACAGAAGAACCCACACACCCAGACCGAGAACAGAAATTCAAACTCATTAAAATTTCCGCCTATACAGCTTCACGCATCAGTAAGTTGTAAAGCAGCTAGAAATACTCGTAGACCCCTAGGGCATCAGGTACACTCCAACTGACTAGTCGAGTATGGATTGGTGCGGATGAGTATGCAACTTAAATCCCAGAAGTTCTTACCACCGAAGCACTCTGATATCGCCAATAATGTTTACCATTGTATAAAGATGATGACAGCTGCACTAACACAGAATATTAGTTTCATGATTGACAATAACAATCACAGACGCAGGAAATCCTTTCATCGAACAAAATATAACAGAACTTGCTAGTTTGTTATGGTTTGGGATAACAAAACCGTTTTCGTCGACCATCCATTGGCTTAGCCCAGTCCTGGATTTGTCAATAGGCCGTAAAGACCGCAGCCTAGGGGCGACAGCGTCCTAGGGGTGGCAGATTTCAGAGGATGATATAAAAAATGTCGCAAAAAAATCTTATTTTTGACTAATTCAATGCCTTCCTTACTATGAATGCAAAATGATTATTTTAGAAAGGTACATAGGGCGGCGGAAATAAATTGGCGTACACTCATAAAAATATAAATCCGGCACTGGCTTAGCCTTTGGAGGTCTCCTGCTGGAAATGACCTGTCTCATAGCATAATGCCATGACTGTGGTAGTGGCGTGATCGACGGCGAGCCGCTGCGGTACCGCGGCGAGGTGTACCACGGGTACCACTTCACGTGCGCCACGTGCGGCGTGGAGCTCGACCACACCGCGCGCGAGGTCAAGAACCGCCCGGGATACGCTGCTAATGACGTGGTCAGTTACTATTATAATATATATATTTTTTCTATAAAACTATCTTGTTCCGTACCATACTTTTGGCAGTGCTGGGGCGGCTTAGAATACTAGAACTATCGGCCGATTTAAAGTCTGCAGTCTGCGGGGACTCTAACCCCGATTTCACGTCAGATGGGTTTCGTAAGAGGCCATAGGCGATAATATTGTCTTTTCGACAGTTATTAGGCAACTGTATAGAACGAGAATATTAATAATGGCAATTCTAAACTATATTAAGCAATTATGCGCGCATCATACTAATTCGACTTCAACTCTCTGACTTTACTCATAAGCGAAAGCATTAAAATATGAGCTTTTTATAATGTTCCTTACGTTTGAATTTTTAATTCCTATGACTTTAGTTGCAGTGGAGTTAACGTCGAGTTCTTTTTCTCTCCTTCGAGGCCTTTTTCTTTTTTGGTAATATTCTCAATTTTTTTCAGAATAACCTGTTCTGCCTTCGTTGTCATGATAAAATGGGTATTCCCATTTGCGGTGCTTGCCGCCGCCCTATTGAAGAAAGAATCGTCACTGCTCTCGGCAAGCATTGGCATGTTGAGGTAAATCATTCATATTATAGCTGGAGAGCTAGTGAACCCTCCGAGTAACGGTCTTCCTGTAAGGCTAGAAATTTGTACACTTATGATTTATAGCATACTAAGGGCAATAGCCATGACCTGCCAGGCGTCAACCCTGCACGTCATCAGCCCCTTTATTTTTTAAATTGTAAAATATATAAAGAAAAAAAACTTGTTCCTGTAAGCTTAAAAAGTTAATAGGGTGTAGTTTATTTATTGTAAATCTTGTAAAAAAATTGACAGGCGATTACAATGAGCAAAAGTATGTGACAGGTGAATTGAAAGGTGCACATTTGATGAGGTAAAATAAATTTTTTCCTCCTGTATAGTTCAAACTTGGATTTTGTTTTTGAGTAAACGTTTTAGAATAAATATGTACAATGACAGGCGATTTTGAATAGCATAAGACCTTGACAGGCGAGGGAAAAGCTGCTAAGGGCGTGCGAGTAAGAGGCGTTACGTGAACGCCTTTAAAGTGCGAGTGACATGAAATAAAAATAAAAATGATAAATACAATATATTTCATTGGTTTTAATGTAATCTACATTAGATTTTACATTAATTTTTTTCATCATTATCCGACACTTCACTACCTACTACTGTTTTTATCATCATCTGACTCTTCGATAATCTTTTACTCTTCTGAAAATAGAAAAAAAATATCTTAATAAACCAATAAGAATGTTGTTAGGTTAGCTAATTACGTAATTGTTTGTATTCAGGCGAAATCAATGTACATAAAGAACAAAATTATTAATTCGGATAACAAGATAAAAACCACTTGGAATATAATTAACAGTGAGAACGGTAACGCAAAGTCCTGTGATTTCAATTACGAATTATTGATTAATAATAATATAATCAGTGCTGATAAAGACGTGGCAAGCGAATTTGAAAATCACTTCCGTAATATTCCTATAACATTAACCAGTTCACTAGCTTCTTCACCTACGGAAGCACTTTCTATATTAAAAAATCATATTAATGAATGTAATATTTTATTTGAATTTCAACATATAACCGCTAGAGACTTAATTAAGGCCTTTCAGTCTCTGAAGGTAAAGAATACGGGTGATTTGTGGGGCATCTCGGTGAAAATAATACAGCATATTATAGGTATTATAGCTCCATATTTGGTCGTAGTTTTTAATAAATGTATAGATCTAGGTATCTTTCCAGATCTTATGAAATGCAGCAAAATCATTCCACTTTTTAAAACAGGTGAAAAAACTGATCTTAATAACTATAGACCAGTTTCTGTTTTACCAACCCTTAGTAAAATTTTCGAAAAGATAATATTGAATCAAATGCTAACCCATTTCAACAATAATAAATTATTACATCCTGAGCAATACGGTTTCACTAAAGGCCGTAGTACAACCGATGCCGGGGCTAGGCTATTAAAGCATATATTTGAAGCATGGGAGGCGTCACATAATGCCATAGGAGTATTTTGTGACTTATCTAAGGCATTTGATTGTGTTGAGCACGAAACATTGCTGTTTAAACTTGGCCACTATGGTATAAAAAACAAGGCCCTTAGCTTGATCGCGTCTTATTTGAGTAATAGAATACAAAAAGTCAGCATAAAAGATATTAAGTCATCGGGGTCACCGGCTGTGATGGGTGTACCACAGGGCTCGATCTTGGGTCCGTTTCTTTTTCTGTTATACATTAACGATTTACCACATTATGTAAAGAACCAAGCGGATATTGTACTATTTGCTGATGATACATCACTAATATTTAAGTGTGAAAGGAATAAAGTAAATTTCGACGACGTAAATAGTGCTCTTTCGCATGTATCGCGTTGGTTCACTATCAATAATTTACTATTAAATGCAAAAAAAAACGAAATGTATAGAGTTTGTGCTACCTAATGTTAAAAAAGTCAGCAAAACTCTTAAACTAAATAACGAAACATTGCATATGGAGGAATCGACGGTCTTTTTAGGGGTGACCTTAGATAGTAAACTTCAATGGGGCCCACATATAACAAATCTCGCGACAAAACTCGGTAGGGCTGCTTTTGCTGTCAGGAAAATAAGGCAGTATACAGACGTCGAAACTGCTAGGATAGTCTATTTTGCTTATTTCCACAGTGTTATGTCTTATGCCATCTTGCTGTGGGGCAAAGCAGCCAATATAAAACAAATTTTCATACTCCAGAAACGGGCAGTTAGGGCTATTTATAAACTTAGGTCTCGGGAATCTTTGCGTGAAAAGTTCAAGGAAATAGGTATACTTACAGTAGCTTCCCAGTATATCTTTAACAATGTAGTTTTTATACGGAAGAATATAAACGCGTATAAACAAAATTTTGATATTAATAATCGCCATACGAAAAGAATGCATCAATTAGTTACGCCTTCGTTCCGCCTAAGTAAAGTGCAGCGATCTTTCATAGGGCTTGGTATACATTTTTATAATAAAATCCCAAAATTAATACGTGACTTGCCAATAGAAACTTTCAAAAAACGTGTAAAGACACAATTGTTAGGCAAGGGATATTATAGTGTAGACGAGTATTTAAATGACAAAGACGCATGGAAATGACCAGCTCTGCAACCAGTTCCGCTCAGAATAGTAAATACTTTTGTATTATTATCTTTTTTTGTAATATTTTTTTAAAAGATGTGCTGAGGAGTTTCTTTAGGCTTTTCTTCTCCTCCACGATAAAGCACCTTCCGAAAAGCCAAAAAATGACGTGCATAAGTGTATCAGTGATACCTATATGAATAAAATATTTTGACTTTGACTTTGACTTTGAATAACTTGAGACAGAAGGACCCTTAAATAGTGACTGAATAAATTAACCGACTTGGCATTACATGGATCTCACAAATTTTTACGGTAGAACTGAGTTGCGAGACTTGGTTTTTTTACAAGTTATGTTTTTGATGGCATCTGATTTCTTTTTGTAGTTAATCCTCCTTTTTTGCCTTTCCAACACCTTTTACTTCTTGAATACCAACAATTTCGGGCAATTTAGTCTACTCAGTATTTTGCGGGATTTTGGTACTTCATAAGACATGTCCCATTTTTGCTTTTACATTTCTTTGATCATAATAATATCTAGGTACCTATCTACACCTATTATTCCATCTGGGGGCATTATATTATACTACATAATACAGGTACACTGATTCGTTAACTGCAAATGTAATTTTGTAATGCTTTACATTTATATGGGATTCCAAAGTTAATTATGCAGTTAGTGTATCTAGAAAACTGGACTGAAATTGCAAAATATTTTAGGTTTTCCTTGATTTATACACTAAACCCTAACTGTGTTCTAAATTTGAAGTTTCTATGTCTGCTAGAAGTGCCTTAGAGTTTTGATGATCGGTCAGTGAGTGACGAAATTAAGAAACTTTGACAAGTTATAATTCTTAAACTACTGGTTCAAATTGATTGAAATTTGAAATATACATACAATGCCTGCTTGGTGACTGAAAATTCAGGCTTCTAGCTTTATCCATAACGAAGTTTTAGGGGTTCGAAAATGGCGAACTGCTTCGAGAAAAAGATGGTACGGCCGTGCGGCTGTGCCCCCAGATGCCAAATGTACGGTTCGAAATGTTCAAAATTAAATGATGAGCGTTATGAAAAGTTCTTTGCTACATATATAACACAAGTAATCCTAAAATATTCATGAAAAGACTAAGAAGTTATGATTCATCAAATCTATATCCGTGCCAACGCGAACTGCAACAACAATTATTAAGAAATGCATAGTTATTACAAATACATAGCCAAATTATCATTTAAAGGAACCAACAATTCTTACCCCTGAAAATAACGGTTGGAACTTAATTGATGGTCATTACGATTTCAATTGGTTTGAGGGGAATACGGTTCTTTCTTCTACTAAAATTTATGATATACTTTTACAAGAGCCTACTGATACTGATACTAAGAAAATTAATGTAAAAACTAATGTAGATCACATTAAAACCAAGAAAATATAATGAATTTATCATTTTTATTTTTATTTCATGTCACTCGCACTTTAAAGGCGTTCACGTAACGCCTCTTACTCGCACGCCCTTAGCAGCTTTTCCCTCGCCTGTCAAGGTCTTATGCTATTCAAAATCGCCTGTCATTGTACATATTTATTCTAAAACGTTTACTCAAAAACATATCCAAGTTTGAACTATACAGGAGAAAGTTTATTTTACCTCATCAAATGTGCACCTTTCAATTCACCTGTCACATACTTTTGCTCATTGTAATCGCCTGTCAATTTTTTTACAAGATTTACAATAAATAAACTACACCCTATTAACTTTTTAAGCTTACAGGAACAAGTTTTTTTTCTTTATATATTTTACAATTTAAAAAATAAAGGGGCTGATGACGTGCAGGGTTGACGCCTGGCAGGTCATGGCTATTGCCCTTAGCATGCTATAAATCATAAGTGTACAAATTTCTAGCCTTACAGGAAGACCGTTACTCGGAGGGTTCACTAGCTCTTGGACTATTATACATTTACCTTGAATTAGTCATAAATCATTTTGAAAATAAAACACATACATGGCGAGGCTAGTTTTAAATTAATTATAGATTATAATTTTTAATGAAGCAGTGGTCCTACTTATTTAAATTACTAATACATCTATCTATACTAATATTATAAAGAGGAAAGATTTGATTATTTGTTTGCATTGAATAGGCTCTGAAACTACCAAACCGATTTGAAAAATTCTTTCACTGTTGGAAAGCTACACTATCTCCGGATGACATAGGCTATATCTTTATTTTTTTACTATTTTTCTCGAAGCGAAGCAAAGGCGATTTCCTAGTTTATAATAATCTTATATCTTTAAACATTTTTCAGCAAAGTTTCCAAAGACAACCCCATATCTCACCCCTTATTGAATGAAAAAATTTCAGAATTACTTTCTTAATTCTTCCTCGTCTCTGTACATTTTTTTTTGTTTATGTTTTTAAGTCTTAACTTTAAGCAACAGTATTAACAGTTAACACTTTATAAATTATGTATAATGTTTTATGTGTTCCGCAGCATTTCGTGTGCGCGAAGTGCGAGAAGCCGTTCCACGGGCACCGGCACTACGAGAAGAAGGGGCTGGCGTACTGCGAGCAGCACTACCACCAGCTGTTCGGCAACCTGTGCTTCGTGTGCAACCAGGTCATCGCCGGGGACGGTATGCTCATGTTTAATTTGAACACTTGAACACACTTGAATTAAAGTCCGATTTACACATATTAAGTAGTTAAGTAAATTTTAACTAAAAAGTTACTAAATTGTCTGTTACACGTATTAATTTACTTAAAATTTTGTTATCTACTTAACTACTTAATATGTGTAAATCGGACTTTACTGAAGGAATATTTTCCAACTAAATGCTTACAGCGATGCTCACACTAGAAAAAAGATTTTGTATCGTGAGCATCGACTACTACTAGTGATTAACAAATGAACTCTTACGCCCCAACTCAGAAAGGTTCCTTTATTTAGCTGTAAGGAGTCCATAACTAATTGACATTATATATGTTAAGTATCGATTCCTCTCAGAGTCATTTTATTAACTTTAAGTAACCCTAGTGCGGAACAACGTCTAATAACCTTATCGATTATCATATCGATGGAGTATTAGTGTAGCCACATTTAAAATACGTTGAGAACACATAAAAATAATACTTATTTTAGTGCTTTTAGAACGATGATTTATACTAATATAGTAACAAGAAATTCGTTTACTGTGTTTTCTTACTTAAGAACATTGCAAAGTAGCTTTTTTCTTTAAAATAAAATAAAAAAACTCGCAATTTTATGTAACGGCAATACTATACCTAGTAGTACTGTAGTATCTGTGGCAGTACACTGTACAGTAATGTCAATTGTCAGTCAATTCAATGTTGATATATTATATTGTTGGTTTGATTTCAATCTGAATTGAATTGAAAAATTTCATTTTGTTTAATATCGCCAACCTATTTATTATATAATATTATCATGTACATGTAAATTACCTACACTTTCAAATTAGCGAATATAATAATAACTTATATTAATAAATAAGGGGCACCAAGGTTGTGAATTGTAATCAAAACAACTGTATCGTTTTTTAAAGGATATGGAGTGTAAAATACCGCGAAAAAGAGTTGCAAATGGTAAATCTCTCTTTGTTGGTTTCGTTAGGCCTGGCACCAGTATGGGCAATTTAACCGTTTTTACACATTCTGCTGTATCGTGCATAAAATTCTTGGACCGAGTATGTTCTAAACGGATCAGAAAAATCTCGCTAATATCGCCTTGGCCCCACATGTCTATGCATTCTAGCGTAATCAACAAATTCAATAAAATCGGCAAAATCCGCGAAAACAGACATTTTGCTTGTGAAATCATTCAAATTGTAAACCTAATGTCAACTGAACGTCAAAATCAATCCTAAGTAGAGTTTAAGTAATGGTATTTGTATAATTAACTTTAATTGCCATTAAGGGCCTATAACGGTCGATTAACTGACTCTGGGAGTGACTAATTGTGATTCTGTACTAAGGAGCGATTTTAATGACCATTAAGTGACTCTGAGTTGGGGCGTTAGTCACTATTGGTTACTTAAATCGTTCCTTAGTACAGAATTTGTATGGTGTTTCTTTACTAAGGAGCGATTTAAGTAACCGTTAGTGACTCTGAGTTGGGGCGTTAGTCACATAAAATCCACTATACTAAACGCAGACTCGTGGCAGGCGGAGTAATAAAACGTGCAAAAGAGACGGCACATCAGTTTCTCTCTCGCACTTGCACTGTTTATGGATGACGTCACACAGGCACAGAGACGCGAAACACCTAATTTCCATAAACAGTGCAAGTGCGAGAGAGAAAATGATGTGCGCCGTCTCTTTTGCAAGTTTTATTACTCCGCCTGCCACGAGTCTTTGCGTTTAGTATAACAAGTGAACACGTGTTGTCTCAACAACCGTCTCCGTGTGTGGCATGGCAGTGTTCACGGCGCTGAACAAGGCGTGGTGCGTGCATCACTTCGCGTGCTCGGTGTGCGACACGGCGCTGAGCACACGCAGCAAGTTCTACGAGTACGACGAGCGGCCCGCCTGCCGCCGCTGCTACGAGCGGTTCCCCTCCGAGCTGCGGCGGCGGCTGCGGCGCGCGCACCACTACACCGTGCGCAGGAACTGACACGACACTACACTGTACTCACTGACTTCAGTGTTGCCAGGTACCACATTACTACGGTAAATCTACAGTATTCAGCTTCGATGTATTTTAATACATTTTACCGTATTTTGATCCACACAAAATCAAATTTTAGTAGAAAAAACCTCAAATCTCCATACTTTATTATCTACAGTATTTCATGAAGGAATCTACCATAATCCAGTTTTTGAACCTGGCAACACTGCTCCGGAGGTAGGACGGGCCGGAATATTTAACATCTTTTATACAAGCAAACAGTAGCGCCGACGACTCGCTTTCAGCGGCGCGCCCATCACTACACTGTGCGACGGAATTAGCACGACTACGACACGTTAGAAGGAAAGAAAGAAAAAAAGTGTGTTTCTTTGGCCATTACAGACACGAACGTGGCTAACAAAAGGAAAATTTACACATGACGTCTGTAACGTTCGCATGTGTCCAATGGCCCAGAAAATGGAGCTCACTCAGCTTAATGCCGTAGTGATAGCTACTGCGGTTTACGCGATGATTTGATATGATAGTGATGGGTCCCTTGGAATATTTAGACCGTGTTTTATTTTTATACATTCAGACTAGCGTCGACGACGTATGACGTTCACTGTGTGCAATGATTTTAAAAGGAAGGAAGGGCCGGTCGGAATATTTAACACGAATGTTTTATACAAGCAAAAAGTAGCGCGGAAGATCTAGGCGCCATGAAAAATTTTTGGATGGATGTATGGATTAATAAAATATAAGTGTACTAATGTTATTTATAATGAATAAAAAAAATTAGTGCTTTAAGATTTTTTAACGGTAGTGTTCTAGGAACTTGCTAACAGGAATCTGATATGTGTGAAAAATTAACTTCATACAAGTGCCTTATATTATGAATAAGTATAACTTTTATATGAAATAACCGTTATATGCCTTCATTGACCAATTTCTTATTATGTATTCATCTTACGTTACTCTTACGGTATTACCTTTTGGTAAAAAATATTTTATTTCCATTTGCGAGTAAAGTACATAATACTATAATAAAACTTAGCGACACGGCCATTATAAGTAATGCCTAGGTCAAGGATAATATTGAGCTAAGAGGCTTCATGTCTAATGGAGTCAAACGATCTATCAAATGATCCGTTCTTATCAATCAATGCACTGGGACAGTAATACAATTATTACATGTATTATAAACAAGTCCCTTATATAGGGACCAGCTTCCACGAATACTGTAGTATTATAACTTAGATTAGTAAAGTACCTATATTGTAACACTGATTGTATTTGTGGTGGAAATAAACGATTTATTATTATTATTATTGATTTACTTTATATGCTAAACATATTATGAACTTTGTCAAAACAATCCCATATTATTGTCCGAATGTCTTTATGAAAATGGTTTATATTAATGTATAATGTAACTGCCATAGTATAGAAGTTATTAATAGTTATTATTGTAATAGTTTTTTTTTTAATATTATAGTGATTTATGACTGATATTTCTGTAATAAGATTATATATGCCACAACAATTTTACACTTTAATGTAAATGCAAAACAGGTGCTTTAATAGTTGATACTCTGTAGCTGTAGCACAAGATTACGATTGATAAACTGTAGGTACAATATGATAAGGCTACCCTTATCAACTCCAATATTTACATACATGAAAATTTAAATAAAAAAAGATTAATTTGTAACTTTTTTAATTTACAGAATTTATTATATACAATTGCAATTTCAAGATATTTTCTTAAAATTATACTGAATTGAAAGTCTATAACTTAGTCTGTAAGTAAATTAAGTATCGTGTATCAACCGGGAATAATTAAGTTAATGATTGTTGTAATGCACAAGGAATGTAACTTGTGTTAATAAATTTAATCGTTTATATTACTGTTTTAACAACAAGTGTAACAAGAATATTAACTAACAAAACTTATTGTATTTTACGGTGCTTAAATAATAAAAGTAATCTATACTTGGTTTGTTTTAATTATTTAACACACAACAACATCCGTATAATTCTCACTACAAACAGGCTACATTTAAAATACATCAACATTCAAAAATAAATCTGCTTCAAGTGCAACACTTGAAAAAAAGTTACATTAAAAACGAAATAATAATTTTTAATACTTTTTTGAATTTATTTATATTAACATTGCTTTAGAGAAATTCGCTAAATAGCAGAACTGTAACAATAAATAGTTGACGAATAGAAGTACATATGGATAGATGGTGACACCTAGACCTAGTAGATTTACTACTAATATTGAGACAACAAAGTCTAGATAAGATAGACTTATATTTAGTTATCTTTCTTCATTCTGGTGCTGGTCATACGATAGATAATAGAGTCCCTGCCGGGGTCCATATCCATGATGGCGTACACAATGGCCACTAAGGTGAATGTGAACACGACTCCGAACCACAGAATTATGTTGAAGATGGCAGCGTAATCGGCTGTGTAGGCATCATCCTGGTGATTCTGCAAAACAATTACTATATTTAGTTACGGGAAAGGCATGTCTTGAAGTACCTAAATCAAGATTACATAAAAGATACCCAGTTTTAACTTTATGTTATGGTGTACAACTAACACGTAACTTACCGGCACGCAAGAAATCATGCCGGACACAAACTAACTTAGTTTAGTATTTAAGTTTCTCATTTTAAGTGATGTAAAAATCTTATGAGAAATAAAGTTTCTTTAAACCGAACTTATTTGCTCCATTCTCGATAATGAATCGTTAATTTTTTTTACAAGGTTTTCACTTTTTCCTGTTGGAGATGACAATATTATACTAAGGACATAATACACATATATTACATAAGAAACAACTATAAGTAACTATAATCCCAATTATAAGTTTCGGCATGGAATACAACACTACCAACAGAACTGGGCTAAGTCTTCAGTTAATTTCCTAAAAACAAGCGAAAATAAGGTACCAATCTGCATTTTGCTGTGAATCATGTTGCTTCAATCTGTTATTGCTTTTTAGTGCCTACTAATTAAGAAATTAAATTATATTCCATTGATCATGGTGCTAGATCTGGAATAAACAAATCAAACCCATAAACAAATGCTACAAAATAAGATTTGCCTATATGAATCGTAGTAATGAATACTAAGCTATAAACGACTCAAAAGCAAACAACACAACTAAATACTTTTTTCTACATCGTATACGTAACTAAATCGAAATAAAGCATTATCCTACTACAAACTTATTTTAATCTGTCTTACTACTTCAATAGTAATAGTACTTCAACCTTTGAAAGCTTGTAAAAATTAATTGTTTTACGCCTGTTCTCAATATTCTATCTTTAATCTTCAAGTCAGTTGCCTAGCAACTGTAAAAAAGACAACATTATAGTTTTAAAGTCCATTTTTTTATAAAATTGTTTACCAAATAAGTCTCATCTAAAAACGGACACTATACCTAATAGTTGTTATTACTTTTCTTACTAATGCCTTTCTTAAAGTCATCCAGAGATTATGAGTAGATAGATTATTGAAAACGGCTGGTAATCGTGTAGGTTAGCTAACGTCTTTGCTATCGCCGCCCCCCGCTTCAGCCGGAGGGGGTGCGGGGGCACTCTCGGTAGGTGCTGCTTGTGCTTCGCCCTCGTCATCCTAAACATCAAACATTTAGTCGAATCCATAATTCGGCGGACTAAATTGACAGTGTTGCTGTGCATTTAATAAAATTAGTAGGAAGGCGTAAGTGTCGATACTTCATTATCGGCCTTAAGGGCCTTTTCACACTGTCGTGAACAGCAATATCTTGCGGACAGCGAAATGACAAGCTATCATGAGATGCAGATAAGAAATTGCAGACAGAGCGAAATGCCACATTCTTGTCTGTGATAGTTGCCGATATCGCGGTTCACGGCTACTTATTGACTATCTACTGTCAAAGAATACTTAATAGTACCTATTGGTACAGAAAAGTCACTCCGCAAAATCATTTAAATAAATAGTGACCCTTGCTTCCACAAAATAAAGTGTAATTCAGGTCGGACAGCGCTAATCGTCAACAGACGTTGACATCTAGATGTTGCCTCTCTTTCTAATTATATAATCCTCTCTGACACCGTCAGGATTGTCTTCTGTTTGTGTGATGACATGTGTGATAGATTACGAATATGACACGGCGTGGCAGCCCTTCTGAAACTGGCTCGACACGTCGAACGCGGTACGTACTTGTAACATCATACTAAAAGTGCGGAGTGCGCCAGGCCTGCTACTGTCATAATATATTTTTAACCGACTTCAAAAAAAGGAGGAGGTTCTCAATTTGACTGTATTTTTTGAAGTTTTTATGTTTGTTACCTCAGAACTTTGGACTGGGTGAACCGATTTGGATGATTCTTTTTTAATCGAAAGCTGGTGCTTGTCGTGTGGTCCCACATAAATTTGAGCGAGATCTGACAATGACATCCATGTCAAAAGCACATAAGTCTTAAATTTGCATTAAGTATGTGCGCGATAAATGGACGAATAACTCAATATCGCGCCAACCGATTTCGATGATTCTTTTTTTATTCGATGTACTTCATTTGAAGTCGGTTATTTTTTTGTTAAAATGTTAGATTATATCATATAACAAGTAAAACGGCTAAAGAATACAATGAACTCACCGCAAGATTCTGTCGTCCACTAGGCACGGAGCGGACGGTGCGGCGTGTGTGCGCGACGTCAGTGGTCACCACCGTCACCAGCACGGACCCATCGTAGGCCTTTACAAACGCATCGCTCAACTGTTTCAGAGCGTCGCCTACAATACAAAGATTTTTATTATTTATTTATTCATTCCAAAATATTACCACTAACATTACAGGCATGTCCTAATGCGTTGGTGTATTTCACATAAATTCAAACAACATTATAATATTAATATGAATTAAAACTAGTACATTCATCATTACAAAATAAAACAAGTCAATATTAGTAAAATCATCATGACGTCACAGTTAGTAAATCATTAAATATAAATAGGTAAGTCAATAATAGTAAAATTAATCATGTCACAATAAAATAATTATAATTCAGCGACTATTAGAATAAAATATTAAAAAAAAATCGAAAAATCACATCAATCTTAAAAACACATAAAAGAAATAACGTACACTACGGCCGATGTATCTTGGTGCGTCTGAATATAAGATTTGCGAACTTTAGCGCATGTAAGACAGAGAGAGCGACACGAACATGCTAACGTGTGACTGAGACATAATACGCATAAATAAAACAGAGACAAGAAACATACCCAACAGTTTCTTGGCTTCCTTAGTTTGAAGAGAATTGGGGCCGTGGAAATCAGATAACGCATGCAGAGATCGGAATCTAAAGTTGTAGAAATCAACTATATTATCAGCAGACAGGGCTCCATTTCTGATCTGTAAATACATTTTTGTTGAATTAACTGTTAGAAATTAGTTTTTTTTTTGTTAGCTTAATGCTCTCTTGGATCAAAAAATGCATTGAGTATTGTATGAAAAGTGGGATCCATATGCCAAGCAATGAACCATTGCCTAGGTGTAATAGAGAACTGCTTAAATTATAATTTTGTGATATTGATGCAACACATAATTCATGTAACCACAACATAATAACACAATACTTTGGCCTAATTTATGAATTAACTGCAACATATAATTCATCACTACCTTATCAGTTAAAGCCTTTAGGGCTTCTAACTCGCTGAGGAATTGAGAATCTTCTTCTACTGACATTTTCAAGTGTTGTAAAGACTGCTTGGGAACCTTGGGTGGAATGATGTCATCAAATACATCAGCATACAATGTGAACTGAAAGTAAATACCATTACTGTTTATAAGCTGGCTTAAACTATAATAGCCACAATTTGTGTTTAATTAATTAAATAAAAATTATAACAAAAATGATTCTGGATTTAAAATAAACAATATACAAATATAAATAAAACACATTATTACATATAATTCTAGTTTACAATAATTACATTTCATCCTAAGGTTAGTGCTAGATTAAATTTATAACAGGTTCATGAAATATTATTTCTATTACAATTTAACAAATAAATACTCACATCTTTTGGTTCTGAGAGCCTGATGTTAACAAGTTTGTTGCCTCCATTTGTGAAACGCTGTTTAATTCTGTGTCTCAGGGCATCAAATGTATCTGGTTCATACTCATCAACAGTCAGGGGAAAAGTTTGAGCCTTCGATGCAGCCTGGTAATTATATAATGGTTTCAAATTATCAAATATTACATATAAAGATATTAAGTTAAGCAACATACCTATTAAGTGTAATTAAAGTTCAACTTACTTCATAACATAATGTAACTTTGTTTTTGATTTGTATTGTATTCAAAAATATTTCTGGACCTCATAAGGATTTTTTAATGCACATTTTTATATAACTTATATACATAATCGTAAACCAGAAGCGTAAGTAGCTAGCGTAGTTAGGTAGATAGGTGTGAACAAAGGCCCTGGTGTAATAAAGAAACGGGGTCCCTAACTAAACTGTTTAGGTTTCATTTAGGTTTCGTTTTAAAGCTATTAATTCCACTAATTCACCATCAGCTCTCGACCGTGCGCTGCAGGGCACAGCAAAAGTACTTACTATGGTTTGTCAGATAAATATGAACATCTTTTATCTCATATAACCTTCAATGTAAAATGCAAAAAATTTCAAAGTTCAATAACTATTTACTGGTTTTCTGTAGTTTAAAAAAAATTTACTGAGATATGACAATTTTAGAGAATTTTAAATTTAAACAGTAAATCTCTGACTTACAGTACTATCATAGTGTTGCTGCAACCTAATTTATTTAAATTCTAAAGGTGGGGGACTTTTTAGCTAGTTCAATATGAGGTTTGCTGGTTCGGGTCTGGGTGCCCCTTAAGCTTGGGGGCCTCAGTGCACTGCTGTGCCTAACACCTTAGTAGCTATGCCACTGCGTAAAACTCTGTTTACCTAGTACATAATCCTATCTGATATTGATTACTTTTCTTGATTACATTTTTCCTACATTGTAAATCTGAAATACTTATTTTCCTTCTTTCTTTCTTGACCGGCAACTCATCAATGTTGCCTTTGGTGTTGCTGATGTCCATGGGCGAGGATAGCCACTTACTATCAGGTGGATCGTCAGCTCATTTGCTGGCTATTTCCACAAAAAAAGGTAAAACAAGATACATCTGAATTTTACTCACACTATTGCCAAGGGACGATACACCATCAACATACACTTCAACGACTGCTTCAGGAGTATTGAAGGGGTCAGTAATTGACAAACCATTCCACTCTGAATTCTACAAAAAAAAAATGCATAAATTATATTATATATTTTTGATATAAATATTTTAGAGCGTTTAAAAGAAACCAGAGTAATCTTGAAAAAATATTATTAACATTGTCTTAACTAGATAAATATTAATGCACCCTTACCTCTTCAACAGATAAACCCAGTGACGCAGAAAAGATTTCTTTAAGTAGGCTCTCTAAAGTCTTACTTGATCCTGAAAATTTCAGGGAATCTGGACTATGTAATACGCTGAATTCCCCCGTGGCTTGGGATCCTGAACAGACAAACATATATTAGATCTATAGGCAGGAATGCCGAATTAATAAAAAAAGTTCTAAACACTTACCAATCACCGAAACAGCCAAAATATACCAAAAAAGAGCCATAATTACTCTTCACAACCCACTATTGAACCGAAATTGTTCAATCAATGGTGATTGTCATATGATTAAAGTCTTGCCATATTAAAGAAAAATCATAGTTTATGGTTTCAATTTATAAGGTTTTGAACAAGGATACTAATAGCATAACTGGATACCAATCTTCGAAGTGGTACCTGAAGACGGATCACGTTAGATTGACTAACGCATTTTATTAAGATTCGTGAAAAAAATACTGTAATTGTTTTTAACCTGGCGACACTAGATTTGACATCCGCTTGCTTTTTCTCTATGGCCATAATTCTTGCATGTTGCCTGTCAGTAGACTTGTCAGTGCCATAGATATATTACTTTAACTGGATCACTGATCTTGTAGAGGTACCTGAAGTTCGATGACGTCATAATATCTTAAGGACTATTCGACCAATCACAATCCGGATTGAGGTTGTCATTCATAATTGTAGGGTGTCCACACTTACTTAGACACTTACACTTAATTATTTCCTATTTTGATATGGTTCTTTAAAATACTTTCTATTAGTAATTTTTCTCGTGGTAAAAACGATAATATTGAAATAAAATATTGGAACAAAGTGCCTTATCGCGCGTTGTGAAAGGGGGCTAGACGGAAAATTACGACACTTTTTGATTTTACGAATGACGACACTTTTTTTGAAGTGATTCACAGAGTTTTACAGAGATGGCGCTGTACTTGGCGCTGTACAACAAAACAATACTTAAATCGAAAGGAACTTCGTTCCATCCGGGTGTCCCTTGACACCTCTCATGTTTTTTTTATTATAATTTCTTCAAAATGACTGAGTTTAAAATATATATTGCAATTGTTTTTATTTTAATTTTCTCACTGATAATTGACAACAGTCTTCACAAATCCCCGATGACTGTTGTCGCCACTCTGAAAAATTGCATTAATTTTTTGGCGCAGTGTTGCAAACCACCACACAATTACGGTACTTATAATATTCATCTTATATGTTTTTATATCATTATAAAAAATCATAATTGAATGATATAACCTGGGACTATAGATAACATGGACACAATAGAAAAATGGTCCTACGGTTATGACGTCATCCGTCCACAGTTACCTCTACAAAGTTACTTATCCAGTTAGAGTAATACTTCCATGGTCAGTACATATGTATAGACCATAGATTTAAACCTCAATGACAGTGTCAACTATGGTGTCAATAATTGTCAGTATCAGTTTCAGTTCAGTGCCAGTGTCAACAAAAAAATCAATAAAATCAATAAATAAAAATAAATATGAAAATGTTTGGTTGCACGGACGTGAAAATATACTCGGACGCAACCTGAAAAGTTAAAATTTGTGCATAAATATTAAATAGTCGGTACAGTACAATGTACTTTTGCATAAATATTATGATAGTGGAAAGAGAAACTATAGATTGTTATGTGAGTAGTATTGTTTGGTTCAACTTTAAGTGAACTTACAAGGAAAACATTTTAAATTGAAATAAACACTTCGAATACATTATTTAATAACTTGAAGACCTAGTCTACATCGCACAAAATGTCTCACCGAGTATCCAGCATAAAAACTAATGATTTGTTCCCTAGGCAGATAGATATTGAAATATGTTTAAAAACCTTAGTAATATATCAAAAGATAGAAGGGGACGTAAATGGTATTATTTGGGATGCATCTTTAGTCTTGGCAAAATATCTTGAAACAATGTGCTACAAAAATGCAGAGTTTTTGAGCGGAATGAAAGTATTAGAACTAGGCGCTGGATTAGGAGTGGTTGGACTTACAGCTGCCATACTGGGGTTGGTATTTATTTACCATGATTACGGAACCAATAAATATATTTTATATGTATCTGTATATATGTATTTATTCTAATATGTTAATATATATGTATTATATATATTTATCCTTTTTTATATACCGCTCATTGTATTTTTTCTGTTTGGCCTATTGTTTAGCTGGTAGAGAATGCAAATAGCATTAAGCTCGCCATTTGTTCCTCAATATTTTATATTGTGGTCAATAAAGTATATATAAATAAATAAATAAACCAACATAACAATAAACAAAACATTGTGTTAATTATAAGACCACTTTTACAGCTTTATGACTTGATTCCAGAGCTCAAGTAACTATGACAGACTTACCCGAGGGTCTGTCTATACTACGATTGAATATTGCAGAAAATAAAGCAAAAATTGGAAGTATGGGTGGATATGCAATAGCAGAAGCATTTGTCTGGGATGATATTAATTCTGATATATACAAGCAAGAATTTGATATTGTAGTATTAGCTGATTGCATATACTATGAAGAAGTATGAAAATATTATTATATTATTATTTATTTTACATGGATAAGTAATAAATATGTACTATTAATTATATATATATTATTTCAGGCTGTAGACCCACTTCTCCAAACCCTGCAAAGGTTAACAAATGCTTTTACACAGAAACCAGTGATATATTTAAGCCAAGAAGTCAGAGATACAGAGGTTCAAAAGAAGTTGTGGGAAACTTTTTATGAAAAACTTACAGATTTTTTTTGTATAGAAAAAATACCTGAAGAACAACAACATATCAGTTACAGAAGTGCTGATATTGTTCTGTTGAAGCTCATAAAAAAATGATTTCTTTAAGGGTATTACTGTTACTTACTACTGTCTCAACATTATAGGATTATAATGTTGTGCCTTGTATAAGATGAGGTATGATATATTTTGTTAAATCCTAATAGATATTGAGATTTGCATTTTAATGTAATGAAAAGGGTTATGATCTAGTCTCCATAATATCTCAAATAATTTAATACCTAGATTTAAGTAAACATTATTATTACATATTTAGTTTAGATGAATTTAAAATTGTAATTGTAGTATTGTTGTAATTATAAATGAATTTATTACTTATAGTTCAATGGTTAGAGCATGCAAATCCGTAAAGATTGAATTAATTATTTTTAATAACAATGTATTTGAAATTTGATACAATGATATATTTTTTTATTCTCAGCAGTAATTTGCTGATTGTGTAATCACAAGAATTTTAACGTAGCACAACATTCTAATGTATCACAACATTCTAATGTATAATAGCACAACATTTTTGTTTCCTAAGTAAATATGCAAAACAATTTTAATTATTTTTCACTTTTCCATAAGTTGTTTTGTCCCATATTAATTATACATTTTGTACAAGAAAAATAATGTTTGTAATAGTTGATTTTCTTACAAATGAATGATGTTTCCTCTATTTGATTGTAATTCGTATTTGAATATTTACGTGTCTGTAGTATAATATTTAAGGTATTTCAGGATTTCTAAGTTTATTAAGTAGTTTTAAAAAAGTAAAAGTTAAATGGGGGGTTGGTTAATTGGAGTAGAAATACGCTATAAAATAATGTATACACACGTGAGGTGCACACAGTGGCTTAGCTTACCCTAGGTGAGCCCTGAATCAGCATTTTTGGGGGCCCTGCGCCAATGGGTGTTTGTAGTTTAATTCCTGTAGAAAACAGCGGCTAGGGTCTAAGGACCTTGGAGTGGCTGACGAACCGTAGTCGGGCCACTGTAGGATGGGGGCCTCGTATAATTGATATGATTCGGGCGGTAGCTACGCCCATTTATAAACCAAATAATTGTTATCTTGTTCACATATTCATAATATTAAAATTGATTGTTAAATTCTATTCTTGTTAGTACCTTATCTATTTACTCGTTAGACCTGCTTGTACAACAAGAGAATTCAGATGTTAAAATAAATCGTTATTTAATAACCTTCCTGTTGTTTTTTTTTATGAATGTGAAAAAACTTAGTGTTTAAATACTCTGTGATTTTTTTTTTATGAAAATAGCCGGCAAAGCTGATAATCCACCTGATGGTGACTATCGTCGCCCAAGGACATCAGTAACACCAAAGGCATCACTGATGCGTTGCTAGCCAAGAAAGAGAGAAGAAAAAGTAAGAAAGAACTGGTTCTCAAGCCCCCAGCCAGAACACGACTCCGACGACGAGAACGACGTTCTAAATCAATGGCCTAGCTATCAAGGTTCATGAGATACAGCTGATAGACAAACAGACAGACAGACGGACACCGTAGTCTTAGTAATAGGGTCCATTTTTACACATTGGGTACAGAACCCTAAAAACCGCGGTCGTGAGCGTGATCGTTGTGAGTGTCAAGTGGAACACACTCATCGCCAGTGTTGCCAACTCGGTATTAGGTTTGGGGGCTAAACACAGTTTAAAAAAGGGCTAGATTCATCCAATACATTGAAAATAGGGGCTATTGCTTAATTATCAGAGGTGACGGCGAAAAAAAAAAAGGTCGTCAGACGCTCTAGAAGTATGTTAATGGTAATTTTTTTCGACATCTTTCACTACATTTTATCGTTTTTTTTTTCGATCGATTGCATCAAAAACTTCGTGGAAAACCTGAATTTATCCCTTTTTTTTCAAGATGGCGGAAAATGATTTTGGGGCTAGAAATTGGGCTAGGTGCTAAAAAATTATTTCAGGGGCTGAAAATCCGTAAAAAGGGCTAGATCTAGCCCCGAAAGGGCTAAATTGGCAACACTGCTCATCGCCATCGTATCTTTGTATCGTATGTAATCTGTGCAATGTAGGTACCTACATAGTCTGTGTTCTGAACTATTGACAAATGACATTTGATTTGACATAAGATGTTATTTGAAGCGATGCGAATAAGTATGTTGTTTTTGTAAAATTATGTAGAAAATGAGGACTCCAGAACTTTTTCGGTTAGATTTTTGAAGTGTGAATTCTTACATAAAGCTATGTCTGACATGAACAATAAGACGGATGCAAATATCAAAAACAATGAACTCGTCGCCGTGAATAATGGTGAAGAAGCTATTCCAGAAAATCTCTGGATTATAGGTGTTTCGAAAACTCATCCCGGTTTAAAATATTATTTCAATACAGTAACGGGTGTCAGTTTGTGGAATATCAGCAGGGAAGATGTAATAAGTTAATGTTTTATTCTGCTAAATCAGAGAAAAAATCATAAGATGCAAAATAATACTATTGCGTATTCAGGTGTTCTTAAAAAGTTCACCTTAAATTTGCTATAACTTGAATTCAAAGTTGTTCTGTGTTATAATAATATTATATTATTTTCCTTCAATTTAAATTCAAAATCCCCTGGGGTTACTAAATTGCATTTATCTATTCTTTAAGCTAACTATATACCAGTAATTGAATTTACTTTTTTACTGGCAAAGAATGCATTAAGCTCTCCATTTGTATCCTTATTTTTTGTGGTATATAAAAATTAAAAAAAAAAATTTTATATGTTGTATATGTACTAAAAATTTTGTTTTACAGATGGAGCGAGCAAAGCATACAATGAAAATGCAACAAAATCAATCTCTGTATATAAATTGTCCAGAGCCAAATGATCCTCCGCCCAACAAAAGAACATCTACAAATAAACCGGCCCAAATGTACTGCAAACATATGCCGCTACATTCTAAGAACTGCAGTAAACAGTATCTAAACAGTGAATTGGCTAGGGAAACCCCTGGATTTACTTGTGATGTCTGCTACAGTTCAGTTAATTCTTCACCAAATGTCATAACAGTAAATTTCCGCTCAAGCCCTCATCCCACATGTAGTTCTCAAATTGATAATGTATATAGCACACACAGTCAAACTCAGTCTACCTCTACATTATTAGATACTTCAAGTATAGAAAAAAACCACAGTATAGACCCACACAGTTTTTTTGAAATTAAAAGACCTCCGAGTAAAAGTACAGCTGAAACAATTTTTCAGAGTAAGTATTATCTTATCTTGTACCTTTGTAAATGCAATGACTGCTACCATTATTACATTATGCCATTAATGCATTTGGATCCCACTAACTGCATATTAGTAGTAGCAATTTTAGTCATTATAAATTATGAGCATAATTGCCTCTTCAATATACATAGTTCAAATCATCTCTATGATTCCTTCCTTATTCATTTCCTTAGTAATGAAGATTTAATTATTATGAATTGATGTAGCCTACCGAGTTAGCTAAGCTTTCGTTTCTGAATATTTTTTTATGACTATGTGGCTGACAGACAAATGAGCATGTATTGGTTTTTGATCATTGCCACGGCATATGCTGGCCAAGAAAGAAAAGGGATGTAACAAAGAAATAGACATGAAGATAGGAATTGATTATAGATATTGTTGGTATATAATTATTTGATGTCAGTTACATAATTATTTTTTATTTACTCTTCTATCCATAGGATGCAATAAATCAAGTAAATAAAATATTTTGAATTAATCTTGATATTTTTGGTCTGGTTTTGATAAATTATTATTTTAATTTTAAAATGTTTATAATTATACTCGTAGTTCTATAAATAGGTTTATAGAATATTTATTCTCAAAAAAGACATACATGGTCACTTACGTAAATATCGTTAGGGCATGAGATAACTAATGAATATTCTTTTTATTCGCAGATCCAAGTAGTGAATGTTCACCTAACCAAAGTAATACTGCCAGTGAATTTTTTAATGTAAGTATGAATTACATTTATTTATTGCAAATATTGTTTTAACTAACTACTTTCCTTGCTAAAAGTTTTGAGCATTTTGTGTATTAATTTTAATTTCTATTACAGCAAAATACAAGTAGTATTGAATCTCTAGATTTGACTCCACTGAAAATGTTTGCTAGAAATGGTGTAAATAAAGATAAATGGTACATTATTGCTGATGCTGATGTATACTTACATCATATTAAACTATTAAAATCTGTGCTCAATTCTGGTAAGTTCACTGAGTAACTTTATATGAGTAGGTATTTTTATTATTAAAATATGGGAGTTCAACAATAATATCAGAATTCATATATTATTCAATCACAAAAGGAGTTAGATATTTTTTGTTATGGGAATTAATGAAAAAATGAGCCACCAGATAGTAAGTGGTTACAATACCCGGCCAAATAAAAGTTTTGTTATTGAGTCAGGGAAGGGGGTCAATTCTTATTTATGTCCATATGCCTTGCAATACAGAATCCTGGTATAGTAGCCGGCACTGAAGTCTAGCGATGACCGTTATTGCATAGAAGTCGAAAATAAGGTATTGTGGGGGAGCAAGATGGGCACGGGGGGTGGGGCGTCTTTATCGGTTCTAAGCGCTATTGGCTCGCCAATCGTACAAATGGGCAGCTATTGCCCAATAAAATAAAATTGGAGGGGCCAATTTCATTTACTGCTACACTTCCATGCCGGGGCTGTCTCAAACCATCTTCGCGTTATTACCTTTCAAATGGAACCAGTTTAGGGCACATCGGTTGAATGGTTTCAGAGACTATAAAGGACATCCCCACAAATATTTTTTCTATTTTATATACCTATCTATACATATAGATAGATAGTTCAGGAGGCAGGTATAAATTTATTATTGCCCATGTAAAAAGTGTTGTATTTTAGATAACCAGTGCAGTCTAATGGTGCCACAAAATGTGAGATTTGAATTAGACAATGCAACTAAGACTGAGCTCAGGACTAAAGCTCATTGTGCAAGCTATTTTATCTACAAAATGTTTGATCTTCAACGTGCACTCATTGGTAAATATTTACATTATGTATCGAGGAAATATGAATTTATTCTTTTAATAATTGTAATAATTGGTTATAATATCATTTATTGTGTCATTTACAGATGAAGATTTTTCAGAACATATACAAGATAAGACTAATGAAGATCATGTACTAGAATGTTGTTCCAAATTAAGAGATCAAAATTTTTATGTGGTAAGTTTTTAGAGTTTCGAAGTAAAATCGGAACCCTTATAGTTTCGTCATGTCAGTCCGTCCGCCTGTTTGTTCATCCGTCTGTCCGTCCGTCTGTCCGAAGCAAAGAATAGAATAAAATATTAAAAAACATTTTTTTCAGGGTACCTCCCTTACAGGTAACGTGAGGATGAATTTTTTTATACGTCGCGTACCCTATAGTATGAAGAATCGTTAAAAAAGTCTTCCGAAAAATGTTATGGGTCTTGTAAGAATTAGAATTTTTGGAATTAGGGATCCGTTTGCGATATATTTGGTTTTAAAGTACTAATTTTGGTTAGAGTCAAGTGTCCCCCCCGTTCTGCTGGTCAAACGGTTGGCGTTGAACTAGTGAAAAAATTCTCAAAAATATTTTATATGATGAATTTACAAGGAAAACTATTACGGCTATGTCACATAAGTAGTTAGTAGTATGTAGTAATAGTCGATAAACTATCTATATACTTCGAAACCCTACATAGCGCGTGGCCTGAGACGAACTTGCCGGGTTTTTTTTAATAATACACAAGTTATAAAATTTTCGTGGGTTCATATTACGTATATAAATATATTTAATTGTTACAGGTTGTTATATCAAATGATATAGATCTCCAAAAATATAGAAACAAAATATACATACCAATTTTTACGGTGTCAGAAGTAAAAGAATATCTATATAAAAGCAATCATTGTAATACAACAAAGTCTCCTGAGTCTACATTAAATTTTTCGCCAAGTGGTATAAACGTCAAAGTATCTCCAACTAATTCGAATAATAAGTTATCGGACGTACAGGGGTCTATAAGAACAAATTCAGATGTAAAACAAAATAAAAATATTGGAACTTCAGAAGTATCAAATGAAATTGGAAATAGATCCTGTGTTGTGTCTAAAACTGCTGATGCTGAGGTTCAAACTTCCCTTCGTCCTATACAATTGGAAACAATACAAAATATTTACAAGAATACAGGTTGGCCTACTCAAAATGATGATATTAATAGAAAGAAAGATCTTTTGACAAGCAATAAACAATTATGTGAAGATTCGATACCAAATAACGTTTCAGGTCCTAGTAAACGTATAAAATTGAGAAGACGGAAGATGTTTAGTCAAACCACAACGAATTTGTCAACAAAACCAGTCGAGTCGAGTACAAATCCTATGGAAATTAGTAATTCAAGTGATTCCCCTAGTAATAACAATTTATTACACAATAAAAAGTTGGAAGAGCTAAACAAAAAAGTTATCAATACTAATGAAAATCGTAAACTCAGTGAAGCTATTACACAACAGGCCTTGGAACAAAAAATCGAGGAAAATTATCCAGTTACAAACAAGTCTTTAAAACCAAATGAAGGTAAAATACTTGAGTCAAAATCATGCAAAGATAATGATGTACATAAAAATGTTATGTTTGAAGTAACTACTGATATGATGGATGAATATTTGAGAACGAGATGTGATGAATGGGTATCTAGATTTGTACAAATAATGGAAGAGGCCCTAACGCAGGTTCTGAGAAAAAAATCATCGTTACATCTTCCGCCTCCAAGGAATATGTATGAAGCAGCAATATGTGTTGAAAAAATAACTCCTTATGATGAGGACGTAGCAGACGCGTCAAAGAATTTTTTAAATATTTTGAATCGAATATGTGATGAAAAAGGTGAGTTTCAATTTAGATTTTTCTTCTCCATTCGTGGCCGGGACGCATCAGTGATGCTTTTGGTGTTGCTGATGTCCATTAGGAAAAGGGGCTCATCAAACATTTTCTAAATTGCGAGAAAGTCTAGTTAAAAATATATTTTCGTTTTTGGATAAAATAATATGACAATACTATGATTTTCAAAAATATGCGAATGAAAATACTTGCATTTACAAAATTTTTACAAGAATATTAAATTACAAGTTTTTTTGGTCATTTATTAAATAATTAGCATATGTATTTATTTTTAACGTAGCATAAAAATCCGAATAAAATCAGTAATATCAAGTCTAAAAGGCCACATATGACTTTTCAATGTAATATTTTGCGTACAAATATTAAAAAAATACAATGAAAAGGCAATTTTATTCACCTGTGCCTTTTCATTGTAGTAAAAAGTGATCATAATAGTATAAAGGTATAACTATACATATAAAGGTATAACTGCCAGTTGTGACTTTTCTTTTACATTACATGTTAAGCTTTAGTATTGGTAAATGTTAATTCTTTAGAAGAATAACTTAGTTGTTGCCTCGAATAATTAAGACTTTTTCGGAAGCACACATTTAATTTTTGTAAGAAAAGTACAAAGAGCGAATGAATGCATTCAAGCGACGGTTGACAAATAAAAAATCATAATTTTGCGTGGGTAGATGAAAGGCCCGCAAACATTGCATCCCATGAAACCGTAGGCGCGGCAACAGTAAATATTAAATAACAGAGCACATTTTGCCACATAAGCCTTTAATATTTATCCTCAGCCAACATGCAGGTAAAATATCCTATACATTTGTGACTCTTTGACATACTTAAGTAAGATGTGCTCTTTTTATGTACAAAAACATAAAATGTTGTTCAGTTGTGCCCTTTAAGCTTATGGTATTTCTTGTTTATTTATAGTGATCCTAATGTTCTACGAAAAATTAGGCAGATAGGCCTTTTTTCTTGATTCCGATTCCGAATATGTATAGTAACTCAATTTCGCAAAATATGTTAGTTGTGCCCTTTTCCTAATGACGGCAGCATGGCCGACGATAGGCATTTACTATTAGGTGGATCGTCAGGTCGTTTTTCAATTTTGTATAAAGCATTCATAAAATTTTGAACAACATACATACATTAACATTTATAACATTAACATTTCATTAACATTAACATTTATAACATTTTAAATAGTCTGGATTAATGTGTAGTTGTACTGTTGTAGGTAATATAAAATCCAACATAAGTCCAACACAGTACATGGAAATGTACAGCTATGGAGTATATATGATCGATGCTTTAGAGGTATGTGTATTTTTATATACATAATTATATAAATATGAAGATTAATTAATTAATTGTATAATTTTTAAACTTTTATCAATTTTAGGGTATATTTACTACATGTGAAGATCTACAGGCTGCTTCAGAGTATCTGTCAAAATTGTTAAATGATATTCAGAATCCAGAGACAGATATGACATATCTTGAATCGTTACACATGTCTCAAGAAGAAAACATTAACAATACTGATAATAATGATAAAATTGAAGCATCAATGATTGTTGAAACAGAAAATATCACTAATGAAAAAGCTGAAGATAATAAATATGAACCTAATTTAAGTAAATCAGTAACCAGTGAGAATGTTCAATTACCTGATAACAATGAAAAATTCAAAAATTTAAGTCAATTTAAAATAACTATTACTAATACAAAATTTTCAAATAATTGTACTTCGAATGAAAGTTATGCCCTTAAAAATCAGAACTTTAGAGCGACAAATATCGATTGTAAGTGACATAATATAGCTAATATTATGAGTAATTACTGTGAGACGTAATTCACATCAACTAAAATATTCCAATATGTCCTTAAAATACTAAAAATTATGTAAAATCAACAGGTTACAATAAATCCCAGGAGGATAACAACACAATTTACACTGAAGCAAAAAAACCATGCAATAAAGATGCTATGACTTCGCCAAGTAGATACAATCTTAGATCCAAACGAATAACAACGTCGCCAGTAAGTATGCTCTTCAGTTAACATGACATCAGATCTAGAACGTTTAGCGGAAAGCAATACATTATAGGGTCATATTCAGTTGGTCCAATTTTGTTCAGCGGTTTGGTTCTTCCTATAATAATCTTATATTCAAGGATAATAGTCGGTACTTCAGCCGAAATATAGTATCTTCATTGGCGGTGTTTATCTTTGTCCAATATTTAACGAATTGAAATAAAATATTCTCATGGTGGCACTCTGTAGCATGGACTCCACAAGTAAGACATCACAAACAGCCAAGAACAAACATTTTCATTTGTCACAAGCCTCTGCTGAAAATCGTACCTGTACCGATTATAGACCCGCCGCTTTGCAGGCAGAATCACTACCGATTGGGCTAAACAGTCGTCGAATTATTTGAGACTGATTGTTGATCCGTTGTGATTTATATTGTTAAGTCCTAATCCTAAATTCTCCTAAATCCTAAGCCCAAAAATTGGCTTGGTAAAATTATAGTTTGCGACTGTGTTGACTAATTTCTGCCTTCTCTTCTTGTACTTTCTCCCTATCTGCATGTTTAGCGTGTGTGTTGTTTAAAATCTAGACGTTTTATAACGAAGCAGGATACATTTATAGTTATTAATAAAATTTGAAAATTAATTTGACACAACTAATTTTTTTCAGGAAAAGACAGATAGGAAATATTTGCCAAAAGGGAATAGAGTCATTAAAAATGATAATTTTAAAACTACGTTCCTTTCCAATTTCCTGCTTCAAAAGAATATATCAGAAAAAACTCCGCATAGCTGTGATGACAGTTTTGGCAAAAATACGACAACCGAGAATGTTAATGACAATGTAGATTCCTCTGGGTACTTAGAAACTGGCCTAGGAAGTTCCTATCAGTTTAATAGCCGTACTTCAGATTTGTCACACGAAACTAAAACGTCTAATGAACCAAAGATCGTTAGAAACTTTGTAGTCTGTTCAGAGTTAGAAGACCGTATAAAGACTAGACGTATACATGATGAAATGGATGAATTTGATTTTGAAAAAGATTTGATGGCAGCAGATTACTTAGACGATGAAGTGTCTTCGGGTGGTACTGGAAGACTTCAAATTGATGAATTTCCAGAATTCCATGACAATGTTGATGGATATCAGCAAATGGAACAGGAAATAACAAAAAGTACGGAGTACGTTAAAATAGATTTTAAATACTTTGTCAGAAAGATTGCAGAGGAAATAAAGGAGTTGTCGTCGGAAGTCTATACTTTCAGGTAATTATGTTTATACATACACACCGTACCGAATTATTTTTAAACAGTAAAATTTACGGTTTAACCTAAGCTTTGCATATTTTCGGTTGTCACACAAGAGAACATTATCACAATTGTTACATCGATCGAACTGTTTAGTCGAGTTGTGTACTTGCACGATTTCATGACGATCAAATAAACTATTTGACGACGGTGATGCGGAAACAGTCAATTTAGTCGTTATCAATTTATGTATAATAGTTTTCTAGTTTCGTTTATTGACCAGACGTTTTCTATTGCAATGTTTAATAAAAAAGTACATAAAGTAAGACACATCGAGTGCATTGCTATATGAAAAGCTTAAGCGAAATAAAAAAATAAGATATTCTGTGCCTCCTATCTTATGTGCCAGATTACTTAATGAAAACTTTCATAACATTTACATTTCACATTTTAACTTCGAAGAGTATACAGTATCCAGATAAGTTATAATATGAACACTACAGAATGAGTGAAAAATTTAATTTTAATGATAAAATTTCATTAATTTTTTTCTAATAATTCCCGCCATAACTACAATTCATGTCATGATGTCGATTCGACGGCCGACGCCCGTCTAAAATGTCGCGTATCGTTTAGTCTGTTTAGTCGAGTGTATGCACGCTCCAATACATGGAAATATACGTTGAACGATCGATCGATAGTTGTCAGATTATGTGTCAGATGTGGTTTTTTGATTTTTTAGTTGATCAACTATCTATAATATTAATAATTAGGATAGTTGGTTGAATGCAGATCTACATACATTTTCATATTACTTTTACCGTAGGTACAACTAAACAGTTGTGCGACTAAAAATTGTGTGTATGCGGTAGGCTTTACTATGCACTAAAAACACATTTATATTTTCCAGTCAGAACTGTTGTGCAGTATTAAATTCATTTTCTACGCCAGAGGACAAAATACACATACGGGAAAGGGCTGAAGAAGCACATTTATGCATCGACAAAATTTGTTCGGCTCTAACTAAGTGAGTGAATTTTAACCTTTTAACCATCTTTTTCTACATAAAACCTATCATATTTTGCGACTGTCATACACATTTAAAAGGTTTTTATAAAATGTGGCTTACGTCATTCCTTTTGTATTTTTTTCCTATAGGATCCTTAATCGGGATAAAAATGGAGGTTACAATGTCCAGGCGTTATTAAAACACACTGAATTCGATGATATTTCAGTAGACAAAAACCAGTTGGAAGCTTATGGGTAAGTTTAACTGTAATCAATATTATAAAACCGCATATTTAGTACATCATCGTTACAAACATTTGCAAACGTCGCATTTCCGTCTAAGAATAAAGCTAAATGGGTTATGATTTTATCTCGTAATCACCTGAATGTTTGTGTTAAAATGTATGTTCATTGCCTATGTACAAAATTTCTTTCATGACCTTTTGTAACCACTATTATACGTGTACATAAACTGTTTAATAAATAAATAAATAATAAATGTTTATTTGTTGCTGTAGGTACTTCTAAACTAGTTATCGTCGGCTGATTATTACTCATTTCATTAATTTTCAGAGTAGTATTTTTGTGTAGACGAGTTTTAGTTTCAAAACTTACGTATTGTTACTGAACTGGTTTTGCGTAATTGGCTGCAACTGATTCTAGATTCTAGATTCAGCTATATAAAGAACTAGTAAGTTAAATTTCCTGATCGATGCCGTGCCATGGATCCTAGGTTCGATTCCCAACGAGGTGGAAATTTGAATGATCAGATTGAATTTCTGTTATATATTTATTTCCGATGCTTTTAGAAATCACCTAAAGGACCCTAAGCGACAGATTTTTGTCCATTACATCTCCATTTAGGAGTGTAGCCCGCCCTAAATTATTCAGATTATAATATTGCTAACAAATTATAATTATATTATAAAATTAATTAATACAAAAATATTTTTGTTTCAGGTCATTTATTGCGCGATGTCTAGAGCACGCGCACGATTTGAAGAACACTGTTGAAAATGTCTTATCAGCTGTTTGTTAGCGTTCAGTGTCGTGGTTTTAAAACAATAATTTATTTAATTTATGAATGAAATGTGATGAGTGTAAATGTAAATATTCGTGTAATAAAAATAAGCGGTACAATGACACTTACGCTTTTTAGTAATATTACGGACTTAGAAATAAGTTAATTTAATTGAGTTTTTTAATTTAAAAAAACATTATATATTTTTTATATATTTTAAATCTTTAACACAAAAAACTCTTAAAAATATTTTTAATATTAATAATAAAGAATTCAAAATTGATAAAAGTTCAAAAAGAATCACGTGACTACGAACGCGCCTTTGGTCGCCATGTTGGTGACGTCATTTTGTTAAAGCAATTTCAGGATAGTAGTGTCAAAGGCTTCTACGTAAACTGAGTAAAAATATCCGAAATTCAGTGCAAAAAAATATTCATAACGTATTTTTCTTGTAAATTTAAATATTAAATGATTTATTCTCCATCAAATATAATAAAACTCTATTGATTGTACACACTAAATTTTAGAAAAGGTTACACTGCTAACTGGTAAATCGTATCTGGGAGAAATCAGGGCGGGGTGTGTAGAGGTACAAATCAGGGTTGTAAAATAAATTATATTTCATTTATCATACAACTAGCTTCTACCCGAGGCTTCGTCTGCGTAAAGAACAATGCCAAACTGCCATACTTCGTTTTATTTCATTTTCAACTTTAGCGTCTTAAAAAAAATTGAGAGGAGTCAAGGGACACCCGGATGGAACGAAGTTCCTCTCGATTTAAGTATTGTTTTACGCGCTCAGCAGTGTGATTCAGGAATATGAAACGAGCTCACGCTACTAGCGTGATTCAGAAAGTTGTACAGCGCCATCTCTGTAAAACTCACTGAATCACTTCAAAGTGTCGTGGCAACTTTTCGTAAGATTTTTTTCCGTCTAGCCCCCTTTCATAACGCGCGATAAGGAACTTCGTTCCAATAAAAAAAATCTAAAAATCGCCGCTTTAATTTCTGAGCTTAGATATATATGTAAGAATTTTCAGCAGACACCTCAGAACCAAAGTATATTGAGATTGAATTTTTATAACCATTGAGTCATAGAGTAGGGAAGGCTGCCTGTAAATGCCTGTACTTTTTATAATTTTATTTAATTCTGACTTTTTTTTGATTGACAACCGGAAATGGAAATTTGACAAAACAGCGAAACGTAAGCCAAACATACACAACACAACAACAATGGCGGATGAGTATGTGATGTGATCACTAAACGTCAACGTCAATAATATGAAATGACCTAACATTTTTTACCGAATGAAAATGGACATTGTTGACATCATTGTTATTAAAGTCAATTCATCACTTATTAATAAAATTATTTTACGCTGGGTAATACAGGTACAGGTATTAATTTTAAAATACGTTAAAAAAATTGAATTGCTTCGGTATAACTGACGTTTTAAGACGCTACAAAAAATAAAAAATAATTTTTGGGCATTGTTCTTTCAGATATGGATCCTTAGAGAAATAAAGAATGTGATTAATAAAAAATATGCACAATGCAATGCTACAGAAATTCTATGCTAGTAGTGTATATACATACTACATGCTATACATACGATGACCCCATAGCCTTGTTGATAGCGATTCGACCCAGCCTGCGAAGCGAGGGTCCCAGGTTCAATTCCCGGCCATATCTAATTAATATGTGACAAATATTTGTACTCGGGTCTTGGAAATGGTCTTTAAACACGGTTCCGTTTTACTCTACCATTGAGGAGTTCCTCTCTGTATCCCTAGAACCCATCATCAGATTCTCCTTGTATTTAAGTAGGATCAACGTGGCAAAAATCCTAACATAATAAAATAAAAACATCAGTTTTTGCAACTTTTAAGGTTTAGCATTTTTGATATATTTATCAATATATTGATGATAATATCAAGATTTTATCAGTTAAAAATCAAAACACAGAATCAGCTGTATGTTGCAGTGAATAGCAATTAACAAAGTGACGTCACACGCGCGCTCGGGTTTATTCGGGAAGTGTCGGCGTGTTTTCGGTACTGGAGTCAAAAATGTATTTTTAATTTGATATAACTTTTAAATTATAGCGATTAAAATAAAACTAAAATAGTTTTGTTATAAAACGTATTATGAACTTTCCATTTATAACAAAAAAAATTCATTGAAATAATTATGTTATGTTGTTTGAGTATATTTAAACGCTTTTATTTAGCTTCACTTCGGAGCATCAAAGCATCAAAGGATCAAATCTTGTAACGTTAATTTGAATGACTTCCCTTTAATGAAAATTGATGAAATTTGGCAGACATGTGTATTTCCGATGACAATACACGAAAATCATATTTTAAACTAATTTTCATTGTTTATTTGTTGTTAAATTAAAAAAAACGATTTTCAGACTTTAGACGCATAATTCTCTATGTTCTATTTTACGTAGAGACTTGAAATTTTCACAACTTGTAGCTAATTTTATAAACTAAACATTATTGAAAAAATAAAAGCGTTTAAAAAAAAATTTTTTTAGGATTCAACTTATTTTTACTTACAGTCCCTGGCCAAATTATTAGACGCACTGTGTTTGCATAATATTTTTATACAGGTATCTAGTAAAAAAAAACAATATTAAGCTGTATAGTATCATCTTATAATTAAGTAGGTACCATTTTACATAAAATCTTAATAATCTTAGTGTGTGTAATAATTTGGCCAGGGATAGTAAAAGTTATGTCGCAGTACATATTCTTATTTAATTGATATTATCTTATTCACTAGGACAATTTTTTAAAGTTTGTTTTAGTATAATAATTTAAATAATAAACATCAAACGAAAATACTGATCAGTGCATTATTACGTAAGAATTCTATTATTCATAGAATCGGTATTTCTATTTTCTAATGTTGGTCGTAACCTTATATTTTCAAATTGTACCTTATCATTATTTTTTTAATTTACCTTATTGTATTGTCCGAGGTTTTTTTACGATACACAAGTGATACTGCACAAGTGAGAGCGTACGTTCATCCGCGCCTGTGTCTGACTCAAGACTGCCTCCTCGACGACTACCCTCAATTCTTATTATGAAAAGTTACACTACTACCTTCTACGTTCCGTAGACAAAACAAAACATTTACACGCGCGGCTCGCAGACCATGTCGTGGCTCGTCCGTAACATTAGGCAAAGCACAAACAAAATGTAAGAGTCTCACACCCATATTCACAAAAAACAAGCAAAGATAAAGAAGTGTTTAAACTCTGACTTATGAAAAACGCCAAACGCAAGAAAATACACTGCGCACTGCATTTTTAAGTAATCTGTTTCCTTGGGTATTATGAAGTATTGGTATGCTGAAGGTGCGAAGTGATGTCCGCACACAAATTTTAACTGGTGTAATTTTTCTATAGGCAAATACACCAAGTCTTCGTCTGCAATGGCTTTAACCCATTGTCAACATCTAAAATAATATGAAAAGAATATATAGCGTTAGCGTAGCGTGTGAAGCGTAATATAACAATGTAAGCTTCATACATTACTTTAACACAGTATGCTTATTCATATCAATAATAGTCATGAACCTTACCTATCAGGGTCTAAAGGAAGGGCCGAGAGAAATAAATTTGGTGTTGATGGGCGTCTACGACAACAAATAGTACATCTTATTGTAGTTTTTCCCATATTATTGTTTTAAACGCAACGTTTTTTTGATTGACAACCGGAAATGGAAATCAACATTTGTCATACCAAAAAATTACTACCAACATTTATGACGAAATTCTGTCTGTAATATTGCCAGAATGTCTCTCGAAACCTTGAAACAAGCTATGTATCGAAATGAGTAGCCCCTGGTAAGTGTAACATACAATATATTAAATAGCACTGTGACACGAGTATGACATAATCATAACCTATAATTAAGGTGATTCATTCTAGGATTTCCTTAGTTGGCCATTGCTGGCAGCCGTGAAAATTGGAGAAATTAAACCTTTTGCAATGATCTAATTGACAGCCAATTTCCAGTCTTGTCTACCTAGGCCTGAGTTTCTATGGAAGCTGGGGTTCTCCTTTTGAAAGATCCGCGTGTCTACGGGTCAAAGGTCTTGGTCGATACTAATGTCGTGAATGCTAGCATAGCTTTTTAGAACAAGCAAAAGCAAGTCCATGTTGCCGCGCGTCAGTTGCCTTGTATGTGGTATCTATTGGGGGTAATCTATGCCATAAACCGTCAAGTCTATTGCAAACTTAAAAAGTTTACTTAATCGCGTATGGCCAGCATTAGAATTAGTAGTTAATGAATAACTGTGTTAAACTTACAGCTACGGAACCCTACATTGACCATTTATTATATATTACTTTGCGAATATCCATTGCTCAAAAAAGAGAGTTAATACTTGTTACTAGATCATACATCGTACCTAACCTACTTACTGTAAGTAATTGCTAATTTGATAAAGTTAAAGGTTCGTCAGTAGGTATTTCTCAAATAATCTTATTTTCTTTCTTTTTCTTTCTTTCTTAGCCGGCAACCATGCCTTTGGTGTTGCTGATGTTCATGGGCGGCGATAGCCATTTACCATCAGGTGGATCGAATATTTTCATAAAAAAATCAATATTAAAGTCGGTAAAAGTATATTATCTTAAAATATTTTCATATAATTCAGAGTGATACATTTCATTTCATTGTATAAACTGTCACGTTTTTCATATAACATAGAAAAAAAGTGTTAAATACAACAATCTAGTTACAATGGTACTTGAATTTGTAAATTATTTCTGACAAAATTAATACTATAAAGTAACAATAATATATCGGAGGACAACATTTCTTCAATGGTGGATCACAACTACGTCAAACCAAAAAAACTGGCCCCAAATGCAATATCACACCATGCTCCTGAAGAGGAATCAGTTCTGAAGCACTATTGCTATAATTATAATTTTGTTTATCGTAATCCACCAAATCCCTCCGCCATAAAATAGATTTTCTCCTTAGCATATTGTTATCATAAATCATTCATCAATTTAATAACAATGACTTAAAAACATTAAAATATGAACACGTGATAGCATCAGTCATCATTTATGGCACTAAAATGTGTCTTCGATTGGGTAATAAATTATTGTAGGTACTTAATAAGTTAAGTATTTTTCTTGGTGTTTTAGCTGTCGTGCTGCAGTCGTGTATCAAGAGACATTAATACAATGGACGCACAGTAACTTAGTACGAAATAAAGAGAAATAAAAACAACTAATCCAATCCTCTTCCCTCCATCATGCATGCAGCGCAGTATCGCGGGAACTGTATGACTTTAAGTAGAAAGTCCGTGAGCCCCTGAAACAGAAATATTGCAGAACTGTAGGTAAAGGGCACGCAAAGTCGTCGGTCGCGTTTGTTGTCGTAAGATAACAGTCGTTAAGCCGTGGAGGATCTTGGGTGGCTCGAAAACTTCCGACACCGGTTGGCCACTCCGCACTGGAGCAGCGTGGTGGAGTGTGCTCTAGGCCTCCTCAAGGAGATAGACCCGTGCGTACCCGTGTAATAAGGTCAACTCGGCGAAGACCGTCTGGAGGGCAGGACCGTACAGTAAGAATTACAACGAATTCTGAATAACTACAACAAATACAACCCAACGTATAAACAGTTTAAACTGTTTTAGTTTCAATAAATTGACATAGATGGCGCTATTTATGACACAAAGAGAAAAAAATACGTATAAAATTTAGTCGAGCTATCAACTTGCAACACGACCTAGCAACACATTGGCAAAAAAATATTTTAAGTGGTTTTTCATCATATTTATCAAGGTTTGTGAAGCTAATTTAATTAATTATCAATATTATTATCCAAATATTATATTAGAATAGAATAAAACATATTTTTTACGAAGTTACATCTAGTGAAAAAAACCTATCCTCAAATTGCAATAGTGGAGAAGTCCGTCTAGTTCTTGGAGGGAAAGATCGGCATGTGCCGGTCTTCGTCGTTTCCAGATGTAATAAACCTTTTACGCCTAAGCAAATTTTATAAAATTAATCCTTATACATATAATTCGTATACTTAAGCTTCCTGCGTAGTGAGTCTCTCTTAAAATCTCTTAAGGTCTACTCTTAAAATCGATAATCGATATTTCATTGTCTTTCGGCTATCTAGGTACTTTGCTTCCATGTCATCCAACGTGAATTGTCTATCAGCGAAAAAGTCTTTCAGATAGTGACCCATTTCAATTGCCGTGTTATTTTATTATTTTTATTATTTTATTTTAGTATAAGTAAAATAGAATATTATAATAGCATAATGTATGAGCATTATGCTATTATAATATTCTATTTTACTTATACTTTCGACGAATTTATTAGCACTAGCGCTGAAAAAAAACCAATTATAATATGAATATAGAAGAAGGTGTATTTTAGTACCTACTTCGATTAAGTAAGTTGGTTTTTGATCTCTTAAATGGTAGACCTAAAGAAGGCTATTCCTTTTAATAAAACTGATATACAAAAAAAAAAGATTTTTTAATTTGATTTAATTGTTTTTTACCCCTGAGTTTTGATCTATACCGGACTTACCCGACATACGTATTTTTTTGCGATTTATGACGATAAGAGCGTTTAATATGAAAAACGATAGCACACATTTAAATGACGTTGAAATACATACGCATATACAATGTCTATATTCACGTAAACCGACTATTTGTAGGTTTTTTTTCCACAAGACGGTCTTACCCGACGTGGTAGTAAAGTCCGTCTATTTCACCATTTTTTGAAAATCAGTTTTTATTTCATTAATGGATAACCTTAAAGTAATTTTTAGAGTTTTTTTTAATGGTCAACTAAATATTTGATTACCTTATTCAATAAAATTTGCCTAAAATGTTATAGAAATGGCGAAATTTGCCTAATGAATTCAATTTTTAATGAAGTATGCCGGTCTTCGACGAGTTGACCTTAAGTAGAAGCCAAAGCTTAATTTTCGAAACTATGCGGATACAATTCCGTTTCAGTTTTTTTAATATATTAAAGACCAGACCAAACATGTTTGTTAGCGCTATCTCGTGGCAAAATTTCTATCTTGTTTTATACGTGTTATTTAATGCGTACATATTCATCGTTTGTACATGTTATGTACGTAGCTAAATGACTGAATGTAGACTATTTATTCTAACTAGGCTGCGACGTGTATTAAAATGCATAGTCATATTTGAATAAGTAGATACCTTACAACTAGAATATACTCCCGTGTGTTACAATACAATGATGCACAAAGGACATTCAAGGACTCAGAATTACTGTATGCACAGAACAAGGAAATGTAAATTATAGGTATAATTGATTGATTATTGTTTATATTACTTCACAAATAATAACAAATATCTGTTAAATCATACTGGCATTAATGATGCCTCGCGACGCATTATATTTTAAGACAGCATAAAACAGTGAGTTTCATATTTCGTAAAGATGAAATAACTCTACAACCCCCACGACCTCTCAATTAGTTTTCATTGGAAGTTACTTTAGAATTTATGAAATTAAAGAAAAATAAAACAAACACTAAATGTTACACCAAACTAACTTCAATACATCAGTGAAAACTGCATTCAAATCGTGAAAGCCGTTAAAATTATTGTCATGGAATCTATTGCGTAATTAATGAACCCCAATATATATATAGCTTCGCCACACAGGACATAATACTTAGTACATAATTGTATTGTAGTTTCGCTTTAAATATCCATGTACTGTACAATATGTGCATCAATCAGTTAGTTTTGATGTAGGTAGATCTCTAAATAAATAATTTATATAATATATTATGTAATATTTAAATATGGAAATTTTGAGAACTTACCGATAATGCACTTATGCAAACTGTGAAGGGTAGGACGATAATGTATATACCAGCTGCGATGCCAGCAAGCCAGAAGGAAATGAATATTAAGATTACGAACCAAATGATTGAAAACAAGAAGTTGGCCATGTTCTGAAAATAAATAAAAACATAATTATTATTATTTTGTTTGTATCTTGTAATTCTAGTAAACTGCAGATTCAAATCAAATCTAATCAAATCAGAAACGCTCTACCACAATCACTTAAGAAACTTAGGTAATAGTACCTGCTGTTGTGATAAAAAAGTGCGCTCCTGGGTTGACACTGGTTTTAAAGCGCTTATTCTTTCTAACTCTCTTATTCTACCGGCATCGTGCCGGGCATTTCATATGGAAGGTAACCTTGGGTGGACAACCTATTCCGAAATAAGGAGTTAGGACAAATCCAATTACAGACCAATCGATATAACGTGGGAGCGTGTAATAAACACCCAAACTGTTCGGTATCTGGAAGACCGCCAACTGATTACTGACCGTCAACACGATTACCGCCATGGCAAATCGGCTGGTAATCTTTTAGTATACATTACTCATTGCTGGGAAGAAGCAATCGAGAGCAATGGAGTGGTTTTGGTTGTAAATTTGGATGACGCAAAGGCTTTCCATAGGGCCACACCCTATGTCTAAGCTGCCTTCTTACGGAGTACCCGAGGAATTGTGCAAACGGATTGCCAGCTTTTTATCGGTGCGGAGCATCACGGTCCTTCTTGACGGAACATGCTCGGATACGAAGTCCATTTATGCTGGCATCCCACAAGGCTCTGTTCTTTTAGCTACACTACAGGTCATACCTGTAATAAGGGCCGAGCAAAATCTTTCTCGGGTGCACATTGAGGAAAAGAAGATAAAACTGTCTGAAGTCGAGACATGTCTGGAACGGGTCGCGGAATGTGGCAGACTAAATTTAGTCCCGTTCAAACACGAGAAAACCCATTTGTCATAGCAACAGAGTTCCAAAACATTCCTTTTAACATCTCTACTAGACATTGGGAGCCTCGGTGTCGACATTTAGAATGACGTTCATTTTCGAGACCACTTGGTTAGTAAGGCCTAATTAGCCTGAAAGAAATTGGGACAGGTCGATAGAGCTAATCAGTACCTACTGCACGCCTGATCACAGGTTGATGCTCTATCGCTATAAGGCGCAAATGCCACCACACATGAAGTACTGGTCCCACCCTTGGGACGGAGCCCCAGTTAGCTAAGTGAATTCGTTCAACCAAATATAACGGCGAAGCGTTCGTCTTGTCGACGATCCCAAGCTTACAAAGGATTACAATCGCTTGAGTTGAGGAGAGATGTAAGATCTCTGCATATTCTACCATCTGTACAATGGGGAATGTTCTGAAAACTGATTGGTTTGATACCTGCGGTTAATTTTCGCCACCGCAAGTCACGGTGTAAAACCAAGCTCCATCAACACCACCTGGATACCTGGCGTTCGTCCACAGTTCGGTTCTCACGTATTTTTTACCACGCATGTGTACGAGTATCTGTGGAACGAACTTCCTGCATCGGTATACCTACAGTACAAAGCTACGAATTTGGGGTCCTTCGACAGGGTCTATGACTACCGACATCGCATTTTTGACGTTCCTGACGTTGTTAATATCTATGGAGGTATGTAACACAGTATCATTGGTTACAACTTTTGTAAGTAAATTGACTGCAGCCCCACCTAACACCAATTGCAATCTATTTTATTTTATCATAATATCGTAGTTTCGTATCTACGATCTTTTATCGATATCATTTTATAGTCGGCCTACTACTTAATAACTAAAATACATAAATAGGCGATTATTTGCGATTCATGGTTGTTGGAAATGAGTCATCTACCTTATCTTGAATTCAATCATTATGTAAGTAAATACCTATGTAATATGTATATTGTTCCGTAATTTTACTACGAACTTTGATATTTTCGTTCACGATAAGATAAAATAGTGATGTTGATTCATGGCCTTTTGTGCTGAAGCCACCAAGTAAGGTTGCTTATAACAAAACCGAAGCGAATAATGTTATCGCTGGCAAATTGTAAATTTGTGGCTAGAATGAAGCAGGCTAGTAGCACAATAGATTGCTAGCAGGCAGATATGTAGTTACGCCATGATGTAATGCTTTCATTGCATCATACACGTTTGAGTTTTATCCATTAACACTATGTGCCTACGCATCATTCTTATGTTCAATGCCAGTGAATCCCTTTGACTACTAAACAAAATGTTGAATAATATGTAGATATCGCTTACACCCAATAATAATGACATCACAAATAAGTGAAAATTTTTGTTTGAGCCTTTCCGGGGCTTGGAGTGCATATAAAATTACGAAGCCTTCGGACAACATAAAAACTTTGGTTTTCTAACCCTACCAATGCGTCATTGTTAGAGTATGAGTGTGATAGAGGCCTGTGCACTACTCTGCAGTAATTACGATAGATTAGTCTCCTTTATATTCAATTGGGCCAATTCATGTTGTAAGGGATGTTTTATTTAGAAAAGAAATAGTTCCTAGGTACAAGCCCTTGATTTTATTGAAATATAAGTTGTAGCTATTTAATTAATAGGTAGGCAAGTTGTAGCAAAAAAACCGACTCTGTGGTAGGTATAGCATACCACGCATATCTTATCAGTTGCCATACAATTTTTTATTGGTTTTATTACATGCGATCCTTCCTTTGGTAGAAATATTTAAGCATGGTTTATTTATTATCATAAACGTAGTAGTTTACATACTCTTTGGTTTATTTTTTTTTCATCAATTTTTACTTGGAACGACTAATAGGTATGATTTATAGTCATCAGGGTCGTCAAGGTTGTCTTCTTTTTTGTGATGACATTTGTGATAGATTGCGAATGTATGTCAAGGCGTGGCAGCCCTTCTGAAATTGGCCCGACACGTCGAACGCGGCACGTACTTGTAACATCATCATACCAAAAGGGCGGAGTGCGCCAGGCCTACATAACTCGATTTTGAAAAGAGAACCTCCCGGCGCGGCGCGACACAAATTTAGTTCATGATGTCTGTTCTGGTACATCTAGTATTCTGGTACTTTAGAACATTATAGATATGTACTTCAAGCTTCATAGTACGTTAGGTAGGTATTATTTACCAGCGAATCCTGCAACTAACTCATTCGTTTGGTTACGGAATTACATTTTATTACGTATCAACTTACATTTATTTACCGGTGAAAGTGGCGCTTGTAAGCAGAGGTCTATGTCCAGCTGTGGACTTCGAAAGGCTGATGGATGGATGGAGGATGGATAATTTTACTGAGTATTTGGGTTTGAAATACTTAAGTGTTCGAAAAAACACGGTTCAATTTACTTGGCGTGTACGCCGATATCGGTGAAAGTTCACTCATCACTCATCAGTCTTCTGTTTATAGTCAAAGAATGTGTTGTTAGTTTTTCTTATTTGGTGCGTATGCGCAGATACGCGTCGAGCATATTCTAATTCAAACCGGTACTGGCCCTAATATGCGTCAGACACCCACGGCACCACGAAGGCGTGTTGTGTTTATAACATCACATGCGTGTCGTAAAAATTATGGATATGTTTAGATCTCGTAGGTTCTATTCTAATTAAAATTATTTGTGTTGTAACACACTAATCTTATTACGATGGCTGTCGAATTTAACCTAATTGGCTTACTGTCGCAACTCGCATTTGTATGCCTAATTAACTTTATAAAAAAATGAAACTTGTTTATTCAAAGCAATATGATTTGGCGAATAAATACAAGCTTTAATGCGGGCGCTGATAATGTATTTAGTGATTATTTTACTAAAGTAATGATATATATGTAGCTGCTATCTGCTACTAATATAGATAAGGTACGTTAAGTGTACTTTCGTAATACTTACTAAGTGATATTTTTTAAATAAAAATATCATGTTTCCTAACCAAAGGTTTGAGTTTCATGTAAACATTATCTAAGTAAGGCTAGCGGAACCGTTATAATTATATCTAATATTTATATATCATAGAGTACACGAACAAATTTAGGCAACTTTATATTATGTACATCAGACGTGGTACATTTTTGTCTTACCTAATTTTATGTTTTTTGGTTAGAAATCCAAACAAACTTCACTGTTTCTGCGCTGATAACACACTTCGTTGCACTCGACTAGTCACTTCCCGCTCTAATAAGCTACTAAATCTAGCAGCGACCAGCAGCGTAGCAAAGATTAGAACGTAAGGTTGGTAAGTAGAGGTACCTACTCTACGGCGTTTAGCGGTCTCAACGGTTTTATAATGAAGATTTGTTATAGGAAATTGTTACTTAATCGTTAATGGACTTTGAGTAATGAGCGGGAAACATAGCATTTACATTTTTAACAGTTAAATGTTACAATATATTAAAGATAAAAATTAAAACATGTTTCCATTCTAGTTGTCACTGACTCATTATGGCACTATCCATTCATAACAAACAGAGATAAGAGGCGTTAGCGATGTGTTGCCGAGCAAGAAGAGATAGTCGAAATAAGGATATTATAATCTTAAATTAAAATTTAAAAACCCCCGACAGCTTTATTTACATTAAACATAGCTAAGTACACTCGATTAAGTCATCTTTCAAATAAAATAAAGTGGATCAAAATCGGTTCATCCAATTGGGAGCTACAATCCCACAGACAGACATACTACATATATACACAAACACGTCAAACTTATAACACCCCTCTGTTTTCGTCGGGGATTAAAAATTAAAAATACTTTAAAAAATTATAAAACGGTTTATTTTAGATCCTAGGACCATCTATATTCTATAAGGTGCTCCAGTGTGAAGTGATCGCTCGGCATCTCTTGATTATTTGGACAAAAACTAAACTATAGTTCAGGAATCAGGACCTACGGTTAGGTTTTTTGACGTGATAACGTCTATTAAAACGATGAACGCCGGGTGCACGCACGAAAAAGCATGACTCATTGTCACGTTCCGCGAGCGAGCGAAAGCGCGGAAATTTTTAACAATGGAGAAAGCGCCATCTATGAACAAAACTATATACACAATTAAGTCAGAAAGGAACTTGCTGAAAAAATAGTTTAGTTCAGGAGTTCTAGATGGCGTTGTAATATAAAGATAAAAGTTTCTAATTATAAGTTAATTTCCAGAGATAATATTAATACTATTCCCTTCTTAACTTTAAACAATGGAATATTTAGATAATTGTTTAGGAATATATTCGAACACTACTTCATAAATTTTTTGTTATGACGTTGTCACGTTAAACTACCGTGAACCGTCCGTAAACCGACTTTACAGACAACATTTTTTTATTAACACTATTAATTTTCTGCAATAGAATAAATATAGGCTCAACATTATTTGTCAAAGTGGTCCGTCAAATTATGAATTATGGATTCGGAACTCTATATTGCGCGTGGCTTGACATACTTACTTGCCCGTTTTTTTTCTTTACCAGTTGTTATCATGCCCCGTTTACATGCGCGCGCGAGCCACGAGACTTTCCGCGAGACCCACGCGAGCCCGAGTGTGTAAACAGGTAGCTCGCGCGCGCGTGTCGGGGCTCGCAGGGCTCGCGTCGGGAGCGGTTTTTTGGGCGCGTGCCAAAGGGTCTCGCGCGAGCGCTCGCGTGGTGTTCACATACGCGCGAGCTTCATTCAACAACGGCAACTAGCGCCATACGTACGTGTTCTATTGGATTCGTATTTTTCGAAATCGTATTAACTTTTACGCAAAATTATATGAAATAATAAAATATGGTACTGAATGATAATAATAATGAATCTTAAACCACTAATAATTAGACTTCGTTTATTGAAACTAATATTATAAAGAGAATTTTGATGTTTTGTTCCTTTGTTTGTAATGAAAAAACTACTGGAAAGATTTCAAAACTAGGATGCTCTTTTATTTTAAAAATAAGAATCTGTACGCAAACCAAACAGACACTGAAAAAAAGAACAGAAATTAAAACTCATCATTCTAATTCCTGCCCTATTTTAGTTAAAAAATATATATTTAGTTGCTTATTGCACTAAAAAAAGCCTAATGTACAGAAATCTACCCATAGTACAATTTACATTGAGTATTTTGCCTATAAATCATGGTAGAAAGGTTTCATTGACTGGATGCCGATGTATTACGTCAACGTGCTCCATCCTTGAACGTTCGAACGCACCTGAACGCCGCGCGCGTCTAGGGTTCGAAGTATCGGCCTCTGGTATCGATACCGAGTACTCGTGTGGTATCGACGGGTATGGTATCGATACCAAAAAAGTATCGGTCCTGAAGTATCGATACTACTCAGTATCGAGTATCGAGTACTCGCGAGGATCACAGTCAGATCACAGCTAAAAAAAAAAAGGTCGTCGACGTTGAATTTCTGTTTAGTCCGAGCGCTAGAACGGGCCGCAGTTGATCTTTTTCCATATGAAAATAGTGAAAACTACTCAGTATTTTAAAAGTACTCGATACCGACGTTTCATATGAGTACTTGCGAGTAATTACCAGGTACGAGTATCGAGTACTCAGTATCGAGTATCGCGATCAAAAGTATCGATACCTACTCAGTATCGAAAGTATCGTTCGAACCCTACGCGCGTCTAAACACAAGATCTAGCGCTCGCGCGCATAGGGGGCGTGGCTTGCGGACGAGCCACGGGATGGTCCGCGAGCCGCGCGTGTAAATGAGCGGTCATGGTTTATAGATTCGTGGTATAAAATTTTCCCAAAATTTCATAGAATGTATTTTTTAAATAAATTAACTGAAAATTTTAACAAAATAATTACCCTTTTTTATTTAATTTCGCGAAAAAACTTAACCGATAAGAAACTTTATTGGTATTTGTTGATAGTTTTGTTCAAATAATCAAAATACGCCGGGCGGTCACTTCACGGTGGAGCACCTTGTATTACCATACATTATAATTATTTACTTTTAATAATAATATAATTTACCTTTTATTATTTAATCTTTTATCTAAATAATGCTTAATTTATTATTTATGTATTAATGCTAACCTGTCAATAAGGCTGACTAACTAACTAACTGTTGTCATCTGTCAGACTCAATCAACAGTCAACCATATATTAAGGAAGGACTCAACTCAGATACCTGACAATTGACTGTCAAGTGTCAACTGTCAGCGGACTGTCAAGTCACAAGTAGTGACTAGTGAGTGAAGTGAGCTTGTGAGAATTGAGATGAGATAATGAGTTTCACTTTGTTTTAATATTTTTTAATGTCCGTTAATAATATATCCGATTTATTTGCCATTGCCAGTGAACTTTGAAATCAAATTATTCAACACAATTTTTACACACGCAGTATCAAAATTTTCCACGTTACATGGTTTGAGAATAAAATTGCAAATTACCTACACAGCAATATATTATAACAAGCAAGGAACTTTCAGTTACTTTTGCAAAATGACTGATTATTTTCAAGAAATGGGATGGCGTGAGTTACAAGAAGGGGAACAACCAGATCATCTTCTTCATATGGCAAGATTTCTTTTAGATATGGGAGTTTTCGAAGGAGTATCAGGAGAATGGCCTCGGTAAGTGATGTACAGAACAGATCCTCCTGCTTCTTCTTTGTCGTTACCTCATGACTGGGGTTGTGGTCATCATAAGATGTTTTACCAATAAAATGTAAACTTTCTCCTGCTACCTTAGCCTGAATTTTAATCATTTAGATCAGAGGTTCCCAGACTTTTTTCTCATAGACCACTTTAAAAATTTAGCTAGTTTCGTGGACCCCCTGCAATGGTTTCGATGATTTCCTATAATTTTCTAGAATTATAGTTAATGTAATGCCAACTTGTGCTTAAATTTTATTATGTTCATTTCAGGCTCCCTCCACCAGCTTCTAGGGAAGCAGTAGAAAGTCTACCAGATATTGTGGTTGAAAAGGAAGGTACAGAATGTCCCATATGTTTAAAGAAGTTCAACAAAGATGAGAAAGCTAAAGAAATGCCATGTCATCACATATTTCATGCATCATGTATACTGACTTGGCTAAAACAGGTATTGTATTTTTGTTTAAACATCTTTTACTTAGCAACAACAACATTACATTCCTATGGCTTAAAAATTAAAAAAATTGCATTTTTTATGCTGCTGTATGTGCTTAGAATGTTGTCTTGGCAGACCTTTTAAATGTTTATGCTGCAATTCTCTCTACACCTCTGTTACACACCTACACCATGTAGCCACATGACTGCCACCAACACAGGAACTAAGATCGGGCTCGATCTTCAATAGGAACAAAAATTACTGGCATGCGACACTGACGATCAAAGTGGTTGGTAAAATGAATAAGCTTGCGGCTGACAGTGAGCATCAGGTTATGGGTATTCATATTGTTTATTGGAATAATTTCCATAGCATGTCAGACGACTGACCTTATGCAGGACTGACGTGTACATATATATGCATATATCGCTAACTGCGGTGTTGCAGTGCCGGTTTCATAGCTCATTAATACTTCTACGTACGTGCAAGAGTTCATTTAACCACCTTCCTACAGACTAAATAAAGTAATCTTTCTTCTTTTCAGACTAATTCATGTCCATTTTGTCGACATGAACTTCCAACTGATGATGAGGGTTATGAAGCTTTTAAAAAAGAAAAGAAGCGCTCGGAACAAAGGAAAGAAGAATTGGAGTCTTTACACAATTCAATGTTTAGTTGAATTTGCTAATATAATAGTTTAATGTACTGTATTGAACTGGTTGAGGTTAAAGCAATTTATTTTGGGTTATCTAATAACTCCCTTATGGAATATATTTGTGATAGCAACTTGTAATCTGGGCAAAGTTATGAACTGTGTCTCATAACATCAATAGGACGTCTATTTATTAGACTTATGTTTTTAAAATCACTAGCTATGTTATTATTATGTTTCTATCCTATATTTTAAAATATTAACTGATTTAATTCCAAATATAATACTAGTGGATACCCAGTGTGTGCTACTATGTTAAAAAATAAATATGTCTGACTTAATGCATTGTTTAGTGGTCTCAAACCATCTTCATATTATTGCCTTTCAAATTAAACCAGTCTGGGGCATATCGGTTGGATGGTTTCAGTCTATAAAGGACATCCCCACAAACATTTTTTGTGTTTTATATAGGTAGATTGGATAGATATAGGTAGATTGACAAATGTTAATATGAGACGCTTTCATAGTCTGTGGGGAGGTTGGAGGGGAGAAAAAGAATGATCAATGATATATAATAAAATGATAATAAAATTAATGTCTACAAACTACGACTCCATTCCGTTACAAAATAAGGTAATCCGAACGTATCAAATCTGAATATTTGTGTTTACATTATTTTTCCTTTTTTTATGAACTTAACACTATTATAAAAAATATATTTTTTTAAATTGGATAATAAGTTTATTATTTGACTATCTTATATGTAAAATGTAAAATGCTAAATGTAGATAAATAACACTAATTATAGTCCAATAAAAACCAAAAAGTACCATCTGCTTTTGCTCTATGGCAGGTAGCTGTATAAAAATCTTATTTTGAAAGTATTTTTAAAAACAAGAAATATTTAGTGTGTATAATTGTATTTATTCTGTTGGCTGCCGAGATTTTTCGAATGGAGCCATTCCTGAGCACATTCCTTTTTCTTAAGTGGCCGGTAAGTTACCGGCGGTAACGCATCAGGGATGGCCACAGACAAGTGTCGCAACGATAACCACTTATGATGGATCATTAGCTCGTTTGTGGCTATTTCCATAAAAAATGGGTAAATAGAGTACCAATATATAAAAAAAAATATGGCAATATAATTTAGAACTTCCCAAGTAACTTGTACCTACGAAATTATAAAAATGAGGTTAAAATCGTCTGTGAGGCAATGGCCAACCGCAACAGTGCAACACAGATTACTGAACAGTGCAACTATAGACTATAGTGAATAAGTACTCTGTGAGTGCAACGAAGTTTTTTTCGAATATACAACAACTTTTACAAGCCACTTACCGCGATGGTTTCAGAGCTCGTAGATGTGTGAGCAGTGGTGGTAGTGTGTTAATATCGTAGTAAGCCTATAGGTATATCGTTGAAGTCATTCAATACCTAATAAAATAAAATTCTGACTAAAGTTGGATGTCTAGTCCAACATCAACACAGCCATGATTTTTGCTGTCGCAACAACAAGCCAACGTCAACGTAAATTATTTCAAATTTGGAACGCCGCAGCTTGTCAAATTTACGTTATTCAAAATTGTTTGAGATGAAATAAATAAATAAAAAACCTTAAAAAACATGAAAATTATCTAAATACGTATAAAAATAAAGATGGATAGGAAAAAGCGGTAAGTTATGTTAGATACCTACTTTTAGTAGATAGTGCCGGTAAGCTATAAAAACCGACTACCTATATTGTGAAAGAATAACGTAGGTACCTACTATCTATAGTAACATATTTAAGTTTATACTTACGAGGTCAGGAGCAATTTTCAATTGGGATTATCGTCAGTGATAAAGAAGTCATACCGCTGACCTATTAAAATCAAAGATCTATTAAAATAAGAATTATCAGTTTTACCGCCTTGTCTCTCAGATTTTAAAGGACAAACTTGTCTGTCGCGGCCGGGAATCAAACGCTAGAGGTGTCTGGGTACCTCTAGGCGGCCACTGCGGCCAGTTATGCTCATGCAATAATAAAATGCACCTTAACTCAAAAATTAAAAATATACACTCCTAAATGTTAGGATCCCTGAAATCATCTCAATTATTGCATTATTTCAGATCTTGCAAGTGTCCTCCAAAGTTACAGGAAGCATGCAAACATGCAAAAACTATTGACTGCAAAGATGTTTCGGAAATAATTGAAGCGTTAACATACCAAGATGAGTGTAACTATCCATTTAACATATAATTATTTTGTAAATGTTATACCTACATACCTCTGCTACATACCTACATAGTTACCCACCGATCTGTTATATAGAAGTAGGCTTGTGCCTTGTACCTATGATACCTAATTCATACACATAGATGGCTCCATACACAGGTCGTTGTTAAGATGAGAACATTAAGCATTGCATGTAAAGTTGCAAAAGTAAAAGTTGTCAACCATCGTTAAGTCCAGGCCAACTCTTTATAGTTTTTACCAACCATAAAATATTTTTAATGAAAAATAAACGACTTTTCACTGCTATATTATTCGTTAACTAACTAGGTTACCACCACCTACTTACAATAAAGATTGTCCATCCAGTTTGTTTCGTGCAAAACTAAATATTTCGATGAAATCGTTTGATTTAAGGTTCACGGAAAACGAAGAAAACAAATGTTCCCAAATTTAAAACCAAACCATTTGTGCCCCGACATGATAAAGATTCTTGCGTACCCATGGTTCCCTCGTTGCATACAAGGTAAAATTAAAATTGGTAGGTAGAATTGCAATTAGATGAATTAGGCTCTGCCTAAGAATACATAGGTAGGTACACCAAAATACTCGTAACATTATGGAGGCTATACAAATCAAATGCTATAATATGTGTTGACTAGTGTTGAGTACACATACCTGACCAGCAATGTATTTCTGAAAGCATTGTAAATGGATGTGATAAAATAAAACGAATTTTGAATATTGTAGTTCTATTCATAAAAAAAATATTATAGGTATATGTGTTGGTTGTCGCGGTACACGTAAACATTTCTCATAATTTTCGCCTTTAAAAATTGCAGATTACGATATATTGGACATTGCCCTGTTGAACCCCAAAGGTATTCTTTATTCGTATATACATTTTCATGTGTAAATTAAATCAATTAATAAGTAGGACTAATATAAAATGTTTCCTATTCAGGGCGGATTATGCTCAACTAGAATCTTTTTCGGGTGAGACAATCAAGCAAAAAGTTAGTGGCAAAGGAAAGAAAAAAGTTACTTATTACGATTTGGTACCTTGCGATGTAGTGCTACCTACGCCAAGAACTGTAATCAAACATAGCGCTTCGAATAAGTCGATACTGAACGTAAGTCATGATTTTATAAAAAAAATCAGATATTTTTGCTTGAATTGAAAGTATATGTAAGGTATGGAAGATATAGGGTAGATAGGGTCCTGGGTTCGATTCCCAGCGAGGCGGAAATTTGAATGATGAGTTTGAATTTCTGTTCTCGGTCTGGGTGTGAATGTCCTTGTCTTGTGTGTTGTCCATGGCGCCCACGACACAGGGAATCCTAGTGTGGGGCTATGAGTGTGAAGCGTTATTTATTTATTTTATATTGAAGATTTCTTTATATTTGTAAGGTTCCCAGTCCCAAAGTAAGTGGCGAAGTGATTCAAGCGCAGAAAGCTGCAGTAAAGCCAGAGGATCTCAAACCTCCTGTACCACCAAAAGCAGCATTTCAGTAAGAAATTATTTTTATAACAACTTAGGTACCTAAGTGTTAGTTGTTTTTACAACTAGCTTAATTAAATTTAAACTTAGTGAGAACTCGTGAATCGTGATTCAAGACAATGTAGGATGTAGGTAGATTAATTAACTAATTTAATTATCTGTATGTTAGCGATATTTGTATATGTAATTTTATTTTTATAATAATCATCATGTTTTCAGATTGTATAAGCCTCATAGTGGTATAATTATCAATAAAGATCGGGATTTCGTTCCAGATGTTGTTCACATGTCTGGAGGGCCTAAAAAATTTCCAAGGTAAAGTTAAGTAGTAATTTAGTTAAGTAAGTTATTTAATTTGTATTTATAACATCTACAAATTAATTTGTTAACAAATATTCAACTTTTAGGGACAAAAAACAACTGAAGAAAGGATGTCATAAAGGAGGGTAAGCATTATCATTATACCTAATTATCTGTAATATTTGTTTTGTAGTAGGAATTCTGTTCCAGAATTTTTGTAGACTTTAAAAAGGATTCATTCATGCAGCGTTTATTCCTGCCGAGAATATACCTAATTTTTTATGATATGTTTCAGAATATGTAACAGGAAAACCTGCACAAGGTATAAGTGCCGGTAAGTTAAAGTGAAAATTTTACAATAACATTAACCACTTCCAATTACAGACCAATCGCCATAACATCTCTGCTCTCCAAAGTAATGGAGCGTATAATAAACACCCAACTGCTCCGGTATCTAGAAGATCGCCAGCTGATTAGCGACCGTCAATACGGTTTCCGCCACGGCAGATCGGCTGGCGATCTTTTAGTATACCTTACTCATTGCTGGGCAGAAGCAATCGAGAGCAAGGGAGAAGCATTGGCTGTAAGTCTGGATGTTGCAAAGGCCTTCGATAGGGTGTGGCATAAGGCGTTACTGTCTAAGCTGCCTTCCTACGGAGTACCCGAGAAATTGTGCAAATGGATTGCCAGTTTTTTATCGGAGCGGAGCATCAAGGTCGTCGTTGACGGAACATGCTCGGATACGAAGCCCATAAATGCTGGCGTCCCACAAGGCTCTGTACTTTCACCCACACTGTTCATCATGCATATCAATGATATGCTGGACATCGGCGATATTCATTGCTATGCTGATGACAGTACCGGTGACGCCCGTTACACAGGCCGAGCAAATCTTTCTCGGGTGCAGATTGAGGAGAAGAGGATAAAACTTGTGTCTGAAGTCGAGACATCTCTGGAGCGGGTCTCGGAATGGGGCAGACTAAATTTAGTCCATTTCAACCCGAGAAGACACAAGTTTGCGCGTTAACCGCTAAAAAAACCCCGTTTGTCATAGCACCACATTTCCAGAACATTCCTCTTAACATCTCTAAAAGCATTGGGATCCTTGGTGTCGACATTTCGAATGAAGTTCAGTTTCGGGACCACTTGGTTAGTAAGGCCAAACTAGCCGCAAAGAAATTGGGAGTGCTCTATAGAGCTAAGCAGTACTTCACGCCTAAGCACAAGCAGCCCCGGATCTAAGGGGGGGCAAACCGGGGCACTTGCCCCGGGCGGCAGTTTCATGGGGGCGCCAAATCCTTGAGACAAGAATTCGAAATATCGAACAAATTAATTTTATCAAGTAATCGAATCTTAATATAATATGTTTGAAAAACAAACTTTTCAAACTTTTCAGTGATACCCGCAAGCTGTGAGCCCAGCTTAGGCAAACTGAAAATAATTAAAACTTATGTACGTTCTACAATGAGTCAGGATCGTCTAGCCATTGAAAACAAAACTGCCTATGCGACGGACTTTGAGGAGCTAATAGATTCTTTCGCAGAAAAGAAAGCACGCCGTGTAAAGTTGTAGTCACACAGACATGTTGTAGTCTTTCCTGGTTATACATTTTTTCTGTGTTTCTGTCACATTTATGTCACAAATGAAAGTAATTAGTTATTAGATAATAAAAAATGTGAGCCGTCACGGGATGGCTGGCAAATGTGAAACATACAGAATATACCTACAAGTGCTTAATGCAGATTTTAATCATAAAAATAAAATTTTAAATAATGAAATTAAAATAAATTAAAAATCAATTTTCAAACATTATATGCAATATAAATTGCATAAATTTTTATCTACTCTCTTGGTGGTCTTGCGTCTTCAAAAGGGCGTTTCCCTTCCATCCATCCATCAGCCCTAACTTGCGCCACTCTGACCGGTCCTGAGCATTCTGCATCCAGCGGATGCCCGCTGTCTTCTTCAGGTCGTCAGTCCACCTGGTCGGGGGGCGTCCTATACTCCGTTTTCCGAGACGTGGGCGCCATTCGAGGACCTTTCTTCCCCAACAGTTGTCGGTCCTTCGCACTATGTGGCCAGCCCATTGACACTTAAGCCGGCTAATTCTTTGAACTATGTCGGTTACCCTTGTTCGTCTACGGATCTCGTCGTTTCTGATGCGATCACGTAGAGAAATACCGAGCATAGCCCTCTCCATAGCCCGCTGTGCTACTCTGAGCTTGTGGATTAGGCCAATAGTAAAGCACCACGTCTCGGAGCCGCATGTCATCACTGGAAACACACACTGCTCGAACACCTTCGACTTCAGGCACTGAGGTAGTGTTTTGGACGACAAGATATTCGGACGCAGTTTCCCGAACGCAGCCCATCCGAGTTGGATTCTACGAGTGACTTCTTTCTCGAAGTTGGACTTACCCATCTGGATCAGTTGTCCCAAGTAATTGTATTCGTCTACAACTTCGAGAGCAGCGCCGTCAACAACAACCGGTACGGGTGTAACATGGACATTCGACATGATTTTCGTCTTGTCCATGTTCATCTTAAGACCCACACGTTATGAGGCGCTGTTCAAGTCCCCGAGCATTGTACCAAGTTCTTCCAGAGAACCCGCCAGGATGACTATATAATCGGCATATCGCAGGTGTGTGATGTATTCGCCATTGATGTTAATGCCACGTCGTTTCCACTCCATCAGCTTGAACACATCTTCCAACGCAGCGGTGAACAGTTTTGGGGATATAACGTCCCCTTGCCTGACACCTCTTTGCAGTTGGATGGGGTTCGTGGCTGTGTCGTGTACTTTGACGGACATGGTGGCTGATGCGTACAAACACTTCAACACCTCGATATACCGGTAGTCGATCCGGTACCGCTGAAGAGAATTGAGTACTGCCCAGGTCTGGATAGAAACAGGCTTTCTCATAGTCCACATAGGCGACACACAACGGCAAATTATACTCCTCGGTCTTCTGTATAATCTGCCGCAGTGTGTGTATGTGGTCCATGGTGCTGTAGCCTTTTCGGAATCCTGCTTGTTCGGGAGGCTGGAAGTCGTCAAGCCTGCGTGCAATGCGATTTGTGAGCAGCCTCGAAAACAGCTTATAAACGTGGCTCAGAAGTGCGATTGGCCTGTAGTTCTTCAAAAGGGCTTTATCGCCCTTTTTGAAAAACAGAGTCACCACACTTCTGCTCCACGCTTCCGGGGTAGTTCCAGTATGGATGACGGTATCAAACAGTTTTTGGAGCGCCACTAGGAGGGGTTTCCCCCCAGTTCTTAGCAGCTCGGCGGTGATACCGTCATCTCCCGGTGCCTTGTTGTTTTTAAGCGTTTCCCTTAGGCTACAACAATAAATAGCAAAATTTGAATTTTTTTACACCTATTCAAACAAAATATAGTTATTATTCTCATAAATTAATTTTAAACATTTTTATAAAATTTTTGAAATTCATTTTTGTAAAATATGACAAACGTAGATGTGCCTTTGTATTACTGGGTGAGCGATATGGTGTTCGCGATGTCGGTTCTATACGCTAGTAATAATACTTCAATGTTCATTAGCAATTTTAACAGTTTTTCTCAAACACTGAAGGGAGGGGGCGCCACTATCAAGGATTTGCCCCGGTTCAAAAAAATCGTAGATCCGGGGCTGAGCACAAGTTGATGCTCTATAAGGCGCAAATTCGACCACATATGGAGTACTGCTCCCACCTTTGGGCCGGAGCCCCAGCTGGCCAAGTGGATCCGTTCAACCGAATTCAACGGCGAGCCATTCGTCTTGTCGACGATCCCAAGCTTACAGACGAATTAGAATCGCTTGAGTTGAGGAGAGATGTAGGTTCTCTCTGCGTATTCTACCGTCTGTATAATGGGGAATGTTCTGAAGAACTGTTTGGGTTACTACCTGCAGTTAATTTTCGTCACCGCACACCACGTACCAGGTTCCATCAACACTATCTGGATACCTGGCGTTCGTCCACAGTCCGGTTCTCACGTCATTTTCTACCTCGCACGTGTAAACTGTGGAACAAACTACCTGCATCGGTGTTCCCTCTAAGCTATGACATGGGGTCCTTCAAGAAGCGGGTCTATCGTCATCTTCTTGGCCGGCAACGTGTTGGTGACGCCCCTGGTGTTGCTAATGTCCATGAGCGGCGGTGATCACTTACCATCCGGTGACCCGTCTGCTCGTTTGCCTGCTCAAAGCATAAAAAAACCGTCTTCAAAGAAACCGACTTTGAAAAAAAATATCCATATCGCCATAATTATGTAAGTATACCTATGATATTTGAGGAGTTCCTACAATTTATCATGCATTCAATCATCAGAACTGAATTTTGATAAATATGGGTGGGACCAACCTGGAATATCCTTTCAATACATTTTTTTAAATCAGTTATAAAAATATAATAACATAAAAAATACGAGGTACTCTGTCGATTACGAGGTAGGTAATGAGGTACAAATAAAATAATACAGCAATTGTGTAGCTCCTCCTTTTTTGAAATCGGTTAAAAATCGTTTACCTAACGCTCCACAAATTTATATTGTGTTCTTAGTAGATAATTAGACTTTATTAGACTTCGCTTATTGAATGTGCCTATTATAAATTACAGGAAATATATGGCAATGAAAAGACAGAATATGGGACGATCAAAGTCAAGGTATAAATCTCATGTGCCTACAAAATATGTAGTTGTAGTTACATAAATAATATCAAAATATGTTCGGTGTTTTGAAACTTGGTTCTGGGTCTTTATCATATTATGTAGACTTGTAGTCTGATCAGATCGTAATTGTATTATTAGCAGATATCCTGAAGTTCCCTATAGTATTTCGGGAGCTAGAGATGGAAAACCTAGAGCACGAGGCATGAAAAAATCTTTAAAAGACGATGACTCTGTATGCGGTCTTGATGAAATACCACAACCAGAACACGTATGTATCTTATCTTTATTCAATAAACTGCAAGGTAATTAAAAAAATAATTTGGTTTACTTCGGTAATATAGTAGGTAATCCCCTATTTCTTGGATATCCCATAATTACTATACGATATATAATATTATATACAAATAGCTATAATTTTTTTTCAGGTACATATACCCGCAAATCTAAAAAAGGGAATGTTGCAAACACATTCGTTAACAGTGTTGCCTTGTACAAAAGAACGAAGACCCGACATTCACTACGGTATATTAACTGGATCGTTCAATCTGTACGATTCAAAATTCAGTAAGTTTATGCAATTTATGTTATAATTTATAATTACCTAAACGGTTATTTTAATATCATGATTATAAAATCTAGGTGGCAGATCTAGAGGAAGACAAGCGCTGGCGATGAGCGTTATGGCATACTGTTTAGCATTTCACTATCATCCTAAACAATGGACTATGAAATTGATTGATAATTTAATAGATGCTGGTGATCAATGGTAAGTGATTGAGCGTGATTATAAATATTATCCTACCAAAGGTGCTACTGTCTATATACTAATATCTAGTGCTGCTGATGTGAAGAATATGAAACTTGCGTGTTGTAGGTACATCCAGTGTTTAGACAAAGTCCACGATCATTCTGCCGTACAAGGAATGTGCGAAGTTTTGCCATTTGGTAAAAAGCAGACATTGGTGCTTAATAACAAACGCATGCAAGTTCTTTTAGGCGAACCTGATATAGTTGGTTACACTATGTCATTAGACCCTACTGTTTATAACTTGTGTCGCGGACTTAAAGCATTCTTTAAAGAACATCGTGCAGGAGTCATGTTGACAAGGTAAGTTTGTTTGTAGTTTTGTTTGTTTAGTTTTGCCTAAGATTTAATATATTTACCAGTATTTATTTCTAGGGTGTTAAAAGTAGTCATCTGGAAAGACAAAATCTGTTTTTACATATTTGATCCAGCTGGTAGAGATTCAAGGGCATATTCGAATTTTACCAATGGCTACGCTGCTATCATAAACGTCAAAGATTTGGAATCAGTGGCCGAGGTCTTACTAGCCCGCAGTGTGGTCGAAGATCAGAAATTTGTTTTGGCGCCTGTAAAAGTTTTAAAAATGGTTGACGCAACATGTGATGAAGACTTTGAATCAGATAAAGAATTAACACAAGCAGAGAAAGCTTTAATGGGGTACCGAATCCTAAATGAGAATTGTGCAATTGTAAATGCTAATATGCATTTAGGGGATAGATGCTTTGAAGATGCAAAGTATCGACAAGCGCTGCCGATAGCCATTGCAGCGATGACTTATGCAAAAATTTCACCACCAAACACATGGTTCTCGAAAACACTTGACAAAATATTACGCTTAGGAAACAAATTATACGTAGATTGTTTACATCCAAAAGTAATGATAGATATATCAATCGATAACATCCCAAACGAGATCACTGTAGGGCCGTATGCGTGCGAAATCATAATTTATAGAGAACGTGTTAAAGGACAGCTATTCACAACCAAGGAGTGCTTGTTTAATATAAAAACTGGTTTAGAAGAATTTTTCAGTCACGAATACAATAGTGGTATCTTGGAATTCAATAATTATGCGATGGCTATTTGGAGGCAAAAAGATATGTATTACCTTTTTGACCCTTATCCTCGCACAAACGATGGGTTACGATCTGTAAGAGTGGGGAAAGCTTGTTGCCTTATGTTACTTAACCCAGAAACCATGGCTTCTGTCTTTACAAAGAATTGGGATTATTTGCCTGCAACGACACAATTTTACATTCATGCATTTAAGGTGTTGAAACTGAAAAAGAAAGAACCAAAGGTGGCGTCCTTCGTATATAATTTACAATTTTTCGACATTTAATACTGGTTTTAAATAATGGCAGTACATTTCAGGCGCAAATAGTTTGCACTTTAAGCGACGAACAATTACCTGGTGGAAAAGGGAAGGTTAAAAGGATACCACTTGGGACGAGTCAAGCTCAAGGCGACGGGAGAGAAATATTTCATGACGTTATGCCTCAAGAAATCTTTCAAGATAAAGACGCAGGAGTAAGTTACATTGAAACTGACATAATTATAGTTTTGTGTGTTATCATTATAATTGTTAAATAGATAATAACAAAACTTAATACCAAAGTTTTGAATAATTTCAAATCAAATAGCCTCAGATTGACGAAGAACAGATGGGTGACATCATATCCTTAGTTGACAGTATACAGGAAGATTATTTGCCACCAATACCGCTCAGATATAAAAATATGGAGACTGAGCCAGTAGAACCTAAAGTCCGTAAGCATACTTTCATAATCTGTTGTTTTAAGATAGTTGTGAAATTTTTGGATATCTTAAAAGTAAGTTATTTACTTCGTACCAAAATTTTATCACATATATCTTAAGATACAAACAGAACTTTTCTTCTAGCCCTAGATCTTTATGAGAAACGCTGTATTGAAGCTTGTTTAGTTACTTACTGACATCGTTATTTAACGAAGTAGTGTTGTAGCTATTGATTTGCGATAGCACTTGGCGAGGATTAATAATAATAGTTAGCACTCAGAATTAAATAAATTGACTACTTTGTGTAATTCCCGTCCCATTGATACTTGTGCACGTTAGTACTTTTTTTAACTCCTAGACCAACCTCATTTTTAATATCGACCGTAAAATGTGTTTCGATCACTTCTTTTTTAACCGATAACGTAAAGATGTTGCATTGTAAGCTTCTGTGTAATAGATGTCCAGTGCGACGATGACCACTTGCGAGAAGGTGGCTCGTCCTAGTGGACTTCCTAGTGTTTGTTGGGTATTTTTGGCTATTATGCGTAGATCTTCACAGGAAACCTATTTAACAATTGTGTCTGTAGTGAACTTGGACTCGCCGACGGTATCGGTGACGCAAGTGGTCCCCCCGTGGCCCAAGCCCACTGACAAGAGCAACGTGCCTCCCGAGCCGGACCCTGACCGAGAGCCCACCCCGCCTCCTACGCCGCCACCGATGCCGGTATGTATAAAACTAAAATTAAAATGAAATATGTGAACGTGCTGTTAACTGTTAAAGAGTTCCCTCGTCTGGAGCCAAACTCGAGTGTAGAATTATGTAGTACTGTATAGTGTAGTATCCGAACTGGTAGTGAATCAGTTAGCTCGCTCGGATAGCCCACAACAGCTACCTCACACATCCCTGGAGGAAAAGTATTCTAACGCCGATAACATTGAAAGTTAAACTTCCATCTGTACTTTCAGGTGCCCGAAGGAGCTGGTGAAGAGGTAAGTTTTGTTTCCTCCACGGGAGGGAGGCTGAGAATACTTTATGCATACCAGCAAAGCCGTCTGTGCTGGTTATGAGGGACCCTCTAAACTCAGCCTGAAGAAATTGGCTTTGGTCTTACGACCTCTAAGCTTTTAAAGATCTACCTTTTTATACAATTTTTTTTCTCAAGGTCAACTCAATTTGTTTATTCTTTTTACATCATTTTTCATGACTGTGGTTGGTAATCAAAAATGTTGTACATGTAGTGTAGACTGTAGGTAGACTAATTACTAACTATAGTACACCAACTCTAATGTAGGAAGAAGAAGTAGGGGAAGAAGAAGAAGACGAGGAAACAATGAAAAAGAAAAAGGAAGAAGAAGAAAAAAGGAAAGCTGAGGAGGAGGAAGCGCGAAGAAAAGCTGAAGAACTTCCACCGCCTTTACCGCCGCCTCCACCTTCACCGCAACCAGAACCAGAAGTGCCGGTATATTTAAAAAGAATTTCAAATATATCGTAATTTTTATTATAATTTACGCAAGTATTTAGGTTCTGGTTCTATTTATTGGATGACTTAAAGAGACCGTTAAAAATATATTTTGAAAAAAAATATACATAACAGCATCTTGAAAACCCATTTTCACCATATTTTACCCACGTAACCTCGGGTCGACATAAACTTTTCCCGTAGATTGCACTATACATATCCTTACGTTCCCGAAACTCCACGTGCTGTTATTGTTTCTTATGATTGTTTAATTTTTAGGTGGTATCTGCACTTTCCTATACCTACAGGCTATTGTGTCCAAGCTTCCATGTGGGCTTTAATTATAATTTGCTTTATTTTCAGCTCGCTCCTGCTCAAGCAGAAGAGGATGAAGTGGAGACAATGGAACCGGTTAACGTCGATCGCAAAATTCTGTTGACCGAAGATGCTCGATCACGTTTTAAACTAAGACAGCTTAGAAAAAAGATGACTTTACCACTTACAGAAGCTTCATTAGACGTTACACCGTCCGAGGAACTCATGAAACCGAGCAATTTCAAAACACTTCCAGATAACACGCAAATCGTTAGAGGCACTTCAGCAATAAGTGGCTCATCAGATGCAACAGTTATAGATATGTTACCATTCGCTGCTATTATGGCCATCGTCACATCTTACAAGTATACTGTTAATTCATGGACTACCGGCATTGTAAACTTTGTTGTGGATACGGCCAAGAAGTTGTATGAAAACAAACAAACTAAATTTCAACTTGCGCCAATACATATCATACCTAAAATAGCACTTGGACATCAGGTAGGTAACTATGACGGCAATACTGTAAAGGATTTTGAATGTTTTGTAGATACCCTAAGAATAAGCAAGCAGTTAATTAATAGATAGGTACCTACTGATGGTAAGTGCATGGTCATCTCATATAGTCATAGACATGAATTGCCGAATGCCGACCAAGAAGGAAGCGGGCTTGTTACCGGCTTTTACAATGCTACAAAACACATTTTAAGCATTTCTTAGCGAATTGTGGTAGGAGGATGGTACCTGGTGAAAAATCGGCAAGAGTACCTACCGTCGTTATTAAACTAGTTGAAATATAGAACGCAGCGCGATCTCTCAACAACTATGTAATTTTTTTGTACAATGCAGTTTCCCTTATTACAAGTAAATTTCAGTAGAGATCTTAAAATAAACAATAAGTTCAAATAATTATTAATTATTTTCTTTCTAGGCGTATCATGCTAAAATCGACGTAGTCAGTGAAGGCCCTACGTGGCAACTAGAAGATCAATTAACGGGGAAATTTCTAAATAGATACGACAGAGGAATGATTACGACTTCCACTTATAGCTGCGCATTTTTTAAACGTAACGGCTTATTCTATTTATTTGATGGAGGCCCTTGCAATGCGATGGGTTTGAGAGAAGAAAAAAATAAAAGTAAAGGAAAAGCTTGCTTTTTACGTTTTCGAACAGCACACGATCTTGTTGCTCGGTAACTATAACATTTTAACATTATAAATAAAACTAGTAACTTAAGCCTCGTATTCATGGTAAACATTTGTTTAGCAACATGGTTGCATAAACATGTTGCCGAGTTGCTGTCAATATGTTGCGGGCAACACTTGTGTTGCGGGGTTGATCACGCCATGTTGCAGAGTTGACGCCCGCCGAGCGAAAACATCAGTTTATCAACAAATATTGACGTGTATGGACGTGTTTGCAACTGTTTATAAACATGGCGGTAGTGTGGAGCAACGATAAAATTATGCAATTAATAGAATTATTTTAATCTAACGTAATCTAATCTAAATAATTAAGTGAAACTGGCTGACGAATATTTGTTTTCTTTTTGGCTATTGGACCAACCATTTCTAGAAGATGTTCGAAATCACTTTTCTCGTAAATTTAGGTACTAAATGATCCATTTGTTATCCTGAGGTCACTCATCAAATTATCTCTTTGCAGGAGATAGTTTCACACCCACCATCTTTTTTTCTTTTTTTTATTAGAAATCCTATACATCAGATACAAAGAACAACACTATTTCCTTAGGCAACATTTTAATGCAGACTGGCGTGTGTGGAAAACCCATATTGATTTAAACAAAGTTTCCAGCAGTATTCTCGGCGTTCATCAACAACATTGATCAACTGTTGCTAAACAAATGTTTACCATGAATACGAGGCTTTACGGCCACACTCAGAATCACTAACGGTTATTTAAATCGTTCCTTAGTACATAATCACAATACAAATTCTGTACTTATGAGCGATTTAAGTAATCGTTAGTGGCTCTGCGTGCGGCCGTTAGTTACATATATTGTAATTTCAGTTTTGCTGGATACAATAGATATGGGTGATTCTACAAAAATTGGGTAACTCAATGTCATCAGCCAATATATACGAAGTCTTATTATATTTTATTGAGATTACAATTTATTTTAAAACAATGAAAATTCCTTTATTTGGTCACCCAATTTCAGCTCTTCATTTTAAATAAAAGTTAATAAAAAAACACAATTAATGCTTCAAACGTCAGTCCTTTGGCATGTCACTATCCCGAAAACCAACAATCAAGTAAATATCTATTAAACATTATCATTCATTTAAGAAAACTTACTAATTTACTACAATCTGTGATGTACATAGTAATATAAACTACAACTTTCATAATGCAATGTTCTCCACATTATTAAAAAAAAATAAGAAACTTTGTGTTTAGTTTTATTCGTCAGTCCGTTGTGTGTTGTTTAAATTTGAAATTCTCGCCAAATATCACCGACTCAACGTCAAATCCCTGTTTGAATTATAATGTTGATAATGAAGTTAGTTGCGGAACGCACAATTTAACGGCCGCCATAACTGTACCAGAGCTTGGGTTATGTTTGTCGCCTATACACGTGCTACGCCAGTCAAAATTTCAGTCCCGTGGTGAGTCGTTATTTTCTTGTTAATCTGAGGTTTATTTTCATTTATACATAGTTAACTACGATTTGTTAAAATGTAGTTTCTTGATATTTGAAATTACCAAAAAAAAACATTAGTTTTAATTATAAACTCAAATTATGTCTTTTTTGTCAGTCCGTTGGCGTCAGTCCTTTGTCAAGTATCGCGCCAAAGGACTGACATGTTTCCATGGTACTGATGTTTTTTTTTGTTTTAGAGCACTTTTATCTTAAATGCTACCGTGTATAAGCATTTCTATTTAATATTTTAGTTTAAAACATCATGCAGCACGCTTAAAGCAAATTGACTAGGGAAGAAATACTAAAAAAGGAGAGAAACTGAAAAGGCTCCCTTGGCCAGAATTAAAAGCGACCCCATTAAATTAGCGGAATTCAAAGAACTTACGGAAAAAAGAGAAAGGACAAAGAAAAAATGTTGAAGACATAACACCACGAGAGCAAAGAATTACTAGAAAAAAATGGAAAAATTATTCATCAAACTACAGGCAAAGAAAACAGCTATTGAAACAAAACCACTAATAGTTTTATACGCCAGAATATTCCTATAACTGACGACGAAATACAACCCATCATAGTTAATGAATAAATTAGACCTGTTATTAACGAAGACCAAAGAGCAAAAGAAGGTAAAAAGAGAAGTAAAAGATAGAAAAAATCTAGAAGCATGGAAATAAAAAAGATGAAGGCTATAGTTTCAAAGCTTAAAACTAAACTAAATACTCCGCGTCAAAAATATAAATGAGTCAAAAAACAACTAAAAAAGTAATAAAATCTGTTGAAAAAACGCCAAAAACCAGAATTGAAGACATGAGGGAAGATATAACTAAAAAGAAAGAATTAGTGACGAAGGCCCTTTGAAATAAGAGTAACATTTTAACAGAGTAACCAGAATGGCACTATGTATAAACTGGATAAAAAAGATGTTCCCGTGGACCAAATAATAAAAAAAACTACCCGTACCAAACCTCATTACAAAAGGGAAGAGTTTAATTAGTACTTTTAAGATATTGTTAGATTTTTGTTTCTATTGTTTGTTGATTACTTAGAAATATGGCAATAAATAAATAAATAAATATTAAGTAAAACTAAGTCAAAGTAGTAAAAGTTAAGTGAATAACGTTACGTTAAATGTCAAAAAGTGTTTTGAAAACTGAGATAGTTTTTTCTCCTATTATTACATATTAATAATTATTTTTAATTGTTAATAAGTGATTTTAATACTTAAAAGACATGTGCCATTATTAAATCCTAAGAGATTTGTACAAATTTTTATTAAATTTCATTAAAATTCTTACAAAATTGTGTATTTTATCAGTACTATGTTACCCTCGTCAGTCCCATGGCAGTGAAATTCTGAAAATTTTAAATATCTCACAATCTACTTAAAAAAGTGACTGGCCAGATTTGGAACAATATATTCATTAGATTAGCCATCATATACACCCAAATTTGTAGAAATTTAATGTAATAACTATAGTAAACAAAATATCCTCAAAAGTTACCCAACTTTTGTAGAATCACCCATATATATAGATACAATACACTAATTTCCATTTTCAGAGTTTTATTCAACAAAGATGGAAAAACAGAAGATCAACAATTTGTTTTGAGCAGAATAATAGTTCGCAGTCTTCTGGAAGAGCCGAGAATGAAATTGCCAGAAGATTATGATTATGAAACAGGTTTACCGAAGTCGAAAAAATCTAAATTGACGATAGTACCGCCGGTAAAAGATAGTGATAAAAGGAGTTCGATCGATTTAGATGAGCCAAAAAGCCAAACCCTTGTCGGGTATCAGCTGTATGATGGAATATATAGAATAGAAGGCACGACTTCACTTAAAGATCATAAACGATGTACTGAAGTTAAAGCTTGCCATTTCGTGTGTTTAATTGCGATGTTGATGGCGGCGATGCATCCTATAAGAACCTGGGACCACGTGATGATAGATACGTGCATAGAAAAAGGTTTAGAAATAAAAGAAAAAGCAACGAATTTGTGTGTATGCGAGAAAAGAGTCATAAAAAACGTTATTTTGGACGGAAAATTTATTAATATTAACATAAAGAAAATTGTTGTTGTCAATGAAAATCCCGAGAAAAAATTAGAACAGTACTTGAAAGCTGTTCTAAAAAGGCTCAGATATGTTATCATTCGATTCCCTCACTGCAGTATGGTAATTTGCCAAACTGACGGATACTTCCATTTATTCGATCCATACCCTCCTCCAAGTGAGGAGCCTGAAAATCCTCCAGATGAAAAGAAATCTGATGATACTGTTTCCAAATCTAAGAAATCTAGTTCAGTAGCCACATGGACATTATATCATTCTCTAGATGGCGTTATGCGCAGAATACGTAAAGCGGTCTCAGGGTGTGATGTTGATAAGCCAGAATTTTATACATTTGAACTGACATCAGTAAAACCTGCGCCAAGACATTCAGCTCTTAATTACAGACTAAGCCCTCTATTTAAACCGGACGACAATCCAAATTTACCATATTTAAAACGCAGAAAAATTCGACCGATAGTCGATGAAAAGATGTACTGGTTAAATATAGAAACTATCCCTTGGTCCCGTATGAATCCTGTTAATGACTTAGGCTTTGATAGAAAAACTCCACGTACAATGTGGAAAAACTGGGACATCGAATTCCCTGGCGATCTTTATTCCCTCTGGGGAACTGTACATCCATTGGACACTAAATTTGACGAAGGACAACGGGGAAAGCAGTATTTGGCGACATGTGTCGTAGCTCTGGCTATGAGCCAGGCTTGTAGCTTAAGTGCATGGACGAGTAGCTTTTTAGATGGTATAGTCAATCTAGGGGACAAATATCATAAAAAATGCATTGAGAAGATAGGCGGTGACAAGAATCATGAAATAACTGTGAATGATTTAAATTCGAAATTTGACGACATGTTCCCTTACTCGTTTACAGTCAAATTTGAAGAAAGTATATTTGGCTTTGTTTATAATATATTTCCGGATCGTTTTAATTTAAGTAAAGCATTAGTTTACTTCTTTGAGAAAAACACGTTAGGGATTCTTACATCTCCTGGAAAAAATTTAGCATTTGGAAAGGTAGGCTCATCATATTTTATGTACGATTGTCAAAGCTATGGTTCTCCAATCTTTTGTCCAGGACAAGGTGCCTCGTATATATTAAAATGTGAAAGCCTAAACAGGCTTATTTACTGCATGACAATTACTTTAAATTTGAGAAGACATGGGCAGCAGTTTCACTTATTTAATGTAAATGTAACACTCTCGGAATCAAATAAATAAAATCGTTTTAAGAGTTGTATTATTATGAGTTTTATTTATCATTTTAGAATTAGAGAAGTAAATGTTAGGTACTTATCATCCAAATGAAAGTTCAACTTGGTCACCCGCAATCTAGGGTCATTCATCTATTAGGCTAGGTTTAAATGACCACGCGGTACAATATCTAACCAAATAAAAAGCAAAGTTCATAATATGACCGCGCGGTGGTAGAGTCCCAATTCTCTTGCTGGGTGTGTGGATGTTTTTGTATGCGGTTCACGGCACCCATGGGTCGTGATATTTCACACATGACACAGTGAATGCAGTGATAGGGTGGATAATTAATCGGAATAACAATCCAAAGTGCATTTAAAGCGAATTACGAATGAATGTCCACATCCCAACTGAGGTGGCAAATTGAAAATAATACGGAATAGGTAAGCCGACTTGTTGCTACCAATTAGGACTATGGGCACCTAATGGTCGTATCAGTCGGGGCGACCACCGAAAACATGGTCAGTGTCAATCTTATTCCCACGGACTAGGGTGTCGTAAAAGGCGACAGGAGCCGGCTCCCCTGCTTGATGGTAACTAAAGCGTTATACATATTACCATTACCGAGGATAAAGATAAGGATTATATTACGAGCTATGATGGTAGTGACCACAATCGTTTATGGACATAGTAAATACCAAAGCCTGCCTATCTAGCTCAGAGTGTGGCAACTCTTGCTTTGGTCAGCTGGGTCAACTTCCAAACGTGTTTCAGATGGGAGTCTGAGAGCCTGTGGTTGCTTTCTTCTCTTCTTTTTGGCAGGAAATGCATACCTTGACCTGTGTTGCTTGTGACCACTTCACTTCCCGTCTTGTTTGTTTGGCACTTTGGGCAACAAATTAATATTAATTTTAAAAATGCTCCTTGTGTAAAAACACATGAATACTTGTGTGAAAGGTGGACAGGTATGGCAGTAATCACATGTACATTGGCTTGTCTGCTAAATAAGCTAAATTGCCCATCGCCACAAAAAAAGGAAAAATAAATTAAAATTCAAACAACATTGTTTTCAGTTACAGATGAAATTTATTTCCTGTTGAACAAGACTAATCAAAATTTGGAAATTCAGACTAATATATAGAATGAATTATATTTAAAATACTAGTTTTAATAAAACATTGTAAGGGCAAAAAACTTTTCCTTTTAAAATTATTCCTAGGTTTAAAGAACATTTATTTAGATACTTCTACTATTTTCTGGCTATAACAATTCAGTTTGATTCTATGTTCTTAAAATAACATGCTTAGGAAGTTATTATGATTATCTGTCAATAGGATTTTCAGAACTTTAGGCTGGCCATACATTGCAGTTACAATATTATTTATGAAGGTATTGCCGTTATAGAAGTTGTCTACTAGTCTTAAAAAAATCTCACTTCACATAAACAGGTATTTTGTTGGCTCGTTAAAGAGAATACAGTTAGTCTTTGAAGCAGTTTTGATACAACCCATCCCTCGGTGGTCAGTGTTTAGGCAGTTTTAAACAAAATTAGTCATAAATAACATAATTTTACAATCCAGGCTTACATTTTAATGCAATTCCTTTAAAACAGTACATATTTGGTATTAATTAGAACTTTCATTCTATAAAAGACAACTATGTAAGATACATCATACAACTCTATATCGTCACATAGCTTACAACACCGCTCAAGTCAATAATTGGCGGTTTTCACATTTGAATGCCTTTAGATGGAGCTGCTCATTGCACATTATCCATTTTCATCTGTGTAAAGTTGGTCAAAATGATGTATGCAGTGTTATAAGCTAAGGGATGATAGTCCCGGTAGTCCATTTTGACAAAATGTACACATACAGCTAATTTGATAGTAAATTAAATTAATAAAATTACATCTTCCCTTCTCATGAGTTTATTATAACTGTAAAAATCTTAATATACATAATGTACTGCATTTAAATGTAGGTTTTAGCACTCAAAAGAGGTCTTATTCCAGATCAGGTAAGTTTTCATCATCAGAGTCGTTGTCCACATCAAATGAGAATTTTTCATCATCTCCTTGGCCAGCATTGTTGTTTCCCATTAGGCGCAACATATCAAGCATATTGTCATTAGGATCTTCTTTAGCATCATCCTCATCATCTTCATCACGCCATTTGTTGAAGTCTATTTTTAAATAATGTGGTTTCTTTTTGTCTTTTGTTAATGACGGCCAATAGGGAGCATCCTTTTTCTCCTTGCGAAGCACCATTTCTATGCAGCGACCTTTATTGACAAAACCGCTATTTTCGGGATTCACTGCGTCGTATAGAGATATAGTTACCTCGTGAGGTTTCTTATCTGGAACATTGATGCCTTTGAAATATACGGAATCTTTTTCTATTTTAATAACTGGATCTTTGGATTCGATACTGAATGTTAAAAAAATGTCTTCCTTGCGTTGGGCCCACATGACCGGAGGAGGCACCGGAGTTTCGTTAGACATTTTTATTACGCACAATGGATTTATGCTAAACGTAACAGACGTTAACCGATGAACTTTAGGTTATGTTCCTGGATATGACAAATAATTACTAAAATCAATTCACACTATTCTTGAAATGGCCGATCAACTTCAATCCACACAAAAATAAATTGTGAAAACCGGGGTTCTAGACCGCATTGAAATGAAATGACACCTTCCACAGCAGTGTTGCCTTGCCAATGAAAATTTTTAGACGACCGTTGTACACGATGTAGATAAAAAAGCCGTGTTTCTATGGTAAAAGATCAACTGTGGGCCGTGTATATTTACTACTAGTATTTAGTAAATACTATTTACTAGCGTTGGGACTAAAAAAAGGTCATCGGCAGTGAATTTGATGTCCAAAAACTAAGGAAACGCTTTTCAACATTAGCCTAATGGCGCATTTTTTGGGTTAAGAAATAGAATTTGCGAAAAACCGTAGAATTTCCTACGGCCCCAGGGTTACAACCGTACGCCGTAGATTTTTTGATGTTTTGGCCTAAAAGCCGTAGAACACGGTAATTGCCGTAGCATTGGCAACACAGAACACTGTTCCACAGACAGACAGTGTAGACCACCTATATTAGTATATTCCTTAATTCGATGGACCCACAGACATGTATACCTAGAGTAGATGCCGCATGTTCATACCTTTCACGTGTAACAGAAAGGATTTTAAATCCTATTTGAGCGCCGTGTCATTTAGTTGGCGTTTTACTGCTATTGGCAATAGATGTCAACTGAAATAACGAAAAATGCCTAATTGTAACGTTTTAAACTGTAGGAATTCTACAAATACAGTTAGCAGAGGTAAAAGAAATATTTCTTTTCATCGTTAAGTAATTTATTTATAAAATTGTGTAGTAATTTATTTTAAAATAATTTTTTTCATATTTATTGCATTTCTACCACGTTTTACAACGAAAAGCACTAACTTACTGTGTACTGCATACTACTCAATACATTGCTGATTTTGGTAGCAAAATTTATACGGCTTGTTTACTGGAACACGCAATGAAAGTAAAACAATCGTTACTATAAATCGTCGCTTAGCTTCGTAGTACGGTGAATATTGTCGTGTTTCTGTAAAATATAGCATATAGTGTTGTTCATTTACTCGGTGTGGTCTCGATGTTAATCGATTTTGAAAACCAATGAATAATAATATTTACATAGAGACAGTTTTTAACAGGCAAATTATTTTTCATTACAATATTAATGTTTCTGTAGTGATTTTATTCATGATATCATTATAATTAAAGGTTTTCAAGTGACCCAATGTTAAAGCAAAATGAATTATAGCGACGGGTCATAGAGATTGGTTTCCAACAAAACATAGCCGTATATGTTCTATTCATTTCAATGATGACTGTTTTACGGATTCGAAAAAGAAACGAAGGCTGATTTCAAACGCAATACCGAATATTGATGTACTGTTTTTTTTTTGAATTTTTAATTAGAATAAAAAATATTCGTTTAACTTTAGGTAAGTTTAAATGTGTCCATATGATGTTTTGATTTTCATAAAAGAAATGTTTATAAATATTTTTTTAATTTTCATTTATTTAATTTCTTGAAAGCAAATAATAAACAATCATAATATTTATGATCTCTTTATTTATCTTAACATTTTTGAAGCTTGTGTTTATAATTAACAAATAATCAAGTTAAATAAAACACAAAACTATTTATTCGGTCATATTCAAGCACTATACTATATTATTATGTACAACCAACCAAAGGCATTTTTTATGTTTTACATATTCTACGCCTACAAACGATCATACGATTTTCTATTTACCTAATTATTATCGGTAATCGATTTTGAGAATCATTAATCGTTGTCGAGAATCGGTAACGAATCAGTTTCGAATTGATATCGCTAGGATGGAGAATTTCAGCACTAAATATTCTTGTGACAGCACAATGTGTCAAAAAAAAGTGACACGCTTGGTTTTCATACAATTCGAGGTACATGCGTCGTCTATTCTTGATATATGTCTGTGGATGGACCACTTTGACAAATGGAGTGTTGCTATCTATTGCAGAAAATTAATGGTGAGGGGTAAGTGTTGATATTTCATATGATTCACCGAGAAAGTGAGTTGTTTAGTTTAGGCGTGCAATCGAAAAATTTTAGTTAAGTTATTAAAATAGTGTTCTATTAATGTGTTTGCATTTCTTATCTGATTAAAATGCCTTCTGTTTAATGATTCGATGCCAGCTAAAATTAATAAAGTTAAGTTGTATTTAATTTAAACAAAATTTAGTCACATTTTACTACGAAAACTCATTAAGATAATAGTAAATTTGATTTTCAAAGTCACGCAAATAATTATCTATAAGAACATTTTCATAATGTCGACAAAAACAGCAATGTCCTGGGAACATTTGTGTATTTGAGTTGTCAAAGTGGTCTATCGTAGGCATTGATGTATAGGTACTCATAACTGGATAAGTAATTTTGTAGAGGTACCTGAGGACGTATGACGTCATAGTTTAAGGACCATTTTTCTATTGTGTCCATGTTATATATATATCCCAGGATATATCATTGGATAATTATTTTTCATAATGATATAAAAACATCTAAGATGAATATAATAAGTATTGTAATTGTGTGGTAGTTTGCAACACTGCGCCAAAAAGTTAATTAAATTTTTTAGAGTGGCGATTACGGTCATCGGGGAATGTCGGGGATTTGTGAAGACTGTGGTCGTCGTTTTTATTTGTGTTACTTAGGTGTTGTACTGTTATCAAATTATCAATGAGAAAATTACAATGAAAAGAATTGCAATACTTTAAATTCAGTAATTTTGAAGAAATTTTAATATAATGTTTTGTTTCAATATAATATTTTTTTACCACGAGAAAAATTACTAATAGAAAACATTTTAAAGAACCATATCAAAATAGGACATAATTTTTCCAAGTAAGTGTGGACACCCTACAATTATGAAGGACAACCTCAATCCGGACTGTGATTGGTCGAATAATCCTTAAGATATGACGTCATCGAACTATTCTGTGCTTCAGGTACCTCTACATTGTAGAGTCTACAAGGTCAGCAATCCAGATGTAATAATTATGTCCATGATAGTAGGGATGCTCGATCCAGTGTGTTTAGTGTCGGTTTTACGTGACATAACGGGCTCGCAACGTAAATGCGAGTTGGCTTTTGTATGGGACCGAAGCTTTTCTTTCTTTTCACTGCCGCTAGATGGCTCTGCTTCGGTGGATCGAATGCCATTGTATCGATCCACATAAGTGTAAGTATCAATCGGATCGAAATTCATCAAATTATCGATTCGACTATATAAAGTTTTTTGATTTCGTGGTTTTACTTTTCTAAATGATTATTCCATGATTTGTTTGTTTGTAAATAAATTTGGTATTATCTACTATGTCCCCCATGAACGATGGCCACCATAGATATAGAACTAACAAGATTCTCCCATACTTTTGACAGAGCGAGATCGCCAGTTACAAAATCTACGTGAAAGACAGAGACAAAAATGTTATTTTTTGTCCCCGTCAGCGTGGCCGATTTTATTATACATTTATACATATATATAATATAATCGCATTGCACGCAGGCTTGACGACTTCCAGCCTCCCGAACAAGCAGGATTCCGAAAAGGCTACAGCACCATAGACCACATACACACACTGCGGCAGATTATACAGAAGACCGAGGAGTATAATCTGCCGTTATGTGTCGCCTATGTGGACTATGAGAAAGCCTTTGATTCTATCGAGACCTGGGCAGTACTAAATTCTCTTCAGCGGTGCCGGATCGACTACCGGTATATCGAGGTGTTGAAGTATTTGTACTCATCAGCCACCATGTCCGTCAAAGTACACGACACAGCCACGAACCCCATCCAATTGCAGAGAGGTGTCAGGCAAGGGGACGTTATATCCCCAAAACTGTTTACCGCTGCATTGGAAGATGTGTTCAAGCTGATGGAGTGGAAACGACGTGGCATTAACATCAATGGCGAATACATCACACACCTGCGATATGCCGATGATATAGTCATCCTGGCAGGATCCCTGGAGGAACTAGGTACAATGCTCGGGGACTTGAACAGCGCCTCACAACGGGTGGGTCTTAAGATGAACATGGACAAGACGAAAATCATGTCGAATGTCCATGTCACACCCGTACCGGTTGTTGTTGACGGCGCTGCTCTCGAAGTTGTAGACGAATACAATTACCTGGGACAAGTGATCCAGATGGGTAAGTCCAACTTCGAGAAAGAAGTCACTCGTAGAATCCAACTCGGATGGGCTGCGTTCGGGAAACTGCGTCATATCTTGTCGTCCAAAACACTACCTCAGTGCCTGAAGTCGGAAGGTGTTCGAGCAGTGTGTGTTGCCAGTGATGACATACGGATCCGAGACGTGGTGCTTCACTATTGGCCTAATCCACAAGCTCAGGGTAGCACAGCGGGCTATGGAGAGGGCTATGCTCGGTATTTCTCTACGTGATCGTATCAGAAACGAGGAGATCCGTAGACGAACAAGGGTGACCGACATAGCTCAAAGAATTAGCCGGCTGAAGTGGCAATGGGCTGGCCACATAGTGCGAAGGACCGATAACCGTTGGGGAAGAAAGGTCCTCGAATGGCGCCCGCGTCTCGGAAAGCGAAGTACAGGACGCCCCCCGACAAGATGGACCGACGACCTGAAGAAGACAGCGGGCATCCGCTGGATTCAGAAGGCTCAGGACCGGTCAGAGTGGCGCAAGTTAGGGGAGGCCTATGTCCAGCAGTGGACCTCCAAGGGCTGATGGATGGATGATACATATATATTGTGTTTTGGCACCTATTTAAGTGCCAAACCAGTGTTGCCAGATCAGATTTTCAAAAATACTGTGCTGTCCATAATAAATACATTCCATATATGTATGGACAATATTCTTTTAATTGACATTTTACTATCTTTAACCGATTGAAGAATAAAAAGCACTAAATGATAACCCAAGCTCATAACAATTTCTGAAATTAGCCGGAACAAACAAAGATAAACAGACAAAAATTGTAAAACTAATTCTATTGGGATCTATTGTGTTAATAAATACCCCTGTGAAAGTTTTTCACAAATCTTCCATGTACACAAATTGATTAGTCACATTCATGAGTGACGTGATAATGTTGTACAAGAAGATCAAAATGTTCAAAGATGCATTGTTTGGTAAGCATATCTATAGTAGGGCCAAATTAAAATATAATATGTAGGTATTTGATAGCTGTATGGCAATGATGTTTGATAATTATTGACAAGCAAACATTATGAATATTTTTTTATAATTTCGACTACTACGGACTACAAGAACGTGTTAGACCACAATTTTTTTTAAATTATTGTAGGTATGTTATTATTATTAAATGTTACGTTGATATTATGGTTGTTTTATTTGAAAATTATACTATTATCTAAAATCAAAAGTCGTACTTATTTGGCTTCAACCCATGAATGGCCCACTACTGAGCACGGGTCTCCTCTTGAGGAGGCCTAGACTACTCCACCACGCTGCTCCAATGCAGATTTTTGGAGGAGTTAGTGGCTAATCCAAGTGTCGGAAGTCTTCATGCCGCCCGAAGGCTTCTGATATGGCTTAACGACTCCGAAAAAATTTTTCCACTAGTGATCACCCATACAACTACAGATCGCGCCTTTTTTATGGGGTTCAGGTTCAGACTCCCCGACAAATACATGGTTACATATACATATACTCCGAGTATGTAAATGGGGCGTAAAAGTACTAGTTCTGTGAAGAAAACTCTGTGACTGTTCTTGCAATGGGAAATTTCATCAACCTGGTAACACTATAATAACTATTTAATATATGTATAGTATACTAGCGCTGTCTCATGTGAGGCCACGCCGTGGCAAAATCTTGTTAGTTCTATATCTATGATGGCCACATAACAGACGGTTTGTCGGCTAGTTACATAAAAAAATACCTGACAGGTCTTTTTTGTACTAATTAATTAACACAGGAGTAGGAGACATATTAGTACATAGGTAGGTAAGTATTAGCAGATATAATATTGTTTCAAGATGAGCATGGTCACTATTTACACATCATTCCTACATGGTAAGAAACTAGCAAGGTCACTAAAATAAACCAGATTTTTAACAATTACATTTATTTCGAACCTCTAAATGCAGAATCAGTAATATATTCTTAAAGTCGTACAATATTTCAATATCTACTATATTATATTTCATCATGTGAATTTGGAAGTCGCTAAAAGCAGCAATGTAGGTATCTGAATAAATACATCATTCTGATCAAACATTAATTTTAGTTAGTTTAAAATAGTGAATCTACAGTCATTAATTAATTATTATATCGGTATAAATGCCACTTTTGATATTAAGTATAATAAAATGTTAATTTATTCTTGTCGTGTAATCCTACATATTTAATGCCTACCAATCATACTTAAATAGTAAATTTCAACAGATGTATGTTATGTGTAAGGATTCAAGGAAGTAACAAATTTTGTAATTTTTATCTTGATAACGAATTAACTTGTAACAAATGTTCTTGACTGATTTGATTGAATAAATTGTGGGTATTTTTGAAAAGCGCATCGTTAAGTTCAAGTATTGCGTAGACAAGATACATACAATTATTCAGTCAGATTCATGATAATAATAATAATATTTAATTGCTGACTTACGAAATATTCTTATAGCGTAAATAGACGTACGTGGCGAAAAACCGTAAAAATTGCGTAAACTTAATTTTTCATTAATAAATTTCAACAATTTATTTCCTTTTTTATTAAATAACGAGATAAATTATAAATAAATACATTTTTAATTTTTGTCTCTAAACTTATTTGGCAATTGTAATGGACATTTTTCGGACACTCAATTTACACACTAGCATAAGCATAATAATAATACGTTATTTTTATTATATAACTGAGTAACAAGACATTGGAAAGTTATATTATATTTAAAAAATAATAAATGCGTATACTTATGGCAATAAGCTTGTGAAACTTTTACTTAGTAAAGCACATGAATAAGGACTGATTCGACCAAATATTATATTACTAACCCTCTCATAGTTGAAGAATGCGTTACCAATAAATAGGGTACCTTACATTTACACGATTATAATCATGTCAACCGGCGTTAATTACAATATTAAAATAAAGATAATACATTCTCTGGAAACTCATAAATACAAGTTTAGTCGAACCTGTCTTAAATAGAAATTGTGAGTGAGAAAGATTTGATAACAATAAATCGTGGTTGACGCGTTGACGTCGAATTGGATGATCATTTTATAGAATCAATATAGTATAATCCTCGAAAGGAGGACGGATAAGTGGAATCAAAAGCTGGGCGTGCTACAGCAGGAAACATTTAATTAATTTAGGTTAAAGTAAAGACGGATTTTAATAAAATAGGTAGTTCCTAAGTGCATAATTGGACGGCACGCCACTAATGGAAGGTTTAGATTTTAGACAGACAAAATTAGAAATTGAAAAGTAAAATATCACATAGTTACCATGATTTAAATTCATTTTTCACACTTAAATTATACATTATACTTATACGTAATATGCATACATGTAACCTTTTTAGTCATGCAATATGCAATTCACAAAATATACAACTTTTTTAGATAGAAAATAAATAATGGTGATTAGCATAATCTTTGCACAAGAAATTTATAAATAATATTGAATCATAAACAATGTTGTAGCCGTTAATGAAAATAATGTTCGTTGTTTTTAAATGTACCTACTTATAATGTTATTCTCACTGGAGGAAATTTATATTCTTTTATGTGTATTTTTTAGAATACACGGTGCTGTAAATTTTCTATTTGCAGCCAGCAATCTATTTTTCATAAAAAAACAACGTTTTATACCATAGTGGTAAAGTCATAAAAGAACATTTTAAAGAAGCCACAAATTTAATTCACTATTTAGTAATTTTTTTTAAATAAAACTTATACCTGAATAAAGACAAACATTGTAATTGATAGGACAAGATCATTTAACAAACTAGATCTAACTTCTTAATAGTTCGGAACATCTAGTCTCTACATCTACATCTATGTATGCTTATTGCTTACAATAAGTATTTTTCAAAGTGGCTTAAAATTTCCAATAGAGACATGTATTCAATAAAACGTATGTTGTTTTTCTGATTTAAAATGACTAGATTTCGGGTTGAAATACGACAGTTTCTCTAACAACCGTGTCGGAAGGTTGCCAGCAACTCTGTGAGCATGTGAATACAAGTACAGATAAGAAATGCAAGTATGGAAGAGATATATTGTTAGGAGCTAAGACTAGAGTTTCGGTGAATCTCGGTAAGAGCTGCAATTCACAAATGAGCCTAGAGTTGCATCGGCTACAGAATGGAGGGATGTTATCTGCCGGAGTCAGCGGAGCCCCTAGGAGAGGTGGGACATCTCGGCTATATCTGAAAATATTAATGTATAAAAATTAAAAATATTAATGTAAGATACGGTAGGTATGTATTCATCATCGTCGGTGTTTCCGTCGATTATAAGAGTAGGTGTCTTCAAGGAAAGTGTGAATAGGCTCTTACTACGTTAGTGCGTTTTACCACCCATGACTACATCGCCACTTACTATCAGGTGGGATTGTAGTCAAGCATTAACTTATAAAAAAAGAACTGTTATTTGATGATAAAAAATATATTATAGGTTACATCTTATGTAGATTGATAAATTGCAAGTGAGTTGCCTACCTAAATTAGGGGCCAATAGTGTTCAATAATATGAACTTTAATTAACATAGGCGTTATATACACGGTCAATTCAAAATCCCTGACTTCTCTTAGGACGATTAACTTATTATAGATAAAATAAGGCTATTTCCATAAAAAAGAGCTACGCTTTCATGCTTTATTACCAAATAGAACAAGGGAGTTAAGAATAACAGATGTAGCAGAAGCATTATATTATTCGTACCGCAGTATTTGGTCAGGGTTGCGTCGCAGTCGCATGAGGAAGGCGTGGAACAGCCGGTCACCGTGCAACGGCGCCGCGTCTTCATACACGTCATCTTCCCCGCCCTGGCATGCCGCATTGCCCACCTCCATATCTGGTAGTTGTAACCATGGAGTATAAGACCAAGGAGACCCATCTCATATGGGGGGAAACAGAACATCTAATAAATAGTAGATGTAATAACTAATTATGTTCTGTGGGGGGAAACTTGAAAGTGTCCAGCTGTATACTGACAATAAAGGTTCCAGTACCTACCACCATCCTACGACAATAGCGCTAGTCCGAATAACTACGACATGAACATAGCTGTTTTAGACGGAGTGAAGTTTGTTGAGTTCAATAAAATTTATTCTAGGCTACCGCATTGCCACCCGTTATTGGACGTGTTTTTACGGACACTTCATACACAGAGATGGCTCTCCTTACTGCCGTCCTAACGAAGAGTGCAATAAGTCGAGTTTTTGGGCAAATTGACTTAAGATTTAAGGTGTAATGTCTTATTGCACTCTTCGTTAGGACGGCAGCTTAGATATTGGACACACGAGTATTGGGGTGACATCTATTAACCATATTAAATAAGGTACCTTTGCTCACTTAAAATTATCAAAAAAAAAAGTTAAAATTAAGTAAAGTTAAGTTTAGTTAAAATTGACATAAATACCATTCTCCTTCTTGTATTTGGTGAGTAATTCAACTGCTTCCACATCATTATTGCACGGCTTCTTTGTTTCTTCTTCAATGTAAAGATATTTGGGCACAAATTGAAGTTGACCGCAAGTTAAGCGACTGCGAATATCAGGAGGCAGTTCTGCAGTCTGAAAGTTTGAATCACAAAATAAATGCTTACAGATTAAAAAAAGCGAAGAGTGCTTTAACAAGTTTCCTCCTGTTAACAGTGGTCCGTTCTGTAACTAATAATTGTTTAAAAGTTTTTACTTTGAGAAATTTGGTTTTCTTAATGATTTTCTTTAACGGAGTCAGTCAAGTCAGTAATACGATGCAGTTACGCGTTCACGTATCGCGCTACTGTCATGCCTACAAAAAGTTACCATGGACGACTTCTCATAATTGTCCCACTGCTGGGCTTGGGGTCTCCTCTCACAATGTGAGGGGTACATAGTCTACCACGATGGCCAAGTGCGGATTGGTAGACTTCACACACCTTTGAGAACATTATGGAGAACTACCTACTAGTGCCAATAGTAATCAAAAATGCATAGAATAGAAAACCTGAAGATTAAGTTAAAATACCTAGTTTGAGTGTTGATCTCCTTTACCCATTAGTATATTCTATCAATATAATTATATAATTATAATATATAATTATATATAAATTGTATACCTCCTCTCAAGCTCCACCTCCCAGTGAGGAGAGCGACAAGAGAGCTAAATTAACCCGGCACTACACAGAGGATATCCCTGACGTCAGCCTGTATGAGATTAGAGAGGCCCTCAAACAGCTTAAAAACAACAAGGCACCGGGAGATGACGGTATCACCGCCGAGCTGCTAAGAGCTGGGGGGAAACCCCTCCTAGTGGCGCTCCAAAAACTGTTTGATACCGTCATCCATACTGGAACTACCCCGGAAGCGTGGAGCAGAAGTGTGGTGACTCTGTTTTTCAAAAAGGGCGATAAAGCCCTTTTGAAGAACTACAGGCCAATCGCACTTCTGAGCCACGTTTATAAGCTGTTTTCGAGGGTGCTCACAAATCGCATTGCACGCAGGCTTGACGACTTCCAGCCTCCCGAACAAGCAGGATTCCGGAAAGGCTACAGCACCATAGACCACATACACACACTGCGGCAGATTATACAGAAGACCGAGGAGTATAATCTGCCGTTATGTGTCGCCTATGTGGACTATGAGAAAGCCTTTGATTCTATCGAGACCTGGGCAGTACTAAATTCTCTTCAGCGGTGCCGGATTGACTACCGGTATATCGAGGTGTTGAAGTATTTGTACTCATCAGCCACCATGTCCGTCAAAGTACACGACACAGCCACGAACCCCATCCAATTGCAGAGAGGTGTCAGGCAAGGGGACGTTATATCCCCAAAACTGTTCACCGCTGCATTGGAAGATGTGTTCAAGCTGATGGAGTGGAAACGACGTGGCATTAACATCAATGGCGAATACATCACACACCTGCGATATGCCGATGATATAGTCATCCTGGCAGGATCCCTGGAGGAACTAGGTACAATGCTCGGGGACTTGAACAGCGCCTCACAACGGGTGGGTCTTAAGATGAACATGGACAAGACGAAAATCATGTCGAATGTCCATGTCACACCCGTACCGGTTGTTGTTGACGGCGCTGCTCTCGAAGTGTAGACGAATACAATTACCTGGGACAAGTGATCCAGATGGGTAAGTCCAACTTCGAGAAAGAAGTCACTCGTAGAATCCAACTCGGATGGGCTGCGTTCGGGAAACTGCGTCATATCTTGTCGTCCAAAACACTACCTCAGTGCCTGAAGTCGAAGGTGTTCGAGCAGTGTGTGTTGCCAGTGATGACATACGGATCCGAGACGTGGTGCTTCACTATTGGCCTAATCCACAAGCTCAGGGTAGCACAGCGGGCTATGGAGAGGGCTATGCTCGGTATTTCTCTACGTGATCGTATCAGAAACGAGGAGATCCGTAGACGAACAAGGGTGACCGACATAGCTCAAAGAATTAGCCGGCTGAAGTGGCAATGGGCTGGCCACATAGTGCGAAGGACCGATAACCGTTGGGGAAGAAAGGTCCTCGAATGGCGCCCGCGTCTCGGAAAGCGAAGTACAGGACGCCCCCCGACAAGATGGACCGACGACCTGAAGAAGACAGCGGGCATCCGCTGGATTCAGAAGGCTCAGGACCGGTCAGAGTGGCGCAAGTTAGGGGAGGCCTATGTCCAGCAGTGGACCTCCAAGGGCTGATGGATGGATGGATGGATGGATCAATATAATATACCTGTACACCATAAGTAGGTACATACAGAGCCGGTGTTAGGGGGGCGCAAGGTTGGGCGACGACCAAAACAAAAAGCAAAAAAAAAGCAAAATTCTTAATAAACGTTCCCATTGGTTCAGCAAAAAATTTTTCGAGCAAAAAAAGGTCGATTTTGATTTTCTTATGTGGGCGCCACAATATTCTTGCCTAGGGCGTCAATGGCTCTAACGCCGTGAGTACATTATGTACTTACTTCTTGAAATAGAGCTTCAATATTTCCAGTGGGTATGGTAGGTGTATCAACAGTGACAAGATCCGAGTCATCTTTGCCTTCTATCTCAGCCTCGGCGACTGGCACTCCAACAGCACCTACAGCCCCTACACAGATCATTACGGGCTATTTAGTTACTTACACTCACTATTAAATCACATTTCACATGTATTTAATAATATTAACTTTATTCAGTTATGTGATATGACTTCAGTATAATCTATACTAATATTATAAAGAGGAAAGATTTGATTGTTTGTTTGCATTATATAGGCTCTGAAACTACCGAACCGATTTGAAAAATTCTTTCACTGTTGGGAAGCTACACTATCCCCGGGTGACATAGGCTATATTATATTTTTTTTTACTATTTTTCCTGAAGTGAAGCGAGGGTGATTTCCTAGTAAATAATATTTTGGGGATGAGGGTTGAATTCTACTAAAGATGTACAAAGTTACTCAGGAAGGGTCACACTTGACTCCAATATAAACCCTCAATGTGCAGCTCAATAGACTGCTGAATCTATAGTGCCTTCCTTTTTAAACTTACTTACACTTGTATTTATGTATTGTATTGTACAATCTTTACCCAACCAGGTAAGCTACATCCCTAGTTTTAGAGCCAACTGAGACATATGTTTTTCTACAGCATAGCATCCCGTTCAATTAATTATTGTTACCGCCTACCACACCTTCTCACCTACACCATGGGTTGACTGGGAGAGAATGCCCCATGGCATTAAGTCCGCCCTTTGTAAGCCTAGTTTGTAGGTTTTACAATAAAGATTATAAATAAATAAATAAATATTTAACAGGCATTAATAATCCAAACTATTCAAACATTATCACAGCATCTTAATTCATAACATACCTTGTATGGGAAAATTATTCGCATTTGTAGCATCAAATACTTGTAAATTGCCAAGAGCTTGTTCTACCGTATCTATATCAAATGAGTTGCTCTCGTCATCATCATCAGAATTTCTGTAATAAAATAAAACATGATTCTTCTTTGTTCTCAGGTTTGTGACATTTTTAACAACAATTTATTTAACTTTGTGATGCAATTATATACACATAATTTGGCTTGAAAGTACAGTTGTCTTGTCCAGTTATGTTTTAATTAATTACAATAATAATATTTAAATAGAAGCAATAAAAAATCATTCCCAATTAAAAATCAGAGAATTTACCTATGACCAATATTGTTGGGACTAGGATTATTATCCACATTCATTAAGTTATTGCCGTTCTCATTCTCGTCCCAATCATCAGCTCCTTGGCACCAGCTTAAGTTTCCCTCTGAGGTTTGCATAGCAACAGTAGGAGTAGGTGGTGATTGACATTTTTCTTCTATCTGGCTCCTTACACAAGTCCAACTAGAAATATGTTAAATGACAATAAGGTGATATAGATATAGGAATGATAATAGGTAATGGCACCTTAAAGTTATCACACTACAGGAATTAGTGACCATTTTATATTTAAAACATTAAATTTCATTTATTGCAAACTTCAATTAAGTGCGCATATGCATGTTCATATTATTGCATAGATTACATCTAAAATAAAATTTATTAATGTGAGTGATTATCTTAAATATTTCGTTTAAGTATAAAAAAGTAAAGTTACAGGAAAGCAATTAGGATTTTTTTTATTTTCTCCAAACAGGAAGCTAAGTTGCAGTGAACCCTCGTAGTTATGTTGTCAGCACTGAACCACCCATCTTCTTACCCAACCTCCTTTCCTCTTATCTTATTACATTTAAGGGCTCAGCTTTAGAACAGGGAATGTTGAAAAATTGGTTCAAATATTTTTTTTTCGGTAGATTATATTATTAAATGTCGATTACCAAAGTTTCACTTTACGGAAATTTATAGTTTAAGAGATATGAATTTTTAAAATATCAAATTATTCCGAATTATTTGCTTACATTTATGACTTAATATGTCAAAATGCAACAGCCATCTTGAATATCATGTCAATTCAAGGGGTTATCTGTCAATTAAGCTTCAATTTCTGACAGTAGCTGTCATAAATCGGCCATGACAGTCGTCAAATATGTCAAATAATCTCATCATTCATTCATTGTCTATAATCGCGTTTGAGAACATCATTGTGATCGCGCTTGAGAATTTTCGTTGAATACAACAACTATCATTAAAGTCAAATTATTTTGATTCCCAGACATCAGGTCACTAAAGCGAGGTCACTAAAGCTTGCCTCAGGAAGAACAACTGAACTCAAATCGAAAGAAGGATAGGTTAGGTTATGGTTGTCTGATTTTATTTAGGAGAAAAATAGGAACCCCGCGAAGCGGGGTTCCGTCGACATCTATGGCGAAGCCCCTCGCCGTGAAAAAACAACTGAACTCAAATCGAAAGAAGGATAGGTTAGGTTATGGTTGTCTGATTTTATTTAGGAGAAAAAGGAACCCCGCGAAGCGTGCTTCCCATTTAAGAATTAGAATGCATAATGCATTAAGCTCGCCATTTGTACCTTAAGGGCCTAGTCTCGTAGTTCACAAAATAAGAATCGCGTGCGGCTAGTCCAAACGTCAAGCGTCTGCACGTAGGCTCCCCGCAGTCCCCGCATTCATCCTACATAGCGTAATTATTTGACTAGTTCGGAAAGTTGCTCTACTAAGTATTTTTTTTTCTATAGAAGAGTTGTCTGTGTTTTTGTGTTCTATAGTATCCCCAATATAGAAAATCTAAAGGCTGCAGTCTTGCAAAATTCACTCGCGGCGAATTATTTTCACAACTTTGTACATTTTTTCATACAAAGTAGTGAAATATCATAAAATATTATTATTACACAAAATAACCATAATATAAGTAATAGCTGGTTATTTTAAGTTTTTTAAGTTCATCTAGGTGGATTTTGTTAGGTAAATCAATAGTTAAATACAGGTCTTTCGCGCCCAAAGTAATTTAGAGTTATGTTTGTGCGCTTACTTTATGGCAACAAAGAATTAATTTACAAATCTGTTCTGCTCATAATTAGCTCCACATTCTTGTCTTGAAAATTTACTGAATATTTTTTTCTAATTATCTTTCATTTCTTAATTCCGAGGTCACAATTCCATCAAAATTCTCTGTTTTTTATCTCTTTACAAATGGTTTGTTTCATAATAAATAAGCATCGTATGTATGAAAAAATTTGATTATTTTAATGCCATGAGTTCAATAAAGCAAACACAAAAAATGCATGGAAAATTGGGTGCCAACGTAGAAGTGATGAAGAGAAATAGAATCCAAAGGTAAGTAGTTATATTATTCATGTTTAGGGCCTAACTACAGGGGCAAAGCAGCCGGTATAGAACAAATTTTTGTATTACAGAAAAGAGCCATTAGAGCTATTTATAAACTAAAATCAAGGGAGTCCTTGCGAGTCAAATTTAAACAAATATAGACATAATAACTGTATACATATACATATAATAATAATGTATAAATATACATATAATAACTGCATATAAACAAAATTGTGATTTTTCAAATCGTCAAACAAGAAGGATGCATCAATTGGCTACCTCTTCGTACCGTCTTTCTAAAGTGCAACGTTCTTTTATGGGACTAGGTATAAAATTTTATAATAAAGTCCCAAAACAAATACGTGACTTACAAGCTTAGGCTTCTTCTTAGGCAAGGGCTACTATAGCATAAATGAATATTTAAATGACAAGGATGCTTGGAAATGACTAGCTAGGCAACCAGTTCTGCACAGGTTAGAGAATACCTATTTTTGTAATAGATATAAGTTTTAGTTTTAAAAGATGTGCTGAGGAGTTTCTTTACGGCTTTTCTTCTCCTCCATGACAAAGCACCTTTCCGAAAAGCTGGTAGATTAAAAAAAATGACGTGCATAAGAGTATCAGTGATACCTACATGAATAAAGATTATTTCATTTCATTTCATTTCAAATTAAATTAGCTAGCGAAACTCCACAGACGTGATAGGTATATAATAATATGATAGAACTAGGGATTGCAATAAGGAAAAACGGATCCGGTAATCCGGCCGCGTCCGACGTTTTTTACGTATACCGAATCTGGTGGAATTTACCGGATACGGTCACACCAATTTTTGGTAAAATAATCACCTTGTTGCTAGTATAGATGCTTTGAATGCCTCGTATAGATGTTGTAATTAATCTAGTATTACAATCTGGTATTCTCAACGTTCAATAGGGGTGATAATATAGTACAGCGTGAAATTATATTTTCGTTGAAATCACTTCTTGTTTATAATTGGTAATATTTGCCCTAAATGGATATAGGTGTAAGCTATAGGTGTATATCAATTGAAACGCAATAACATGACAACAAAAACCCCCTTTAAACATATTAAGATGTGTAGTTGTATACATGTACACTTGTTATGTACACTTGTTCTGTATGTTTTATAGTTTGTATAATTATTTATTTCCCACTTTATAATATTATATCCCTAATAAGTATCATTTAATCATATACACATAAAATTAAATAAAATAAATAATTAAGTTGTAAATTATCTTCAACTTTGGATTGACCTGCTTCTAAAATAATATTAGTATACAATATTAATAAGATTGACGCCACATGTGAAACTACACGAAAAAGGGGACTACACTGTAAATCAGCAGCCGTGGTTGGTTCCTAGCCGCTCCATGGCACAGGCAGAGGGTAGTCCTTTTTCGTCAGGTGACATGGTACCCGCTAAATTTTCTATGTTTCATGTCAAGCAATAATTTAGTAAAGGGTTACATTTTGTTAGTACTTTTTCTTTCACCGTAGTTTAACCTTGTAACCCATGTACCATGTTATTTTCATGACGGAATAAATGTTTCTTTCTTTCTTTCTTATTAGCTCCTTCTTAAAGAAAATAAAGAGGAAAAAATGTAGGAATTGATATAACTATGTACTATATTTTTAGAAGACAAGTTATATTAACTATGAGTTCTACTAACAGTCTGATAACTATATAGTTATATAGTTCTACTTACAGTCTATAACGAACTAGTTGAACCGTTTTTAGGTATTTATATAGTATCGATAGCATTACTACTAATGTACCTCACTGGCGTGTTGATGCATATTGTTTAAGTTTACGATCCATATTGAAATCAAATAATTACGTACAAAACTATTACTGATACACAAATATTTACAAAAACTATTATTAAAATACAAATATTTACAAAACACGCAAAAAATTATAAAAAAAAATAATAAAGTAGAGCAACTTTCGATACACAATCTACGTCAGAGCCGGAGCAAGGTTGGAGTGAGAGGGAACAGTTTTATTCGTCGTGGACTACACGTCTGAACGCTTCGGCCGTGCATTGGCCACTAAGGAATTTCCCTCGCATTTCTTGTTTATAAACTCTTTTTTTGTAGGTCTTTTGAGATTATTATTATTGTTAGAGTAAGGTGATTTAGGTGCACTTTTTTTTTGTATTTGCTTTATTGAACTCGTGGCATTAAAATAATCAATTATTTACATACATACGATGCATAGTTATTATGAAACAAACCATTTGTAAAGAGATAAAAACCGAGAATTTTGAAGGAATTGTGATGTCTGAATTAAGAAAATGAAAGATAATTAGAAAAAACTATTCAGCGCATTTTTAAGACAAGAATGTTGAGCTAATTATGCGCTGAACAGATTTGTAAATTAATTCTTTGTTTCCATAAAGTAAGCTCACAAACATAACTCGAAATGACGTTGGGCGCGAAAGAGCTGTATTTAACGATTGATTTACCTAACAAAATCCACCTAGATGAACTTAAAAAAAATAACTAGCTATTACTTATATTATGGTTACTTTTGTGTAATAATAATATTTTATGATATTTCATTACTTTGTATGAAAAAAAAATACAAAGTTGTACAAATAATTCGCCGCGAGTGAATTTTGCAAGACTGCAGCCTTAATCCTGTATTGTGGTCAATAAAGATTAAATAAATAAATAAATAAATTAGTTATTAGTAAGAAGCAATGTGAAATTAGTTGTAGAGAAGGAACTGTTTGTTTAATAAGAAATAAATGTTCAATATCTTATTATAAACCAATTACCTCTCAGATTGGTTCCAGCAGTTAGGATTGATGCAAGCAAAGACGTACAATGTGCGATTGTAAATAGAATTCTTAATAGGAGCACAGCATTGCACAATCAGAGGTCTATGTAGACTGCATACTGGACATTTTGTTGAAAACTGCAAATTTTCTATGGGTGGCCAATCCTATAAATCACAATAGTGTTGTCAACTATTTACAAAGTAATAATATTGTAATTGTATTGTAAAGTATACCAAAGTAATAATATACTCATGCATTGAAAATTGGTTAAGTAAAAGATTGTACACACTGGCAGTCCACCAATTTTGTCAACAGTATGATTGCATGTTGACAGTCTTCTTCCTTCCACAATTTCGTCTTCATATCCTAAATAAACCTTTACTTGTTTGGCCATTTTAATCACGTAAATCTTTAAAAAATTTGATTTTCATACACTAAATACAATAAATCAATACTATAATTACAACTATTGGAAGAAGGGAAGATAATTTGAAATCTGACATCATGACATTTTTAAGTAAGGATGATATAGACAGTTACGTTTGACAGACGTCAAACCAGACGTCTGACACATTTCAAATTTCAATTAAACTTCATTCATGATTTCAACTATTTCAACCATGGATAAAATACCCTAACTGGAATAACTGGATCACAGACTTCGGAGTGTTCATACAGTGCCGATGCCGGTTTTAGCACTACCAGCGCCGGGCGAAATTTCTACGGCAGCCCTATCTGCCATTGAAACCCATACAAAAATAATAAATATGTAAATCCATGCCTATTGCCTAGTTACAGCTTTCCAGCAATAAGGGTCTCGACGCTATGCTGCGGGCGGACGGACGGACACACATGACGAAACTATAAGGGTTCCGTTATAACTACCTGCAGCGCCCTATGAAACCTGACGTCCTGGGTGGTTGCCCAACTGCGCCCTAGCCTAACGCCGCTACTGTGTATATAACTAACTTCTTAACAGTCGACCAACCCAAATTGTGCGTCCGCCATCTTGAAATGTTTTGCCTATGTGTTTTTTTTATGTTGTATTTGTTTCCGTGTATAGTTTTTAGATAATTAAGGTGAAATAAACATTTCTTTTTTTCTTTCTTTCTTTCTATGTCTGTCGAGCAACTCAAATTGGGTGGAATCTATTTGTACCAGACATAGGTTCTGCTTCAACATAGAAACATTGTAAAAAGTTAATAGTATCATTCGCTACTTTTGCTTTAAAAAAATAAATACTGATTTCGGTAAAACATTTTTTTTTATAACGGCTTATATTTTCATTATTCAGAGCGAGATCTGATGAGTTGTTTTCAAGTTATCACTAATTTTGAAGTCAGTTATTTTTTGTCAAGAATTGTGCAGTCTCAATCTAGTAGAATTTCAACTTATAGCTATGCAGTTCATACTCGTATGTGTTTGCATTGTTCAAAGTGATAACAACGTACATCATTCGTTCTTGCTTACGCCCCATTACGCCCGCACAAAGTACTCTGTGACGACCGCTGAGCTTAGCGCATGCGTGCTAGCACCGCCTTTGATACGATTTCATCTCATTCCTTTCTTTTCAGAAACATCTATACAAAATATTCGCAGCTACTAGTATCTATCCCTATTCCCTGTGGCCTAAGGTGGAAAGGCCCGGTTTTCGAACCGGAGATTGTGGGTTCAAATCCCACCAGGGTGCAATGCAAAATTAAATTGTAACTTTTTTGCTAATGTTTTAGGTAAGCAGTAGTAATCCTGGCCCCTTTATATTTAATGAACCCTTTTATTTCAAATCCATTTATTAAAAGTTGTATTGTTGGTTTGCGAGGCACGAAATGACATTATTCAAATTTTTCTGTGTTTATAATACTTTCAAACGCTGTTTTTTAAATTATTAGATATTACAACTAATCTAACAAAACACCTCTGTTTTGTTACGAAATTCACAAGAACTAAGAATTTTGTAATGTTATTTACTAGTTTTCTTTTTACTTTTATTGTGTGATTTCTATTCTTATGTGTTAATAATGTGCCCGCAGCTTTGCACACGGAAATTGTTTTAATTTATTCAAACTTTTATCCTGTTCTCCTGGGAAACTTTATAATTTTCCGGGATAAAAAGTGGTCTACAATATGATCAGGGTATCAGTAACAACTTTACCAATTTTCATCGAAATCCGTTTAAGGGTTTTTATGTGATGCCCGGACAGATAAACAGACACATAATACAATGTGGAAAAAATAATTCCCCGACATACCTGGCGTTTTCATTTTGGTAGTTAAATCAGAAATGAAAGAAAAATTCCTGGAAAGAACAAAACACAAAGATGTTGCGCACTTCTACCGTCTGTATGCGTTACGGGCGGTGAGGAAGCAGCACAAGTGAACTCGTAGTCCGGGGCAGCAGCGGGTAGGCAGTCGAGCTGTGGTTTTCTACGGTGAACTGAAGATGCCGCGCGTCACAGTCTACATATATGTATGTAAATTTAAAATGTCTTCTAGCATTCTAGTCTATAGATTAGGTAGGTATTAATAAAATTATTTTATTATAGTACCTATTTTACATTGTTATATAGGTAATATATGCTTACTTTGCCTATATATGCTTACTTTCACCGGCACCCGACCAAATATCCGACAGAAATGTCAATGAACGTTTCGTTAAACCGTTGGCCTAAAAAATCTAATTACGTCAGAACACTATAAAAGGACGGTTCGAATATCATCTAACTGCTAACGGAGAGGTAGATAGGTAGTGAAGTAATTGATGTTATTAGGTCAAACCCGTTGACTGCTGCATTGGGACTGATCGGGAATGAGGTCAAGGTCAGGTAACCGACTTCAAAATTAGGGATAATTCAAAATTACTCGTCAGATCTCACTCTTTAAGTGGGACCACATGACAAGCACCAACTTTCGTATAAAAAATAATCATCAAAATCGGTTCACACAGTTGAAATTTCTGAGGTAACAAACATAAAAAATACAGTCGAATTGAATACCTCCTCCTTTTTCAAGTCGATTAAAAACACGTGACTGACTTCGAATGGGGAATACCCATGTTGCATTCTTCGTATTAGAGGTCACGTAGCTATTATAGTAATAAATACTTAAAGTAGGTCAGTGAGTACACTAGATGTTTAATTTGATTATCGAAATGTACCAACTTTTTCCTGGCAAAAACAAACAACAATTGTATGATTGTTCCGTGATATGAAACACTTTACGTAACATTTTATGATTTAGACTATTTATGGCGCTATTCGTATAGTTCGCAATTATGCAATTAAAATTATCCCGTACAGAGTAGGAGTACAATATAATGCAGTAGTATAATATATCGCTCTAATAGTGGAAAAATTTTGAAAATTAAAACCTACATAATAATATAATTGTCTTTCTGAAATAACAAACTGAGCTGTAAAGCAAAATATTCTGTTGTCAATAACTTATAGTTAATCGAAAAAATTAACCTAGGAGAGTTGCCTGTCACAACTCACCCAGGTACGAAAATTTCCGCCTCATCCAAATAAAATAACTTTTATACGCATCGGAAATTACATAGAAATAAATTATAATATGAAGGCTGAATAGTTAAAGATACGTCAGAGTTAAAGTCACAATTTCAGAATTATACTGTTATTATAGGCTATCAAAATTTTAACTGAAACTTACTTTCGGCGATTTTTTTACCTTGAATGCTGTGTAGTCTCTTAACCATTAACCTTACTTCAGCGGTGCGTCCCGTTACAAATAGCGTATAGAAAAGTAAAAATTACGTAACATTACCAACTCGATAATGGTTATAGGTTTCGAGAAATCGACGTTGTCACAATTCACTCTGTCACAACACGCCTCGGTCTCCCCTTATACTAATTATTTTGCTGATTATATAACCTACGGTCAATTCAATACTTCCGATTAAAATTCATTACTATATGCCAAAGAAAATTTCGTAGTAGCAAAAACAAAATTTTCCTTGAATTCGTATTACACTCTGATGTTGATATTTAATAATTCAGTTATTCATTGAATTATGAAAAACCCCTGACATTTAAAAAGTCCGGCTGGAAACCTCAGCAACGTAACTCTGTAATCTCAAATATCAAACTCTCCAACACCCACCATCCACTACAATCACCCATTAATACCCACTTCATAAACCAGTAAGGTGCATCAGCTAAAACGTTCCATTAAAGGCCTCACATAATCATTAGAGAATAATAAGTTGAAAGGCTGTAGCGGACTAAAATAATTATTAAATTAACATGAATAATACAACAGTATCGTAGCTTTACCATCTATATGAAACAGTGCAATCTGTCTGAATATATTGATATTCAATGCATTGGTATTGCCTAAACTGTGAACTATAGATAGACGAATGAATGTTTGGAGTGATATCTTTTAAAATAATTGAAGTGGTTCGTACTAAAAGTAAGCAATTTTGTTTTATATACTTATTACATGCGTGTAATTATTTGAAAATAGGTACGAGTAGGTACATCAGTAACTTAATTAAATTGTCTATGACACTGAAATTTGCTTCAATCATCATAGTATTATTAAATACATACAAAAAAAACATTTGAAGTTCGAATATGTGTAGAGTGAGATATAAAATATAAAGACGATTAAAGCATTTTGGTACGTAAACGAAGTTGCGGGCGCCAGTTAGTGAACTATAAGTCAAATGTGTTGAAATGTGGGAGACATTGAAACATATTCAGGGCTAGTTAAATCTGGCAAAAATTAAGAATTGTGTAAGTTTACCCAATCGTCCTTAAGTTTTAGATCGTATAGATTCCAAAACTTGCCTTCTACTCGAAGACATAAAAGGTGATTCGTGTTGCGAATACAATACTTCATTCTTATCGTTGTGTAATATATACCTAATAAACGATATGACAGTTAGTTTCGTCACATTGTTAGTGTACATTTGGAGACGGAGATTTTTAAGATAGAAATGGTTAATGAACACAGATTTGGAAATCACGACGGGCAGGTTAAAGAGATCATTATATTTTTAATATCTTCAGCGTTTCGTTCTTATATACTCTGATTTGATACAAAATTCACCGATTTTTAAAGCGACGACAAACGACGAAAGTACGAATTTTGAAACATCCTGTTGTCAATTTAAATCGTTTTTTTTTCAGAATACTTTTAGGTACTAGAATACCTTAGGGTTGCCAAATGGCCGGGAATTCGGGGATTGTTCCAGAATTCAATGTCTTGTCCCGTGTCCAGCAATTTGTCTCCTCTGTCTCGGATTCGGCATCGACAAAATGCCCTTTCATTTTAGAAAGGGCCCCACATTTCAATAAAGCTAACGGTAGCGAGCGTCACTAAGAACGGCAAGACTTTAACGCCACGGCGCCACGTTAAAATCTATTGAAGTGCATTAAGCTGTTACTTAATTCCTACAGAATAAAGAACAAAATGATTCTGCGGGTAACAAGTTGCAACAAGTAACCTAATTTTGTCTAATGTTAATGTTTTTACTATTAAAATAATAACACTTAAAATATGTCAACTATTTAATCCAACATATTATCCATTATCCACCCTACCTTTATCCTACCTACTTAATTACGCATATTATCATATTTTATAACATAAAAGTGGCACGTTCAGTTGTTCACGTACCAACTATTTGGGGAAAGCGGGGCTAGGTGTGGCACTGTTCAAGAAGTCCCCAACTGTCCAAGTGATGGGTACCCACTCTACCTAATGGGTAATCAAAGCAAAGCAAGAGCAAAGCAACAACCCATAATTTGTCCCCTCTGCTGGGCTCGGGGTCTCCTCTCACAATGTGAGGGGTACAGGCTATAGTCTACCACGCTGGCCAAGTGCGGATTGGTAGACTTCACACACCTTTGATAACACCTGAGAACTCTCAGGTGTGCAGGTTTCCTCAGGATGTTTTCCTTCACCGAAGCAAGTGATAATTAACATGTAATACGCACATAATATTTGAAAATTAGAGGTGCGTGCCAGGATTTGAACCCGGGCCTCCGCGTTCGGGAGACCAACGTTCTAACCACTAGGCTATCACTGCTTTTTAATGGGTAATCAAGTAAAGCGCGTCACACATGGCGAAGATACTATAACATTTCAGCTTAACATAAAATATCGCTCACTATACATTTTGTATGAACCATCACACACGGCTAAGATACGATAATATTTTCATATTACGCATGTTAAGATATTGAGCGATATGGACATTTTATGTTAAGATGCTTAATATATCGTAACATGCCATGTTAAGATCCAAAATATATCGTAAGCTCCTAAAGCTCCTTACACAGAGTGTGCACAATATTCGATGCAAAATGGAATGAAATATATTAATTTTACTTCTTCTTAGCCGTGTTGGTGTTGGCGGCTTAGAATACTGACCCCAATCCAGCGCCGGATGGGTGTCGTAAGAGGCGACTTAATCCGGCCCGCTGGTGGTAGGGCCCTCGGAGGGATTATATTGGTAGTATTGATTTTAATTGTTTATTAATACCATTATTACTATTATAATTTCTCCAGGGGTTCGCCTGGATAGCTACCACCAGCATGAGTCAGCCGCCAAACGACTCGTCGTGTTCCGGCTGGGGCCTTGAGAGCCAGTTCTTTCTTTCTTTTTCTTCTTTCTTTCCTGGCCGGCAACGCATCAGTGATGCCTTTGGTGTTGCTGATGCCCATGGGCGACGATAGCCACTTACCATCAGGTGGATCGTCAGCTCGTTTGCCGGATATTTCCATAAAAAAAACCTATTCTAGTGATGGCCAACTCGACTTACAAACTCGAGTTAACTCGAGTTGTGCTTAATTCGAGTTGACTCGAGTAACTCGAGTAAGACTCGAGTTGAATCTCGTGTTTGGGCTGGCGGTAAATGAACGGATCAAGCGAAAGAGCGAGAGTACGATTCGTTCGTTGGGTGCGCGCATGGATATTGCCAACCCTAATCTAGATTAAAATTGTAAAGAAGCTTTCAAAAAGCTGTAGAAAACTGTAAAATTCTACTTAGAGAACTGTAAATCTAGAGCTTTTCTTAAAAACAACGTAAAATAGTAAGAAAATTATACTTGTATTACTTAGTAAATCAACTTTAAATCTTAAAAAATCTACACAATTTCTACTAAAACTGCCTCGTTTTTAATTTGAAATACCTACTCTTGATCTTCAGTTTCATCTTTATTTTTAAAATAGTACATATTTTTATAAAATCTCTGTTCGTTAATATCTTCATAGTTTCGTTTCATTCTGGCAATACATTTACAGTTAATATTTTGTTGTGCATCAATTTGGGTTCTACCCTCTTATTTTCGTTCGACGTGCGCAAGCGCCGCGCCACCGACAGTCCAGTCAAACTCAAGTTCGATTCGCGGTTCGGCACGCGACATCGTGCAGTCACATAATTCGGTGTGCAATTCGCTTCGTTCGTCATCCTTCTGATAATTCGGCCGCAAGGATCATTTATACGGACTACTGACTGGAGTGGAAGTCAAGCTGGTGCAACGCAGACAAGTCATACCATCTCGGCGCCGAGGTATCGAGCGACGCCACGCGACGGAATAAGGTTGGTGGATTCCCTTTTTGGTGCATACATTATTGATTGTTGTGTACTGCTCAGAAAGGGACACTTAAATCCCTATAATACAGTCCACTTTCGATTTGATTCCCTACCACCAATTTTAGGAAACCGGGTTCCAAACAATACTCAATTCTCGAGTATTCCGAGCCCGGGTATTATGACCACACCCCAACAATCTCTTTAAATGGTCATCGGTAGCATTGAACTCATAATAATTTTTAATTTCTGACTTTGTTTGTAAAGTGTCTTTTATGGTGGTGGTTGACTATTTATTCCTAAGTTTGGGTACGCAGCGAATAAAATAGATGGCGCTAGTATTATAAAGAAAAAACCGTAGATTTGGAGGTTTAAACTAAAAAATGTGAAGTTAACGAAAAAACTGTAAATCTACAGTTAAAACTGTGGAGTTGGCATTTGGCAACTCTGGATATACGAGTATATAAGTTATATAAATCTATCTGGATCACTGACTTTGTAGATGGACCTGTGGACCATATATATGAATTATACAGATGTGGCCTAATGTCATATAGATACTTAGTTATGGAATAGTTTAAAAGACGAAATAATAAACATAATGGCGTCCTTGTCTAACGTATGAAATAAAAACAATCCAACTCTACAACACTTTTGATCAACATCTCAATCAAGGTAAACGAAATAATAAAGTAAATAGACCATTATTATTAGTAACTCTATAATCGTAAGATAAAATATGTTTGAATTATGTAAATAGCAAGTTTTGAGCAAAATTGATATTTTTGAGTTGTGTTTTAGCCTATAGATAACAAGTTTTAATCAAATTCATTTACGACATTCAAAAAAAATCATGTCTCGAGAGTTGCATGGAAGATCAAATATGTAAAAAAAAGTAATTTGTAACAAATCATACACTCAGTTTCTTCCTGCTAACTCGAGTTGTGTGACTCGTATTGGATTCGAGTTACCTGAATTTCAACTCGAGTTTACTCGAGTCGTATTTTTTCCGAGTTGGCACATCACTAACCTATTCTCTCTGTTTTTGTTGTTAGAACGAAGTTCCTTATCGCGCGTTGTGAAAGGGGGCCAGACGGAAAATTTCGACACTTTTTGATTTTGCGAATGCCGACACTTTTTTTGAAGTGATTCAGTTAGTTTTACAGAGATGGCGCTGTACAAACTGCGTAACTATATAAGGTAAATGAAACTAAGTATCCATAGCGAATTCAAAAAATTTAATAGTTTCCTTGAACTTACGTATGTTACAAGTATAAGTTGATAGCGTGATTCAGAATTAATTTACTAACGCCATCTATCCGCAACTAACCAAACTAAATATCTTAAGTCTGAACAGGCGCTGTACAACAATACAATACTTAAATCGAAAGGAACTTCGTTCCATCCAGGTGTCCCTTGACACCTCTCATGTTTTTGTTTTTATTATTAGTACGCAAAATATTGGAAACTATTGGAAACTATAAACTTTCCTTTGACTTTTTAAAATATATTTGAAACATTTTCGATGAAAGGTCTTCGTAAAGATTAAACTCACCGCGGTCTTTCCTAAACTTTATATGATTAATTTCTACCCAAATTGTTCGGAAATGGCAACGTGCGGCAGAAATTTTTAAGTCATATTCGAAGTCAGAATCATCATCCGATGAGCTATCCAATAAATCTAATAGTAAGGCCGTATTATTAATATTAGACTATCCTGTATATAGATTGCGGGGAAATAACCCCAGTGTGACCCAGAGCTATTCGAGCGGATATAAATAGTATCGTATCTTAGCCGTGTGCGATACCTTAAGATACTATAATATTTTATAGCAAGGCATCTTAACATAAAATATTATCGTATCTTCGCCGTATGTGACGCGCTTAAGCATAAATTGCAGTGTCCGCGTATTTCTGTTCCCTCAGTTGCGCAAGTATCTAAATAGTTAGACGTCATTTTGGTATCGGTAGAACAAAAAAGCGATTTATCTTACTGATATAAAATTTCTTAACCATAAATAGTTTTGTAATGCCAATATAAACATCGGAATTTTGATATGTTTCAACGGTACCAATTCTAGCGTAAATATTCGTTATCTATTGGGTAGAGTCCTACAGACTGTAAAAGGTTATTGTTTACTTTATTTATATTGAGAAAAAACCCAACAATTATTTTTCTTTATTAAACTGTTATCTTTTGAGTATGGTAAGGGAGAACCTTCAGATCTTTGCGAGGACTGCCATCACTTAAATCGCCGTCGCCGGACAATAACTTCAACTAGTATAAATCAAAAAATTAAAAAAAAACGGCCTGCAATCAAAAAAAGCTATCATGATATACCATTTTAAAATCCTTATGGTGAGCTCTTTAATTTAATACCCATATTGCATTATTCGATTTTTTGATACTTCAAACATTGGTAAGCATCTCACAGCCACCATATATTTTTTTAATTTCACTTATCTAAGAACACTTGGGTTATCAAGACGAATCTCACGATATCTTAATTATGTAAATTGGTCCAGCGGTTTGGAAGATATGAGGTAATAAAAAATATTACACACATATACATATAAATACGCGCGAAGAATATAACCCTTCCTAGCAGTCGGGTAAAAACTCCGAACTTGGACGATGTATTTTTCCCGGACTATATTCCACAACGAACACATTTTTCAGATATTTTAGATATTGTAATCAAAAAAATAAAAGGTACGTGTAGATTGTTAGGATTATTAGGTTTGCTGTACACAATGATATTAAACTATAGATACGTTATGCCCTTACAAATCAACAAAAAAATCTGTTCCGACTGAGCTACAACACACACACACGTTTATCTTTTGTTTCACTACACCAAGCACTATTACATCGGTAAATTATGTAAAAGGGATGGCACTACTAAAACCATAATAGTGAAAAAGAAAGACAACTAGACGGCCTCACTCAGGCAGCTATCAACTGTCTGAATTAAAATCGCTATACTTGACTAAATTCGACTGACGTAATTTCAGCACCGTCTTGGCATATCTACCTCTTTTTATACATATAATATCATTGGCTGTACATTATAATAATGTATACCTACTTATACATATAATTTTTTTAATATTTTATTTTTAATTTATTGGAATTTTTGTACATGATATTGTAATTAATGGATCTTAGTTATTATACTTGATAATAATAATAATAATTATAGATATAACTAGATATTATGTATATGAATAAGTATTCTGTGACTGAAAATGTATCCTTAATTACACAGGAACAATTCAATTAGTAGGTAGTACCTATTCTAGTAATTAGCATTGTAGGATAACAACAAATAATATTATTAATTAAAACTATAACAATTATTATCAATCTTGATAACGGTCTATTAGGAAAAGATTTATTAATGGTCATTAATTTTTGATGATTATTTCTATATCTTCCATGATTCTCGAGATGTTTCGACGGCACTAAAAGATTAGAATTATTAAAAAATATTAAAGAATGCAATCTATGACAATATCACTAGGTAATCTAGAATTGATAGACAGAATATAATATGATCGTGTTTATTTAATATATTTATTTAGCTAATTACTCACAAGGATTTTTTGTAGTTTCACTAAGACCACATCGTAATACTTAATTATGAAACTACAATTAAATGCAATATAGGTAGCTAGCTACTAGTAAGTAGGATAGTAATCCTAAATAGTTTTTCCCGAAAAAACCAGACAGCCATCCTTTTCAGTAAAAAAATAATCTTCGATATCGGTTGGCGTCATATTGAGTTATTCAACCATTTGTCGCGCCATACTTAATGCTTCAAGACTTATATGGTTTTCTCATGGATGCCATTGTCAGATCTCGCTCTTTAAGTGGGACCACGAGACAAACACCAGCTTTCGATTAAAAAAGAATCATCAAAATCGGTTCACCCAGTCGAAAGTTCTGAGGTAACAAACATAAAAAATACAGTCGAATTGAAAACCAGTCCTGGATTTGTCAATAGGCCGTATAGGCCGCAGCCCAGGGGCGGCAGCGTCCTAGGGGCGGCAGATTTCAGAAGATGATAATTATGATTTTGATTTTGCTATTAAACAATGCCGTAAAAATTGTACCGTAATTCTTGTTTTTTTACGCACTTTCTTAGTGACTAATTCAGTGCCTTCCTTACTATGAATGGAAAATTATTATTTTAGAAAGGTAAATGGAGCGGCGGAAATAAATTGGCCTACACTCATAAAAAATATAAATCCGGCACTGTTGAGAACCTCTTCCTTTTTTTTGAAGTCGGTTAAATAGTTCACGATCGTTTTTGGAACCTTTGCAAAGTCTGCAGTATAATACTGATCTACTGTTGAGATTAAGCTGGGTGGTACTTAACAAAGGGGTCTTACGATATTCCCTCGTTAGTTCTCCAAGGTACACGGTAGAGTGGAAAGATAGGGTTGGACTTTTTATTGGCAAATTTTTCTAAGGGCTATTTTTTACGCAAGAATAAAAGTTTGCACTGGGGTATTTTATGTTAATCGAGGTGTGCCAATATTATGTTTTATGTAATTTATAGACATGATATGTATAGTTGTTATATTTTAAGATACCTACCTACTTGTCATTCATGAACAGGGTCTATAGTCTATACTGCCTATGCAACAATAGGAGAGTTGTCGTCACTTTGCTGGTCATTGGTCAGTAAGGAGACAATTAAGCTACATACGAACTGGGTCACAGATTTGTAGTCGAAACATGTTAAGATATAGTAGGACCTTAGATACCAATTTAGGACGAAGAGTACGAAATTTCAAAATTATATACTTTTCAAGAATGAGACGTAAATGTCTTAAAGAAAACAGCACACCTAAATCCTAAGTATGCGGATAGAAAACTAACTTAGAATTAATAACTAACAATACCATTGTGTATCAATAAATTAATTAATCTTTTAGTACCTGCCTAATTTTTTATTGCAAAGCACTTAGCATGCGCTGTTTCGTAGGACAAGGTAGACGTACTATAGCAAGAATAAGTCTCGTTTAGCATCTTTTAGCACTGAGCATAATTATGTAATGTCACAGAATACATAATAGTGGGAATGTCTAAAATTAAATAAAGGTGCTTTAATTACACAGATACTAAATTTTGAGTACTTTATTTTTGTTTCCTTTTACAATTTACGACGTCAGGGCGGTCATTGCCCAAGGATTTTCGCCTTCATTTCGCGTTAGTGTGGGAGACCTCGAGCCTTAGTAAGAGCGATTTACAAAATCACGTTCAGATATGCATTGGACCTTAGAGCACCAAGCCAAGTAACTGGCTTAGGATAATTATTTCATTCGTATTTTCTATACCTCGCGAAAAGAATTGCGAAAATGGATGAGTTATGGCGATATAACTTTTTCAAATTAATACTAGTACGTTGAAGTGATTTTTTTATTATAATGAAGTGTCATAAGAATGTCGTGTGATTTTTTAAATCTATCTGCAGGTGTTTGTGCTCGTCGTTCGTTTAGATGCAGTGACCGTGAATCCAGCTCCTTGCCCTACAAATAAAATAGCACCCCACAAGCGCACAGCCCGATATGACAACAGCCGGCCTCGAACATTTGGATCGTTTTATAATTTACTCGCCCCAACGGGTGTTCCCAACGATGACCTGGTAGAACAACCACAGGAAGATGCGGCAGACGACTGCGGCGATATCGCAGATTACGATGAAAACGACCCTAGCTCCAGTGAGTATTTTTGAAATTAATTTTGTTAATTAGTTGGGAAAACTATTTGATGCTTTAAAATTAGATAGTGAATTGTATTTTTTTCTAATTTAGTTAAATAAGCCTAGTCTAGGATAACTTAATCTACTGACCTACTTTGATTTGGCGAGTATTTTCAGTAAGGTAAAGGAGAGGTCAGGTAAATTCTTGTAAGAGCTCTACCTTTTACTTTTGTTAATAGGTAGGTATAGGTAGGATTTTCCAAAGAATACGCAAAATATGAATTTAGGTACATTTGAAATGTGTTTAATTATCATGGTATTCAAAATTTTCATCAGCAAATTACATCACATTGTTCGCAAAACATGACGCGCCTCTCGCCGATGTCCGGTCTATAAGTTTTACTTCTCATTACGCAATATCCCTTTGCCCTCTGAGTTGTACTACTTGTACTATATTTTGTTTAAATAGGTATATTTCCTGCGGTATTGTCCGCTTACCGTTGTATTTAATTTTCCAAGTGCTCGGTTTACCTACTTACGTATAAACAAGTTCCTCCAAGGGTAAATTTAAGTTTTGGGTCACAATTAAGGTATAATAACTCGATTATGAAATGAATTAAAAAAAATACCTACTTCCTTAAGGCTGTAAAATGGTCACCAATTTTAAGAGGACTCTTAATTCTTAATTGCGTATTTGTTGTAACAAGTAGTTTATCTTTAATTATCTTTGCTTTAGTGTTTGACTTAATAAGTGAATAACTGCGCGCATTCAAAGATTATTAGATCAATATCAAGTTAAATGTTTTTGTTGTCCAATGTTCGCTGCGATACCGGCCTATTTTCCGCTTTCCGGTATCGACTGACATTGACCGTGAGTTGGCGGTATTTGTAATTGACTTGCCTTGCCGACTAGAACGAGTATGGGCTATCCATTTCATATCTTAGGTGTACAGCACAGATTACCCCCAATAGATAACGCATACAAGGCAACTGACGCGCGCCAACACGTACTTGCATTTGCATGTTCACGACATTAATTTCGACCAATACTGACCCGTCAAGTTCAAGTATGAATTAAAAATAGCCAATCACAGCGCATTTTGATGTCCCCCGCAAGCCGCACCTTCCGCCAAATTTTTTGAGTTCAAACTCTAAGAAAATTTCACTTATGCGGTATCTATTGGGGGTAATCTGTGGTGTACAGTGAGTAAAAGAATAGATATGCAGGGCATGATTCTAAAACCTGTATTTTTAATATTAGTATTACAGAATTTTTGTGTTATTTTCAATAACTTTGTCAATAATGGAAAAAAGGTGTAATAGATAGGTATGTATGAAACATTACGGAAGGTTTTTGAGTCATGTCCTGCATAGGTACCTATCCCTTTTGCTTTGTGTAACTAACTACCTTGATTCATGTTTATCAAGGGAAATGAAATCTAACAAATCATTGGCTTTATTTTGCCATTTATGGATAAAGCGTGTTATGTAGTAGTAAGGTACCTACCTAGCCTCTGAATACAAGGTGTCGGATGATATCAGTAGGATGTAAGATAACGTTCTACTTATATTTAACTTAAAAGTTAAGTTACGTTATCTCTCATTTTATCAAACGAGGTAACTGCAACGTCGTTACTTAAAAATTTGGGTTAATATACCTAGGTAGGTTCTTAGTAGCATAAAAACATAAACGTGGACGAAGGATAATTAAGAGGGAGATACCCATACTTACTGAACCTATAGGGAAGTGATCCTTCTTACCAATGATTGCCAGTCTCAACTAGATAATACATAATAATTATGTTGGGAGTTTTTATTTAGGCTCAGTGAATTAGATACTTACTAACAAAAGGTACATTTAACGACAACTTTTAGTAGTCAGTTATTTTACACTTTGTACAATTTGATACCGGACTAAAATTACGAGAGAAAGGCATTTTTATTAGTATCTAGGTAGAAATTACTTATTTATTATTATTATTTATCGATATTGATCGAGGAAACAAACAGTTGGCTCCAAAGATGTTTAATAAATACTTATAATATCATTGGTTGGCTCTGGTTTGGGTGTACAGCTTTTGTTCGATCTGTTCCTACCAATTTAGATTAAAGTGCTTCAATAGCGTAGTACCTACCTACCTATTTAAGACCAGTGTTGCATTAACAATACGCGGAAGTAAAACAGAAAATGTCATAAATATTAGTATTACTTACTTTACTTTAGCACCACTGTAAGCTTGACTAGACCTTTTTTCATGCAGTTACGTCACAATCACAAAGGAGGCAGGGGAGTAGAAACAATCGCTTTTTTAACGGCGGCGGTCCGTTCGGCTTTTTGTTTCCATTCCATGGACAACAGTATCAAACAACGAAAAAACCTCCAGTCACTTTCCGTCCAGTGAGGCCTAGCTATCCACCCACGAGACCACCATATGCATCTGGAGGTGTTTTCAGTGGCAATGTTTATAAACCACCTATGGCCACTGATCCTTCAGGTTTGTATATTTGTCTTTGATAAATAGGTATCTGAAATCGATTGCAAAGCAAAGCAAAGCACAGCAACAACCCATACTTGTCCCACTGCTGGGCTCAGGGTCTCCTCTCAAGTCCTCTCACAATGTGAGAGGTACAGGCCATAGTCTACTATGCTGGCCAAGTGCGGATTGGTAGACTTCACACAACTTTGAAAACTTCATGGAGAACTCTCTGGTGTGCAGGTTTCCTCACAATGTTTTCCTTCACCGAAGCAAGTGATAATTAACTAATAATACGCACATAATATTTGAGGTGCGTGCCAGGATTTGAACTCGGGCCCCTGCGTTCGGGAGACCAACGTTCTAACTACTAGGCTATCACTGCTATGCACTGAAATCGACTAACATTTGCTTAGTTAAGTGACTAAGCACTTCTTACTCCAACTAATTAACTAATTTAAACCTTTTAGTTCACGTGAAACCTGTTCACGATGGTACTGAGGAATCTCAGATTACTTATCGCCCTGGACTCGTGGGTGCACCTAGCGGGCTTGTGATAGGAGCTCCTCAAATCTCACCTACAAGATATTCATTGGCAGAAGAACCAGTGACCAGAAACAGACCAGAAAGAGGACAAGGATCGACTTCCCAGAAGGTGCCACGTTACGTTAACAGTAATCGTATCCCTTCTCGAGGAACTCAAGAATCTTCAAGTACCAGTAAACGACCGAGGCCTAAAAAACTTAACGAGGACGGTAGCTTAATTGGATCATTTTTAAGTTTGTTATTTAAATAAATCGTTTTGTTATTAATCAGTTGTTTGATTATTGCATAAAGTTCCATAAGCTTACACTGTTATTGTTACCTATCGTGGCTAGTTCTAGCCTTAGAAAGCTCAACCTTGGTACTATTGAAATATCAAATGACAATCTTTACGCTATAGCATTGCAGTTGGGTTCGAACACTTCGAACCTTTTAGTCCTTTATGTCAATGTCTCTAAAAGACACGTGACTTTAGAATTCATCCTTACATTTAATCAAAATAGCCAATACTGAGAGTTCAGATCGACCTGCGAAATTTTTCATTCATGTAAAGCGCGTAAAAATCCTCCGGTACTTACTTGACGGCGGCACAGGACATGAAAGATGATCCTGTTTAATTTTTTTAATTGTCTAATTGACTCATTTGTTAATGACACAGGAGGCACAAATGATATCACCGAATGGAGTGTTCAGTCTCATGTTCGTAAATGTAGACGTTTCCAAATGTGTACAAACGGACTTCAGTATTTTGGTAAAAAAACTAATGTGTAGTTAAATAGGTACAAGGTTGACATTGTAAAAGAATATTTCTAAAATGTACACAATAATATATTTTTTTATATTATACAACTTCGCGACTGAAGTCAAATGTTATGGTAAGCGATTTCACCTCGTTAAAAAAAACAATGTTTTAGGTTTTAGTGGTAATAATGTGCAGATTGACACACTAGAGAGAGTTTTGTTCCGTACTTTTGGATGATATGCTACTACCTATTTCGGTAAGTATTTATCTACCATTGCCATTATATTTTAGATGAAAATCCTTATTTGGAAGCTCTACAATTTCGTCAATGGAAAAGTGTTCAAAATTACGTAGAAGTGCGACCGGGTGCCTTTCTTTTTTATTGGCTTTACTACGCCGACGGCACTCGGCATGGAGCAGAACATAAGCCTCTAATAATTTGGATACAGGGCGGTCCAGGCTTGGCTGCCAGCGGTTTGGCCAACTTTGCCGAAATAGGTCCTCTAAATATGGATATGCAGCCTCGGAACCATACATGGGTGGGTAAGTTTTTCTTTGATTTGCATTATGTAACACGAGCAGTGAGATAATCTATAGATATGCCTGAAAAGGTAATGTGATAGTGGTCTAGGTAAAGCGATACCGATTACTAGATGTTCATTAGATACTGGATTATTTACTAGATTTTTGGGGTGCACTTAGGGGGCTCCATTGATCTTGAGGTCATGCTAACCTTGTGTCGTGGTGCATCCTACTGAATGGATGAGATTATGGCGTCAGGTCAGTAGGTGCTACTTAGCTTAATCCCGACGGTATTCATGCACGATGTGACGGTGGTAGGGCAGGTAGGGTATTTTACCAGACTAGCTATTTGTCTATCACCCTTTTTGTAAAATCGCTGCTGATAAAATTTGAAAGGCAACCCATCGATTTTAACCTTTGTCGTTACTGATATCCATGGGCCCATTACCTTCAGATGACTCAACTGTTTTTCTTGTAGGTTATTTACATATTTACATGTACCTACCTCCGTGAAAATACTTAAATGGTTGTATTTCAGGTGAAAGGAAGAAATGTGCTGTTGATAGATCACCCCGTGGGCACGGGCTTCAGTTATGCTACAGATAACTCATTGATGGTAAAATCTGATAAAGAAGCAGGTAAAGTTATTTGTTACTATCCTACTACGATCACATTCCACCCACTTTGTAGCCACTTTCGTTTTTTTTCCGAAATGAATTTATATGTATTTTTAAACCGACCGATTGTAACAAAACAAAAGCTCAAAATCATCCAAAGGTTACTACAATTATTATTGATACTCCAGTGAAAACCACGTCCACATTAAGAGAATATTTAAATTAATTCGCCCATCCGTTTTTTAATTACATCTATGAATTCGCCTGTAAAAATGGTAAACTTTTTAGTAGTTTTTCTATAAATTATGATAGTAAAAATTTTATTTTAATACATTGACAGCAAGTGGATTCCGAGCTTTAGCCCTTTTTAATGGTAGCGGGACTCCACCAGTAGACACCTCACACCAGTCAATGTATCATTTTGACCCTACCTTACCACTCTCCTTAATTTACTAATGCGTATCTTTTTGTCATCTCTCATCACTCATCACAACAATAAAGGAATGACACTTATATCGTTTTTAAAGTAACGTTGTATCATAATAAAGATAACAATGGCTTTAAGCCTTTCATAAAATTTTAAGAATTGCGTAACATGAGATTGGTGTTATTTCGCAGCAAAGGATTTGTTAAGAGCAATAAAGGCCTTCTTCAAAAGACATAAGAAGTTTCGCAAAACACCTACGTACCTTTTTGGCCAAAGTTATGGAGGCAAGTTATGTCCCAGACTGGGTTACTATTTGCATATGGTGGGTCAAACATTTATTGCTTTTTATTTCATTTTCACCCACCTTTACGTTTTCCAGGAAAGAAGAGTGCCATATTTCAATAATTTTACCTGTTTACATTTTACAGGATATACAAAAGAAGCGTCTAAAAGTTAATTTGCAGGGCATTGGAATAGGAAGTGGATGGGTAGATCCGAAACAAAGTACATTAGTGCAAGCACATTACCTCTACTACATGGTAAGAAAATAGTACTTATTTATATTCTACTTAGGATCAATTTTGAAGGACATTTGGGTTTGTAAAGTAGAGTTACATTATGGTAACGACAACGACTGACTCTACGACGCGCTCATGTCGTCGTTTGGTCGTGTCGTCAGTCGTTGCAGCACTTTGTAATGATAAAGATGACTGCAATGCGAAATTGTCCCACTTCTGGATTTGGATCTACTGTTATGAGGGCTAGGCTGATTTAAGGCGAATAAAATATTTAATCTCAAGTCTTCAGTCCGGGATCTATTGATAATCTCTAAAGGTCGCTGCATATGAAACGTGGACGGGGCAAAAATATACGTGCGTGCCCCGTTCCCATCCCGTACGTGCCTCCGTGGCGTATGCGCCACGTCGTTTACATTTTCTATGAAACGATGTTTTCAAAATTTTACGTCCGTTAGAATAAGTTGGTTTGGTAGGGTAGTTGATAGTGAATTATAATCCCTTAATTTAACATTGTCAATTTCAGGGAATGATAGACCTAAACACGTACGAAGAATCAAAAAAGTTGGTAAAAAGATTGTGTCATCATATCGACAATAAAGATTATGCAAGTGCTGAGAGATTAGATGATTTCATATTCAAATTAATCAACTTGGAAGCTGGGATGACAATAAACTTCAACAATGTTAATCAAGCTAGTCCTTATCCGTCCTTGGATATATTGCAAATTAAGTTAAATAAATATGTAAAGCCAACTTTAGCTGTTGTCAACCAGACCATGAACTGGACCTATTTGTCTGAAAGCGTTTTCCAAAATTTAAGAACCAGTTTTCTTGTACCATCGACTGGCTTTCGTAAGTATTTCTTACCAATAACAATTAACTAAGTATACTTCATGGATGAAAATAATAAACACCAAGGAAGAATATCTATCTATCAATGATTGGCTATCAAGTAATTACCTGTTTCTCGAGGTTTAGATAAAATAGTCCAAGACATTTGGCTGTATAGGCCCTTACAAAGCAAGCATGAGATATAATATTTCGTTTGCGGCTGTGTGTGGAGCTTACCCATCTTTTCTACTTACAAAAGCATATTTCATGTGAATAGTTATTTACAAATCTCTTCCTTGAGGATAAATAAATAACTAAATACCTAAATAAACGCTTTACACACTCATACCACTTGCAGTGGGTTTTTACCAGTGTCGCGGGTGGCATCGACACATCACAATAACACCCATGAGTCATGACCCGAGTACAAATATTTATCTGTCACATAAATATCTGTCCCGGCTGCGAATCGAAGCCGGGATCCCTCGTTTCGCAGGCAGGGAAGCGCTATTAACTAACGGTCGTTAGGGTCGTCACTGTCGTCAGCGGATGGTGTAAAAGATAAAAGAAAATTCTTGTATACACATATTCTATTCTATTCTATCGCGTTAACGCACTGGAAATGGTATTATACCTACTCATTACGTGTGTGGAAAAGCGTTTGACGATTTATCTGTCTACCTGTTATAACATGTAAAATATTTTCGTATTTTAAAACTTTTTGTTTAATATTTCAGTTGAAATGATACTTAATAAAACAACTCTTAAAGTAGCGGTATACAATGGAAATTTGGATATAGTTACTCCTCTTGCAGGTAAATATAAATTTTAAGAGATTTTTGTTCGTCGATTTTTAGTTGGTGGAACTAAAATTTATAAACTTTTATATTGAATTTACTCCCATGTTCCAATGTTCTCCAATATGTCAAATTGCCTTCTGCACACTGGTCAGTTGAGTGGCGTGTACAGGGTTGTGAAGGAAACAATCGATGAGCTCAACATCTAATAAGGGTTATCTTATCTCACACTACACAGTTAACGTTCAACATTTCGATATGAGTGTCTAGGATCCTCGGACGGAAGTATCAGAAGCTCTAACACTAACAGAACCCTTCAAGCTCGTGCAAAGCACGGAGCGATCAAGAAAAGCTACTACCGATCACTTAACTAACAATTGATTACTTCCGTGTTGCTTAATTCGCTCTATCTCTACGATCGACCTAAACTGTCGGGCTATGAACACGTTATCTCGTTCGTAATCTGTGTTTTATTGGGTATACGTCGATAAATTACGAAATTAATTATACCTACATAATTTCTATAGGTGCTACCAATTGGGTACACATGTTAAAATGGCCTGGCGCAGTTGAATTTAGGAATGCCAAAAGAAAGACTATCAAAGGTTACATGAATGGGTTTTACAAGACTGCAAGACAACTAAGTTTTTGGTCTGTGTTCAGCGCGGGACACTGGGTATGTTATGATTACTTTAGCATTTCTAGCTGTAAGAAGTAGCGATATCAATACGTGAAAGCACGCATGCAAGTGCACAGAACCAGTTTCTTAACCTTGGACACCACCAAAATCTGCTCTGGATTCCTTATTGACATGCCGTGTAAATGGGCATAATGCATTAATGCACCACCAAAAATTAATTATGCAGCCGAAAGCACCGCCCGTTGTGTCAATCTCCTTAACCAATTACCAAAACTTTCACTTCATGTGGAGAATGGTTTGTGACAACTGTTTACCTTCTGTTTACATAGGCAGGTATATTATATACCTACTTTGTGGTTGGCGAGAGATACCCTGGATTGGTATTCAAAAGAAATACGGCTTGTACCTATTTTTGAAAGTGAGATGTTGTCTCCAGAAGATACTCGCATCAAACTCTCGTCCCAATATTGTCCATCGATTAATGCTTTCCGCCATGTCACTATCACCACATGCATAGATAGGTATCATGAATCGTAAAGAGGTCAAAGTCAAGAGGTCACGATTGAACCTGCTATTCTGCGATCGACTTTTTAGCCAAGGTCCTCTTAAGAATAAGTGATTCTGCGAACAAGGCCTTTTATTGGGTAAGGAATTTTACGAATATGTCTCATGTCGAATATGCCTCTCCAGTGCATTATTAAGACATAAGGAATAATTCAATATTTTCCAAATTTAATATAGTAAGTAAATTTTTTTTTATTTTCCAGATTCCAGAGGATAATCCTGAGGCAATGTCGCAAATACTCGAATATATTTTGTCTTAACATAATATATTATGTCTTATTTGTAGATAATAACTATTAATAGGTTTTATGTTAACAGGTTATATAATTATGGAATGATTTATTTAAAAGAAATTAAAACAAGTTTATCGAATAAATTGTATATTTATTTTAATATTATACCTTCATAATGAATATGCATTATTATATGTATAGTCCAGTCAAGGAATGACTCAAAAGAGGGTATAGAGTGCGTGAGCGGGAACCTAAGCGATTTCTTCAGAAACTTGTTCAGGGTGCTTAGGGTGATAAAATACTAAAAGTCCCCGCGTCTAGGGGGTGAGCCGGAGGGAGGGGGGGGTTACAAAAGTCTCAATTTTAGGTTTTTCGCCAATATCTCAAAAACGGTGCGTTATAGCGAAAAATGTTCTAAGATGAAATGAAAGCTTATAAAATTCTCTATAACTTTAATTCTATACACTTTTTCCGTATCTGCGATCGTTTTTGAACTATACGGTCCAGAAATGTAGCAATTGAAGTTGTTCAGCGTGATAACAGCGTGATTCACATCAGCTGTCGTAAAAATGACACCTGAACTGATACCATTAAAAAGATGTTAGGCAGGCATCTTTATATAACGAAGAGGCAGTTCCGTTGCAGCTCAGATTTTCTGCTGCACCAATTGACTTCAAGAATTATTGTTTTTATGTACATATTGCCTCAATGAAGATATAAAAAAGCCTTTGAAAAAAAGGTGGGTTGTACATGCAGTTGAGACTCTAGCTGCTAAATATTGTATCAAGCAGGTATGTTCTTCGAGAATTGATGCCTGGGGTAACGAAGTTCTTGATATTTTTTCCTGCATTACCGATATTGTTGCTGAAGGAGCAAAATATCACGAAGACACTATTACTCACTTGTGAAGCCTGTCAGTTACCCAAAACTCTACAAAACTTAGATCTCTAGAGATACCCATGTCGTAGAGGCTATGGAAGAAATATTTGCTTACATGGGTTACTTTCCCACGATGAGATCCTCGTTTTTTTTGTTTGTTTTTGTTAAAAAGCTTTTTTATATCTTCATTAAGGTAACATGCACATAAAAAACAATTATTCTTGAAGGCAAATGGTGGAGCAGAAGGTCTGAGCTGCGACTGCCCTGCCTCTTCATTAGATAAAGATGCCTGCCTAACGTCTTTTTTAATGGTATCAATTCGGGTGTCAGTTTTATGACAGCTGATGTAAATCAAAAGGGATTTCAAGTCAAGGAAACTTCGATATTTGCCGTCTTTCCTTTCCTTACTAGCTTTAATACGACCCGGCATTCCCTTTCCTTTCCCTCAGAGACATCGTTACTTCCTTCAACGACATTCTCGTCATACAAAATGCATACAGGACTCTTATTAGTACTCATGTTGGATAACCCAATTGTGTTACTAATAACAGTGTATGTATATCTGAAAAGAATATTTTGTGGCTGCCCCCCTGCATTACCGGCTAGACTACCGTGCCAGACAAAATAAAATTGCGAAAACCTATAATAACATAAGCCCGAAGGCAAGTATACAATATCAATAGGAGTTTTAGCCAAGAAGGTCGCGTTTCCTACAGCGAGCATTAAAGATATTGAGCGAAAAGAAATCTTCATCAATATCATGATTGTTTTCCCGCCTCTGCTCAGTTATCCACTGTTATAAAAAACGCGATTTCTTACTGTTACTGCCTTTACTACGTGGAGGTACTCCCAGCTTAGGTTACTATAAATTTTAAGATAATTTTTGCATCAGGTAATGGTTATCACGCTGAATTACTTTAATTTCGACATTTCTGGAGCGTGTAGTTCAAAAACGGTTGGAGATATTGAAAAAGTGTACAGAATGAAAGTTATAGAGAATTTTATAAGCTTTCATTTCATCCTAGAACATTTTTCGCTACAACGCACCGTTTTTGAGATATTGGTGAAAAACCTAAAATTGAGACCTTTGTAACCCCCCCCTCCCTCCGGCTCACCCCCTAGACGCGGGGACTTTTAGTATGTTATCCCCCTAAGCACCCTGAATAAGTTTCTGAAGAAATCGCTTAGGTTCCCGCTCACGCACTCTACAACTACTTTATTGACTGTACTAGTAATTGTATTACAGTGTCCATTACAATAATAATGTAAACAATTTTGTCGTTGCTCGAGCACCGTTTTTATTAGGGTTCCGAAGTAAAATCGTAGTAGGTAACCTTTATAGTTTCGTCATGTCCGTCCGTCTGTCCGAACTCCGAAGGAAAGGCTTAGTGCTAGAAAGCTGTAATTTGGCATGGATATATACATTTTTATTAAAACTCCAGAATCGTGGAATAAAATGTTGAAAAACATTTTTTTTTCAGGGTACCTCCCTTGCAGGTAACGTGAGGATGAATTTTTTATTCGTCGCGTACCCTATAGTGTGGTAAATCTAATACCTTTAAATGAGCAATTCTTGTATATATATATATTTTCTGAATCTCGGAAACGGCTCCAACGATTTTCATGAAATTTAGTATGCAGGGGGTTTCGGGAGCAATCAATCGATCTAGCTAGGATTCATTTTTAAAAAATGTCGTTTTATCCGTGTTTTCAGGCAGTGAAAAACGGCTACAATAGACTCTTCCTGACATCTATTGGCGAGTAGCTACACTAAAGCTAAAGCAGATGGCGTTGTTAAGCAATACTAAACCGAGCCAAGCTCGGTCATCCGGGTACTATAAATAAAAATTTTGATTAGAGTCAAGTGTCCCCACCCTGCTGGCTAAACGGTTGGAGTTGGACATGTAAAAAAAAAATCTAAAAAATAGGTTATATGTTCAGTTTACAAGGAAACCTATCAGGGCTATGTTAAAATAAGTATTAATGAGTAATTGTCGATAAACTTACTACTACGGAAAACGGAACCCTACATTGCACGTGGCTTTTACATTAATAATAGATAATATGTAAGGGACCCCTTATTATAAGAGACCACATAAGAATTCCCGAACTCCCCTCCCCCTTCTTATGTAAGATTTACCTTGTTTTAGAAAAGGATCCATTGCACTACAACTCATAATTTGACGTAAATCAAAGATTTTTAGTCTTTATTATTAGTATTTCAACTTGTAAAATATTACTTAAAATGTCTTTACCCCATCCCCCTCAAATATAAGGGCATGTAGAGATTTTGTGTCCCCCCCTCTCCCTCAGGACCCTTACGTAATTAATGAATGGCCCCTAATTGTATAAATTTATCGAAATTAATTCCATTTTTATTACCTAATTTACATTTATTTGCAATAGTAAATAATAATTACATTTTATTTTTTATTATCAGTAACTTAGCAAATTTTAAAATAAAGAGTATTCGTTATAATATTATGATTGCAAACATTATAATGGTTTCCTCCTTATCAAATAGCTGACTTTACAATTACCAATATTCTCTTTCTATCCGTAACATGCATATTACACCTATTTTATACTTGTTTTACGTATAATTTGTATATTACCTTACTCTGTTTATAATTCTCTAACCAACACTAAGAATATACCCCGTATACTCAAGGATTTTTATTGAATAGCCAGATAAAAATCAGCTTTAACAAAACATACAATAACACAAAAAAAATGTTAGAGATAAATTTGACACATGTCTAATTACGAAAATGATGATGTAAGTGATATCCGCAAGGATTTCAATAGCTTTTGTGTTATTCAATATTGGCATTAAAAATACAGTACAGTACATGTTTTGTAAAATGCCACGCCGTTATGGATCCGGCCTTTAAATTGTATTTACTCTGTTTGCTAGACGTATATTAAAAATCAGAATATGTAGCTATAAATTTATATTTCCATTCAAGTACCTAATGAGAAAACATTAATTTTGCATAAAGCAAAAAAGCAAAGCAACAACCCATAATTGTCCCACTGCTGGGCTCGGGGTCTCCTCTCACAATGTGAGGGGGGTACAGGCCATAGTCTACCACGCTGGCCAAGTGCGGATTGGTAGACTTCACACACCTTCGAGAACATTATGGAGAACTCTCAGGTGTGCAGGTTTCCTCACGATGTTTTCCTTCACCGAAGCAAGTGATAATTAACTTGTAATACGCACATAATATTTGAAAATTAGAGGTGCGTGTCAGGATTTGAACCCGGGCCCCCGCGTTCGGGAGACCAACGTTCCAACCTAATTTTGCATACATAATATGATTTTTATAACAACGGAACAATTATTCACAGGTTATTACTGGCAGTTAAATAATGTTAAATTATAGGCAAAAGAAAACAGTACGATTTTCTTACCTGTTAGTCAATCGATTTTCTTTTTTGGTAACTATTTACAGGGACAGTGAAAACATTCAACTTTTTGCCTATTAAAACCTAAGAATCATTTTCCTCAAATTCCTCAACTTATTTTTGAGATTTTTTTTCACTTGTCCAACTCCAACCGTTTGGCCAGCAGGGAGGGGGGACACTTGACTTTAACCAAAATTAGCACTTCAAAGCCAAATATTTCGCAAACGGACCCCTAATTCCAAAAATCGTCTTAAAAGACCCATAATATTTTTGGAAGACCTTTTCAATGATACTCCACACTATAGGGTACGCGACGAATAAAAAAATTAACCTCACGTTACCTGCTATTATGTAAAATTTTATTCTACGATTCTGGAGTTTTAATAAGTATTTAATGTATATTATATCCATGCCAAATTACATCTGTCACTAAGATTTTTGGTTCTTTGATTCGGACAGACGGACAGACGGACGAAAAAGACGAAACTATAAGGGTTCCGATTTTATTTCGGAACCCTAAAAAACACATTTAAAATGCACGTTGGGATTATCTACAGCAGATATAAAACAAGAAATAAATAAAATTAAACTCAAAAGACAAAACGATAATACTTGGTCATTAATTTATTTAACAATAACAATTACTTACAATATCATTTTGTTATTTACATTTATGTAGCACAGATAATAAAAAAATGTATTTGCAAATAATTGATTACATCTGAATTATGATTGTATGTATGGTAGTATTTATAATAAATATTTTATTGTAATGCAATAAATATTAGTATAATTTTACATTTATCACCTACGCATCAGTAAGATACGAAGTCAATTTATAAAATCCATTTATTACATAATTATATTATTTATTGTATTTTTTTCCAATTCTCATAGACTATTCTCGGTACAGCCATAAACTACCTTTTAATAAGATTTCCTGTCACGCGTATAGTGAAATCAAGAAAATATAATACCTACTGTCCTACATAACAGCAAGAACAGGGAACAAGAGATTCCATTTCCACGAGAGAATGTGGCAGAATATCGAGCATGTTACAGTACGTTTACAACGATCTAAGTAGGTATTCACTATCGTCTAAAAAGGTGTAAAGTAATAAGAGTAAGATAAAAGTAAAAAGTATTGACAACTCTATATACATACTTCCAACTTAATGGGCATTATAGCCGATAGCCAAAATATAGCAAGCGACAATAACTTAGATGCACTCATTGAAGTATAATGTACTAACATACTAGAACAGACATTGCACAGACACGGCTCATGAACTACAACTTTTTTTTTTAAGTTCAATGGATGCACTTCACATTTAACAACATAGACAATATGGTCTGAAAGGGCAATTAAATAAATAAATATGAATTGTGTGTGTCAGCTCCGACGCACGAATGGAGTTTACTCCTTACGAACGATCATAAAATATATAGATTTGTAAATGAGGGTAAATGAACGCATTTTGATGTGAAACATCTATAGGCGAGGGGTAAACCAGATTTTGGCGCGGTGAGTGGCGACGCTTCGCTGCACTATATTATTATGGTAGGGCAATATAAAAAAAAATATAAAAACACAATGTGGGTAGTCATAAATACAGTAGGACAAAACTGTCATAATTTTCTGGAGACAATTCGTAATATTGTATTTTTTCATCCTGCCATATTTAGTTCCTGTCATAATCTGTACTTTTATGCCTATTAGTTGTATAAAATAATTTCGATGTTTCACATCTGCCAGCCGCCCCATGACGGCTCACATTTTTTATATTACTGAAAGCATGCTTGATATACTTATTAAAATTAATATATAAATTATTTAATATAACATGACGTTTTTATTTACACAAATTTACAATAATAGATTCTGTGTTACGAATTACAAACATAACGCATAACGTAACGGAGAAAGTTTGATTTTACTCCTTATAAATTTTCACACCGCGGGCATTTTAACTCCAAAAAGGGCAGTTACAATATATTAATTTGTTTAGTTAACATGGTTATAATATCAGTCTTAGTGCGAGGTTGGTGGGGCACCAGGGGCTACGTGAGGCGTACCTCAGTGAAGCAGGAGTCGCACACTCGGACGGGCTTGGTGCTGCCGACCAACGCGACCGTTTTCTCACTACACGCGGCGCAGAAGATGTGGCCGCAACGACGACAGTGGTGCTATAAAATAATAGCATATAATAATATTAATACAATATTAATACCGCTCATCGTGGATAATTATCTGTTTGGCCTAATGGTTAGCTGGTAGAGAATGCATTAAGCTCGCCATTTGTAGGTACCCTGATGTTGTGGTCAATAAATTATAAATAAATAAATAAATAAGCAACTCAATCATTTTTAAAGAAAGATAGACCCGTCGACACATTTAATACAAATTAATGGCCAAGTTCAAGATATCCCTAAGTCCTTTTTCTTAGGTTACAGAAATGACGCCGGTAAAGTTTCAATTTGATTTTGAAACGACTTACGACACCGAAATACTATTTATCGCGAATCTTGGTCAAAAGATATAACTTAGATGTCTCTTTAATATGAACGATGTAGGATTAAAATTCAATGAGAAGTAATAGAATAAATCGATATAAATGGTTTAACCTAAGCCTAGTCCTGGGTTTAATTACCAGCAAGGCGGTTTGAATGATGAGTTTGAATTTCTCTTCTCGGTCTAGGTGTGTTTTCTTGTCTTTGTGTGTTGTCCATGGCACCCACGACGCAGGGAATACTAGTGTGGGGCTATGAGCGTGTAGCATTAATTATTTATTATTTTTTTCATTCTGGGCTCATGGCCACCTTACTCCTATGCTAAATGGTTTGGTATAGTTACAGGGTGATATTTTTTCTCTTGACTATTACCAATCCTGGATTTGTCAAAAAAATAACCAACTTCAAATTTAAGACTTTTATGCTTTTGACATGGATGCCATTGTCAGATCTCGCTCGAATGTAAGTGCGACCACACGACAAGCACCAGCTTTCGATTGAAAAGAAATGAAATAAGTTTTATTCGAAGTAGGTTTGTTACAAACACTTTTCGAAAGTCACTCAACGCCATCGCTTCAACAAATCCCTACCGTGAGTGGTCTCGGGAGAAGAAGCGGCAAGAAACTCCCGGGATAATTTTTTTCCTACTCACATTTACAGACAGCTAGTGATGGGCAAAGCACCGGGTTTAAACCCGGTGCTTTGATAAAAACCCAATAAACACCCGTAAACACCCATAAACACCCAAAAAATTGGGTTTTTACTTTATTTCTGAAAATACTTATGTAATATTAAAAAAGTATATTTACCAATAGAAAGCCACAATATTTGTGAGTGTCATAGGCTATCGCATTTTTGGAAATTCATCCCCTAAGGGGGAGAAATAGAGGTTGGAAGTAGCTTTCATACTGACCAACTTCGTCAGTTTTAGAGTTATAAATATGAAAATTTTTATGTAACTTTATAGTTATGAACAAAAGTTAACTTTAATAATTTTTTTTGGAAAATCATTCCATAAAGGGTTAATTTAGGGTTTGCAACTTATTACGCAACTTCGTCATTTTTGAAGTTAAAAACATGAAAATATATATACCTATTACCAGATTAGAAGCAAAATTTTACGTAATAAATTTTTTTTGTAAAAAGGGCGAAAATTTATTGTGTGTGAAATCCTATTAGGGTATTTCACCCCGCGAACTTTCTTCAGACGAGACTAGCGCCATCTAGTATCGAATGGTGTTAATATCTTTTTGTGGATTTGAAGTGAGGCCGCCATGTTCGTTCTGTTCGCCTATTCATTGACGCTAAGAATGAGGCGTAATAAAAACTGTCAAATGTTCCGTTTACATGTATTAAGTAATGATATTATTTATAAGTAAAAAAGAGGTAGATATGTCACTAGCGCGCCGAAATTTTGTTAAAATTTAATAAAATGGTCAAGTAATTAAGTAGGTTGTGAGGTAGTCGTAAACTTCTTTGCGTTGTTCATCATTAGTTTTTAGTAAACATAGATGATTTTAGTAACATGCAAGATTTATTTTAATTTAAGATATAAGAATATTTTAATTTATTTTTATTATTTTAATATTTAATTCTTAAAATGTAATTTCTACCAATACTCACACTGCATATACATATTGTGCCTTATTTTATTATTATGGTATCTATCCCTTTTTTCACTTTAAATTTTACCCACGATGGACGGAACGAAATGAAGGCGGTATATGCATTTGGGTTTAGAGTTTGTTTGTTAGTTTGTATGTATGTATGTTACCATTTTTTATGAAAACTACTGGACCGATTTCATTGCAGTTTTTTGCATTCAAAAGGTATCACTAAAGAGCGGGTTCATAGATATGTTTTATAGCGGAAGGCGCTGCAGTAGCCTAATACGGGGGGTTTTTCAAAATTTTTATTTTTGTGCTCTGCTGTCTGTACCTACACTATATACATAGTAGAGAACTATTCTCTGAATTTTTTTCAAAATCCTAGCGTCAGTTTCGGAGATACGGAGTGGAATTGCCAATTTTTTACTTTTATTTTCATTCTTTCTTCGATAATTTTAAAACTATTCATTCTAGAACTATAACAAAAATATATTTAAGATCCTTACAACAAGCCCTTTCATTTGACGTATCACACAATACGGTTAGCGAAACAGTTTTTGTTGAATTTTGATTTCGTTAAAAATTTTTTTTTTCAAAATTCTGTTGTTTACTATGTACCTTCGTCCTTGGATCACAAAAAAGCATACGAGTGACAAATTTCAACTTATTTGGTCCAATAAATTTCAGAGTAAATTGGCTGTAAAGGGCGGACAGACGATCGTATAACGGACGGACACGAATGATCGTATAAGGGTTCTGTTTTTCGATTTTTCGTACGGAACCCTAAAAACGGGAATGGTTAGCTGGAACTGTGGCCCACTGTACCAGTTTGCATTTTTTTATTATTCGACTTTTTTTTAAAAAGCGTAAAAACCCAAAATTTTGGGTGTTTATCGGGTTTAAACCCAAAACACCCAAAACACCTGGGTTTTTACCCACCGGGTTTAAACCCGGGTGGGTGGATTGCCCATCTATACAGACAGCACTTAATACTACTTATTGCAATATTTGATATAAAAAAAACTCATGTCCAAGCAGTTTTGCCATTTAAATACTCATCAACTTTGTAATATGCTTTCTTCATGAGAATACCTTTTACATGAGTTTTAAAACAGTATGGCATTTCTGTTAATTCTAACGGGATTTTATTATAGATTTTCACACATCTACCCATGAACGAGCCACTAGTTTTTCTGAGTCTAAAACCAGGCACAATCAGTGTAGCCTTATTTCTTGTGTTAATATTGTGAACATCACTCTTTTTAAGAAATGTATCGAAGTATTTTTTAACATACTTAATATTTTCCAAAATGTATTGTGAAATAACAGTTAATATATTGATTTCCCTTGAGAGTCCCTAGGCCTGACGTTGTAAATAGCGCGAACTGCTCTTTTCTGTAATACAAAGATTGACTCAATATCTGCAGCTATTAAAAAAAGAATCATCAAAATCGGTTCACCCAGTCCAAAGTTCTGAGGTAACGAAAATAAAAAATAAATAAATACAGTCGAATTGAGAACCTCCTCCTTTTTTTGAAGTCGGTTAAAAAGTATACACACCTTCCGCCTAGCTATGTTGAACTCTTTGGCACAGGCGGCACAGGAAGACGCGTCTTTATCGTTAGTCCAATTTGACGGCTCTTCACTGACGGACGTCCGAGCTTCCTTTTCCAGTAGTTCAGCCAATTGCAGTTTGTTCTCACTCAACGTGGCTCCCACTTCCTCTAAAGTCTTTTGTGCTTCACTGTACTGTGTTTTGAGAAGATGCTGCTCCTCTTGTAGCGCGATGTATTTCTGGAATATCACTTGATTTAGCTATGATTTATTTATACATTTTTCTTTCATTCATGGAATAAGAAACTACGAACATTACAAAATGGAAATGGATTTCTCTCTTATCGTAATCGATTTCTTTCTACCCTATCTTTTCTTTATATTTTTTTATTTCAAAAGAAAGGGCTTTGTCGCTGTAGCGATTATGTCGCCCAACTTTTCTTTATTTACAGTACCCTATAGGGTATAGGATACGGACATTCTGGCGTTTGAATTATGTATCCACAAATCACGTAATGTGACGATTATTTATTGTAATACAATTTCTTTTCTCTTTACAAATAAATAAACAGAAAAGTGATTGATTTAGAATAGAATAGAATAGAATAGAATAAAACTTTATTTCTTCAAGTTAGCACTGCAATACAAACAGGCAATATTCTTACATAATACTTATAATAGATATTTTTGCAGCAGTGAGAACTTGACGAAATAGGGCCACACTCAGCACTGGCCGCAGCAAGCCACGACCGCTGGTTTTCAGGGCGACCCTAATTCGTGTAGTTCGACTAGTGACATAATTTTTTTTTAAAATACCTAATACAATACCTAAAACTAATAAACATAAAATCTAAATAACCAATAACAGAACCTTACTTACTTATAAAATTATCTTATACTAGTACCATTTTATACTAATTACTTATTTTTTTAATTATTTCTTGCTGTGCCTCGCGGTTTCGTCTGTGTTATACAATACAATTATACAATTATATAAGCCTACAGCCTTCCTCGATAAATGGACCATTAAACACAAAAAGAATATTTCAATTCGAAGCAGTAGTAATAGTAGTATTAGTAGGCTAACGCCCCAACTCCCGCGTATTTGCGCATATGATCCTAGGTGTATGCTTGTGTGTCAGTGCGTGCGTGCGTGTGTGTAAAGATGTGTGTGTGTGTGTGTGTATGTGTGAATATGCATTTGCGTGTGTGAGTGTGTGTACGTAGAAGTGAAAAATAAGCCTGCTTATACGAGATTCATCTCTTGTGACTTTTGCAAACCCAGAAGATGCTTTTTATATGACCTCTTGAAAGCTGCCGCAGTCTGTTGATTTCTGTTGTCTATTATTTTAAGTATTAATGTTTTGCAACATTGTAAAATATTCATGCATCGATTTAACTTACCTGGCCAATACATTTCAAAGACTCGACTTCCTGTGTAAGAATCGATATTTTATCTCGATCCCGCATCATTGACTCCTGTAAAATATATCTATTATTTATTTAAAGGCGTTAAAATGTAGAAGTCTTGTACGAATAATATTACCAGTTGTTATTTCCGTTGAATTTGCATAGTATACTATCTAAGCGATCAACAATATCACGTTTTAACATAAATTTATGTTGCCACAAGTCACATTTGAAACCCCGGTATAAATACTCCATTAAGGAAACGGGTCATGGTTAGTGTACTTTGCTCTATTAGCCCATACTTCCATTTTACTTTCACTTAAAATGTTTAAAAATTAGGATAAAGTCATGTCTAAAAGACCCCGCTACATTTGTTAGCACCATATTTATTTTGTACAGACACCCAAAATATTTTCAAAATTAACATACGAATTGTTGTTTTGATAAATCATGTTATTAAAAGTCAATGAATTTTTTTAAGCGAAGTTGAATCATTTTATTTGTATTCATCATCTATGATCTATATCCTGACCATGTACCAATTTTACTTTAGGACGGCGCAATATGTATTTCTCTTCCATACTTCCCTATCAGCTGTCATCTCTACACTTATACTCTTATCTTTCATATCATGTCTCACACAATCTATCCATCTTTTCTTTGGTCATCCTCATCCCCTTTGTCCATCCACATTCATACCCATCACGCTAATGCCTAATCGCCTGTTTTTGAGTTAACCAACGTTAAAATCAACACCAATGCACCAATTTAGTGACAGTGGCCAGGTGGCCGAGAAATACCGACATTTTGTCTCATGCCCAGTAATTAGTGTCTTCTTTATAGAGCTCCACTTTTAAAACTTTATGTGAAAGCGACAACCAAACTGATAGACCTGTCCTAGCCTAGCATTGTGTAAGTAAACCTCTTGCTTGAGTCTACCGCCAAACGACTCCGGGGCTGGGGTTTGAGAGACAGTTCTTCCTTACTTTTCTCTCTTTCTTGGCCGGCAATGCATCAGTGATGCCTTTGGTGTCGCTGATGTCCATGGGCGACGATAGCCACTTACCATCAGGTGATCGCTCTCGGGGGGGGGGGGGGGGGGGGGGGGCGGCTCTTTTGCCAGTTATTACCATAAAAAATGATGAGTTATACCTGCAGCGATATCCTCCACTCGCGTTCGATCCTTAGGTCCCCCTCAGCGGCTACGGCCCTGCTCTCAGCCACAGCCGCCTTCTGTCCGAGGCTCCGAGCAGATTCTTCTAGACTTTTCTTTACGTTTTTTTCTTCTTGGAACCTGGCGTTTACCAATGTTTTGTTGCAATTACCACGCTATTACATTTTTTTGGTGACCCCCAAAATATATTTCGATATTTGAATATCACTTATCCTTCGAGTTTTTTTCAAGATACGTCTTTGCCAGAATTCTTTCGATATAGTGGAAAACACATTTTTCTATCATAAACCAGGGTATATAAACTTTGTTAGATATTGTTTTTTGACATTATTTATTAATTTATACTACGCAAAAGATTTTATGGGTCTATATCACTAGTCCGCTCTATATCATCTCTATATCCGCTATAGACTCTATAATATAGAGAGTGATATAGTCTATATCACTAGTCCGTTGAGTTGTTTCGTGACGGGACAACTGGCACTGTTTAAGACGTCTGAGTCTCACTTGTCCCGTTGGACAGAAAGTCATAGAAAATAATTTGTTCCATCCTATTATATCCGCGGTGTCTACTTAAAATTTGATTGTTGATTTAAAAAATATGTCGTTTACGTGGTCTAAAAATTTGTAAACGGGACTTCTGGCACTAAAATCTGAGTTTCAGTATGAGTTTTCAACGGTGAGATAGACCCGATTTTGTCGAGGTTTTATCTCGCATGTACATGTAGTATGTACACACGTATGTGTAGTTACTACATAACATTTAGTGACCAAGCTATTTTACTGGACATAACACACGCACTTCTCTATGCACATAAAGGTATAACGTATAAAATAAATAATATTTACGTGTCAGATATTTCTAAACAAAAGAAAATTAAAATTATGTCTCAACGATATCTACTTAAATCTATTGCAAACTTTAGAAAAACTAAAATGAGCAAATGTAGTGAAAAAAACGATTTTGCTTCATTACTAATTAAGATTTGTGGTAAATAAATAATCTATCTTTTCAACCCTACACTCTGCAGTCAGTCTCTGTTCACCGTGCAACCTGTTTTACAACAAAGTTGGATGTCACAGGGCTCTGTCTAGTGGCTCCTAGTTTAATATCGACAGTACTATCCAGTACTGTGGTTTGGTCGGGTCGTAGTGTAGGAAAGCCAGGCATATGAATTCCATTTCTTATTAGCAATGCGTTAATCATGCTTTTGCGCTATGAATAGGTAAGAGACTGTTTACCATTAAGTGAGTCTCTGCGTGTTATTTTGTGTGCTCGACTATTGAGTTTTGTGTCATAAAAACGTGTGGTAGTTAGACTACTGCTATTTATTAAAATAGCTCAGACACAATTTTATAGAAAGTTTAATATATTTACACAAATATCTCTTTAGTAGAAATATACGCACATGAATTGGCGAGGCCACAAGTCACAATGCGGTGAAGCGAAATGCAAAAATGTAGAATGACGTACGATACCGTATGCAATATTTTTTTTTGCGTATCAAAATAACATTTAGGTGCATCATTTTTTTGCAATGCTTCGAATTGTATCGTTTATGTGTACCTAGTATTGTAGCCTCGCCCTTTGGCGTTTGGTTTAATTTTTAAGATGTCACTAAATTCTGTTAAATATGTATGTACCTAATACGAGTATGTGTGAAACTATGTGTAACCTTTGTGTTAATCGTTTCGTTGGCTTATAAAGCAAGGCAAACAACACAAATTCGATATTTCTGAATGGCAAACATATCTAAATATTAAAAAGTAAAATAATTTCTAATTTCTATTACAAATGTCTCTATAAACTGAGCTGATTTAACCGAAGTCAAAGAGGAGAGATCTCACTAGATCTCAACGGAACATGAAGGATCGTGCACAAAACTAAGGGGTCCTAAATGTTTACAAGCAAACAAATATAAAGGGAGGTTTACTACAATAATTACAGGTGATTCAATAACAATGATACTTAGTAATGTTTATACTACATTGCTGGTCTAATAGGTCTCGGACGCCGGGACACCGGGACGCACGAGGTCATGCAAACACAAGGAGTCACAATGGCAAACCTACACAATCAACATAACATATACAAAGCGAGCAATTTCGGTTTCTGTTAAATGAAATAACTGTTTGCGGCTGAATAATGCTTTATTACAAAGAATGCTTACAGATAGCTGTTTCCAAATTACAAAACTATAAAAGAAACCAACATATCGGATCCATACATTCGTAGCTATATCTAAGAGACATGGATATAATATTACGCATTAAATTTCCGATCTATATGTTTTAAATACTGATTAATTACATCAATGAGATCAAAGTAAATTATATTCTATAAATTTTATAATTTCATGGATTTAATCACAATTTAATACTTGAAAATCACGGGAAAGATTACAAAATATTGTTATTTACTTCAGGTATTAACATTCAAATACTAGCATCTTCAACGATCTCTTAAGTAATTCTATAGATCAATTGATTAATATAAAAAGGTCAACTATGTAATGAGAATAACAATATTGCATAATATAATTTTCAATTAACAATGTCAATTTGATTTCGTTTAATGTATAAAAAATTTGTGACCGACAGTTAAGATAAACTTGAACAACAAAAATGATGTAAATCTAAGTCAAACTTAACATTACTCAATAAATATTAGCACTAAGTCTTGCTGCACCACAGCAACGAGGAAGCTAAAGCAACATTAGCGACATTGCCGTCTCATATTTTAATTAAAATCATTTAACAGTCTTACCAAAATATATTATCAAAATATAGTTTTTAAACAACATTTAGCGAGTCAATTGTGAGGGTTTGCCAATATCGACTGATTGCGGAGTCACCTCAAGTCAGCAAGCAGTGCGTCGTTCACACCTAAGTGCGTTCATATATTTGATATGTAAAGCGTTACATATTGTTAATTCACGACAATACAAGTTAATACAATGAACACAGTAGTAGGCACTCATTCGATCCTCGCGCCGGTAGCGTGAAATAAATAAAATTAAACCTACTTTTCATCAAGCTGATGTATCGTGCTGCCCATCGACTCAGTCTTTGCTTCCAATTTGGCTATTAGCTCTGTTTTATGTTTCAAGGAACTTTCACATTCCTAAAACAAAGCCATTAAGTACAATTTAGCTAAATAAAGAATAATTATATTACTTATTCAAAATCAGTTGAGCGGAGACAATGTTTGTGAGATCCTAGCTTGTTCGTAATATATTATGGCAGTATGGTATAAATATTAAATATACATAGTTTAATTTGGTTATTGTAAGCATTCCGTTTATACATATTTATGAGGCTAATAAGTTGGTTTACGCAATGACTAGAGTGATAATTTAAGCACGATCTAACCACCGTATTATCCTCAAAATATATAATAAGCATGACTAATAAATTATGTTAGATATTAGATATATATTTCTAATTTTTCTAACAGGAAATACCACCCTATTGATGAATGTGGGTTAAAACTATTACACAGGCAGACGTGTAATCGAAAAGTGTCGAGATAATTAAAACAGTAATACCAAACCTTTAAAGTTTTATCGTAACTACGTACTAATAAAAATGGGTTAAAATTTTATATTTTGTCCCTAATGCACTAATAGGAGTAGCAGTTCACATGACAAGGACATATGACAAAGTTTAAATCAGCAATTTAAACTAGCCATAGCGTAGATCTACTGTGTACTAACTACAATACATTGATGGTACAAAATTTTTGTAACGATATTCGAAGAACATAATATTATTATATATACTTTTTAAATACTTAGAAGTAAAAATAGGGTTCAAAATTCTAGTTAGTGGAAACAGGAAAGTGTACAAGTAATTAAACTACGTAATAACCACATATAAATGAAAGTTTAGATAACATAACAAGGTTTGACAGAGTTCATAATTCAAATGTTCATTGTGTTTTCGTTATCGTCTGAAATTCGGCAATTAAATTAGAAGTATTTACAGCTAATATTTACCTTCAACAGAAGTGACTAACTTCTAAGATTTTAATACTTCAGAGATTCTTTTCTACAAACTACTACCGTAATTTTACTAATTGAAAAATATTTTAAAGTAAAATCTAACAAAAATAAATTTATATTATTCAATGAGATTCTAATTAGCATGAAGTAGATTTTTAAAACCGCTTTTATCCTCTTTTGTAGATACAAAAGAGAATACCTCACTCAGATGAGTGAAGTATCTTTATAATCCTATAGTACCTAAATTTAAACTTATCAAATTTAATGATTGTTCGATATTTTTGCTATAAAATATCCTTTTTGCGACACTTAACGACTGCACCCTGTAAGTTAAGAGATTCAATTCCATTTACTGCGTAGGTTTAGGTGTCGCCTTGTCGGCGTTCAGTTTGCGGAAGGGTGGTATTTCCTGCAAGTTCAGCTTTTTACTAGGCGGGCCTTCATCTTTTGACTTTGTACCCTTTTGGACACTACTGTGCGCTCTGAACGAGTCTAAGTTCTCCACGAGGCTATCGTTAGTAGGAGATCTGAGTGCTTTAACGAGATCATGGTCGGGTCCTAGGAAGTGGTTATATTTCTCGAGATTGTGCAGTATTTTGCCAATTTGTTCAGCTTTCCCCTGAAGTCGCGACACCATTTCGCCCTTCTGCGTCAGTTCCATCTCGCATTCCTTCCGTACAACAAGCGCGGCATTGTGAATACACCATTACATTAGTATCATTAATATACACGTCACGGTACAAGCGATAGATACATCGGTTCATGATACAATAATAAGTACAATTATATACGGAAGAATAAAATTAGATGTGGAGTGATAGGTAACGATTGCAAGATTGGTGTGTCAAAGCGTAGAAAGCAAAAAAAAAAAGTTCACAAGGAAAACGCACAAGCGTCGACGCATTAAACAATGAGAGTTTAATGAGACCATGGGCGGTATTACATCGCCCACATTTAACGACCTTCAACCGGCGCTTCACTGGCGATACTCGACAAAAACCAGTAAAGTAGGTTTGCGCAAATAGACATTAATATAATACCTGTCACACAATACTCGTCATTAATTTAGAAAAACACCGACAATGTCATTCATACTCAGTAGGAAATTACATGACACGAATTTTGTAACGATTGTTCATAACACCAATATTTTTTTTGTGTTAATTTGTTAATATTGTTAAAAATAGAGCAATATATATTAATTATTGTAAACTTTAGATGATAATTAAAATAAGTTTAATATAAATTACCTGTTTCAGTACAAGTAAATTGTTGGTTGGACTTTCGAAAATAAATGAAACTAGGGAGGTCAAGGGCAAATTATTTCAAGGCACAATAAGCAGAGTTGCGGAATATGCGATTTTAAGGTTACGAAAGGGGCAAAGGGTACAAAATCCTATTAAATAGGAAGATTGCATAATACGAATACAGGGTATTAGGCACTCACAATTAGTTAATTTTATGCAATTTTTTAAAAGAAACCAAAGAGTAATATGTAACTAATCTTTATATTTTATTGAAATAATACTCGGCATATGTTAGCATTAATATAAAATAAAATAAATATATTAACATAAAATACACCAATTGTGAGTATCCATTGAATATAAAATGCATTATTTTTATAAATTATGCGTAATAGGACATAAAAGTTTCCACGAACCAATTGATTGTTGCAATAAGATTTTGTTGTGCATTTTGCTACTAAAAATATTAAAAATACATTTGTGAGCATAATTAAAGTGAAATATAAAATTCATCCTCGCGTTTAATGTTTGAAGGACAAGCACATACAAAAAGATGCCTTACCTGCAATTTTTTGTACATTTCCAGATTTATCAACTTTATATCATCCAGTTGCCTCCGGAGTGATATGATTGTGTCTTGTTTATCGTGTATATCTTTTTCAAGCAACTTCATAGCAACCTCCATTTCAGCTTTTAGAGATATCTGAAATTATATTACAGTAACAGGTGATTAAGTAAGTACTAATAACAATACTAAACCGTTACCAACAATAATTAAAATGCCAATTAGTGATTTAAAAAACTACAAAACCAAAATACCAACTTGCAAATCCAATTCCTTCTGCATCTCCAAACTTTTCTTCCTTTCTTCTTCTAAGATTTTGCTCAACTCACTGTCTTTTTCATTTCTGTTTTTGTCAGAAGAAGTACTCTTTACGCTTCGCTTTTCCTGCAATGAAATCCTTTTTATAACTTTTAAGCATTTTATTTATTAATCAGTCGTAACCAGTCTTTATAATTAATTATAATACATGAATAATAATCCTATGTAATGTACAATATGTAAGTAAATATTTATGTTTGATTATCTACTTCTCACTTGGAATATTATGCGTCAAGATGGGCTGATAATAAGTGATTCAATGCGATGAAATAAATAAAAGAAATAAATAAGCTAGCAAAGGAGTCAC